>CM071927.1:33291849-34491849 GCA_016081115.2 Rehmannia glutinosa
CTTGGATTGCAGGAGAGGTGAAGCCGTCACTTGTTGCTAAACTGCCGGATAGATCGACTCCCGTGTCACCAAGGGATCATAGAAGATGTGCTCGTAAAAGTCGATAAATTTATATTCCTGGATTTTCTAGTGCTGACATGGATAAGATCGAGACGTCCCGCCGATACTTGGGCATCCATTCCTAGCCACCGTAAAAACCCCTAATAGATGTGCGTATGGAGAACTCACATTAGGGTTAATGATGAGCATGTGTTATTTTATATTTATAAGGCTATGAAATCTCATGATAATGTAGAGTTGTAATTTCTTAGCACTCGTTGATTCATGTCAATACTCACTTGTGTGACTATGTTGTTAGTCAGTGGCTACGATAATCTAGAGGGGGATAGACTATGCCGTTTTAAATTTCGCCCTCTTTTTCGAAAGTGAACAAGCAAAGATAAAACTGTAAATGCAGAAAAATAAACAACACACGTTGATTTATAGAGGTTCAACCCACTTAGGACTAATGCCTCTACCACCCCGCATCTCCTGGATGGATTTTAAAAGAAAAAAAAATTATTAATTACCCGCAATTAATACAACACCACATTTGAGGATTACCACAATCCTCTTACAACACCTTCAGGAGATTACCACAATCTTCCTTCAACACTTATGAAGAGTACCACACTCTTCAACACCTACGATCACCCAAGTGTGCTCTTACCACAAGAACAACAACAAGGATATCTTGTTTTGATGATGGACAAAACTCAAGATTACAACTCGATAATGATAATACAAATATTGAGTGCAATTGTAATCAAGAATGAAAAGCCTTAGACCTCAAGAATGCAAGTGAAAGATTTAGCAATAATACAAGAGTTTTTGACAAAGTGTTTGCTTGTATGCTTTTGCTTGTATGTCGTGTTGTCTCTTGGGCTTTGAATGGTTCCTCTATTTATAGGAGAGGTCTTGGTTTAATTTCCAAACATTGGCTCCTTCTTGAAGAGTGATTTTACATAATGTAATTAAACTCAAGAAATAGCTATTAGAAATCAACCCCTTAAATCGGGGAAAAGCTATCTCGAAAACCAAATGTGATAGTTTCAACATTGCCAAAACCATATAAGAGACCGGTCGCGCATAGATAAGAGTTTGAAATAATTTTCACGAAAATACATAAAGACCGGACTGGGGTCCGGTCACCCTGTGGTGGACCGGGTTGAGTCCTCAATATGTAACAAGGAGTTCTCAGAATCTTAAGAACACTCCCGCACCGATCGCCTTAGTTCGACTCTGTCGCCCACACCGGCCGACCTCCGGCCGACCGATCGCTTTCTTCCTTTTTTTCCATCCCGTTTCTGTTCAAAACTCAACTTCAGTAGTGGGTTGCCTATAGGCGACCGGTCCAACACGAGACATAAGTGTTGTCCAATTTTTTAATCGAAAATAAACTTGAAAACACTCAAAAAAATTAGTAAAAATATTTTATGTCGACGGAGTATTTGGACAACATTTAGAAATATTATTTTGGTGTAAAAACTCATTTAAACAAAATCATCAAAATCATGATAAAACATTTATCTAACATATGTTTGTGCTTTAGATCATATCAGGGAAATCACCCACATACGCACGGCAGCCCGTGTGCAACACAAATCACTTGATTCTGACCCAAGAACTCAAATCCTTGCACGAAAATCTCAAGTTTGCATTCCTAGTGAAAACAACGCAAACATGGCACATGACCTATGCGTGCCCAAGCAATAGATGCATTTAAAGGGGTACTAGTTTATGCGAGTTGAAATGATTGGGAGAAATGCACGAGGATGTTACGAGATCTCTCATCCACCAGTGAACCGCAACATCGGATGTAACGTCGAGGTCACTACCCACCACCGCCTACTCGGTGAGTTAAAAAAGTTGTCTCTATATTTATTTTTAATTGAAATTTTATATTTTCACATGTGCACAATATAATTTCATTTAGGCCATTTGATAGGCGAATCTGGGTCGATTGTTGGAGCCCGTCTAATGGATTAGATCCGCGACTATTTTATGAGAGACCAATTCAAATTTTAAACTTGTAAAAAATTGTGATAATATGAACACTCAACGACTCAAATACAATTAAACCTATATAAATTAATAATTTTTGGACCGCCGAATTTTATTAATGCCTAATTTTATTAATTTAGCGAGATATTAAATAATCGATAAATTAATAATCTATTAATTTATAGAAATATGGCTTGAAGATTTTTTTATCTATGGACAAGTCATGCTTATCTAAAAACTATTAAATGATTGCAAAATATTAGTTTAATTTTCTTAGACCAAACAAAACATCAAAAGATTCAACTTTTGTATCGGGGGATATCATATAGATGCGAGATGTTGAAACCGGCAGTTGTTGATCGACGAGCAAATAATGAAGAGTGATATGTGAGTTGTGAAGTTGATGAAAATTATAGTACTATAGACCTCAGAACACAAATTTTATTATCTTGAAATTAACAAATAAGAAAAACATACAAATTGAATTTATTTGAATCAAATGGATGTAACACGGGTTACAATCTCTATTTCTTCCTATGATTCTTCTCTTCAAGATCAATAACTTTGAAATTTGATATTTTGGAGATGGAATCGCTATTTGATATCCTCCGATATTGAATTGGGTTTTCAATAACATTAGTTCTAAGGGATTGACAACTTATTCTAATTAAACGCTATATTTGAGTCGAATCCCACGATGAACGCTTTGAATTGCGCCTGAACACTGTAAATTCCTTGAATTTGTCCTTCGATTTTAGAGAATTTGCCTCTTGCTAGACTTCTTCTCTAGGATTTGTATGTGTATGAATTATGAAGATGACCTCTATTTATAGGTATAGGATGGAGATTCTTGCCATAATTGCGGATAAAACGTGGTGATTTGATTGGTCAACCATGATTTATCTTGCAATAATCACAATATTGTGATTTGATTTGATTTGGTTTGATTTATTTACCAAAATATTGGTAAACCACTTCCTTATTGCACGATCTTGTCTTGATTGCCAAGATTGAAGATTTTGACACTTGACAATATTTGACATAAATTTAGGTGTCTACAAATGCCCCATCGTGATTTTAGATAGTTTATACTTATATCTAGAGCATTGGAAAGTCGTTGTGATGATCCATATATTCTTCTTCATTTGTGGGATTTGACTTCAACTTGACTTTTGTTTCGTTTCCCCTTTGAGTGGAATTTGATTGAAGATATGTAACTAGAATTTAAGTAAAGACATGAACTTCACATTTGCGCCCCCTTGAATGGAATTTGAGGAGAGACATCGAAAGTCATATATATTTGAATAGAACTTTCAGTGGAGATATAAAATACCACCTTTATTTGTCCCCACTGTACATTCCTCAAAAAGTTGATTGATGGCTTGATGGAAATCATTTGATGTTTGAAGATGGATTGCTTGTCCTTCATCCCCATTCTTGAACTTCATTGGCGAAGATAAGAGATGAGAGACAGAGATTATCCCACTAAAGTGCGCTAAAAATTTGTAACACAAAGTTTTATTGTCTCGCAAATCAACAAACAAGAAGAATCGTACAAAATGAATTTATTTGAATCAAGTGGATGTTCTTCCTCTTATAAAACTCTTTTAAGATCAATAACTTTAATTTGATATTTTGGAGATGGAATCACCTATTTGATATCCTCTCGATGTTGAATTGGATTTTCAATAACATTAGTTCAAGGACTTGATAAGTTACTCGAATTAAACACTATCTTTGAGTCGAATCTGTGATCAACGCCTGAATTGCGCCTTGAACACCGTAGATTCTTTGGATTTGGACTTCTTGATTTTAGAGAATTCGCCTCTTGCTTAGACTTCTTCTCTAGGATTTGTGTGTGTATGAATTACTGAAGATGACCTCTATTTATGGAGATTCTTGCCATAATTGTCGGATAAAATGGGGTGATTTGATTGTCGACCATGATTTATCTTGCCATAATCATAAGATTGTGATTTGATTTGATCCGGCTTAATTTTATTTACCAAAATATTGGTAAACCACTTTCTTATTTTTGCACGATCTTGTCTTATTGCAAAGATTGAAGATTTTGACACATTTGGCAATATTTGACAAGAAATTTAGGTGTCCAAGACCTCCTCCTTAAAGGAAAACTCAAATAACACGACATCAAATATCTTTTTGTTGAGTTACGAAAAAACCATACTAAAATTTCTTACTACCTTAACAAAAGCTCTGGAGATAATTGTTATGTTCATAGATTAATTGTAAATGTAAAGTAGAACCTCAATAATTTAATACTCAATTAATTAATAAATCCACTAAAATAATATTTTGTCTAGTCCCGATTTGAGATTAGCGTGCTAAATTAATAATTCATTAAATTTATAAGATAATACATATACGAGAATTTATTCAGGTCTCATACAAATCAATCTATAATAAATTAATAATTCTTTAGTATGAAATGCCCAAGAATAATAACGGTATTTTACTGTTGAATTGGACTCGTTGCGACTCGCGACGTTAGAAAGAAAGATAAACATTACTCGATCCAAGGGCTTAAATGTAAAATAAATCGAGCCCCGTGCCCACAGACACACACACACTAGTACAAACAAAGAAGGGCTAATACTATTAACTGTATATACAACGCTTGCGAAAAATATGGTGAATCCTCCGGAAGCATCGATTCGGCCATGGTTTCTCGAGCTTGTGCCTCTCGTGGTCGTCATTCTCATTGTTGCTCACGTCCTCGCCTTGGTCAGTATCTATATTCTTGAAATGGAATATTCAAATTGGGGTCTCTGTTAAATTTTAATTTATTTTGTGCTTGCGTAGGTTTACTGGATTTACAGATTAGCAACTGAAAAGCAACCCCAGAGAACGAAGAGGCACTAGATACAAGGAAGTAGATAGAAAGAGGTAATGGAATGGTTGGTGTATTTTGTTTCTAGTGTTTGAGTAATCTCTGAATATCGTTTAATTAGACACATTTGTGAACTGATTGTTCATTTTGCGTCCGACTTGAATTAACTTATTTACGTGCTGCTTTTTATTTACTGCGTACTTTTGTTTTCATTTATGAACATGAGCTTTTGCTACTGTTGCTTTCATTTTCATTTTGATATGTGAATATTTTTTCCCTCCCAGCTGATAGTGATTGTTAGGTTAATATGTTTTGTTTTCTGAAGACGCTGCTCATCCGAGACTCCAAAAACAATGTATTTTCAGGGTCACTTGACAAATGCTTTATCTGTAAAATCGTTTCAATTTCAATTATGCATTTCAATTAATTCATGGTTTTGAGCTTGCAGTCAAGGACACAAATAGGCGCATATATATCATGAGATGCTACTTCACTCTGTCATTATAACAAACAGTTGGTTGGCTCGAACTCAAAGACCAATACTTCCACTCTCTTCGGACGTTATTCTATACCCGTTCAACTTTTTACTTCCATTTCTTCATGTAAGGCCTCACATATAGATGAAGATTGCAATGATTTTCTCCCATGGCTGGAGCACAAGGCTGGGGCAGATATTTCATCGGCACTCGCAATTGGAAAATCCTCCTATGGAAGGACATTGTATGCTGCTGAGTATATACAAACTGGGGACTGCATATTGAAGGTTCCCTATAGTGTACAACTAGCCCTGATAATCTCCTCCAGAAATAACTTCTTTGTTAGGAGATGAAGTTAATAATGTTGCCAAAGTTGCTTTACTCATTCTGCACGAGAAAAGGTTGGGACAGAATTCCGAATGGGCACCTTATATCAGTCGCCTTCCTCAGCCTGAGGAATTGCATAGCACGATATTCTGGAGTGACGAAGAACTGGAGATGATTCGACCTAGTGCTCTGTATGAAGAAACACTCAGCCAAAAGACTCAAATTCAAAAAGGAATTCTTGGCTGTCAAATCAGCTTTTGATCAATTCCCTGATCAATGTCTGGATGTTACATTTCAAGAATTCTCATATGCATATGGATTAGTAACATCTCGAGCGTGGGAAAGCTCAAGGGGTGTATCCATGATTCCTTTTGCCGATTTTCTTAATCATGATGGCACTTCAGACGCATATGTTTTGAGTAATGAAAGCAAAAAACATTCGGAGGTTATAGCCGATCATGACTTTGCTCCAGGTGACGAGGTCCTGATAAGATACGGAAAATTTTCCAATGCTACACTCCTGTTGGATTTTGGGTTTACTGTTTCTTGCAACAGCTATGATCAGGTTCAGGTTGAGCTTAATGTACCTCAACATGACAGGCTTTATAAACAGAAAATGGAACTTCTTGACAGTCACCGCACGCCAAACGTAAAAAATGTCAATGAATTTACTTCTTCAAGGAACTCTTTTACAATCAGGGAAGTAAGAACTGGTAGTAGAAAGGGGAAGGGTATACCACAATCACTTCGTGCATTTTGTCGCATTCTGACTTGCAATTCTCAGCATGAACTAAATGCCTTGGCAATAGAAGCTGCCCAAAATGACGGGCGCTTGGCTAGGTATCCATTGAAGGACAAGAACAGAGAGGTTGCAGCTCATTGTCATTTGCTATCTGAAATATCTCGGTTAAGTGAAGAACATAATCAATATATCAAGTTTCTGCTGGTACCAACTCCTCCGTGTGCATGTGGAAAGAGTGTTTTAAGGAGGCGATTAGCTCAAGATCTCTTGGCTGGTGAGCTACGTGTTCTGAAATCTGCTTCTGCATGGCTGGAGAATTATTGTTCAACCTTATGGACTAATTGAAAGGATGATAATCTTTGTGTTCTTTAAATGGAAAAAGAATTGCAGATGGGATACAGGTAAAAGTTAAACCTATAGTTTCTTGGTAGCTCTGTTAATTGCATTTGCCATTTGTTTTTACTTCAAAGTGATGTTGAATTTTAGGGGTTACTGCTCTATACATGTTTGAAGTGAAAAAGGGTGTCTATGGCTGGGACATGATTAGAAATTTCAAATCCAGGGCATCTAAAAGTTAATGCATTTCAACTACCATTTCTTCTGGCAATATATATAAAAAAATAATTACAAAAAAATTGAGGTTTGGGCTAATTACAAAAAAATCCTTTATGTTATCCACCTTACATTTTCACCCTCTAAATGCAAAAAAACATTTCAAGAGCTCCCTTATTAGTATGTTATTAGTTACTCCTTAAATTTAAAAAAACAATCAAACATCAACGGGTTTTTGTAATTTTCAAAACCTATTAGTTTCTTGTTAATTAGCTTAACCTTAGGGGCCTTTTGTAAATATCCATGTATATAATAAATATACATAATATCAGCGTATATACTATCATTCATTGTTTTTAATTCCTTCTTTGTTTTACCTTGGGGCGTTTAGATTATCTGGCTGCCTTTTATTTTATGTCAAGGCTTTTACTTAGCCTGGGATTTATTATTGTTGAACTCTTGCATTTATCTTTTTTATTACAGAGCGGTTTCAACACTAAAATTCTTATATTTTTAATTTGCCGCCCACTTTTTTTTTTTAATTGATAAGGGAATATTACAAAAACTACCCTGAGGTTTGAGATTACAAAAAAACCCAGAGAAGTTCAAAATAACAAAAGATTGATTTTGCTTTAAGTAAGGGGTAAGATAGTTTTACAAATGAGTTTTGACAAATGTAAAAATGAGTGTTTGAAATATTTTTGCTTATAAAAGGACTAAATTATCCTCTTTTGCTTATTAGTCGAATAATCAAAATCGAATCTGAAATGTATTTTTGTAATTTTTAAAAAATCATCTCCAACAAATTTATTTTTTTAGTAATTTCCTGAAACCTCAGGGTAGTTTTTGTAAAATTACAATTATCCCATTTTAAATAAAGGAAAACAAAGATTTTAAAATGACTTAATTATCCTCTTTTTTAAAGCTTATTTTGCAATAATTAATTTAAATCTTATAGTAATGTTTTACTACCGATTAGTTTAGCTCTTTAATTCCTTTAAAGTTTAAACTAGTGTTAGTAGCATTTTAGATATGTCAAAAAGTTTTCTTCTAATACTTCAGTACGCGTCACTTGAAAAACATGCTAGTTAAGAAATGGAGTTGGTGCAAACTTAAAGTATTAGGCATCCTTCATTGAATAATGAATATATTTTGCCACTTTCGTAACTTTTGCCGTGGAAACCTTGGCGTCCAACTCATGCCATTGAAATCCACTACAACTCAATGAGCAGTTTCAATTATATACCCATAGGCCATATGGTATGAAGATTGTGACAATCTAGCCAAGAATTGATTCCTTTTATTCTGTGCTTTTAGTTCACATTAACATAATCATAATAAACCACATTAAAAGTCTTGCTTTTTGTCTTTTTTTCAATAAAAATTGCTAGCACGCAACATTGACACGCTCATGAAAGCGTGTAAAATCATATGTACATGAGATATAATTTTTAGACTCTCTAAAGATAATTGAAGTCTAATTGTGGAGTGTATAAGAATGGAATTGTATTCCCGGTTCAGGCCATTACTATAGAAAAAAAAAAAAATGAAAATCAATGTATAGCTCTTCTATGATTCCGTTTTAGATGAAAATATTGCCAAATATTGAAATAGTTGTTAAGGGTAGATGGAAAACTATTATAATTACATATAGGACAAAGTGATTAATAATGTTGACTTTAACAACAAAAAAGTGCTGAAAATCTATGCAGTAAAGAGGCTCTGATCTTCTACTACACTTACCCCAAATGTCAATTCGAGGACGTCATAGATTCGGTCTCCTCCTCGTTACCACCCACCCTCTTTTTCCCATTTCGTAATAACTATGTACACTGATATATATTCATTATTTTTTAAATTGTTATGAATATCTAAAAAATTATAATAATGCTTGAGACTTGTATGGACTATGGACCAACACTATGGTCTATATATATATATATATATATATATATATATATATATAGGGGTTGGTTCTTGTGAGACCATCTTCGCGTGAGCACCGTCGCACCTAATCAACCGTTATAATTAATCATTGGATGGTTGAGATTGAAACATTAAATATAGAAGCATTATATATCATGATTTTCGAGTGAGGGCATATCTGCCAATCAATAAAAATCGGTCAACTAACAAGATTTGCATGATTCTAACTTACCATATCTATAACCTATAATTTAGGAGGTGCAATCAATGATAATCCCCTCCAACAAACTCTAATCTCTATCCAAAAAAAAAAAAAAAATTTGCATATGGTAATATTCCGAAAATTTGCATAAATAAATTTGTATTTCCGGGTGTTTATGAATTTTTTTTGGTCCCAACAATATTGAATTTATGCATACTTAACTATATATTGATGCATGTATATGTATAATATGTTGTATATTTTGTTTGAAAGTAATGATGCATGAAGGCAAAATATATGAACCCAAAATTGGATGTTGGTGTTATAATTAATATTGCATATTTAATAGTATACTTGATGTATTGATACGTATAGTATGTTGCATATTTAATGTACCTACAGTTATATCATATTTATTCGTGCATATTTAATATTATAACGATGTCTTGTTCATATATTATGTTGCATATTTAATGAATAATACAGTTTTCATATTTTGTAAACATAAAATCTGAAAATATTATGATGCATTTTTCATCTAGTTTTGGTGTATATTTAATGTTAATTTTATGCCAATAGGTACAACTAACAACCCAAAAAGAGAGGCTTGGAATATCTCCTCGGGTCAATAAAGGAAAATATGCAACTTATCTTGATATTCACCCAACAAAATTACATATGCAACGAAAAAGTGCTAAATATGCAACAAAATTACATATCTTGCATTCACCCAATAAATTACATATGCAACAAAAAGTGATAAAATATGCAACAAAATTACAAAACCTATACATCAAACATAAAAATAAAAAAAATCGAAAACTAAAACCTACTCATAAATTTCTAAAAAAAACTTGCACGCCTTCTCTTTCGTTTCTCACCCTTCTCGCCCTTTTTGGTACAAGAACTACTCTCTCCATTGCTTCCATCATCCCCTTCTAGCGAAATTTCCCTCTTTTGTTTAGACTTAGCCATCGTTGACAACCTCGCTTTGATATCCCCGCCCAAAGAAATTGTGCATTAAATAATTGTATTATATTGATAATTTAATTATGATGTATCTATAAGTCATCGAGACTAATGAATAAATATGGTACAAATGATGCATATATACTAGTTGATTGATGCATATCAAAATGATGTATGAAAAGTGTAATTTGTTTGATGCATGATTCATAAACATAAACATGACAATCAAAAATTTAAAATGTAAGAACATTAAAAGTTGTTATCTATGCAATAAACATGGTCTATACATACATTACACTACTCTCACTATATCGATTGTGATGCACAGAGATAAAATCAAAAACTCTCACAATGAAGAACAATGTTTGAAAAAATGATTCATAAATATGTCCATCTTGCCGCATACATACTTGAATGACATATGCATAATTAAAATCAAATATAAAAAACATGTTGCCTCATTTAAAATGCATCAAACAAAAAGAAGCAATATTAAAAAAAAAAAAAACTAAGTGCAAAAACGCATGATGATCCAACACACACACAAAAAAAAAACATTCTAGCTTTAAATCAACCCCTCCCCAAGACAAAAAAATCAAAAGAACAAGAGATTAACTACATTAAAAACTAAAGATTTTACACAAATCATGAAAAAAACTAGTGATTTTTAATGAAAACAAGTCCATTAAGAACATGAAAAAAAAAAAATGAGAACTTGAAATCGAAAAACAAAATCAAAACAAAAGTGGTACATCAAAAAAATCATTAAAAGGAAAAAACATATTTACAACGAACGAGAACCTTCGACTTCTTCAACTTATTGAGCGAAAAACACCGTTGAATATTGCTTAATGGACTTAATTCTAATCAAAGGTAAAACCTCCTCTTCCCCAGCACGCCTGAGCCGAGATTGTGTGCAATATCTTTGTAAATATGATAATGTGAAAGATACGTGATCATGATAATATAAAAGGGATGTGATAATGTGTGCAATATCTTTGCAAAATCTAATCCTAATCAGCAACAATAATCATGAATGATAATCTATTCTTTCTCTCACATACCATATAAAATTACATACCTATCCTTAATTAAAATTTCGTCCATCATGAATTTACCTATTTATCCTTGTAATCAAAAAAATATTATTTTTTACCTTAAATAATTAAAAATCACATCCATCCATCTTGAAAAATAAACGGATCGTATTAGTCCTTACGGTCTCACACCCTGGCGTATTGGTCTCATTTGAACCAATACCTATATATATCCCCTAACTGATTTAAAATAAAAGTACAATAAATAGGCACCACCAATAAATTTTTCAATCGATGCTAATATTTGACTATAATGAGTTTATGGGAGCTTGTGCATATTTCGTGTGTTTGTAGCAGTACCATTTTTTTTTTATCGCATAGAATATAGGACTGCTTACCTACTCTACATTTTCTTAATTAATTTGACTTCTGAAATCATGTGCTATGCTAATAAAATCTTATAAAAGCAAAATCGTTTCTAGGAACTAATAAAAATCTAGCCTTAGGTTGTCGAAAAATAGAGTACAAAATTAAATACTAGTATATATATATATATATATATTTTAGAATCAAAATGAATTTCATTCGTTTAATAGAAAAAAACTTACAACTGATTACAACATCAAATGCAAAATAATTGCAAGGCCTACATATCATAGACCTATATAGATCTAAAACAAAATTTTAAATATAAACAGATCTAAATGATTCATAGATTCAGAACTTCGCAACGATGGCACTGGACAAAACACGTACCAAAGACCTTGATCTCGCTTCTTTCATATATCGTCAAGTAATGACTCATATGTATCATATAAACAAAATCCCACAAAAGGGACAAATTTATTTATTGAAAAGAAAAAAAGCCAACTATTGGGGACAAACGCAAAAAACTTATGTGAGACGGTGAAAGTCCGTGAGACGGTGATACTTTTAGTGTAAAACATTATACTTGTCAAATTACACTTAAATTGGTGTATTTAGTTAAAGTGTCACTTTTTATACTAAAAGTATCATTTATTACACTAAAAGTATCATCGTCTCACGGTCTCACAGTCTCGCACCGTCTCACAAGAGACCTGCTGGGGGACAAATTAAAACCACCTATTGGGGACAAGTGAAAGCCGCTTATTAGGGACAAATTTATTGAAACTATTTACTTTTTTTTTTAAATAAATGCGATATATATATAAAAATGAAAAAGAGTATTCCTGATCACAGGCTGATCAGGTAACCAAAGTAAAGCCTGTTAACAAAGTCAAAAGAAAATAACGAAATGGTCACAAGCCGACCATATGGGCAATGGTTGGGGCCTCGTTAAAACCTTCCAAGGTAAAACCCACCCATGTGGGAAAAACCCCTGGAAGGAAAAAGAGTACCCCCATGATAAAAGCGCCCCAAAAGCCGACAAGACTGAAAACGTGACACACTAAGGAACAAACCTATAATTCGATTGGCCAACATAATCCTGAGTGAGGGACTGGATAATGGACGCTGGGGGCGGACCCCACCACGTATCCACCTGCGACGACTTGCTTAGAATATCCGCTGCCCGATTTCCTTCCCTAAAGATGTGCGAGACCACAAAATCCATTTGAGAAAGAAGGTGGAGGGTGTATCTCCACATACTCAAATGGCGCCAAGGAACTCCAATGGATTTCTTTCAAGCGACAACTCCACCACATGTAGGCGAGTCCGACTCAACCATAGTTGGTTCCATCCCTTCGAGGAAGCGTATTGGATGGCCCGCATAGCCGCCTGTAAGTTCTGCCTCAAAAGCAAAACCAAAACCACATCGTTCCATGAAGCACCCGCGAAAAACACCGGAAGTCGCGGAGATTTTCGTGCCCCGTAGCGCTACCCGTGTTAACTTTGATCCATCCCTAAGCAGGTTTTACCGCCGCTGTGACTGCCGCAATCTCCGGCCTGTCTAGGGCGCCAAAGGTCAAGTCTTGTTGTTGAAGGTCAAGTCATTTCTAATTTCCCAGATGAGCCAAATCCTGGAAAGAATAGCGCCGCAGAAAGCCCACCTCGATCACCGAAATGAAAACACATCAAATGCACGTAAATTCATTAAAGCTATAAGCCCTAAAGTAATTAATATTAAAGGCATCAAAAATCCATGCTATAGGGCCTCCGCAAAACCACATGAGACAAATAAATGATCAAGCGTATTCATTGTTAGCACAATAAATACCGCAAAACCGAGGTCCTGTGAAGGAGCCACACGAACGCAAAGACGCCTAAAAACGCAAGACGATTGTGGATAGCCCGCCATGCCACAATCGAACGCCTCCTGTTCGGAATGTGAGGAGACCAAATCCAGAACCCCAATGAAACGTTGGAGTACGAGGACGCAGAAATGTGTAGGCAGATTTTGAAGTGATACAACCATCATCGTAGTGAAGCCACACCCGTGTATTCGGCGATCTTTGGGAGCGATGGGGACTCTAACAATATCTCGGACCATATCCAAATAAGCCTCAATAAATGAGAAAATAAAGTGCCATGTCCCGTCATAAAAGTAATACGAGATGCGATGTCGAAATAAGTGCCTCGTACTCCTCAGAATTCCAATCCTATCAAGAATGATGTAACCCAACCAATTATCCAAATTTTAATCGAACTCGAATTGCATCCCTAATCCAAATGGTCCCTCCAAGAAACCCGAGATCCCAGGCGAATCCCTCTCCGGATGGAAGAGGGGATGAAAGAACGGCGTGGAGATCCATCAAGCCAAGAAACGCCACGGAGGATGTTGTAAACCAAAGAGTTTGAAGTCATAATCTTCCATCCCAACTTCAAAAGGAAAGCATTGTTGGCGACCACAATAGACCTGGGCGCCCAAACCGCCTTCCGCCCGCGCATGCAACAACGGCTCGATTAACCACCACAGATCCTTTCGAGTTCACATCGCTATCCCGCATGAAATTACGATTGCCTTTTCTATTTACCGTAACATAGTTCTCGGGCCACTTGTATACCATCATCGTGTGCACAAAGGAGCCGGTAATCACCGAATTCACCAAACAAATACGGCCCGAAGAATAGACAGAGCGTAACCTTTCCACCTTCGAACTAGAAAATAATCTTGTCGAAAATGGATTGAAGGTCGGCCACTTTGGGTGCACCAAGAAGATGGGGGCGCCCCAGTAGAGATTGTAGGGAAAGCGCCCATATGCATCCCAAGAATCGTCTCAATACGACCTCGCACATGATTGGAAATCCGCCTCAAAAAAAGCTTTAGATTTATTAGGATTGAAAATCGACCCGACATGTCCTGCATAGAGATTAAGAATCAATAATGGCACGTGCCACGCTCGAGGATGCCCCACACATAATCACAATATCATCTCGCATACATAATGGATGAGGGAAAACCACCCGATTAGGTGCCCAAAAAGCCGGAGTAAATTCCTATTGACCGCGTCCTCGACCAATCTACTCGAATGTCTTCCGGATCCCCTGTCGAACCCCTTGAAAGTAAGAGAAATAACCTATTGGCGACCCATTCAAATAGGATCGAGATTCGGAAGATCAAGGATGATCTCAATCCAAATAATGAACACTTCGAGAAACCAAAGCGACGTAACACGTGAATCAAGAAGCCCCAATTAATCAGATCAAATGCCTTCGGATGTCAATCTTTAAGATCATATTGACATCATTACGACCTGTAAAATATTGAACCCCTCCGAGACCAACGCAATACTGATCGTGGATCTCGTCACCGGATAAAGCCAAACTGGGTAGGCGACAAGTAAGAAGAGATGATCGAGCCCGCCGTCGCGAGAATCTTGGTAATAATCTTAAAAAGGAAATTGATCATCACGATCGGTCTAAAGTCTTCCACCGCATTAGCTTCCTTGGTTTTTGGGATGAGTGCCATAAAACGGCATTGGACCAGCCGGAAGGAAGCCGTGACGAAAAAAATATCGGATGGCAGCCACCACCTCCTCGAAATGATATCCCAAAAATGATGATAAAATCTCCCCTTTGAAACCGCCTGGGCATGGGGCACTGTCCAAACCCATATCAAATGCCGCCTCTTTCACTTCGGATTCTGAAAGAATAGCCGTCAAAAGTGCATTATCAACCATGCTAACAATCGGAGAAATAAGATGATCGACCTGAGTATAGTTCGAAGTGGTTTGCCCCGTGTCCGCGAAGAGGTCCGTATAGAAGGAGATAATGTGATTCCCAAGAGCCACCGGGTCCTCTGTATAACTACCATCAACCATCAAACCTTGTATCAGTGAGTGCCCATTTCGAATCTGACAGCGACGATGGAAAAAAGCTGTGTTATGATCTCCGTCCTGTAACCAATCCGATCATGATTTTTGCTGAAAGAATTCCGACTGCATGAGCAACGTGCGAGACAGCGCCGACTGTGCCTCCAACTCCATATCCCTGCGGGCCTCGGTGAAACCATCAAATTCAATATCTACCTAAATCTGACGAACCTTTTCCATCTGATAATCCACCTGACGATTAACATCCCCAAAACTTCCTTATTCCAAACCTTAATCGTTTGTTGCAACCTCTTGAGTTTCCACATGTCGCGTTGCAGTGGATTAGGCGATGCGCACGGGATCGCCCAAGAGGTAGTCACAATATTCCGGAAAGAGTCGTGATGAATCCACATGCGCTGAAAACGAAAAGGAGACGGACTCCTGATAGTGGGATTAGAACAAGTGACCAAAATAGGGTGGTGATCGGAGCCAATGCAAGGAAGAACTAAGCCCTTAACAACTTGCCAAAAAGAGAAGAATTGGCGGTTGCTGTTCAGCTCGATCCAACTTAGCCTCGAAGGAGAGATAGAGAGGCCTACGGGGAGCACCAAGTAAATGAATTCCCCGTAGTCGACCGCAAATAAACCTACCTCCTCCAAGAAGTCCTCAAGTCCTGACAAGAAGCATGAGATAAGGTACCACTGCCAGAACGCTCATGATGTCCCAACACAAAGATTGAAATCCCCAATAAACAAAGCAGATGAAGACCCGAATTCCTCACATCCAACCAAAGGGCACGACGAGCAAAGATGATCACACAAGCCATGAGCAAAACCAACATGGAAAACCATAGAGCCGCTTTGAACTTGCAAAATAATACATTGAGAAGAAGACCAAACCTGATTATGGACAAATACTGCGCATCGTATAGACCCAAATATCCGGGCGCCCGTTCGCCCTAAGCTTTGAGCAACAAATCGAGACCCAAGCTACTCGATAAGAATCGAAATGGATGAAATGTCCACCTTAGGTTTGCAAATGGCTAAAATAGAAGGTTTATATTTGTGACATAAAGCCTTAAGAACATTACGAGATGCAATGTTCCCAATCCCTGATATTCCGTAAGATGCAATTCATTGAGATGGCGGGAAAGGTGGCGCCCGTGTCGATCGCCGACGTAAAAAACGGCATGTGGTGCGTTGCGAGTCGAAGATTGAGAGTTACCCATTTCATCCGCATAATCTGCCCATCTCTTGGAAGCCGCAAAGTTCATCTCATGTGATTCTTGGCTCTCCGGTTCAATAGTAATGTCATGAACTAGGGGAGACGGGCCCGACGTAACACTCTAGAGAATTCTAGATTTGGCCGAGTCTAAGGAGCTATCCCGGAAGGCACGGCTAAGGGCTCGAATAGGCTTCCCCAAAGGATACTTGAACTATGAGGCATAATAGTGGAGATCGTGCCGGTGTTGAAAGTAGTAGCCTTGGGAGATGACTCCATAGCAGGATAATCGGCCTGGCAATCTGCGGAATGTTGATCCTGGGAGTCGACTGAACCAAGAGCCTCAAAGGTGTTATTAAGGTGGATATCCGTAGAGCAAGTGACTATTGCGCGGGTAGGAGAACTGCGCGCATAGCGAACCCATCTTTCCCATTGAGTCATCAATTCCTTACCTTGTCTGCCGCACAGACGATAAACTCTTGCGCCCGGATCGCCATCTGCACGCAGAACTAGGGCCGAGTAGTTGGAGCCTGGGGGCGTCCCTGGTCAAGAGAAGCACGCATTTCCGTATCTGTATAGCCCGTATTATTAAGACGACAAGAGGCTGTCGAATGTCCCGTAATGCCACACCTCAAACAAAACTCAGGGAGTTTCTCATACCCGATTGACACAAAGGAGCACTGGCCAATGCGTTCCACCATAATGTGATCCTCCAACGGCTTAGCAAGATCAATATCAACCAAAACTCGAACGAAATGTCCCAGAGAACCAACCAGCGAACGCTGATCAATTTGCAATGGATTTCCAATAAGAGGATACTAAAAGCATTGAAAATTATTTCTCATTTCTCCATAAGAGGATGAGTGAGGGAAGAAAAAGAGGAAGAAGATAATACTAATATATTTGTTGGTATTAGAGATAATTAGGTTAATTTATTTATAACCATTTGAAAGGTATCAAAGTGATATAGTTCTACACTAACAAAAAAAGTGACATTTTTTTGAAATAGATATCTTATTTAATTATAATGACTTTAAATTACTTATACGGGAAAATTTACTATAAAATTGTCCACATTCAATATGATATATGATGACACCTGAGCCGAGTTGGCAGCAAATTAATCCACGTGGCCATTCAACACATGGATATGTGGGACCCACAAACCGACACATACCAAGCTGATGGCATCAACAACCGACCTAATGACGTCATGAATTGGGCTCGGTTCCCCAGAGCCCAATCTTGGCGGGAAGTTTATGGCGGGAAATTTAAAGGATAACCATCCAGTTAAGAAAAGCTAAGTGCATCATTAACATGAGTAAGCTGACACTTGTCAGCACGACAACCAGATGAGTCGACAAGTGGCAAACACTTGGCCAACATGCATGCTTAGGGAAGGACAAGTGTGCATTTAAAATTATTTAAGTGTTAAGTGTAATAGTGGTTATTAAAAACCCACTAATGAGATGAGTATAAATAGGGCCTCATTTATGAGGAAAAGGACAAGAGAAAAATACTAAGGAAAACGCTTGTAAACTCGCGTCTGTAAAAGCAAAACCGACCAGAAACTTTCTGCTCGGCATCATATATAAAAAGCAGAATTAGCCCCGGATTAAAGCCTATTTCCATTTCCACGTATTACATCTCCATATATTTTGCTTGTTGACCAAAACGCACATCAACAAATTGGCGCTAGAAGGAGGGCCCATTTAGGTCCAGTCCAAATTCCAAGCTAAGTCACGTAAAGTCAGGTAAACCTTGTGTTAACTCCTTCGAAGTAGACAAAATGAGTCAGCAAACTCGAAACGCTCATGTTACCAAAGATCCACCTTTGAATAATCAAACTGGCCAAACTACCAATGGCCAGAACGTGCCCCCAACCGAAGCGGGGAGCACGACTTTGTTCCCCTTTTCTCAACTTATCGCAAACCCCACTTTTGTCCAACAAATGGAACGACTTATCTCCCAAACGCTCGCAACTACTAATTCACAAATACATCCTCCACCTCCTGTAAATACTCATCCGCTCAACCCCCCATTAAATAACCCCCAGTAAATGTTAATGTTAACCCTCACATCCCTGCGCCTCCCCATGATGAAGGCCAGGAAGCTAGTTCCGGCAATAAGCAGCGCGGTCACCGTGATAGAAGATGATCGCGCGAAGATAACGAAGAACAGAACCGCATGGCGGAGTCGCAACCGAGCCCACACGCCATCGTCGCACCCGCTTTGTGTAAATATCAAGCAGGGAAAAGATGAGCCCTTAAAGAGTTATATAGCTCGGTTCAATAAACAGGTCCGAGAAATGGAACCAGTCTTGGACGATGCCATTTTGATTGTGGTCATGGCTGGTCTTGCCCCCGAGACATGGTTCAATTATTCTATACATGAATCGGGGACGACCTCATATCAGGAATTTTTTATCCGTGCGGAACGCCACATTTGCACGGAGGAAGCCATGGCTAGTCAACGCCCCGAGCAGAAGGCAGAGGGCGTGAAGAAAGATGGGAAGAAAGAACTCGCTTCAGGATCGGGGTTGGGATTCTGGCCATTCTCGGAGAACCCGACCACTAGATATAAGGCCTGCCAAGAAGTGCGAGCCGAAGTTGCCGCGCTAAGGAGTGCTCTGACCCACACTCCTTCAGCGATATGGAACGAGATATAGGGTCTTAACTTGTTACTGCCGGCTCAGCCTTTGAAGGTCGAGCCTACTAAATTTGATGCACGAAGATACCGTGCCTATCACATATCGATAGGCCATGATACAGATGAGTGCCGAGACCTCATCAGAGAAATCATGCGCATCATTCAAAGAGGTGGGTTGAAGAGGTACGTCCACGAGCTACCGCCACCACCAGCGCTCGCTCCGGGTGTAAATTCGGAGCGATTGGCAAATCCAGCTCACCTACCGTTGCCGCCAAATGAGAATCAAGGTAGGGAGATTCTGATGATGTCCGGAGTGAATAGAATCAATACCAATGCGGCTGAGGATAGCCGCTCG
Organism: Rehmannia glutinosa; assembly: GCA_016081115.2. Lineage (NCBI taxonomy): Eukaryota > Viridiplantae > Streptophyta > Magnoliopsida > Lamiales > Orobanchaceae > Rehmannia > Rehmannia glutinosa. The sequence goes on from CM071927.1 coordinate 33,311,432, forward strand.
AGCAGAAGAGGAAGGCGGATGTCGAACAAGCGCCCACGCGAAAAAAAACAGTTTGGGTGGCAGAAATCAGAGAAGGCTAACCGATGGGCCATTTCGTCTTCTCGAAAATGGACGCCGACCAGGTGGTCCATTCTCATTCCGACCCCCTGGTCATCACAGCACCTATCCTGGGCATTCCGGTCCACAGGATTCTGATCGACTCAGGTAGTTATTCATCGGTAATTTATGTCCGAGATTTTAGGAGGTTGAACGTGGACGACAGTTACATTCGTCCATGTAATGATAGCATTTTGGGATTTGGTGGAGGAAGAATTATCCCGCTCGGGGAGGTTGACCTGCCCATCCAGATGGGACAGGGATTACATAGGGGAACCGTCATCACTACATTCAAAATTATCAACGCCGATTCAGAATATAATGCGATTATTGGAAGGCCGCTACTTTACCATCTCAAAGCAGCCGTTTCAATATATCATTTCTGTGTGAAGTTCCCCACCCCGGATGGAGAAGCCATCCACAAGGGGAATCAGAGGGAGTCGCGGGAATGCTCGCTTAAGCTCCGTCCAGCTCAAATTAACGTGATAGAAAGAGGGGAAGCTAGTGGGACGGCGAAGGACGACCCAGAAGAAAAAGCTGAGCCTGAGCGGGAAGAGATGGTTGTTTTAGAAAGTGATCCAGGTAGACGACCTATAAAGGAACCAATGGTGGAGGATGGGAAAAAAAAGATGGAGCCGAAAAACAAGCCGGCGGCAGATGACGAGCTGTCCCTACAGAAAAAAGAGGGGCAGAGCAAGAAGAGGAAACATGCGGACCCGATGAGAGCGGTCGACACGGCGACATTGGTAAGCGAGAATGGGGACGCCAATTACGTATTGCCACGACCTCAAGGAGCCATTTCGGTCGGAATTGATTGAATTCCTTGGAAATAATCTTGACGTCTTCGCATGGACGCACTCTGACATGCTAGGAATCGATCCCAAACATGCATGCCATCGTCTCAACATAGACCTCACATTCGGCCGTAATCCGAGAAAAGCGTAAGCTCGGCCCGACAGGCGTCGCCTGAGGCCGAGGTCAATAAGTTGCTTGACAACCGCCATCCGGAGGCCCTCTACCTCGTTGGGTGGCCAACCACGTGTTAGTAAAGAAAAGCAATGGTTTGTGGCGCCTTTGCGTGGACTTCACCGACCTTAATAAGGCATGCCCCAAGGACGGCTATCCTTTGCCCAACATCGATTACATGGTAGATGCCACGGTAGGACATGAGCTTATGAGTTTTATGGATGTATACTCGGTACAATCAAATTCGGATGCATCCCGGACGACGAGAGAATACGTCATTTTTCTCTCGCTCGTGGCGTGTCTTGCTATAAGATGATGTCCTTTGGGTTGAAGAATGCGGGCGACCTACCAAAGGTTAGTTAATAAAATGTTTGAGGAATTGATAGGTCGAACCATGGAAGTTTATGTAGACGACATGCTAGTGAAGTCCTTGTACATATATGATCATCTTAATGATATTAATAAAATGTTTGTCATTTTGCGAGTATAAGATGATGTTAAATCCAAAAAGTGCACCTTCGGCCGGTTCGGGTAAATTTTTGGGTTATATGGTCAGCCAAAGGGGAATCGAGGCCAATCCGGATAAAATAAAAGCCATAATTGATCTTGAACCCCCATTCCGTCAAAAGAGTACAAAGCACCGACAGCCGACTAAGCGCCTAAACGATTTGTATCGCGGTCCACGATAAATGTAAACCTTTCTTGAAATCATAAAGAAAAATAAATTTTTTGAGTGGACCGAACAAACGCAGGCCGCTTTTGAGTCACTCAAACAACACTTAACCTCAATCCATGTATTGCAAAAACCAACCCGGGGAGAAGACTTGTATCTGTACCTCGCAGTCTCCGAGTACGCGGTTAGCTTGGTACTTATTAGGTTGGATAACTCCATTCAACATCCAATCTATTACACAAGCCAAGCGTTGCACGACGCCGAACTCCGATACTCACCTATGGAGAAGCTGGCCTACTCACTAGTCATTTCAGCCCGGAAGCTCCGTCCTTACCTTTTGGAGCACAAGATCGTGGTATTGACCAACTATCCACTAAAGCAAGTTCTGCATTGACCAGATACTTCCGGTCAGATGATTAAGTGGGCCATCGAGCTTAGCCAGTTCGACATTCTATACGAACCACGCACAACAACTAAAGGACAAGCGTTGACTGACTTTGTAGCTGAGTTCACACCTTCCATCCAGATAGAGGTGGTTGAAGATCAAGAGTGGAAGTTGTTCGTCGTTGGCTCTTCCCCCGAAGACTGAGCAGGGGGCAGGATCGTGATAATTGATCCAAAACTCAAGTGCTACTGCTCGGCCGTGCGGTTCCAATTCCCAGCGACTAACAACAACGGTTTAGTACAAAGCACTCTAGCGAAATGAAATGGCAGCGTCAATGGGCCTAAAACGACTGCTAGTTCACAGTGATTCACAGCTGGTGGTCCATCAGGTCAATGGTGAATACGAGGCAAAACAATAGAAAATTGCCCGATATCTGGACTTGGTCAAGAAAAAACTTTCACACTTCAAGGCAGAGGTCTTGCATGTTCCCCGAACTGAAAACATGCAGACGGATGCTTTAGCTCGGTTGGCCTCCAGCCCGGGGACCGACGCATCGTAGACGTAAGCATCACCCAACTGTCCACCCCATGACTTAATGCACAAAAGATACATGCTAATGAAGCGACCGAGCTGACCTAGATGACTCCTATCATCCAGTATTTAGAGAAAGGAATTCAGCCAGAAGACAAGACCGATGTTAGAACGTTGCGGACTCAGGCAGCTCGCTTCACACTGGTAGATGGTATTTTGTACAAGCGTGGGTATTCCGTCCAGCTCCTTCGGTGCCTATCAGAAACAGACACAAATTACGCGCTCCGGGAGGTACACGAAGGTATATGCGGAAATCATGCCGGGGGCCAAACATTGGCTTACAAGTTGATACGACAAGGGTACTTACTGGCCGTCCCTCAAGAAGGATGCGATGGACCTTGTCAAAAATGTGAAAGATGTCAAAGATTTGCGCCCACAAAAGTTAGGTACCACCCGGAACAACTTACGTCCATATTCAGTCCATGGCCGTTTGCCAAATGGGGAATGGACCTCATTGGGCCACTCCCCACTAGCAAAGAGGGCGTGAGATATGCCATTGTGGCAGTGGATTATTTTACAAAATGGGCCGAAGCGGAACCTCTGGCGAAGATAGATGAAGAAAAGATTGTTAACTTCGTATGGAAGTCCATTATCTGTAGGTTTGGGATACCATACTCGATCGTCACAAATAATGGGAAACAATTCGACAACCGGAGGTTTCAAAATTTTTGCGAAGGATTCCACATTAAAAATCATTTCTCGACCCCGTATCACCCACAGTCTAACGGGCAGGTCGAAGCGGTGAACAAAATACTCAAGTATACTCTGAAGGCGAGGTTGGAGGAATCTAAAGGTATTTGGCCCGAGGATCTGCCCGGCGTATTGTGGTCGTACAGAACAACGCACCGAGCGGCCACGGGGGAGATGCCCTTTTCGTTAGCTTACGGAACCGAGGCTATCATCCCTATTGAAATCAGAGCCCCTACTTTTAGAGTTGCAAATTTCTCCGAAGAAAACAATAATGTCGCGCCCCGAGCAAATCTGGACCTACTGGAGGAGAAAGATGCAGTGCCGAGATGAGAAACACCGTATACAAACAAAGGAGTGAAAGGTACTACAACTCTAAAGTAAAGGAAAGAAGGTTCTGGGTTGGCGACCTCGTTCTAAAAAGAGTAACGGGGATTGAACCCAGCCCATTAAAACCGACCTAGGAAGGTATGTTCCGGGTCGGTAAGGTCATGTTGAATGGAGCTTACGAGCTTGAGTACCTAAGTAGGGAAAAGTTTGCACATCCATGGATGTATCATATCTTAAGAGGTACTATCAATAAAATACCCGGTTTGTGATTCAAATACAATTCTAAGGGTTTATCCTTTCATCTGATATTCCGTGAGCTCTCTAAAGGGGGTAATTTTTATTCGCCTCGGCCAAGTGTCGAGCGTCATTTCATTCTCCTCGGCCAAGATCCGAGCGCCAGTTCAATCGCCTCGGCCAAGTGCCAACTACTTGTCTCGGGTAAGTCCCTTGCACGTTTAAATAAGGGAAAAGTCGCCCAAAAGGCGAGCCTACCCAAAAAAAGACTCGGCTTAAGTTCCAAACACAAAATTGACAGAATGATTCTAGGCAGTCAAAGCCCATTATTCATACCATTTGAAAAGCACTGAAAACCGAGCCCCATACTTAGAAAAATAAAAGAGGGCAGGCAGAGCAGAAGCCACAGCACAGTGTATATTGGTGCATTCATATTGTTAGCAAAAAATTCAAATGCGTACACACGTGACTGAAAGAAAATTTATTCAAACATCAAAGTATTTACACTGGGGGGCTGGAGCCCATTACAACAAGAGGCCCAAGGCCAACTAGCCTACCCAAAAAAGGAAAATGCAAAAACAAAAAACTTCGTATCAAGCCCCGGTGGGAGGAGGGATCTCAACAGGCCCACTGGAAGCCACTTCTTCCTCTGGAGGAGGTGGGTCTTGGCCACCGGCATCCTCGGCAAAACGGGGGCGAAGGGCCTCAAGGTCAGCATCTAACTGGGCAAGATCCTCTTCGAGCTGTGTTATGGTCCTGCCAGCCTTGAGGTCCTGGAGGATTTCCTCGATGCTGGTTGTGTGCCCGCAAGTTAGCATAAAGGCATACTCCTCCGAATTCTTATGTGCCCGGACGACCTCCATCCGAGCCTCCTCAACCTGCTTACGGGAAGCTTACTCTGCCTCCCTGCGCACCTCGGCTACGCGCCTATCCATTTTCTCAGCGTGAGCGGCAACTACTCACTCCAGCTCAACAACCTTGGCGCGGAGCTCTTCCTTAGCTTTACGGGCCTGATCCCGCTCGGCCTCGGCCCTCATGGCAGCCTCCCTCTCAGTATTGGCCTTGGCCGCGGCCTCCTCCGCCCGAGTCTTCAAGGACTCTTGCACCCCTTGGCAGACGGCATGAGCATCTTGCAAATCCTGGTGGCGCATCTCCAAGTCTTCCATCCCACCAATCATGTGCCAGAGGATCCCAGTGATGCGATCGGATAGTCCCATGACATACTGGGCCTTTTCCTTCCAATCGGTCTCCGAGCAGAACTGCTCAATACCTGTGGTCCATGCCCGTGCAGCCACATCCCTAGCAGCACGCCCAACGTCTGGCGATTTTTACTTGTTTATTAGTGGGCATGGAACACCTCACGAATTCTACGAACCATTGGAACCGAGCCATCCCATCGCAGGCCTCATTCTTCACTTGACTTGGGGGGATGAAATGGCCCTCCCGACCGAGGTCATCCGAAAAGGTCCTCGGGACCCCGCCTGTTGGAACTTGCACAGGGGGTATCGGTGGGGTTGGCCTGGCCCTATCCGTCTGCCCGGGCTCTTCAATCACAATTCCCCCTCTCCTCCTTTGAGGTGGGGGCCCTTCTGCCCCTGGAACTCCGTCGGCAGGGCGTTTCCAGCCCGGATGTCCTCTCTCCGTGCCGCCTCAGCATCAGCAAGCTGGCCCGCGGCCACCCTGGTTCGGCGGGCGGCCGTATTCCTCATGCTGCAAAGGCGTGCGAGGAGATCCACGCCACGCCCTACAAAAGGCACCGATTGAATAAGAAACGAACAAAAGAAAAGTTAAAGAGAAAGGAAGTGCAAGAATTATAAAATGCACACCTTGGGCTCGGTTGTTCTAGCGCTCAGAGTCCGCACCTGCCGATCGGCACGGGACGCGCCGAGAGGACTAGCCACCACCGGGGACGGCCTCGCCTGCTCTGTTTGCACAGGCTGCTCCTCCCGCTCAGGGGTGTGTCCTCTCTCAGCCCTTGGAGGGCTCCTCTCAGGATCCTACTCGGCCTCCTCTTCCACCACCACCGCCTCTCCCATTGCCTCTCCTACCTCGGGATCGACAGGTAAAAAAGCGGATCCAGCCGGCCCACGGCCGACGAGCCTCGATGGCTAATTTCTCAATCCGCCTATCCCTCGGGCCCATGGCTTGGATGTTGTCCAGTCGGCGAAAAAAATAGTTGAAAGCGGACCGATAGAGGGTCGGTTCTCTTAGCAGAACAAAAAGTTAAGGTCAAATAGACCCAAAAAAAAAGAGAAAGAAATAGAAGAAAAGAGAAAAAAGAGTGCACTTACTAAAATTGAATGTGAAATCTGAAGGGGGGTGGAGGACCGTTCCCTCCACCCCAACGCGAGTTTTCCACTCGCCACTCACCCAAAATCACTTATCCTTCCACTCCTTTAAGGACTGTGGAAGGCCTTCAACTAGCCCATCTGGAAACCCGGGCCTGGTATGTGCCTAGTACCACCCAGATGGCTGCCCCCAACCCAGAGTCGACGGGGTCGCTTTCTAGACGAACAACTCGTTCATCTCCGCAAACTTAGGACGGGGATACCCTTCCAAATGGAACAACACTAACAGTCCGATAATTCGCCCCCAAGTCAGAGGATGCACCTACGACAGAGGAAGGCCCCACTTGTGAAACCACCACATGAGCACCAGCGACAGTGGGAATCACAGCCCGTACAGGAGGCTGGGAACGTGTATGGCCATGCACCCCTGATAAGGGTCTTTTTATGCATGTTTTATGTATATATTTGAGTAGAATTCGAGTTATTTTATTGTTAGTTTTGTAAATTTTTGATTGTACATAGTTCATATTACTCCGAGGTGATTTTATTGATGTAGATTGACCATTCGGGGCTAATTTTGGTGAATTTCGGACCATGGATTCAAGTCAAAACATACCGGGGAGTTTAAGGATGCAAAAACGCTCGAAATTCCAAGCCAAACACGTCATTTCGGGGCCTTTTTGGTCCAACACGGGCAGGGGGTGTCGGGCAACACGGCCGTGTTCCGCGGGGCCAAAAACTCGAAATGTTTGCACAAAATGCGACCTCCAACACGGCCTGGCCGTGTTCCCAACACGGCCGTGTCCAGAACACGGCCTGGCCGTGTTGGGAAGCACGACCATGTCGGTGAGTCCCTGTGTGATAAAAACAAAGCCGGCCGGCCGTTACGGGGCGACACGGGCGTGTCGGGGGCCACTTTCAGACACTTTTCTATGCGGAATTTGGGGAAAACTCACCAACCAAATCCCTTTTGGCCACTCTTGTACACCTTTAACACCCTATTTTGCTGAAACATGTCTCCATGTTCCCTCCCTCATCACTTGAATACAAGAATTCACCAACCAACAATAAAAGTGGGGGTGATTGTTTAACAAAAGAGAGTACTATCAATGTATTGGTTGCCTATAAAAGCCAAGGGTTGAAGTTGGGAGAGGCATTAATTAGATACTCAGAAAATATTCATTGTATTCATTTCATTAAGTAGAATTGGGATCAAGGGGTCTTGGAGGAGAAAGCTTGGGGCAATATTGGAGAAGAAGGCTTGGAGCAACATCATCAATCAAGAAAGAAGTCAATTGAGATTTTGAGAAAGATAAGTACACCATGTCTACAATACTTAAATCTTCTTGTGTAATTTATTCTTTGGTCAAAATCATGTGTAGCTAAACTCCTAGTGTTTGAATGTAATGAACTCTAGAATGGATTTGTGATTAAGGTGTATATGTTTTTAATAAAATCTTCATATTTTGTGTGATTCACTTATATTATGCTTCGTTCATTCGAATTGATATATGCGCAATATTGATTTGAAGTTTATTTTTCATCCGGGAAATCGAGAGATTCATGGTGAAATAGAACATATATAAGTGAAAAGAGTTGCATGCAATCCTAGATATAGGACGACATAAATCTTCTGGATTAGGGTCAAACCTAATATGGGAATTCACAAATCGTTATAATGCTGTCTTGGGGGTTTTAACTAGAAAGAGATTTCAATTAATCAACTTGAGATTAGAAGTTTTTCGCCTTGAGAAAGGGTTTAACTTAAATTGGGAATTTCTACGGTCCACAAGACATGAGATTTTATTAAAAGAGGTTGGTTTTTGCTTAAGGGCTTACGGTTGTATTTTTAACTTGTCAAATCATAAAAACATTCTAGAGGGATTTACATTCAAACACATTTCTATCTCTTGATTTCTTATTTTACAAATCTTCCTCCATTTTTACAATTTATAATTTGTTTTCATTTTTCATCAAACAAAAACTCTGAAAATTGTTAGATTAAATAACAAAAAGACGGTAATTATTAGTACTTACAATCCTCGTGGGAATGACACTCGGTACTCAATAATCTATACTATAAAACGATAGGTGCACTTGCCTATGGTTTTAAAGGTAGCTTTTGAGCCATCAAGTTTTTGGCGCCGTTGTCGGGGATTGTAATATTAAGAACGCCTTATTTTTGTTAATTTAATCATTTTTTTTATTTTTACATTATCTTTCTTTTTATCTATATTTGTAAGTCTTGTGTTATACTTATCATCTTTATTTATCGCAGTGCATGCCTACTCGTCGTCGAGGCGGGAAGTGCGAAATCGCCAGTAGTAACACGGAGGAAAGCATTAATACAGACTACGAGGAGGATATAGGCGAAATCAAAGATTTTGCCATGGCGGATGAACAAAGAACTATGCGATTACGCCAAGCCATCCATGGATGGCACGACGTCAAGCATTGTAAGGCCCGGCCGTTGCCGCCAATAATTTTGAAATTAAACCCAACGTTATTCAAATGGTGCAACGGCTTGTCCAATTTGACGGTCTACCTACCGGATGAAGATCCCATAATCACATCGCGAATTTTCTTGAAATTTGCGACACTTTCAAAATCAACGGGGTCTCCGATGATGCCATCCGCCACGCTTATTCCCATTCTCTCTTCTTGGGGGCGAGCAAAATGTGGTTAAATACTTTGCCAAAAGGAACGATTACAACATGGAATATTATGGTAGAAAAATTCCTTTTGAAGTATTTCCCACCGGCAAAGAGACCGCAAGATTAAGGAACGAAATCTCTTCATTTACTCAAGCGGCGATGAAACTTTATACGATACTTGGGAGAGATTTAAGGGATTATTGCGAAAGTGCCCACACCATGGCCTACCTATTTGGATGCAAGTCCAAACATTTTATAATGGGCTACTTTACGCAACAAGACAAATGATCGATCAGGCCGGGGGGAACTCTTAATAACAAAACGCCGAAGCCGCTCGATTTGATCGAGGAATGGCCATGAATGGCTATCAATGGCAATCCGTCACGAGGTAAACCTAACGAGCAGTGGGTGTTTATAATGCGGATGCGGTGGTTACACTAGTTTGCACATGTCAAAGCTTTGACCCAAAAGATCGGCGATCTAGCGGCTCCTAAACCACCACCACCGCAAGTTTTATCTTGTGAAACTTGTGGAGGATTATAATCATCGGACTGCCCACACACAATACCTCAAGCTGAACGGGCTAATTACGTTGGGAATCAAGGCAGAAATTACCCAAGTAATCCTTACAGCAACACATATAATACTGGGTGGAGACAACATCCTAATTTCGGTTGGGGAAACCAAGGCCAACCACGACCTAATCCCAATCTTGATCTACACACGTCTCCGGATTTCACGGCCAAATCAAGGTAAACTAACTTGGAAGATCTTATAACAAAGTTTGTGCAATCAACAGATACCCGATTCTAGGCGGTGGAAACATCCTTGAGAAATCAAGAGGCATCTATCCATAATCTGGAAATTCAAATAGGCCAGATTGCGAAGATGATTTCCGAAAGGCCACAAGGTAGTTTGCCGGGTAATACCGAGCCAAACCCAAGGGAGCACGTAAAGGCAATCACCATTATTTTTCCACATGAGCATGATTATGCCAATGCCGCCATGCGTAAATCGTGGAGGATGACATGCCCAAAGAAAATCTCATGAAAAAGAGGTTGCGAATCAAGCCCCAAGATCCCTTACCGAGTCTAACCGAAGAAGATAGAAGGGAGGACAAATTTGGTAAGTACCTTGATTCTTTCAAACAATTACATGCCAATATTCCATTTGTTGACCCTCATTCAAAGCATGTTAGGGATCTTAATGACATCATTCCTAGTGAAAATAAGCTTAACAAATTATCAAATGTGCGATTGAATGATAAATGTCCTTCCAATGAACTACCACAAAAATTTAATGATCCAGGAAGCTTTATTATCCCTTGTACAATTGATGGTTTACCTGTTGATAGGGCACTAGCCGACTTGGGAGCTAGTATCAATGTGATGTCTTATGAAACATTCAAGCATGCGGAATTAAGTGAACTTAAACCTATTAAGATGGACATTCAATTAGCCGATAAATCGATTAAACATCCTAGAGGTATTGTTAAAGATGTCTTTAGTTAAGATTGATAAATTCATATTCCCGATTGATTTTATTATTCTTGACATGCATGATGATATAGAAGTTCCCTTAATTCTAGGGCGTCCTTTCTTGGCTACGGCGAAATCTATCATTGATGTGCATGAGGGAAAATTAACTTTGAGAGTAGGGGATGAACAAGTAATTTTTAAAATTCATGTTGATATTGAAAAGGATACTACTTGTTCTTTTGTCGATTCAATTCCTTTGCATGATGAGAAACTCTTGGAGAAAAGTGTTGTTCAAAGTCCATGTTGGAAGCTTATGCCCAAAAAGGGGACCGAAAAGGTCGAAATGCACAATTTGAAGCTTGAGGTTGGGGGTAGTTCTCCTAAACACCAAAGGGATTTTCATAAGTTTGAAGCTCCGCCCGACTAATCTTCACATTTAGGTGAGTTGGTCCAGCTATACGACTTTAAAGAAGCGCTACCCGGGAGGCAACCCGATGTTTGTGTGCAATTGTTTTCATTTTTTTTTTTTTTTATTCAAAATAATCACAAGTCCTTAGAGTCATTTTCAAATCAAAAAAAAAAACTCTTGAACATCTTCTTGGTTGTCCTAATTGGGAATATTTGAGATTTCACGGTATTCGAGTTGTGTGTTGCTTAACTTTGATTAGGTATGAAGATGCAGTTGAAGGTCTCGTACCAAGACAACCCAATGATCGCCCAACACCGATTCCACTTGTAGTAAGGTCATATTTTTCTTTTTCCACCTCTTTTATATCATTCTAATTTCTTTGCTTTTTGAGTGTTTGGTGTGTGTTTGTCCATTTCTTTGTTTCACATTGAGGACAATGTGAATTTTAAAAGTTGGAGGTGGGTACAATAACATTTTCGGAATGCTTGTATGCTTGTTTGTGAGAGATATGTTTCTTATTTTTTATTTTTAACAAATTGAATGTTGCTAGTCAATAACTTGGCCCAATTATACCTACATTAACTTGTTAATTTGTGTTTTCAAGGTGAAGCAATTGATTGTCTAGGATAGATTGACGTGGATGCAGGAAAAATTTTGATGAGATTTCTAACACCATAAATACTTGATGTGTTAATGCATATACGACGATACCTAAACTATGAACGCCTCGAGAACTCGTGATTTAGTAGTGGTTAACTAGTTGTTAAACCAAGCTTGCGAATAAATAAAAAAAAAAAGAAAGAGAAAATGAAAAAAAAGAAAAAGAAGAAAAAAATGGACCAATCGAGGTTATACTCCTCTATTTGTTGTTGCTTAGTAACTAGGAGCATTCATGAGCCCCATGTTTGTCTTTTTTTACGTAAAACGGCGACACAAATATGAGTATGGGAAACCACCCTAGGAGGTTTTGAACAGAAATTCAAAATTTAAACCTAGTGGAAGCATGCTTGAAGGTCCTAAAAAAAAAAAAAAAAAAAGGAGAATGAATACTCCTTGACTTCTCATTCCAATAAAGTTCAAGAAGCTTGGTTATATGACTAGTAAGCTAACTACTATGATCTATTGAATTCTTGTATTTTCATGGCGTTATTGAATTGAAGTTGTTCATAACTATCAGTATTTGTAGAGTGATGATTTCAAGTATGAATAATGCCTGCCGATATTACAGTCTTTCTTGACAGTCGATCGCTTTACAAAACTATGTTTTTACTTAATGGTTAATTCGGGTTGAGAAGGCCAAGAACTTGATTTGCTTATGTTCAATATGTTGAAAAAAAAATCATCTTTGTATGTTGTGATTTATTGAATCCCTCTTTTTGATATAATGTTTTGCTTGAGGACAAGCAAAGTTCAAAGTTGGAGGTGGTTTGATAAGGGTCTTTTTATGCATGTTTTATGTATATATTTGAGTAGAATTCGAGTTATTTTATTGTTAGTTTTGTAAATTTTTGATTGTACATAGTTCATATTACTCCGAGGTGATTTTATTGATGTAGATTGACCATTCGGGGCTAATTTTGGTGAATTTCGGACCATGGATTCATGTCAAAACATACCGGGGAGTTTAAGGATGCAAAAACGCTCGAAATTCCAAGCCAAACACGTCATTTCGGGGCCTTTTTGGTCCAACACGGGCAGGGGGTGTCGGGCAACATGGCCGTGTTCCGCCGGGGGCCAAAAACTCGAAATTTTTGCACAAAATGCCTCCAACACGGCCTGGCCGTGTTCCCAACACGCCGTGTCCCGGGAACACGGCCGGCCGTGTTGGGAAGCACGACCATGTCGATCGAGTCCCTGTGTGATAAAACAGCACGGCCCGGCCGTTCTGGGCGACACGGGCGTGTCAGGGCCACTTTCAGACACTTTTCTATGCGGAATTTGGGGAAAACTCACCAACCAATCCCTTTTGGCCACTCTTGTACACCTTTAACACCCTATTTTGCTGAAACATGTCTCCATGTTCCCTCCCTCATCACTTGAATACAAGAATTCACCAACCAACAATAAAAGTGGGGGTGATTGTTTAACAAAAGAGAGTACTATCAATGTATTAGTTGCCTATAAAAGCCAAGGGTTGAAGTTGGGAGAGGCATTCATTAGATACTCAGAAAATATTCATTGTATTCATTTCATTAAGTAGAATTGGGATCAAGGGGTCTTGGAGGAGAAAGCTTGGGGCAATATTGGAGAAGAAGGCTTGGAGCAACATCATCAATCAAGAAAGAAGTCAATTGAGATTTTGAGAAAGATAAGTACACCATGTCTACAATACTTAAATCTTCTTGTGTAATTTATTCTTTGGTCAAAATCATGTGTAGCTAAACTCCTAGTGTTTGAATGTAATGAACTCTAGAATGGATTTGTGATTAAGGTGTGTATGTTTTTAATAAAATCTTCATATTTTGTGTGATTCACTTATATTATGCTTCGTTCATTCGAATTGATATATGCGCAATATTGATTTGAAGTTTATTTTTCATCCGGAAATCGAGAGATTCATGGTGAAATAGAACATATATAAGTGAAAAGAGTTGCATGCAATCCTAGATATAGGGACGACATAAATCTTCCGGATTAGGGTCAAACCTAATATGGGAATTCACAAATCGTTATAATGTTGTCTTGGGGTTTTAACTAGAAAGAGATTTCGATTAATCAACTTGAGATTAGAAGTTTTTCGCCTTGAGAAAGGGTTTAACTTAAATTGGGAATTTCTACGGTCCACAAGACATGAGATTTTATTAAAAGAGGTTGGTTTTTGCTTAAGGGCTTACGGTTGTATTTTTAACTTGTCAAATCATAAAAACATTCTAGAGGGATTTACATTCAAACACATTTCTATCTCTTGATTTCTTATTTTACAAATCTTCCTCCATTTTTACAATTTATAATTTGTTTTCATTTTTCATCAAACAAAAACTCAAAATTGTTAGATTAAATAACAAAAAGACGGTGGGAATGACACTCCTTATTAAATAATCTATACTATAAAACGATAGGTGCACTTGCTGGTTTTAAAGGTAACAATCAACCCCTCCTCCTCTCGGGCACTCCACACCGTCCGACACCAAAAGTGTATGCTAATAATCTTGTACTATGGAAAACGATAGGACCATGCACTTGCATTCTCGCACCACCCGGTTTTCCTCCCGCCGCCACCTCCATGGAGATGGCCCATGTGCTTGAGCCATCCTCTAGCCCCTCATCAACTTGCTCCTCGTGCTCGTGCTCTTGGTGATCCACTCCTTCACCTTTGTTTTGGGGATCGGTGTTCAAAGCTTCTTCACCGGAATCTTCACGGGTTAACCCAGGCTCGTAAAAAACACCCTCTCGATAGATGGTGAATGACACAGGGTCAAAAATTGTGTGCGTCTGCTCCAATGGGGTCTCAACTGGGGGCGTATGACTCGAACTCGAAATTTCAACAACACTGGAACTGTGAGGCGAATTTCCTCGAATTGGAGAAAAAGAAACAGAGGGGTCAGAAGGAGGATCTTCAATTTCAACCTCCACACTATAGCTACGACTCTGACTATCTTCGAAAGAAGACATATATTTGAAGCAAAGGAGAGAAAGAGGGTTTTTTGGAAAAAATACCTAACTTTTGAAGTCTCTGAACCCTAGGGACCGACCCAAAAATTCTGCTCGCTCTCAAAGGATACTGCTCGGAAGACTATGGATGCAAAAGTGTAGAATGAAGGACGAAAGGGGTATTTATAGGTTAAGTTCCCTCGAAAAATGAGACACCAACTCAAAAAACGTGTCATTTCAGTCTCAAAAGCCATCAGAAACATCAGAAACGTCACGTCCCCACGTTCCGCTGACAGAGCTATCCCACCTTTTCGGTTCCTGCGCAGAGTTGGTCCAACCAAGACCCGCCACGTGTCCGCCATCATGATACTACAATTAATGTGCCGTTTCAGGCATTAACTGCTAAACGACAGGTGTCAGGGAAGGATGACTTTTGAGGTTTCCTCTTCCCCATTAAAAGCTTATGATTAGCATTAAAGTTTAAATCCGACTTCAGAAATTCTTCTCTCGGAATTAAACTTGGGGGCCATTAATGACACCCGAGCCGAGCTGGCAGCAAATTAATCCACGTGGCCATTCGGCACATGGACATGTGGGACCCACAGACCGAGCTGATGACGTCAGCAACCGACCTAATGACGTCATGAATTGGGCTCGGTTCCCCCGAGCCCAATCTTGGCGGGAAATTTAAAGGATAACCATCCAGTTAAGAAAGGCTAAGTGCATCATTAGCATGAGTAAGCTGACACTTGTCAGCACGACAATCAGATGAGTCGACAAGTGGCAAACACTTGGCCAGCATGCATGCTTAGGGAAGGACAAGTGTCCCTTTAAAATTATTAAGTGTTAAGTGTAATAGTGGTTATTAAAAACCCACTAATGAGATGGGTATAAATAGGGCCTCATTTATGAGGAAAATGACAAGAGAAAAATACTAGGGAAAACGCTTGTAAACCCACGTCTGTAAAAGCAAAACCAACCAGAAACTTTCTGCTCGGCATCATATATAAAAAGGTAGAATTAGCCCCGGATTAAAGCTTATTTCCATTTCCACGTATTACATCTTCATGTATTTTGCTTATTGACCAAAACGCACGTAAGCAATATATATGTTACCACTCGAAAAAAAAATGATATATATGTTAGATTACAAATATTGACATTGATAATTTAGTTTATGATATAACTGATTCGTAATTAGAATTCAGGTGGGTAGCATGAATTGTTTTTCTAGTTTTCTTTTCTCTAAAATAATTTTGGAACTCATATAAAACATAAAAGTATAAGCCGATTTTGTGTGTTTTAGACGAGGTTGTTATCTGTCACTTAATAATGAGTCTAATAAATCATACAATTGTGATGATGTTGAGCTGTGACAGTGTGACATAAAGATAAGGGCTAACCAACGAATGTTACTCTTTTTTATTTTATTTTTTCACAATAAAAGATAAAAGATTCGAGCTTCACAACTACTATATCTATTTTAATACTTAAGTTTGAATCTTTTTTTTAACTTTAATATTGTCCTTATGTATTATGTATATTTTTAAATTTTTTAATACCGTATCGATCAAGTTTGACTTTGGAAAAAATACTTGTTAAAATAAAAATAATCTATAAATGCAAACCAAATATCTTTATTCACTAACAAATTTTTATACACTAAATTTAAATAAAATCAAGCTTAAATAAATCACTTGGCATGCACCTCTTATTGCACCATTAATTGCGAATATATTTCTTGTTATATATGTAATCTAATTTCCATAAAATCCTTACTCAATTACATATGCAATTACCTAATCAACTGCAACTCAACCCCGCTAATAATTATTAGCACGTGTAACAACTAATAATATACCTACACAAATTTAAATACAAAAATTTATCAAAGCAAAATAAGAAAATAAAAATAGAAGATATTTTTTTTATACCCTACGGGCTACAGCACATGCATTAGCTGTCAAAAAATCCATACAATATGGTTTTTCTCGTAATTTCGTGCAACTCCAAGGGCACAAGTTTTGTAGGTTTCTTCTTTTAACCCCTTAAAACCGACCACTCCCAAAGTCCCCACCCTCTCTCTGTCTTTAGTGTGTTATCTCACGGCGGAGCTACCAACGCCGCCGACATATAGAGAGAGAATCCGTCATCGGAAAAATGTGTCCCACAAAGCACAAGCAAAAGCACCACCACCGCTCTTCCACCTCTTCCATGGCCGCCAGTACCAGGGAAGACTGGAGAGAGGAAGCAATCAGCAGCGGATCCTTGAAACACGTTGACCTCCATACTGGATCCAACGGATGGGCTTCGCCTCCGGGTGATTTGTTTTCTCTCCGTGGACCTAATTACTTCACCAAAAAAGCCAAAATCCCAGCCGGCGAGTGGCTTTTGAATCCGGCTGGGGTTGATTGGCTTAGATCCAACGCCAAACTCGATCACGTCCTCGCTCGACACGATAACCGTGTTATGAGCGCGTTGCGCAGCTCAAATTGTTGCGAGAAATCATCGAAGACTTTCATCGTCGCAATAAATCTTCAAGTCCCTGGACGCGAGCATCACTCCGCGGTTTTCTACTTCTCCAGCAAAATAGACGAACCTATTAATTCGAATTCTCTGCTCTATCAGTTCATCAACGGTACGGATGCTTTTCGCAATAGCCGGTTCAAGATTGTGAATAAAATCGTTAAAGGACCGTGGATTGTGAAAACCGCGGTGGGGAATTATTCCGCGTGTTTATTGGGGAAGGCGTTGAATTGCCACTATCATCGGGGACCAAATTATTTGGAAATTGATGTTGATATTGGCAGCTCGGCTATTGCAACCGCGATTTTGCGGCTGGCGTTGGGTTGCGTGACGGCGGTGACAGTAGACATGGGGTTTCTGGTGGAATCACAAAAAGAGGAAGAGTTGCCAGAACGGTTGTTTGGTGCTGTGAGGATTTGTCAAATGGAAATGAGTTCGGCGACGTTTGTTGATAGCGCCACTCCGTCGAGCAAGGTTTTGCCCATGAGTAGTGGCGGTGAAAGTGAAAACGAGGACGATTAATCGTCTCGATTTATTAAGAGATTTTTCGTTATTTTAGCTGCGGTAAGTTTCTAAAATTTCATATTAATGATGATGATGATGATCAGAGAATGATGAATGAATCCCTTTGGAATGGGGAGTGATGGGTGTAGATAATAACTCTTATTGGCAATGTTAAATTCATTTCACCTTCTCTATGCCTTTATTATAGTTGAATTTCATTTTTTGATGGTAACTGTGCTGTTATTATGTAATGCACTAATTTCATGATTCTTTGCCAGGACAAGAACAATAAGCAACTCACTTTAATTTTAACTTTAACAGAACTGGAAAAAAGTGTTTTCAATGCATTGATAATGTATGTCATAAACGACAACAGCTATTGATATGAAATTGCTGGCAGTTTGCTTGGAATGCTCAAGCTATTCATCATGTTTTGGCTGGTTTTGACCTTGTATTGTGTGCATTTAATGCTTTCAACTGTAACATCCACTCATTGATTAAAATGGCATTATGCATTTTTTACTTTCTGTCTCCTTTTCAGAGTAAAATATGTCATGGAACTTTGATGGTGTAATTTATCCTTGGATCCATATAAAGTTTTGGTCTTCTGCATTCCTAGCAAGTACAAGTATTGCCTTGGTATTAATGGAATAAAAAGTGCCATTTTGATACCCCCTCATGGGTGGCCAGAGGGTGGGTTCTTGAGATTAGATTTAACAAGTTCAAATCTCCACTTTTGCACCATTTAGTCGAGCCTCTCACACAGAGATTGTCTAGTGAAGTTTATCTAACCGATGTGATTTGAAGACTATTGCGTTGCGTTAAGTCTTAGAGTGTACATTACACACCCGAAGGGTAGTTGATGCGGTTTCCCATTTTCATAAGAAGTTGCCATTGGATCAATGATGTGATTTTACATATAACTAGGAACAGTAAGCTTTTTGGCTTAAATGGGATCTCTTTTATTCTTATCGTTGATAGTATTATATGGATAGATGATAGATGGAGTCTATTACATCATGTCCATGCAAGAAAAATCACCAATATGGGGTTTCATGCTTTTGCTTTACAGTGTTGTGCATTACTATTCTTGGTTTTGTGTGATTGATTTTGAGTGGGGCACCTTGTTGCAATAAATATAGGAAGAAAGGGTTATGATTACATTATTTCTTCATTCAAATGTATGTAGTCGGCCAAAGTTGGGAAAGAGAGTCAACAATTGCTTGTTATTGTTTATGATGAGTTAGCTGGAAGCCTGGAAAGATACGTTTTATTGGATTCTTCTTTTCTTGAGTTGTGAGCTCTTTTGTTTTCTTCTTGCTGTTTGGTACTGAGTTGAGACAGAGGATACGGATTTCATTGATTGCTTTATGGGTTGTACTTGTCCATTACACACAGGATATTTTAGTGGTAGGCTGAGTAGGTTTTCTCTTTTCACAGAAGTAAAGGCTGTCTCAACTCTCAAGTCTCAAATCACTCATAAGCTGTTTGATAGTACAAGATGTACTTTAATATTAATCCTTCCTTGGAAGAGGATGGTATCTTTGAGACATGATAGTTATCTGCCTCTCAGTCTAGGTGTAACGAACATCAGCATTGGGATTAGATCATGTAAGTACAACTTGTGATGTTGTATGTTGATTAGTTAATCCTGATATACATAAATTAACTCTTAGTTTTTTTTTTTTTTTTTTTTTTTACTGAGTGAATACTGAGTGAATGGTGTTTTCAGATTATATGATTTCAGGAGTGTTTTCTAACACTTTGTTGTTGGAATTGTCGCTAAAGGCAAGTAGCGGAGAAGCGAAAGTTGTTAGTATTTGCAAATATAAGCTGAAAATTGATCTAGTTCAGATAATAACGCTTAGTGGATAAGTTGTAAAAGTGTTTTATACGTGTAAAAGTCAAATTAGAAACAAAACCATAAATCTAAATGACTCATCTATCTACCGAATTTTAGATTTTGGTTAGATGAAGCAAGAATAGGAGCAGAAACTAGCTTTTGCAAACACGAAAAAAAAAATGATTTTTTCAAGCTAAAAGTTGAGTATATCTCTTTTTAGTCTTTGCAAACACTCTTTTCAGGGCGGAATTGATTCCTTAGTGGTACGGCCTCTCTTGATTGTTGAGTGATTGTTTAAATATAAAAAAAAAAGGTAATGCGCGTAGGTTTATTGATGTGGGGCTGGGGTTTGGTCTCTACATTGATTGCAGAACGCAAAATATGACTCATACTCAGTGCCATTCTTTCCTTGTCATTGCCTATAATATTAGGGTTGGCTCACACGCATTTGAAGTTGGGTCACAATTTATGGGACCTGAATATGAATGTGTGGTAGTTTTGGCTTTTGGGCGTAGCTAAGGTCAAACTCCGTGTGGCAAGACTCCAGAGTAACATTCAATGAATTAGCATTGATTTTCAAAACTCTAATTAGTTTCATCGTATCTAAACTGCCAATTTTTTTGGAAACCGCTAAAGTAACTATTTTTTTATGAATTGGTCTCATGGCAGATGGTTTAACAGATCTAAGTCCGTTAGACAGATACCCAACACACGAAGAAAAAAAACTGCTCTCGCTTGCACTCCATCCTCCCTCCCTATCCCTCGTTATGCCGCAAGCAGCGATCTGAAAATCTGTAGAAGCGCCACTAAAGGGTTGTACATCTATGCTTGACTGAACAAGAACAAATCCACTAACGTGGAATGCACCCAGTTAGACTTATGTACACCCGCCAACGGAACAACATGCGTTAGAAGTTTTTCTACTCATGATCTACTATGACAACTTCCATTCCACCAATCGAACTTGGAGTTTTTGGGTGCACTAGCAAATGTTAGTTCTATATAATATTTATGAAAATGTATAGAAATTTTGGTTGATTTTTTAGTATAGCTAGAAAGCAACTGTGTACCACACGAATAATATTCTCGTGAAGAGATTACAAAGCAAAAAAAAAAATAAAATAGTAATACTTTTCAGGGAAAACATTAATATTTTTCGGGAAAAATACTATAACAACATTTTAAGGAAAAAACTAATACTTGTTCGAGAGACTACTAATACTTTTTAGGGAAAAAACTCATACTCTTTTAGGGGGATTATAAAATATTTTTAAGAGGGACTATAATATTTTTCCAAGTAAAAATAAGATACTTTTTAAGGGAACTACTAATATTTTGCAGTGTGTCTACTAATGAATTTAAAAAGGAAAACTAATACCTTATAGGGGATTACTAAATACCTTTCAGAGGGAACTAATACTTTTCAGGGGAACAACTAAATACGTTTTAGGGGGACTACTAATACTTTTGGAGGGGAAAAAACTAATACTTTTCAGGGGATTACAAAAAATATTTTTTAGGGGAACTATTAATACTTTTCAAATAGACTACTAATACCTCTTAAAGGTCTGGTGATACTATATCACTGTCCAATGTTACAAAAAACAATACTTTCAAGTAAAAATGTACTAATAATTTTCAGAAGGTCTACTAATACTTTTTAGAATGATTGCTAATACCGATTTCTGAATATTACAAAAATATCACTGCTAATAACACAAAAATGTAGTGGATCAGTTTTGAGACCAATCTAACGGATTTTGGCCCGTTAGACCATCTGCAATGAGTTTTTTTTGTCATTTTTTTTTATCGGTGCTCGGCCCACAGTAATAAGTTTAGTTTCGAAGATTCTGAGTCGTACTTTCCACATAACTGTGGATGCAATATAATCCAATCTGTTTTGAACATTTAAGTTTTTCATACATCAAATATAGTCCACTATTTATGTATTTAACCTCTGTTTATGAACATGTAATTTTCATAATATAATATATAATCCACTACTTTTATATTTAACCTGCATTATTAGTTCAAACTTTATTTATTTTATTTATAAAAAGAATTTAAATAAATTTGTATATATGGGGCATGAAATAAACGGCTAAAATTAACAGAATATTGTGTTTGCCAAACATTTTCGCAAAGTTGGGGTAAAATTTGGGGTCCTTAATATTTTAAGTGAAGGCTCCCTTTCAAGAGGAGCCTTCAAAGCAGGCGCTCCTACAAAAGAAGCCTGCTGTCAAAGCCTTTTTTTTTTTATCTGACACGTTGACTGACGCCTACTCCTCATATTTTCTTTTTTTTTTAATTTACGAAAATAAATATTAAATATACAATAAATACATAATTTTTTTGGATAACTAAAATTAAAATTTTACTGAACGAAAACACGATTACATCATAAAGTCCCTACGACACATCATTAAAAACAACAAGAAGAAATTAAACATGAAAATACTAGAATAAGATAGAGCATGCTATTATAGCATAAGTAAGCCGAACAATCGGTACTACACGATCAATCTTGGCATAAAGAAGAACTTCCTTACTCGACATTAGAGCATGATGGCAAGTACTGTAGAGGATGAGCTGGCAAGTTGCTTGAGCCTTGTGTTTCCGGCTCAGGTATCTTAAACAATATGTCGAGCTTGTCAAATAAAGGTTCTCCCTCCATTATATAAGCATTTGGAGAAACGATGTCATCATCCTAAAAGATAAGGAAAATGAATGATTAAATATACTTACAATACATCATGGTATATAATACAACTCGCATAATAAAAATAAGAATATTTAACTTACCGAACGCCAAGTGACTCAGTCCGTTACCTCTGCGTGCACGAAATTGAGTTTACGATCCCAATATACACCCAACGTACTCAATATTTGGCGAACAAATTATAATGGGCTTGAAGATGTTTGACTCATTGATTTACCTCGGTGAACTTAAAATTGCATTGGAATGCAAATTTCAGGACTACTCTAGCCTCCAAAATGGCCGCACTATTGTTTGTTTCACCAACTACCCAGTTGCCTTTACCTTTCTCGTTTAGTAGTGAATCGACGAGGATGATGTCCATTAGTAATGTCCATTTTGAAGTTTTCGCATTATAGAGACACATCTTTAACGGGAGTTAGGCTTCTGTGGGGATGGTAGAGGGGACCAGTTGAACTCATCCATTTAAACTTGGAGTGAAAAGAGAAATAATAAGAATTTTTTGAGTTGGTAGAGGAGACCAGGTCAAGTTGCGATCAAATAAAT
Source organism: Rehmannia glutinosa (assembly GCA_016081115.2). Lineage (NCBI taxonomy): Eukaryota > Viridiplantae > Streptophyta > Magnoliopsida > Lamiales > Orobanchaceae > Rehmannia > Rehmannia glutinosa. Next base: position 33,333,949 of record CM071927.1, read on the forward strand.
TTTTTAGCATATATTTATAGGCCGTGTGAAGTATTCACAGTGGCATTTTTCGTAAATCTGTTAAGTTATTCAGACAAGACCCAACAATTGATAAAGCTTTGTAGACAAGATGTATCACTGGATAAAGCTTACATCTGATAAAGCTGACACCTGATAAAGCTACTGTGGACAAGACTATACATGTGCATAAAGCTTACACCTGATAAAGTTACTGTAGACAAGACCATACGTATGTTTAAAGCTTACAACTGATAAGACATATCAATGCAAAGTTAATAAATATATTGTCAGATAACTGTGTAATAGTAAATGCAATGAAATGATGCAGACTTAATATAAAATAAGTTGATTCATTAGTTGTTTTACAATAAGCTCTATGAATAATCCTAAACTCTATGTCCGCCAGTACCACACCTAGGCGCTACTCTCTGTCTAGTACTCCTACGTCTACCTGCATCCGGCTGGTCCTCATGTGCAAAATGTTGTGGCGCATCCTTATCATCTTGATCATCTGCATCTGGTGATGTAGACTCTCCGGTCAAATCACGATAGGCACTAAGTGTAGGCGGAAATGAGATGGGCGATATATAAAATGTGGACGCTCGGGCGTGGACAGATCATGGGCACCATATGGAGCTCTCATGGCACTATAATTTGTCTCCAATAGCGATGAAAATGATGTCTACTGTGGTGTGTGGTAAAAACCCGGAGTGGATGTAGAAGGACCCGTCATACATAATAAAAATGATCAACTAAAATAATTAATGCTATTTATATCATTTTTAAAATACCAATAAATTTCATACCATGGTGCATCTGAGGCGTATAACTAGAAGGTCCAACTATGTCAACATGAGGCCCAATTGAAGGAACACCATAAGTCCTGGAAGGTCCAACTCTATCAACATGAGGTGCCAATGAAGGAACATCATGAGTCGTGGAAGGTCCAATTGTAGATGGCTGTGACTGGTGTCGTCGTCCTCTGCTACGTGCCCTACGTCCTGTAGGTGCTCTCGTGGTTCTCTCGACAGGCGTATCATCTGATGTCGGACCTCTGTGGGATGGCTGTCTGTTTAGTGTACGCTCAATGTCATCACTAACGTCTCTAGAAACATGTTGTAAACGTGTAACTGACTCGTGATCCTCGAATGACACCTGATCTAAAGATAGCCTAAGTTGTTCCATCCACGTAAACTGAAAAATACAAATAACATAAATGTTTATTTTTTATTGTTTATATTTAAAAATGTTGTCATATAACAATATTTAAGTATACCATGGAATCACGTGCTGCTATGTCAGATGGCTGAAACCCAGGCTGTTGATCCAATTGTCCAGGCGTAATTAACCGCCTTGTAATTCTACCATACCAGTCCATATACCCATCGACTGTGTCAACATCTCCAACGATCGGATCAACACTGAGGATATGTGAATGTCTCTGGTCCCAGAACTTGACCCAGACTCGATGTACGTGTCTCCAATCATAACAGTCTCGACCTCTACGATCCCACTCATGGAGTTCCATGTGCGTATGGTGTATATACTGAGGAATAATCTGCACCACCAAACTGTCTGAGAAATCGATCTGGACGGTATAACTCCACAATCGCGTATTTGATCAGTGGACATCGCGATAGCCAATGCATAGTCAGACAGCGAGGTCCAAGATCCGCAATATCTGGGTCCTCCAAATCGTATGGCTGCCATATAAACTGCCAAAAAATAAGACACATGTTTAGCCACCATGTGAAGAAACCAATGCCATGACCTAAAATTTTCCTCATCTACAATAGCATATGCCAAAGGTAGCACATGTTGGTGTGCCTCCAAAGTCACAACAATTAACATCTTGTGCTTGTATTTAGTATACAAGTGTGTTCCGTCCACACTAATGACCTTGCGTCAATGCCTAAAACCCTCGATGCACGGCCTAAATGCCCAGAAAACGTACCCCAATGTATGCACACCACGTTCGTCTATCTCTTTAGGAAGCCACTCTACTACTGTTCCGGGATTGTATTTCTGCAATGCACCCATATTTAGGCAAGTATTGACAAGAGTTTTCCCAAGTCCCATACACATTTTCTCTTGCCCGTTTCAAACTGTGCCAAGCTTTATGGTATGAAATCTCATATCCATATTTGTCTTTCACATTTTGCTGAACATACTTGATATCATACGCCGGATCACACTGTACAATCCCCATAAGTTCTTTAGCAATAATATTTTTACACAAGTTTCTATGATCTTTGGAGACAGTTTTCATAACACAACTATGGGAAGGTCCCAACTTGGTAATTTTCCACATCGAATGTCTTTTCACAAAACTCGACCGCAACCACCAATTGCATTGTTGTGATGTTAAGCCTGTTTCAATAACTCCTGATTGATTATACTTACAAACAACTTTCCACAATGTTGGCGTAGACTCCACAACCCTATACTCACGTCTGCCATGACGCACAGAAAAATCCTTAACTGCGGATTGTACATGATTTTTATCTACGAAAACCATGCCCTTTTTCAACTCACCTCTCTCGCAGTCATAATGCATACTCATTAATGATCGATCAGCAGAATCGCCATTAATATCTTCAAATCTAGACTCAAAAAAAGATGACCTTGATAAATTAGGATGAGGATGAACTACCAAAGGAACATGTTGTTGTGCAGGTTGAACATCTTCATGATCATATACATCATTATGCTCAATATGATCATCAATATCATCATCATGCTCGCTATTATCACTAGGTTCCGAGTATCCCATTATATCACCAAGAAAAAAATCACCCCTAACTGTAGGTCGCTTCTCAACATGCACATTTAATCCATCCAAATTTCCCTAATTAGGTCTACAAGCACTACCCAAACCTATGTTTGTCATTCCTTGAGTAACCGAAGGCAATTCAGATTCACCAATAATATAAGATGCATATTGGTAAAACTCATTTTCCAAGGGAATTGGTGGTGGTACGATATGAGTCAAAATTTCTGATTCAACAAATAGATCTAAAGACCTTAAACCAGATATCGGATCCAAAAAAAATCTAAGATCCCGATCCTTTTTAATTGGAACCACTCGTGTATTATTGTCAAAATACTTAGCAAAAATTGTCAACTTATAGCGATTTTGATCCAAATCCGTCATTTCATACCGAAGTGCTAGTAAGTTTGATAGGTCAATATTACGATCAATATGTGTTGCTCCAACAACTTCTCTTCCAAAGTGCACAAATACGCCAATTTTGTCTGACATATCTTCAAAAATTAAACATAATTGTTATTTTAGAAAATGCTTACACAATAATTAATTAATATTTCTATCATTTTTACTAATAATTTAAAAAATTTCAACTATAGTAGCTACAACCCTACCAACAACAAATTACTAACATTTTTTAAAAATACATAAAAATAATATTTTTTCACAACCCTACAATATTTGATATAATTTACTAACATTTTTTAAAAATACATAAAAATAACATTTTTCTACAACCCTACCATATTATTCAATAATTTGGTAACAAATTATAAAAATACTTAAACATAACATTAACACATTATCTACCTATGAAAACAATTATTTAATCTAAAATGATAATTAACAAAATAAACTACAAATATTAAAAATTGTTCAAAATATACGAAAAATTACTTGAAATTTCGAAAAAGGGGTCCAAATCAAAGGCTTGTCGAGTTCACCACCGTCTGCCGCCCGCTGCCGCCGTCCACCGCCCACTGCCACCGCCGTCCGACGCCCGCTGCTGCTCCACTTTCCGTCCACAGATGGGGAAGATGTAGTGCTAACTTGGAAAATGTAGAAGGAGGAGGTTGGAACACATTTTGCAGAAGAAGGTTGGGGAGGGGAAGAAGGTTGGGGAGCTGGGGAAGAAGAAGGGGAGGGCGCCTGTTAAATAGAGGGGTAGGCACCCTCTTAAATGGAGCTTTCAGACCTGCAAAAAGCAGGTGGCAGGCGCCAGTCAAAATGGTGCCTGCCGTGTCGAAGAAAAAATAAAAAAAAAGGTGCTTTTCAGCAAATTTTACCCCAACTTTGCGAAAATGTTTGGCAAACACAATATTCCGTTAATTTAGCCGAAATAAACCAAACCTATAGTCATGGACGAAGCCATTTAGGGGCCAAGGGGGGCATTGGGCCCCCCTCAATTTTTGAAAAAAATAGGGGTATTTTGGTCATTTCACATTTTAATTTTAAAAAAATAGAAAAATAGAAAAAAAAGTCTTCTATTATATTGCATTCCTCTTTCCTACTTTCATTTTTGAATCTTGAAAAATATGAGTCTTGATCATTTTTCCATTTTCTTAAACATTTGTACACTATTTAAGCTTCGTCATAAACATTAGTTTGATTTTTTGCATTATTCTCTTGTGCCTCTATTTGTCCTTTTTGGTATATTGATGTAATTGTATTTTGTTATTTATTGTTGAATGTTAAGATGTGGTTGAATTAATACAATGACTTAATCAAAACTTCTACTTATTTTAAATATGATGTATTGTTTTCATTTTTATACGTGGTAGTGGACAATTGTCCACTTATATTTTGTAAAAATGAAAAATAGTCATATTTTTCGAAAACATGTTTTTTAGTTATTTTGACACGGTCATACTCTTCTTGTGTTCTCAGATGAGGTACTTAATTATATTTCAAAAAAACTGATGCGGTACATTTTTTGGTACCGAGTTGTGAACCGGTCCCTAGAATGAAAAAAAAAAAAAAAGGCAAACCAAAAATTTGAACTCAAAAATGGTTAAAACTATTTTTATTATGTAGAAGTGGCCGAAAATTCGAGGAGTTTTTTTATATTAATATTAGTTGGGCCCCTTACCCGAAATTCCTGGCTTCGTCACTGCCTATAGGGAGTGTTTGCAAAAACTTCTGCTTTTAGAAGAAGTGATTTATTATAGTAGAAGTAGAAGTAGTTGAGAATCAGAAGCTGGTAGTGTTTGAAAATAGAATTAAAAGTTGAGAATGAGAAGTTGAGAGTGTTTGGTAAAAAAGTAGTAAAAGTATTTATTTATTTGTAAAATTCAAACTAGAAGCAGAAGCAGAATCTAAAGCACCCATCTCCATGCTTTTAGATTTTGATTAAATTAAGTAGAATTAGAAGCAGAAATTGGTATATACAAACACTAAAAACTACTTTTTTTAAGCAAAAAACTAAAAAACACTTATTTTTAGTGTTTGCAAACACTCCCATAGTATCGTACCGTTAGTACCATATTGCTGAACCCAAAATCTCGTGTTTGGGCAGGTAGTTTTAAAGGTACTGGAAAATGTGGATATTTTTATTTCGAGAGGCCCTCTTTGGGCCTAAATTTCACTTCACTCCTGCCTGCAATAGGGGCCAGGGCCTAGGGCCATCACTGGTCTATGCCTGAATGGTCACTACTGTGGGTCAAATATTTTCATCAATTTACGACCAATTTATCAATGGAAAAAAATAGGGAAAAGGACATAAATACCCCATTTTCCATACCCAATCCCTGCACAATGTCCATTTTCTGCTGATTTTGGACAAAAATACCATTTTCCGCTGAATTTGGACAAAAATACCCATTTTCCGCTGATTTTTGACAAAAATACCCATTTTTATTCACGATTTTTTTGCGTTGGTTTCTTTTTTGTTTCTTTGTTGTTTCTTTATTGTTTCAAACATGTTTGTTGTTTCTTTGTTGTTTCATACTTGTTTCATATATGTTTCTTATATGTTTCACTTAACCAATTTTTCATTGAATTCCACAGTTGCATAGAGAAAATCTCAGTTATGGTATGCCACAATGGACAATGGGGAGAAAATAGAGAGTATACAAACTTTGAAATAACAAGAATATTGATTCCAATGGACTGCACATTCAGCACCCTAAACGAAATCTTGGAACAAACTATAGCGGGAATTATTGAATGCTTTGTATGGACACGACTCCACTATCAGACCAAAAAATACTTTGTATTGACTTCCAACACCGTAGAATTATTGAATGCATCAACTGTAGCGGGGAAAGACATACTAGTAACAACTTTGCTAGAGTACGTAAGATCTTTAGTTCAAGATTAGGCATGCAGACATCGAAATGAAACAAGATCAACATTTACAAGGATGACAAAAAAAAAAGTGAAGAGTATATGGGAAAAAACTACACTATTTCTCTAAATTTAAAAGTAATTTACTACAAACTTTTATCACATGATCCCCTGTTTCACAATTGTTTCTTACATGTTTCATTTATGTTTCTTACATGTTTCAACTGATTACACCATCATTAAAATTTACGTAACAACAATTCTCTAAAATTATTAGGAAGTGGAGGTAGAAACTCAATGTCGTTGTCATCGTCATCACCATTTTGCAGCTTCAACTTAGCATGATTGTGAAGCAGATTACTGAGTCTTTCTTGTCCATTCTCTATCTCGAATGATTCGACGTTCATAGCCTTCCCACCAATAAAGTGCTCGGCATAACAAGCAACAAAAAATCCCACATTCACTACAAAAGAAATAAAAAAAGATACACAGTCAGATACATAACACAACAAATCAAAAACAATAAAAAAGAACAAATAAATGGAAATACAGAAACATAAAAGAAACAACTTCAAACAACATCGAAACAAACGAAAAACTTCAAATCATAAAATAATAAAAGAACACGAAAATCGGTTTAACCTCTCCGAGTCTTAAACTTGACATTTCATCAAATAGTTGCAGAGCCTCACCCCGTCGGATGAAAACTCGAAATCAACCACAAAATCTTCACCCCAATCCTCGTCGCCCCGTTCGAAACATTCATCATCTTCTTCGACACGACCGCGATTCCTAATCCGTGCTCGACTTTTGATTATTTTTAACATCACAAAAATTACATTCTCCAGCAACACAACTACTGAATTTTCTATTGATGAACTTGTTGCAAGAGATCACAACTATTACCTAATCCAAAATTTCCTCAGAACTGAACATCAAAAATCAAGAAAAGGCATAAAACGACACTCAATTTCTAAAACTAAAGAAACTTTACAAAAATCTAAAATCAATTCACCTGTCAAAATTCTAAAATCAAATTTCTATCATCTTCCCCTAAATCAGCGGATACCGATGTTTTTTCCCAATCTTCGCTCAAATCAAACGCAAAATCATCTCCAGAAGAGACGGCGCCGCCACTAACCACGGCGGAGCCACCACCACTAGCAACGAACAAGTCGTCAAAATCGCGATAGAATGATGAGAAGGACTGGTCGGAGCACTAAAATAGTATTCGCCGAAATGCTTATGCGTTGACGGCACGGTGACGTGGTGCGGTGAAGACATGGCGCTTCTGAAATCAAAATCTAAATTGTGGGAACCCATAAGGCCATGAATCAACATAGAGATTGGCAATCCTTTACTGTTTCGTCCAGCTTCCATCTGCGGTCCTCTTGAAAACTCGTGGCTGCTTTGAAGGAAAAGTTTCGCTCCAATCTGGGTGCTTGATCAAGTAATCTCACTTCCTGAAGAAATAAATAGTTTCAATGTTTTTTATGACAAGCCACAATTTCAATATTGGGCGTATCATAAGAAATTGGAGGAGGGTAAAAAACTGAAAAGAAAAGTAAAGGAGTGGATATATTTGGGAAGTTTAGGACCTGATGGGGTAGATTAGTGATAGGATGATATTTTTGTCTTTTTTTCAAAAATCAGGGTATTTTGTGGTATTTCCTCAAAAAAATATCCAAATCATAGTAAAATAAATTTTCGAATTTTTTAAAACACTCGAATAAAATAGGATACTTCATACTACGATGAAATCCCGTACATATATTTCATAAATAAAAATATAACAAAAATCTCCCAAACTTTCCATAATAAAGCAATTTATCCCTGAATTTTTCCTATTTCAAAAAATTGTATCATTTTAATTTGTTTTCGAATTTTAAAATAATTTATTAAGAATCTTCCCAAAATAGATTATTTTCCTTTCGAGTAATTTTATATAATATATTGACATGTTACCGAATTAGTGGAGTATTATAAATACGAATTTTGTCGTATAACTGAGATTCTTTTTGAATTATTCTCAAATGATTTCAAATACCCAAGATAGGTTTTCAAGGGGACAACAAATTATTTCCGAATCCGAAATTCGTTACCAAATTGCCATCAAACTATATATATTATATTAAGAAAATACAAGTTTTTTCCGCCTTACAATAATTAACCACAAGTTTATGCTACCAGGCACCAGCCTACCACTATACAATTGCCGCAAATTTATTTCCCAATTTTCTTAACTTTCACCTTATTTTAATTTGTCCACACACTATGACACTATATTGCATATTTCACTAATTTAAACTTCAAATTGTGGTAAATTAGTTAACCCCAGTTTTGTGCTTAATTAGCTGCATCCACCAGCGCCGAACCCTAATTTCCCTCCAGCAACATCATACACCACCTCTAGTGTCTTCTGCTGAGTGTTACCGAAAATGCCCACATCACTCGCGTCACTGTTTCCGGCGAAAGCAAGGCACGCGATCGTCGAATTAACGGCAACAAGTATCCCAGAGGGATCCAAATCCACTTTCAAATTACCGCCGAAGGTGAACGAAATAGTCGGGATGGTAATATTCGTGTATTTGCTGAAATCATAGCAAGTATCCAATAAGGAATATGCCGGCGCACTCGGGTACTCTTTCATCAGCTGCTGAAACGCGGCGCTCATCGGGGTGTACGCCGCCGCCGGGAGGCGGGTAATCACCGTTCCGGAGTCGATAATGGTGCCGGCGGTTTGAAAAACCGATTGGCCTATCGATAATTGCCGCCCGCCCACGGTTATATAGATGATGTCGATGAAGTAGAAAGATGTGCCCTGTGAGCTAGCGAAAGGGGTGAATTTCACATTGTTCGAAGAAGCCCCAATTCTTCCAAGTGTTAAATGCCCTGTTGAGCTTGAAGTCGATGGGAGACAGTATGAGAAGTATTTTCCATATTTTGTTGCAGTTTGGGACACGATTGATAGAGGGTCTTTGCCGAGCCCTAATAATCCAGCCGTCTTGCCAAACAATCCTTGGTTGTTTTGGCCACATCCAAACAGGAAATTCGGAAACACATCTGTTGGTGTTATGGTTAGTTTGTCTTTGCTAAAGAACCCGACCGAGAATGACTGATCACCGTATTGTATACCGTATACGCACGTGGTGGTGGTGCAGCCGGGGTTGTTGCCGGTGGCAGTGGTGAGCTGAGAGCATTGAGAGGAACTGCACGAAATGTTGGAATATGAACTTGAGGCGGAAGGGTTGAAGATCGGGTCTTGTTGTTGGTAGCACGATCGTGCGCATGGTTGGCATTGAGTCCACGTTAGGTCACTGCCGGTGTCGAAAATTAGAGAGATGGTTTTTTTGGGTGTGCCGAGGCCAACGGTGACGATGTAGTTGCCGGAGCGGAAGGAGCTGCCTGGCTGGACAGGGAGATTGGCCTTTTTGTCATTGAATTTGGTTTTGTCGTTGATTTTGTTGATGTTTTTCGAGTCGGGTTTGAGCCGAGCTTGGATGAACTCGACCCTGGATTGGTCTTGGTTGAGAAGATCGCTTAAGGGTGGTGTGGTGGTGGGCTTGTTTTGGCTTAGTTGGGAACATGGACCATGGCTGTGATACACTTTCAATGTTGATTGCCTCTTGCTAGAACCTGGTTCATGATGGATTTTTTTTAGTGGAACATGAATATGGTGTATAAGAAAAAAGGCAATATTGTCAAATTGGTCCTGTAACTTATTGAGTTGTCAAAATTGGTCATTCTCAATTCTATTTTCACTGGAACATTCAAAATCCACCGGAAATTAGCACATGATTCCCAAAAATCGTCGGAAATAAATGCGATTTATATGCCAATTTCCGGTGGATTTTGAACGTTTCGGTGAAAATGGAACAAAATGTCAGCAATTTAAATACTTACATGACTAGATTAAAATTTAATCCAAACAAGACCAGTTTTGACACCTCTCTTAGTTACCGGACCAATTTGACAATTTTGCAAAAAAAAAAAAATGTTTTTGTCCGAAGAAAGAAAACTTAATATTAAAAACTTTACTCTTATTTGGACTGAATACTTTAAAGCCTCTAGAATTTGTAAATTTCACTATAGAATGGTTTGAGCAAGAAACACGTTTTTCATTATAGTACTATAACCCAAAAGTCTTCTAATTGTCAATTTGACAGAAAAAGATGAAGCTTTCTTTAGCAAAGGTTCTGATCATTAAGAAGAAACTTGAGGGATAAGTTTATGGATTAGTTTAGGAATGCACATCAATAATACGAAAGTCAGGGGTAAAATGGTTAATTAACAAAGAAAGAAAGAGTGGTTAGGCCTACTCTTGATAATAATTGCACAGAAAAAGGTTCACACTGCTTTTCCTTATTCACTTATTTTGCAAAGAATTTGTGATCACTTAAAGATTTCTTGATAAAAGAAGTGAAGGAAACAAAAGCCATAGAGAACCCTTTTAATTGGGTTTTCTACTTTTGGGTAGGAGATAATATGACTCCAAATTTTGTTGAATTTCATGTAGTTATATTACTGAGTTTAGCCAACATGTGGCTTGCTGAACCAAAAATACTTTGGGCCTGTTTGTTTATGTTTTCCATCATTTAGCAGTTAGAAATAGAATTTTGAGAATTTATTGGTTTTAGGTGTGGATATTGTGTTTGGATGAATTTTAAATGTGTTTTATGTAGGGTTGGAAATGAGATTGTGTTTGAGTTTATTATTTTATGTATATAATAATTGAAAAGTTGGTAGATGGTGGGTGACTTCAATATTTTAATTTGAATATACAATATTATATTTGTAAGATTATAGTTGGTGGGCTTTAAAAATAGTAATATTTTAAGTAGATAAAGTTGATAATAATGTATCCAAATATAATTGGGTTTGCATTTAAGTAATGATGCAAGAAAACATTTGGTTAAAAATTATTGGTTTGGGACAATGACAAACAAGGCAAAAAAACATGGTTATGGCTTATGGGACAATGACATAAAAACACACACTAAAACACACAAGAGGTACAAGACAAACCACCAATCAACTTGTTTATTTATATTTGTTTTCTTCTTTGCTATGATGCAAAAGTTTAGGTTGATTACAGCTGTCATGCACTTGATATATTGGCTTCTTACAGCAAATCCCAATAATCTAAAAAATGAATCATCCATTGGAAGCTAAAAAGCAAGCATTACTGCTGAAAATAAACCATATATAATTACTCTTGGTCCAGTATGGCTCCATGCTTCAAGAAGAATACATTGTTGAGTGTTGACATTTACTGTGTTTTTTTTGGAAGGAACATTTACTGTGTTTAAAACTTGAAATTATTAATTAGCTGTTGTTCAAGAACTTTCCCTTCTTCAGGAGTTTCAATTATTATTATTAATAAAGACCAATTTAGAAACCATAAAATATACACAATTAATTATAATTTTGAACCAACTATTATATAAGACGACTAAGGTTTGAACTGTGATATTTGTCACATGCACGTTGCAGTTAGCTAAAGATTTTTTTTTATTTTTTCTCCATAACAAAAATGTTTTTTTAGCTATTTTTGAGTTCAAATGTTCACTTTACTTTTTTTTTTTCATTTATGGGGACCAATTCATAACTCGGTAACGGGTCATGCACCGCATCAATTTTTTGAAAAATGGCTAAGTACTTTATCAGAGAATACATGAAATGTATGACCATCAATTTTTAGTCAAAATGGCTATAAAAACATGTTTTTGAAAACGAATGGCGATTTTTCATTTTCACAAAACATAAATTGCCAATTTGGCCTATTACCACAAAATGAAATCTTTTTTTCACCTGTAAATTAAATAAAGATGCAAATGCAAAAAATAGAGATTAAAAGAAATGTAAGAAAGAATTGATGATATATACCAGTGGAGGGAGTGCAGACTGAGGCTGGTAAAAGAGAGCTTAGTTGAAGTGTATGGAAATGGCGTTGTGCGTTAGCAGCTTTTCTGGTTTGAAAAGCTTGGGTTTTCTCTGGAAAACATGAAAACAGAACTAATAAAAGAGACGGATAGAACAGAAATTTCATCAAACTGGGAGAGAAGGATTGGAGAGTGGCCATTAGAGAATGCAATTTTTTTGGTTTCTTATGGCTTGTGCATATATTGGCTGCCATCATCTTATTTATATATAAATAGAATTTCAACAGTCCACGTCAGCCATATGTCATTTTTTTTTCCTTCCCTCATTGAAAAAATTGCTTCTTTGGTGAAAGATATGTTGGAAAAAATAGATCGGAAGATCTGAGCACCAAATAACAATATGACACAAAAATTTGTTATTTTCTAAGAGATGTTTCACCCGAACTCACACCAGGTTTGTAGCAAACATCGCTCAGGATACAATGAAGTTGTTTGATTCAAAATATGACTCTTTAATCAAACAGAAGTACACTCTAATTTATTGACGGATGATGAACATGAAAATATAAGGAAAAATAGTCTTTTTGGTCCTATAACTTATACTATTTGGAGATTTAGTCTTCTATTACCTTAGGTTTTTATATCCAATATCTTTTAGTTCGATTTTGACCAAATTGTGTAATTTTATCGGAATTGATGACTACGACCATTTTGCTGCTGATGTGTCTAAGAACTATAGAAATTTATTTTCAAAAAAAAAAAAGAACTATAGGAATTTTGGTGACCTTGTGCAAAATTTTACATGTGAAATCACAAAAATTAACTTGTATAATTTGGGGATTTCAATGTTTTGTGGCAACCTTTCCAAATTTTGACATGTTTGTACCTCACCGGTCATTGTCAGCGATTTCTGGTAAAATTTCCCAATTTTGGTTAAAATTAAATTAAATGTCCAAATCTTTTAATGATATTGGACGAAAATTTATGTGTGAGAGAATTAGATCTCCAAGTAGTCAAAGTTACAGAACCAAACAATTTTCTTTCCCAAAATAATATCAAATATGCAACCTGAACTCGATATATATAGCCATTTTTATGACTCTTTCGAACATACATCATTCTTCGACTCAACATAACTCTTCGACGGAAAGTCATGTTTTTCATCAAAAATTTTGAGATCTGCAAAACATTTGTTTCACAACTTAAATAAATTATGAAAGTATCTAACAAGAGAGTTTGTCAAATGATCATGGGGTTTAGGTCTTGAGATTTTATGGTCTTTAATTTTCGAATTTTAATTATATTGGATATTTAAACTATTAGTTTATAATTTTGATGATTTGGGAATTAAAGAGCGTCAATTATCACACAGAAACTCCTGTTAGACCGTCTAACGGGTCTGGCCTGTTAGACAGATCTGGCCCGCGGACTCGGTGGCATTTTCGTAATATTAGCAGTGGTGTTTTAGTAGTTTTCAGAGACCACTGGTATTAACAGTCCTTCTAAAAAGTATTAGCCGTCCTTCTAAAAAGTATTAGCAGTTCTGAAATGTATTAGTAGTTCCCTGAAAAGTATTTTAGTATTTCTCCTAAATATACTCCCAAAATGTATTAGCAGTCCCTCAAAAAAGTATTAGTAGTTCCTCGAAAAAGTATTAGTAGTTCCTTGGAGAGTATTTTAGTAGTTTGCCTGAATTTTTCTCCGAAATGTATTAACAGTCCTTCTGAAAGTATTAGTCGTCCTTCTAAAAGTATTAGCAGTTCTTCTGAAATGTATTAGTAGTTCCCTAAAGAGTATTTTAGCATTTCTCCTAAATATACTCCCAAAATATATTAACAGCCCCTCAAAAAAGTATTAGCAGTTCCTCAAAAAAGTATTAGTAGTTCCCTGGAGAGTATTTTAGTAGTTTTCCCTGAATATAATTAAATTTCTGCCAAATGTATTAACAGTCCTTCTGAGAAGTATTATTTTTTCTCATAAAAAATATTAGTAGTCATCCTAAAACATATTAGTAGTCCTCCATAAAAGTATTAGGTTTTCCATTAAAAGGTATTTAGTTGTTCCCCTAAAAGGTATTATTGGTTCCACTGAAAAGTAGTAGTTTTTTATTGAAAAGTATTAGTTATTCTCCTAAATAGTATTAATTTTATTTACGAATGATTTCTTCTATTTTCTCTCCGTGTCTTTTATTAGTAACAATTCTCAATTCCCAAATCATGAAAAAGTTGGAACAATTCTCTTCATGTCTTCACCGCTCTGGATGCATCTATCACTTACCACTGAAGAAACACTCAGTATTATAATTCTCCTGTTGGATCATAATCCAACATTGGGCTTATATGTGAAATAATTATGCATTGTGGACTGTCAATTAAGGTTAAACCCATTTTATAAGTGATCAAATAAGGTTTAAGGAATTGGGCTTTAATGTATCTAATAGGGTGTGGGCCTTTAATGTGTAGATACTTAATGTGTTATTCCTATTTTAATGATGTGCTAAAATAGGATACCCAATATAACACAGTTATATAAGGGTTATGGTCCCTGGTCATACGCTCATTTAAATTCTATTCTGCTATTCCATCGCCAGAAAGAAACCTACGGAGAAAACTAAATAGTTCTCTGAAAAACTTCGAGACGTGTAGATCTAGAAGGCCAGATCCCAAAACCAATTGTTATGGATTCAGATACGCTTCCGCGATCTAGTTTTGATTCTTGATAATTCGATATGAACGCTCCTGGATCAAAGTGATGTAATTCACTAAAGTTTATTCCAACAAGTGGTATCAGAACCAATTCATATTGGATTATTGAGAATCGAACTTATTTCTATAATGATATTTGGGACTTCTGAACTTGTATTCAGATTTTGTTGATTTAGTATTACTTATCTGAATAATTTTTGGGCTCTATTCCTTTTCGGATTGGATTCAGTGTGTGATAGAATATCATTACGGATTGTTGTTCATACTAAGATTTCATATGGAGATTCTGTGTAATCCCCAAATTTAGAATTTCAATGATGACGATTTTGGGTTTCAATTGCTGCTAGTATGGAGTTATATTAATTTTTTGGAAACTCTTTTGGTTTACAGACGGGTTTTTAGAAGGTATCTTTTGATTTATCAAAAAAAAAAAAATAGTAGCACAATTGAATTCATGATTGTTGCCTTCCTTTTTCCCGTGAGCATACACCCATGACCACCTCCGCGAGGTCAACTTTTGGGAACGGAGGAACACCATTTGAGCGCCTCCCATCATCGCACAGCCCAGGCGGGGACCTGGCAGCTCGAATTAGCGACGGGTTCTCGCGACAGGAAACATCCACCTTTTTCGCTGCCGGATTTCAGAGAGTGACGAAGAGGTTGCGACGATGGTGGTTTGGTAGGTCACGGTTCTTGTCGTCGGTGTACGAGATCTTTACGGTGGCATAAATTCCAGCGGCTGGAAGTCTCAAATGGTGATTGAGGAGGCTGCGGGTTGCGGCTGTATTTTGGGTGAGAAGGTTAATGGGCTTTTCAGTCAATTTGGGGAAGATTGCCTTTTTGACCCTTTTTTTCTTGATTAGGGGCTGATTTGCCATTTTCAGAAAAATTAGTTCTTTTGTTTATAATCAGCTTTATCTTGGGCACTTTTGTGTGACTAAAGGTTTCTCGAGTCTTTCCTGTCATTAAGATATTCTTTGTGGCCCATTTCCAGTTTAAAGAAAATTAGGGTTTTGATATAAAAAGGTTTTAATTTTGGGGTTTAATTAAAATTTGTTTATTGTTAAAATTGGCCTCAAATAATACAGAAAACTCTAAATCAAGTTTAATCTTGGAATTTAAATTTTAAATTCGAATATTGGTATGAATTTATATATTTTGAGATGAATTAATTGAAGCAACATGTCACCAAAGTGACCTCTCTTGTGGAAATTAATTCATTTTGGAATATAAAAGGTTGTGTCGTGTAACTTATGTGAATATTAACCGGCCCAAAGGAAGGTGAATATTTATCAGAATTGCAGTGCACCTGTGGTAATAAACGCGTGATAATTATCCAGTTTTACAAATGAACACTAAATCGGCCCAAAGGAAGATTTATTGTTTGATATGTTCTTATTATCAGTGTTTGATTACCGCACCAAGATATCAATTACAAGTTAATATTTTGTCCAAAGATGAAATATTAATGGAGTGTCGGTATCTTGAGATGGGATATACCATTATTTGAATTTATTATTAGGATTCCGAGATTTATGTGAGCATGATTTGTATATTGTTTATTTTCTGGAATTAATTTCAAATATTCCTGATTATATTTCTGTCAGCATCAATATAGTTTTTCTTTATGTTAAAAAGGCACTTCATCTAGAAAGGTCACTATAGTTGAGGAATTCCTTGCGGATATTGAGAAAATATTTGTCGAAAATGAAAAGCACAGATTAGTACGGTTTCGACAAATATGATCTCAGTAAGGTATGAGAGTAAAGGCAATATCAAGAATTAATTATAAATATGTCTCGTATTGCTTATGAGGACTTGCTAGTGCATTTAGTTTTTGATATCTCTTTCGACACAGTTTAGCCAGTTTAAGGTGAGTCGACAGTTAAAAAGAGTTTTACTCTCTAAATGAGTCATCTCATACTGCGCTCAGAAACAGAAAATGTTAACACAATATGAGACAAAAGGGGCTAATATTGTCTTAACTTCAAAGAATAAAAGGCAAGGAATTAAAAATATAGAAGGATAAGATACGCTGCTTAGTTATGATTTGTTTTGAGGTTAACTTAACTTCAGTACATTCGCACACATGGTGGAAAGATTTTAGTTCATCAATTCACACCAGTGTATCTATAAGGGGTTGTCTCCATTGGCAAAAGCTAAATGATGGTTAAAGATACATCAAAATAGGCAAAGGCAAGATAATTATGGTTGAAATAATAGGAAAATATAGATTATTGTTAAGTACTGGATTTTATTTGAATCTAGATGAGATGTTTATTTGTAACTTGATTTCTATTTCTGTTTTGGACAAATTCGGTTATTCATGTTCATTCAGAAATTGAAAATTTAGCTTGTCTCATGATTCAAAATTGTCTAGTTCCAGTTCTTTATAATAACCTTTATTTCACAGATATTATTACTTCATCCAATGAATCTCTACATTTAAGTACACGAGGTATAAGTAGAAAAACAAACCAACAAAAGAGATTTGTAGCCAATTGGATTCCGAGCGTCTTAGAACTTATATATACAGATATTTGTAGATCATTCCTTATGGTTGCTTGGAATGGTCAACAATATATAATAACGTTCATAGACGATATTTTAGATATGGCTACAAGTTCTCATTCATGAAAAGTCATAATCACTAGACATGTTTAAATCCTATAAAGATGAAGTTGAGAATCAACTCAACAAAAGGATTAAAAACATCACATCTGATCGTGGTGGTGTATACAACGACAGATATGATGGTTAAGGTAACCAACGTCTAGGATCGTTTGGTAATTCCTAGCGAAATGCAGTATCGTCCCACAATACACTAAGTCGGATTTGCTATTATGAATAGTGTTGCTAAAGGACGAAACATAATGCTTAAGGATATGGTGAGGAGTATGATTAGTCATTCTACCTTACCAGAATCTCTAGGAAGAAGCACTTAAAGCTGCAGTATTTATCCTTAGTAAGGTTTCCAGCTAAAGCGACTAACAAAATCCCTTATGAACTTTGGACGGACAAGAAACCTAGTCTGAAGCACTTGCACGTTTGGGAATGTCTAGCTGAGGCAAGGCCTTACAAAGCCTAATGAGAAGAAACTGGACTTAAGTACAATTAGTTGTTATTTTGTTGGATACTCTGAAAAGTCCAAAGGGTACAAGTTTTATGATCCCACAACCAAGGCTATTTATGAATTGATAAATGTCTGGTTCTTTGAGGATGTTGAGTTTGCAGGGGGAGCTATAGTTGAGGACTTTATCTTTGAAGAGGAATACGTTGATATTCCCACAGGTGTTGTTGGCATTGATCGAATTTCATTTATGACCTTATTCAAGACACAAATCAAGACAATGTCGGAAAACCTCCTGTTTCAGAAATTATTCCAGATGAACAAACTCTACAACCTCAAGAACTCATGCCATTAAGAAGATCCACTACGGAAAGAAGAAGTGCAATGCCAGATGATTATATTGTATTTCTCCAAGAAAATGAGGTTGGCATTGGAACGATGGAATATGATTAAATCAACTTCTATCAAGCCATGAAAGTTCCAACTCTCAAAAGTGGATGGATGCCCATGAATGAATAGATTAAGTCCATGAGGGACAATGACACATGGGAACTTGTCCTATTGCCATAAGGTGCGAAACTCATTGGTTGCAAATGAATATTTAATACCAAGAAAGATTCAAGAGGCAATGAGGGAAGGTACAAAGCTCGTCTTGTCGTAAATGGCTTTACACAGAAAGAAGGCATCAACTATAAAGAGATTTTCTCTTCAGTTTCTTTGAAAGACTCTTTCAGGATTATAATGGCATTGGTGGCACACTTTGATCTTGAGTTACATTAGATGAATATAAAGACGTTGTTTCTCAATGGTGACATTGATGAGGCAAATTATATGGTGCAACGAGAAAACTTTGTGTCGGAAGACTCAAAGGATATAGTTTGCAAACTTAAGAAATCCATCTATGGACTCAAGCGTACATCTGGACAATGGTATTTAAAGTCTCATCAAGTGATCATCTCGTTTGGTTTTGAGATGAATTTGGTTGATAATTGAATATATCATAGGTATGTGGGAGCAAGTATATATTTCTGATTTTGTATTTCGATGACATTTTGCTTGTCATCAACGATATAGGCTTATTGCACAACACCAAGAGATTTCTGATTAAGAATCTTGAGATGAAAATTTTTGGTGATGTCTCTTTTGTATTAGGATATAAATACAATGAGACTATTCTCAGAGTACTCTGGATTATCACAAAAGAGCTATATCGAAAAGGTCCTTCAAATGGCATGCATGATTGTAAACCAAATCAAGACCCTATGGCTAAAGGAGACAAGTTTAGTCTTAATTGGTGCCCGTAGAATGATTTTGAGGAAAATAAAATGCAGAAGATCCCTTATGCTTCGGCAGTAAGGAGTCTGATGTATGCTTAAGTATGTACGCAGTTGGATATTGCGTACATTTTTGGCAGAAATATGAGTACGACAGGAATATAGACAATTGAAAAGCAGCCAAATACGTTTAAGGTACTTATGGATAAAGAAAAGTACATGCTCACATATCAGAGGTCAGATCAGTTTGAGATCATTCGGTATACTGGCTCTGATTTTATTGGATGTCAAGATAACATGATAATTAAGTTGGCCTATGTATTTTTTCTAGTTGTGGAAGAGTCCTAAACATCCTTCTATATAGACTCTTCTATCATGGTAGCAAATTTCATAGCGTGTTAAGGGACATCCAAATCATGGATTATAGTTGCAAAAGTTTGTCACGAGGCTGCGTATGTAGATGGTACTAAAATACTACTAAGTTTGTGACATTGAGTCAACAACGCTATATTCCAAACAACAGGAACTCGACGAAGACTAAAGATAAATAGATCAAGTTCCTATTGTTAAAGAAATAAGTCAAAGTGGACAGGTGTCTATAGAACATCGATACAAACTCCATAATTACGGATCCGTTAACTAAGGGATTGCCACCCAAAAGGTTTCATGAGCTTGTTGCTCATAGGGGTGTCAAATCAGGTTGAGGATATACAGTTTTAAAGGATATTCAGTTCTACTGGGAGTTTGTAGTTATAATGTTCTTTTAATGTAGACATATTTTCATCAATACTTGATTTAAGGATATATTAAGGTTTTACTCTGCAGAGATAAAGTTTCAGTATATCCACACTTTGATTCTGGCATATGGTTTGATCTCACTAAGGTAAGGTGGACCAGTTGGAGATAGGCATGTTAAGATCACATTGCATGAAATTTCCATGCTACACATCCACATCATGATCCATGTCTTTAATTGTATTGGGATATGTGACCATTGATGGGTCGAGTTACGATAAATGTAACGAAGGCCGCTTTGATCCTATGTTGGTACGATTAATGGATCGGATTGGTTATAGATACATTTGGTTATGACAGTAAAGTTGAGCTCATATGGTTATTTTTTACAATATATAATTATAAGGTTACACATATAGCTCAATTGGGAGATTGTTAGATCATAATCCAACATTGGGCTTATATGTGAAATAATTATGCATTGTGGACTCTCAATTAAGGTTAAGCCTATTTTATAAGTGATCAAATAAGGTTTAAGGAATTGGGCTTTAATGTATCTAATAGGGTGTGGGCCTTTACTGTGTAGATACTTAATGGGTTATTCCTATTTTAATGATGGGCTAAAATAGGATACCCAATATAACACAGTTATATAAGGGTTATGGTCCCTAGGTCATATGTCTACGAAATTATATTCTGCTATCCCATCGCCAAAAAGAAACATACGGAGAAAACTAAAGGGTTCTCTGAAAAACTTGGAGACGTATAGATCTAGAAGGCCAGATCCCAAAACCAATTGCTATGGATTCAGGTACGCTT
The DNA here is from genome assembly GCA_016081115.2 of Rehmannia glutinosa. Taxonomy (NCBI): domain Eukaryota; kingdom Viridiplantae; phylum Streptophyta; class Magnoliopsida; order Lamiales; family Orobanchaceae; genus Rehmannia; species Rehmannia glutinosa. Next base: position 33,354,486 of record CM071927.1, read on the forward strand.
CCGCAATCTAGTTTTGATTCTTGATAATTCAATATGAACGCTCCTGGATCAAAGTGATGTAATTCACTAAAGTTTATTCCAACATCTCCCACACAAGTTTTGATGCCTATGAATTGCTTGTGATTCACAGCAAACAACTTAATGATAAAAAATATCTAAAATAATTTAATGAGAAAAGAATGAGAAGTTGCAGAATATGCGCAGTGGGCACAAACGAGATTTGCTTATTTTTTTGACCTTTTTTAATTGGGTATTGGGTTGGATGTAGGGATCCGTCTAACCAATTAAGATCCGTTAAATCATCTGATAGGAGACCTACTCTTCTCATTAATACTAATATTTCATAAAGTAGAAGGGTTTTTTTGGCTCAAAATATTCATGACAAATAACTTATTGGTAGGTTGTAAAGAAAATCATTAAAAAACTCAGTAGAAGGGTTTTTTTGGCTCAAAATATTCAACCTGACAAATAAAAATACCCATAACTTTTTGTGTTTGGTAGGTTGTAAAGAAAATCATTATTCATTAGTGGGTGTGACTTTTGAGTGGCATGAGCCCCAATTTTCAATTATTCATTAAATTTGGTTTTAATCACTTTCCATATTTCACTAATAAAGTTCGACAAAGTAATTACATAACATGTGAAAATTTTTCATGACTGAATGAATTAAATGGCGCCCCCTCACAATTTCCAATTCAGCTTAATGCCCAAAATTAATTAATCAACATTTTCACTAGAAAAAAATTGGATTGTTTTTGTTTTTAAGTGAATCGATGAGATAATACAATAATGGGATTGATATACCTACAAACCTTTTTGTATGGAAAAACAACGCATGAAGAAACGCGTTGAGTTGCTGCGATTGATGTTATGGGTTGGTTTGGTGGAGTTCCAGACATTGTATGATTACAAACCAACAATTTTCATAACAAAAGTATTACAAAAATTCAACCGTGTAGCCAGAAAAAATATTGGGATGAGACAATACACGAAAATTAAATGAACCGAATAAAAAATTAAAAATAAATCATATAATTTTTAATTATTTATTTTAAAAAAGATTTCGTAGTATAATTTTTTTAAAAAATTTAATGGGGGCCGGGGCTAGGTTGCCCTACCTCTGCCCTTGCAAAAAATACATGTGAGTAATGAGTAAAACTGTCAATTTTGGGTCGATACCCAATAAAAAAACCAGGTTGGGACTTGTTTTCTTAGGCCCGAATTGAACCGGGACTATTTGGCTCGGGCCAACCCAATTTTTTAGTGTATTTTTATGGGTTGGGCCTGACTGAGCTCCAAAAACAACAACCCAACCACTATTTGGCCTGACCCAGCCCGATTTTTGCATTTGGCCTGACGTGCCCGTCCCGACCCGTTTGACACATCTACATGTGAGCAATTCATCTTCCGAAACATAATCAACATAAAAATGTTAAATTATTCCAACTCTTGAGTTTTAAAAGAATCTTTGACTTCTTAAACCATTGATTAATTACACTTATTAAGTGCGTGACAATGCCAGAGAAAACTTCATATTGCCAGAGTAAGTCTTTGTGATCTGTCGTTTCTGCCCTTGAACGCCATAAAATTATAACCTAGAAATCTGGAAGATGACGGGGTGTTACTTAAAAAATTGTAATCCTAAAAAATAGAGCTAAAAAGGATAAAATTGACATTCATGGAAATTTGCTTTGGCAATATGGAAATTGTTGTAACATTATCGCCAGCCCATATTTATAGTGAATAATATATAATTTATTAATTATTTGAATATATATATGGGGCGAATTACATATACCTCTTTGTATTTTCCTAAAATGTAACGTCATCCCATGTGTAATCAAATAAGTATGACCTTGCTTTTCACAAAAGCGTTGCTAACTGAATTGGCCAAATTTGCTTTATTAATAAGCAAATAAGCTGCAAAAGCATTAAATGAAACAATTTAGGAAAAAATGCGATAACAAATCAGATTTCGTAACCAAACAATCAAAAGGGATTGTATTTTTGGGTCTTTTAGATGTTATTTCGGGAGGAATAGACTATGTATAGTATTTACCGCAGATCTGCATAACCCACGCCGGCAATGGCGTAGCCACCTTAGGACGAGTGCGGTCGGCGGACCGCACTCAAATTCGAGTGATCCGATCTGTTAAATTTGATTTGACCAAGACTGAAAATTCAACCAAAGGTCTAGTTCATATAAAAAAATTTGAGCTAAATTTTAAAATGGCTATTAAACCTTCTTGATTCAAAAAAATTAAGAATTATCTGGCCAATTAAGGTATATGAATGGATGAATGATTGTCTTGTTTGTTATATAGAGATAGATATGTTTCGAACTTGATAATGAATAATATTTTTGGAAGCACTTCTAAATGAATTTTTGGATCTAAAAATCTAGTTGTTTAATTTGGTGATTAATTTAGAATGAACTTTTGGATAAATCACTTCTCCAAAAAGTTCATTTTAGAGAAGTCAGAAGAGATTATGAAAACTAACAAAACATTGTTGCAATGTATTGGCCTTTAGATTTGCCTTTTTTATTTTCTATTTTCGAAAAATTTCGGCCCGATAATCATCCCAACGGAAAAAATCATGACCGCAAATTTTAATCCCGCTACGCCCATGCACGCGGGGGCTTTGTGTGAATATGTGTGAATTTTTAAACATCCATAATAGTGCTTCCAAATGTAGCATAAAATAAAGAGCAAGTCTCTTGTTAGACGGTCTTTTTATTTTCTATTGAGACGGACCTCCTAAGTGCTGATCTTTGGATCTTGAGAACATGAACAATGAAAATAAATTTAAAAATAATAATGAACCATGAAGAAACAAAAATAAACCCTAAAAACATGAACCATGAAGAATAAACCCGAAAAACAAAAATAAACCCTAAAAAAAACTAAAAATCCTAAAAACCCAAATAATTAAAAATAAACCCAAGAAACAAAATAAACCATAAAAAAACAAATATAAGCCCTAAAAAAAATAAAATCTGGAAAAAAACCTTTAAAACTTTGTGTGCCTGGGCTGTCTCACTGAATAAATGTGTGAGACCGTCATCCATAATAGTGTTTTTGCCATAAAATAAATTATATTTTTGTTGCATTAATTATTCTTTTCTATATTTGTCTGCCATTTTTTCCGAAGCTTCTTTAGAAACTCTACTCAACGTAGTAAGTGGCAACCTCCCAACCAGTTGCTTTTCTTATTCTTATTCTTTCTCTACTACTCAGTGGCCTACCCACCTTATATAAATAAATAATTATGTGTGTTTTGGTTTTTTTGTGGAAATGAAGAAAAAAATCTTTTAATTCCTCGCAATAAATTCCTAGTGGTTGATTTGATGGAAACTAGTTTTATTCCAGAAATAAATTTATGGCGAAAATGAATAAGCTAAAATTCTTCATCACATGTTATATATATAACTATGTATATATATGTGTGTTTCTCTTAATTGTTTCCCACAAAAATCTTAGTGCATAATTGATCTACTCATTTTCAGACTTATTTCCTTATGGCTGATTACATATATATTATCTGCTTAATAATTGATGTCCAGCAGGCTGTTTACTTTGTAATTGGATGTTGCCCCACAATTAGTCAATTATATATCTTTGCAATCATCAAATGGGTGGGCTCATTTAACATATTTGCTATTGGTGTGGGAGTGTAATGTAATCTTAAATATGAAACAAGATTGTACCTTTAATGGAATCTTCGTGTATTGTAGGCCACATTGAATATTCATTAGTCAGTTATCAAAATTATGGCAAAAAATGGACATTACCAAAACTATTTAACTGGGAAAAAAATATGTTACCTTTCAAAATTACATACACCCTTGAAATAGGGGTGGCCATGGTTCCGATTCCAAACCGGATCCCAGTTTCTCTACGGTTCCAGTTCTGATTTTAACCGGAACCATTTTTTTTGGATTTTTTTAAAAATAATTTATTAAATTTAGTTACAAAATAACAGGAAAAAAGAAAAATAGACATAATATTCATAATAATATTAAATTTTGGACTTAACATAAATAGTAATATTAAGTTGCCTTATCCTCTTAAGATATACATGAATCAAAATTCATGTGGCTCGTTTAAGATGCGTTTTATGCAGTTGCGAATATAAAACATTATAATAAATACTGAACATTTCTTCTATTATATTTTTACCCCAAAAAAATAAAATCATTGGTTTTAACCTAAAACCGGCGGTTCCATCACGGTTCCACCGACCGTTCGAACCCGCTGTTAAAACCGCCGGTTCCACGATTTTTAGACCAAAGATCCGGAATTGGAATAGGCCTACACGATTCCGGTTTTGGAACCCGGTTTCGGTCAAAGGTTCCCGGAACCGTTAACCATGGAGTCCGGTTCAAGTTTAGAACCCGGTTTCGGTTCCTTTTGGCCACCCCTATAGGCTATAACAACAAATATTAAGGGACATTTTCAAATTTGAAAGATTTATGTGTTTAAACTAAACCTAATTTTCAGGAAGTTTGTGAACTCGGACTTGTGAATTTAATTTTAGAGGGGGCACACTATCAATATAGAGAAGTGGTAGGGAAATGGGTGAATTGAATTAAAATTTATCTTATTTTTGGCTTTGAAGAAAAGAACAAAAGAATGAGTTAGCAAAATGGTTGAAGGCAAAAACCTTGTGGACTTTGTAATCACTGAGTGAGCTGAAATCCAAATTGTCAATCCCAAAATATAATCACATCATGTATGTAGCAGCAGTGTGCACTGAAAACATTCACACTAGTGATTATGAGTTATAGGTATGAATATGTAAATCACAAGTCAAAATGATAGTGATATCATGACAGAGATGGCCTGTCCAAAAGGATTTTAAATCTTACCATGATTATATTTGAGGTTAATAAACAGCTAAAAATCATCATCAACCCACCAGAAAAGATAGAAGATGGAAAAATACGAGCAATCATTTTAGAGCTAATTATAAAAACTACCCATGAGATTCGTGGTAATTACAAAAACCCAAAAAAGTTTTAAAATTGCCGAAATTCATTTAATGTTTGATTTGATCTTATATTGTTACCTTAACTATTAGTTGAACCGACGTGATTTGCTGACTTCATCAAATATTTTACAATTTCATCCCTCAATTTTACTAAATCTTACAAATGGCCCCAAGTCTTTTTCTTATATTTTACAATCGCATCCTTCAAATATTACAAATAGCTAGTCAAACGAAAAGTTTGAACTATTTGTAATATCTTGAAAAGTTAATGATGTAATTGTACAAACAATTAATGATCGATCTCAACAAATTTCCGTCAAGTCAACTAAAAGTTGGGTTAAAATGTAAGACGGAATCAAACATCAAAGGAGTTTGTGCAATTTTCAAACTTATCTGGATTGTTTTGTAATTACTCCCAAACTTCAGATGTAGTGTTTGTAATTATCACATCATTATATTACTGCAACTTTCATACATAAATTTTTGCGAGTGAAGGATGTGATTTCTCCACATAGTATCAAACTTCTGCAACACTTTTTATGCCAATTTCCAAATGTTCACACAGTTATTCTACCATATTGATTGTTCACTATGACATGAGGTTGCAGATTGATTGAGTTCGGACAATATAGTCCACATCAACACAATCAAACACTTTGTACAGTTTTAAGGTAATACAATTTTATTTCTTAAAAAAAAAAATTAAATCCACGAATAACGGTCTCTAAGACTCTAACCTAATATTTATAAATTATTTAACTACATGAAAATCATAAATCTGTAGCAATATTTATAACACTAATACAGCTAAAATGTTAACTCAACACGCAATTCAAAATGGATTTATCTGGAAATTAGAACAGAAAATTGATGTGGAAGTTAGGTACTTTTTTCTTTCTTAAACACTAGGTACTAATTATTGCTGTCAATTACTTTCCTGTTCATTTTCTTTTTTCTGAGAATGAAACTAAGGGAATCAAAACTCATCAAGCAAAAATTTGAATCTTTGTCTAGGCTTCTGTGGCAAACAATATTCTTTTCTTTATAGACAATTATCAAAAAGGTTTTCTTGAGTGCACTCTTTAGTAAGCTCCATTCTGATTTTTGAATCATCAAAGCTTAAATTGGATAGAGGAGGGGACATTGAATTTTTTTCTTGAAATAGGAACAAAGAAATATTTTTTTTAAGGGGGGCAAATTTTTAGACTTTAATCAATACACACACATATATGTATAAAGTTTACTGATAATTACAAAAAACACTGAAGTTTGGGCTAATTACAAAAAAAATCCTAGAGATTTCTAAAAAGCCATTTGAGATTTGATTTTGTTTTAAAATTTAAGGGGATAACTGTGGGTTTTTTGAAATGTTTATTGTTTATGAAGGCGAAAATAAAGACGGATCAATCCTCAAGATGTTTTTTTTTTTAATTTTTAAAAATCTGTGGATGTTTTTTTTTTTTTGGTAAAATAATTGGCCCAAACCTTACATATATGTTTGTCCTCAGGGTTGGGTTCAAACAGGAGACCTACCACACTGAATAGAACTATTATGGTTGTCTAAGGTAAGGTGAGGACCACAATGGATTAAAACAATCAGACCTTGTTTTGCAGCAACAGTATAATAATAATAATGCATTTGTCTTGGCTAGGCTAAACCAGATATTCTATCTGAAGGCCACCATCTTGGTTTTCCATTATCAATATGTGTATTCAGATTAAAAGAAATTGCCTCAAATGATAAAGCAAGATAATATTCCATGGCTGATAAGAGTGTTGCTCTCTTTATTAACTACCAGCATACACCCAAAAGGTGGATGGTATGGATAAAATTCATTAACTCATGGAAAGAATTAAAAATGTAGATTCCCTTCATTAGTTATACAAACAGCTGTCTTTTGATGATTCACAGAGCCTCAACAATTTTGGAATCAATATTAATCTACAGAAGCATTTCTCCAAATTCTTATTCATCTAGCAACAGGAAGAAATAATTGTAACACTAAGCAATCTAGATATTCCAAATGGAAAATAAATTTAATTTACGGCGATTTTTGCAAAAATCGACCACCAATCAGAACGAGCGCTGTTAATTCATCTCAAAACTGCACTGTCTGAACTAAACCATCATCTCCTACAACCCAATGCCCATTGGCAAGGTCCAAATCATCAAGAGGAACATCTAAGATTAAACCATTTTCAAAAACTCTAATTTCACTAATTAATTCCTTCAACGCCTGGTATATTTCTCGGCAATTAACATGCGAATGGTCATTCGCATTAAAAGCATGAACGTCGTTTTGCAACTCAATCCAGCTCCAACCAGGCACTTTCTTGACTCCCTTCTCCCTCATTAGTCTCTTTACACTAGCCTTCTCATCCCACTTCTTAAGATTGCCATACATATCAGATAAAAGAACATAAGTGCAGTGATCCCCCGGATCCAGTTCTAGCAAATGGCCAGCCACCTGAGTCGCCAATTGTATGTCGCCACATGCCCGACAAGCACCTAATAACGTTTTCCACACCATTACATCGGGTTCAAATTTCATTTCATTGATCAGTTCTTTTGCCTCCATCAGACGGCCAGCTCTACCAAGCAAGTCGATCGCACACGCATAGTTTTCCATTCGAGGTGGGATTTTATATTCGGTTTCCATAGATTTTAGAATTTTGAGACCTTCGTCGACCAAACCAATGTGACTACATGCAGTGAGAGCAGCGACAAAAGTGATATGATCTAACTTCACTTTTCTCTCTGTCATTAGGTAAAAGAGGTTGAGAGCGATTTTCCCTTGCCCGTGTTGTGCGTACGCGAAAATGATCGAGTTCCACGTCACCGAACTGTCCTTATGAGATGACTCGAAGGATTTCCAAGAATCTTCTATGATTCCGCATTTTGAGTACATGAATACCAAAGCACTAGCTACATACTCGTTTCCCTCCAAGCCTGATTTTACCACCAAAACGTGAATTTGTCGGCCCAATTGGAGCGTGGCTAAATCTGAGCAAGATCTTAAGACTGCTGCAAAGGCATATTGGTCTATTGCAAGGTAATCAAGATGCATCTGCTGGAAGAGCCTAATTGCATTTTCACTCATCCCATTTTGGGACAATCCAGTCAAGATTGTATTCCAGGACACAAGGTCTTTCACGTCTATACGTTCGAATACTTTCAATGCATCATCAACACTTTGGCTATTAGATTTTAAATACATGGATATTAATACATTAGATATTTGTGTTACCTGTTCTAATCCCCTCTTTATTACTAAACCGTGCAAAGATTTTCCAAGACTCTGTTGTGCATCTCCGAAGCAAGCACTTATTATGCTAGAATACGTATAAGCATCCAAATCCAACCTCAGTCTCACCATCTCTAAGAAAATATCAAATCCACACTCATCTAAATCATGCTCTAGGTAAGCTGCTAACATTGAGTTCCACGTCACCAAATCCCGGCATCCATCGGCACTATCAAACACTTTTGTCGCATCTTCAATGCATCCGCATTCTGCGTATGCAGTGATTGTGGCATTAAGCACAGTGTTCTCACGCTCTAGACCACGTTTCATAATCTTTCCGTGGAGCTGCCTCGTCAAGTCATATAACTCAACATCATAAAACAATACCAGAAGAGGCGCAAATGTTGCATCATCAATTTTCACACTTTCCATCTCCATACACGAAAATAACTCGATGCAACGCTTTAGATTCCCCATTTCTGCATACCCTGCAATCAAAGCGTTCCAAGATACCGTATTCCGCTCCTTCATGTGCTTAAACACTTTATCTGCGTCCTCAACTCTACTGCACTTAGAGTACATATCCAAAAGAGCACTAGCAGCGTACACATTATCGTCAAACCCCATCTTTACAATATCCGAATGGACTTGTTGGCCATACATGAGGCCACCACCATTAGCAATACCCTTGAGCATGCTTCCAAAAGTATAGCCATCAAACAAAAAGCCAAGTCTTTTCATAGATTTCAAGACTTCCCAGGCACTCAAAAAGTTTCCCGAGTTCACGTGTCCGGTGATAATGGAGTTCCAAGAGGCAGTGTCTCTGTGAGGCATATCGTCGAACACTTTCAGGGAGGCATTCAATTCTTTGCATTTTGCGTAGCTGCTTGTGAGGTTATTGGAAATGTATGTGTCGGTGACGAGTGATAACTTGATGGCTTGACAATGCGTTGCCGCAACTTTTGATAAAGTGGGAAGATTGGTTTTATTGAGCAAGTGCAGTGGATTCATTCATGAGAACAATTACCGTCGAATGTACAGCGAAAATTAAGTCCGAAAATCGTGGGTTGCCCGGAGAAATGTTTTTTGTGGCTGCTAGCAATTGCCAGTTATGCGCTTTTAGGTTTAAAGTGCTACTACTCCGATTTTGACTTAGTTTATTCCTTTGGCAAAACTAGAGTAAAATTGAATTGGGGTAGCGTTTGGCATCTATGTAATCTAGAACGAAAATCTTAATTCCGTACAATTAAATGGGTCCTTGGAGTTAATCTGCGTTTGAACTCGATCGTCCTCCTCGTCTTTGTCTGAGGAGTCCCGTCCTCCCACCGGAGTTTGTCCCGGTTCTCCCATCGGAGTTAGTTCCTTCTAGGGTATCGTCAGGGTCGTTGTTTCCCTTCCTACAGCTCCACCACCTCCACCTCTTCTACTGTTCCTTCTTCCTCCATTTCCATCCGTGTGAACAGTTCATCACCTTCCCCCCGCCCCTCGTGTTCTGATTTTTAGCTCATGGGACATCTGGGTTTCTCCAACTAGCACCAAAAAATTAGTGTCCCTCTGTTATTGTCAGACTTTGCCTCCTCAACTTCCGTGCACCGATAGCCACCCATCATCTTCGCCCATCTCAACCTCCTATTGGTGACCGCACCATTACAGTCACCACATGGAGACAACATAGCCTACTGGATAATTCTCCTCAATCCCTCATGCATTCCACCACCCAATCACACATCCCTAGGTCCCCATAACCCCCCCTTCCAATGTGATTCTGGCCCCAATCCTTGCTCCAGGTTGCTCTAGCTTCCCACCCCCTCACCCAAACAGTCCCCCATGACCCCACAACTTCTTTCTTCTTTTTTTGATTTTTTATACCACCCTGGCATTCCACTTCCGGTTTTTTCTCCGCCTTTTACTCCACTTTTTCTTATCTCTATTTCCACCCCCCACTAACAGCCGATACACACACTAAGGATTGTCCCCCCTCTTTTTATTTTTTATTCCTTCTTTTTGCTCCTTATTCCTTCTTTTGTTTTTGTGGTTCAGGTGCAGATAGGTTGATACATGCGATCGATTCTGGGGTCATCCAACTGGGGTTTTCAAGCCGGATTCCGTGTATCAGAGTTGCTGTGAAATATATCCATGGAAGATCTAACGGAACAAGAAACCAGGGTTCTAGACCTTGACGCTGAAGTTGGGGACATACAGAACGTCCGCATCACTCAAGGACACTGTATGGTTGGCAAACTATGCACTCACAAATCCATCAACTCTTTCTACTTGCTCGAAGTGATGAAAAAATCGTGGAAACCAAAAAAAGGATACTCGGCTAGGGAATGGGGAAAGAATTTGTATCTGTTTCGTTTTGACGATGTGAAGGAACGGGATTGGGTGATCCAAAATCAACCCTGGCATTTCGAAGGTTTTCTATTCGCAATCAAAAGCATATCTGGGACGGAACAACCCTCGACAATCGATATATCAACATCTTCATTTTGGACCAGAGCTTACGATCTCCCCGTGGCGTGTATGAACGAGAAATCAGTGCGACTAATAGCAAGACAAATAGGGACTTTCGAAGCATGGGACCCACCAGAGGAAGGCCTATACGGTAAATCGGCACGGTTTAAAATAGCACTGGATATCACAAAGCCCCTCCCGAGAGGATTGACAATTAAAGTTAGTGGTACCTCTCTGTGGATTCCGCTAAAATATGAATCTTTGCCCGTATACTGTTTCTGCTGCGGAATTATAGGGCATCACTTTCGCGCATGCGAAGAGTACAACAGTAATGACTCACCCGATCCATCGGAGGCTAAGTACGGAACGTGGTTGAAAGCCTCGCCATACAAACGCCCAAGAAAAACCACTCCCTCTCACCCAAAACACCCGGCTTTTTCAGCCACTAGCCAAAACAACCCCACCCCCAAACAACCAGTCCCAACCTCCCCCATGCACACGCCATGCACAAAAACAACCCCAAACCCACCACCCGATTACCCTGACACACCCTCATCATCTCTTGTTAACACCACTATCACCAACATCATAGAAACTTTAGCCCTATCCACCCATAATCCCAACCTAGATCCAAATAGCCCAATCATAACCCCACATATAAACCATACTACACCAATACCAATCCATGCAACACAAAACCAACAACCAGTCATCAACACTACAACTCTCACACAACAATACATAACCCCACAACAAATTACCAACCTTCAGACCAGTAACCCCCCCATGATGGACCACACACATAAACAGAAAACCTCAACCATACGCCGAGTCCCGAAACGCCCTAACTACCCTAACCCCAATCCTTACGAACCAACAACCACAGCTATCCAACACAAACGCAAGCTTCCAAGCACCCTTCTCATGAACCCGACTTCCGCACCCAACCCCGCAGAGAAAAAACAAAAAGTCACGGACATGGACGACGGATACGTTAATTCTCAAACGGCGGAGATCGGCGAGGCGATCATTGAGCCCAATGAGTTGTCTGCGAGTTGGAACGCCGGGGCTTGGGAACCCCTTTTTCTTCGTGCTTAAACGAGAAATCAATAGAAAAGATCCTAGTTTGGTCTTCCTTATGGAAACCAAATTAATGAATGATGAAATGATTCAAGTTTGCAAACAATTGAATTTACAATGCTCCCATACTGTTGATTGTGACATGAGTTTGGGTGGTAGGAGAGGAGGACTTTGTCTACTTTGGAAAGATTCAATAAATGTTTCTGTTTCGCTATCCTCGTTACATGTAATAGATGCGCTCGTCTCCGAGGGTGACTCGCAAAGCCCTTGGCGCCTGACATGCGTTTACGGTTGGCCTGAGGATAATCTTAAGCACTACACATGGGAACTTCTCAAGGGGTTACATACCGCCTCGGAGCAACCATGGCTTTGTCTCGGCGATTTTAACGAAATCCTCTACCATCACGAGAAAACTGGGGGTAGAACAAAAGATGACTCAAAAATTGCGGCTTTTCGAGAAGCTATAGCGACTGCGAGCTAGATGACCTTTCGAGGGCTTCAAGTTCACATGGACGAACGGATTCAATGCAATGCTAATATTCAAGAACGATTGGACGATGTCTCGCCAATATTCAAAGGACTATAAAGTTGAACACCAAATACGTTTGGCTTGACCCGCCCGATTGTGGTTTCTTGGTCTAAACGGGCAAAAGGTAATCGGCAATGGAAACGAATTTTTCGATTCGAGAAAATGTGGTTAGACGACGAATCATGCACCGTTGATTCGGGACACATGGGTCAAGAACAACACCCGAGCTTAACCCGACAAATTTAAATCGAAACTAGGCAACGTGGGTACAACCTTGCTTGCATGGGAGAAAACGCACTTTGGAAACATTAATCACCTCATCTCAACATCTAGAAAACAACTGGGGGACATTCAAAAACTTCCGCAATCGGCAGCCAACATGAGAGCGATGAAAAGCTTGGAAAAGAAAATCGAAACACTCATGCAACGTGAAGAGACTATGTGGTACCGGCGATCCGGGTTAATCGGCCGTGGGGATTTGCGAAAAATACGTCGTTCTTTTTCCGCGAACCGCCAATGGGAGGAAGAAGCGGAATACTATCGATTGGATTAAAGACGAACAGGGAAGACATATTGATGATCCTAAACAAATTGATTATGTCCTAAAGGAGTTCTTCCAAAACTTTTTCATTCCACAAATGCTCGGACATGGAACAAAGGCTATTGGAGCCTTGACACGACGATCCCGGATGAGCTCGTGATCACCTTAACGCGCCTTTCACGAAATTAAATTACGGGCTCTAACCCAAATGCACCCGACTAAAGCACCCCGGCCACGGTATGCCCGCTCTTTTTATCAAACTTTACGGCCCTCGCTTTTTTTCGCATGTTATACTTGATATTCTTAACAATAATGTCGACCCCACCCCTTTGAATCACACTCATATCGTGTTAATCCCAAAGATTAAAAATCCGAAGTCCCCTAGCGATTTTTTCGCGCCCGATTAGTTTATGCAATGTGATTTTTAAAATCATTACCAAAGCAATAGCTAATAGGTTGAAAATCATCCTACCCCACCTCATCCACCCTATCCAAGCGACTTTCGTCACCCCGGTCGTCTTATCACGGACAATGCGCTACTCGCTTTTTGAAATTTTCCACGCCATGAAAAATAACACCTCTAAAAAAGGGGCTCTTTCGCTCTTAAACTCGATATGAGCAAAGCATATGATAGGGTAGAATGGAATTTTCTTAAAAGTGCTATGCTTAAAATGGGATTTGGTTCTAATTTTGTTGATACTATCATCGTTGTGTAACCACGATCTCATACTCGATCTTAACCAATGGCGTCCCCCTTCTTTACCCCATCCCTGGGCCTTCGACAAGCAACCCGTTATCCCCTTATTTATTTCTATTTTGCGCAGAGGCTTTTTCACTCTTTTCCGTAAAGTCGAACTCACAAAGGGATACACGGAGCGAAGATTTGCGGACACGCCCCATTTCTCACCTATTTTTGCGGATGACACTAATTTTTCGGAGAGCCAACATAGAGGAGATTCAACGGGCTAAAGACATTATTATGGCATACGGTGGAGCATCGATAATAAATTTTGATAAATAAGGACCGACGCGCGAAATGGCAGACAATTAGGCGTTAAAGTGGTTGATAAACACTCAATCTATTTGGGCCTCCCTACATCTATTGACGGTCAAAGAAGATGATATTCCAGAGTGTTATCGATAGAATCAAAAAAATTGAAGGATTGGAAGGCAAGAACGTTATCTATAGCCGGAAAATGGTTCTTATTAAAAGCGTGGCGCAAGCGATCCCCACTTTTATTATGAGTGTTTCTCTTCCACAGACATCTGCAACAAAATAGACTCGCTAATTGCAAATTTTTGGTGGGGAGAAAAAAACGAGGAGAAAGCGAATTCATTGGAAATCTTGGCACTCTCTTTGCCTCTCCGAAAGCGGAAGGAGGGCTTGGATTTCGGGACTTATCCTCCTTCAATAGGGCGATGCTTGCTAAACAAGGTTGGCGACTACTTCAAGATGAAAAATCCCTTCTTGCTCGAACCTATAAGGCACGCTATTTCCCGAATGGAAACTTCTTAAATGCAAAAAATGGCTATAACCCCAGTTTTACTTGGCGAAGCATTTTGACAGGAAGGGAAGTTCTACAGGAAGGAATTAGATGGCTTATAGGTGATGGCGCGAAGATAAAGGTGTGGTATGACCCTTGGATTGCTGGATGCAGTAAGTTTAAACCTCAAATGATAAATTTGGATAGGAACAGGGAAAGCAAAGTACAAGAATTCATTGATTTGGATACCCACATTGAGGAACGAGTTCGGGAAAATTTCAGTAGGAAGACGCAAAAAATTAACCATCCCACTTCGTAATACACTTGGTGACGATCAGATTGCTTGGCATTACACACATAATGGTGTTTACTCAGTCAAGTCAGGATATAGGTTAGCTTTTAATAAATTGAACCTCCTTAGGAACCAACCGTCACCCTCTGGAGCTCATTCAACTATTTGGAAGTGGATATGGAGCCTTCGTGTACCTCCGAAAATTCGAATTTTCTTATGGAAAGTGGCCCATGGAGTTTTACCCGTTAATGCGCTACTGGCACGACGATCGACTAATATATGCCCGATTTGTAAAAGATGCGGAATGGATATCGAAACTATTGAACACGCCCTCCGAGATTGTCGATGGAGCGCCTTCTACTGGCGCGCCTCCCCGCTTCGCCTGGACAGTCCCGTGACAGATCCTCACGCCTCCTTAGCTGATATGTTGGTGGAATTCTCTAAGGTCAATAACGTCGATGCCGAGAACTGCTTTGCTGTACTTTTATGGGCCCTATGGTATGCAAGAAATTGTTTCCAATTTAAAGGAAAGGAACTCACCCATGTGGAGAGCTATGCTGTTGCAATGCGTTGTCTTCAATCCTACCAAACAACCCATAAAACATTGAACCACTCTCGGATAAACACTACAGAGGTTAGAAACCAAACTTGGACAAAGCCCCCACTAGGGAAATACAAGATCAATTCGGATGCATCCGTCGTCAGCTTGAGGGGAACCGGTACTGGTGCAGCTATTCGAGATCACGAGGGACGCATCATCGGCACCCATGCAAAACACCTTACCCCTGAATATCCAATCGACGTGGCTGAAGCCTTAGCATGCCGGGAAGCATTGATTTTCGCACGGAGCCTCAACATAACAAATCATAGAGACTGCGGGGACCTAGTGAATCAACTCGGACAACAACACGAAAATCGACATACGTGGGAAGCATTATTTCGACATTAAACGTCTTAGCTCGGAGTTTCAATCTATCTTTTTCGTTTATTCCTAGAACGGCCAATTATCCGCTCATAATTTAGCTCGGTTTGCTTTTTCTATTCCTTGTAATGAACATTACTCGGGAGAGGCTCCGCCTCACTCCAAACATTGTAACTCTTGAGTGATGCCTAATCGTTTTATGGAACTTCCATTTTTTCCTCAAAAAAAAAAAAAAAAAAAAAAAAAAAAAAAAAAATGGGTCCTTGGAGTTGACTTTTATCTTTTGATTTCCTAATCATATGAGAAGGTCTCTTGTAGAATCCATTTTACGGATTAAATGGGTCCTTGGAGTTGGCTTTTATCTTTTGATCTCTTAATCATATGAGAAGGTCTCTTGTAGGATCCGTCTTACGGATTTGTAAGACGGATCCTACAACCCGGATCCGCTACCAGGACTCAATCATTAAAAAAAATCTCATATCTATTTGTTTCTCTCTCATCTCTTTTGAACATATATTTGTTTCTCTTTCCTCTTATTATGTGGTCCCCTCCAATGATCTTTTTATCTATCTCCTCTAATCCCACATATCTCATCCAACAAAGACTCAAATCTCGCCAGTGATACTTTTGAGCAATAATTATGATAATTTTAGGATGTTTTGTGATACCTTTACATATTTAATATTGTAAATATCAAAAGTGACAATTTTTTACCACATAGTAATACTTTTTAGTATTAAATATGATACTTTTAAAATGAACAATAATACTTTCATATTTTACATATTCCAAAAAAAATGCACAACAATGTGACATAAAAGTGATATTTTTTACGTTATTACCGATACTTCTCAACATTAAAAGTGATACTTTTAATCCAAATGAATACTACATTCGAACGATTTTGGTATCAGTACAAGAACTTCAATACACATACAAATGATATAGAAATCATTAAAAAAAGAAGTTTTAGAAAGAGCAAGGAGAATACTATTGATGTGTTTGACTGTTCTCAAGCTAAAGTGTTTGATTCCAAGACTCCTAATGCTCAGTTGTCAACAAAGAATCACTTCACAAAGCAACCTTCATTTTGTAAGATGATATTTTTTACGCAATATTGGGTACTTCTCAGCATTAAAAATGATACTTTTAATTCAATGAGTACGTTGGGTGTGTAACTAGTAATACAAGAACTCTAATATTAAACTGTAATTTCAATATGACGTTGTATCAATACATGAACTTCAATAACATACAAATGATAAAAGAATCTCAAATGACAATAATTTATCAACAAAAAAATTACTTTTAAATGTAGTGTTCTTTTCCAATTAACGGCTAGTGCTACTTTCCTTCACTGAACTTCCTTCTTTTACATCAATTTTTTTTCTGGAGTTCTTTCTACTACAATGCCTTTTCTGGGTCGCCCCTTCCCCTATCTCTCCCGTACACCTATTGCTTATGTCGTGTCATCTACAAATATGAAAAAACAGATAGTTTTAAGGCAATTTCTAATACTTTTGAGGCAATTTTCAATATTGTTAAGGTAAAATTCTTAAATACACATATTAATAAATCTAACAATTTCAGTCACCATCTAACAACAAAACAACCAAAAATGTAGTTTAACAAAAAGTTCGATGTTGAAATACACGCAACCATATAAATAAATGTTCAATGTTGAAATACAATAATATAAAACTGGTACTTATAAGGCAATTTATGATATTTTAATGGAAATTTCCGATACTTTCAAGCATCAGTGTTCACATATTTGTACTATAACAACAATGTCTATATTTTAAGTATTTCTAACAACAATTTTCATAATTTCAGTCACCATCTAACAACAAATCTAACAAAAACACAATTTAATAAAAAAACTCAACACACAAATCTACAAATTATTCCACTTCAGTAAACAATAAAAAATAGCCAAAACACATTTACAAAAATAGTGCAATGTTTTTCCAAAAACTATCAAACTAATTTACAAACCTTCAAATTTCAATGGTGGAAAGATATTTCGGAAGACACTTCGGCCACGAGCAAAAACCACCGGCAGATGATACACTTCGGAAGCAACGAACCAAGAAAAAAAAGGGACGATAAACACACAAAGCAAGAAGAAACGAGAAGAATTTAGTTGGGATGGAGAAGATTCGAGAAGATGAACAGAAAAAGAAGAAAAACAAAAGAGGAAGAAGAAGAAAGAAGACGTGAAAAGGGGGAAAAAACCTAGTTTAAAACCCCAAAAGAAAACTAAAACTAAAAAAGAAAACTTAAAAAAAAAGCTGATCCGTGCAGGTATGGAAGCGGGGCGGGTAAATAAGATCTGTCTTACAAATTTAGACCCATAAGACAGTCTTATACAAGTTTTTGCCTAATTATAATCGTTTAAACCACTGTTATTAGTCCCCACCTAGGCGCTAGGATCCCCTTGTCTGCATATGTTTTTCTTCGGATTAGGTTTCGTCTAACCCCACCCAGGTCCCGTCTAACTCCAACGAGGCTCCGCCTAGGCGCCAGACCCCAGCCTGCCGCCCAACTAGCGGCTAGCGCTTTGTAGAACACTAGTTTAAAACAACTTGTAGAAAACTATGGCCAAATTAAGATTACACAGAAACTAGAATTACCCATTCCTATTTATGAATTACGAAATAACCAAGGGAAGATGCAATAAGCATTGATCAATACTATCAATGAAATTTCCAAAGAATCCAACATACAAATTGAATTATTAAATAGAGGTGATTTGTAAACATAGTGGTGTTTTTACTAAAACATCAAACACAAAATAAAGTAAAGCAACAAACAAAACGTTAAATCAAGTCCCAATAATCTACTCACTTGTTCTTAGATATGGTTTGGTGGATAAGTTTAAAAAGTGATTTATTTGTTTCGTAAAAGTCAAACTAGAAGTAAAATCAGAATTTAAGTCAGTGCCTGCTTGTGAGGAGATTTTGTTTTTTCTCCCTTTCATTTTCCCAACGATTTCTCATTAATACATGCGATTACCCGTGAAATCAACCCTATATACTAAAAGAGAAAACAAAGTGACACATGTCATTACCTCATTAATTTTGACATGTGTCAACTCCTCATTCTTCAAATTCCACATGTCTACTTTATAATTATCCATGTTGCATTCCTATCTATAAATTAAAGGTGAATTAATAATAAATCTTTGAATTTAAAAGATAATAACAAATTTAAGAGATAAGAATTAAGAAGTAATCTAAATATCAAGAATTTATCTACACTATCATTTAAAAATATATTTGGTTTATCTTATAATTTTCGATTTATGCTAACTTCAACGTATATTTCAAATTACTCTTATTAAATCCAGTTTCGACCCACTAACCAATTATATTCACAATTAAATAAATAATTCAAACCAAATTATAATTAAATTAAATAAGCTCATCATAGATATACACGGGCCTATCACAATAATTAAGTTTATCTTATAATTTCCAATTTATGTTAACTCCAATATATATTTCAAACTACTCTTATTAAATTCAGTTTTGACCCACTAACCAATTATATTCATAATTAAATAAATAATTCAAATCAAATTATAATCAAATTAAATAAGCTCATCATAGATATACATGAGCCTATCACAATAATTAAGTTTATCTTATAATTTCTGATTTATGCTAACTCCAACGTATATTTCAAATTACTCTTATTAAATCCAATTTTGACCCACTAACCAATTATATTCACAATTAAATATATAATTCAAACCAAATTATAATCAAATTAAATAAGCTCATCATAGATATTCATGAGCCTATCACAATAATTAAAGTTAAAATAAATTAATTTTTTCAATTATCGATTCGAGGCCGGATAGTGATTATTGTTAAGAGTCAGAAACAAAATAAAGTAATTTGGAGAAAAAGAAGATTACTAATATTCAATAAGTCTGGCTTATAAATAGCCTTACAAATAACTGAAAGTGAAACTGCAACCCACGTTTTACACAAGTATGAACGTGGTAGGAACAAGTCAAAACTAGAAACTGAAAGTCCTATTCAATAGGAATAACTGAAGCAAAAATAAACTAGATAATAGATAATCTAAAACTTAACACCCTCCCTTAAACTAATTGCTAACAACAATTAATTTACTTCTGGGATTTCACAGACACCCATTAGTTTTCTCATCTTCAGAAACTGATCAACTTTGAGAGGTTTAGTCATCACATCTGCAATCTGATCTTGTGTATCACAATGAACTAACTCCACAACACATTCTCTTGTAAGATCACGCAGAAAATGAAATCGCACATCTATGTGTTTGCTCCGTCCATGCATCACTGGATTCTTCGATAATTTAATTGTCGAACTATTGTCACAATACACAGTGGTGCAATTACTTTGTGTATGACCTATCCTCTCCAAGACTCTCCTCATCCAAACAGCTTGACACGCACATGATGCTGCAGCGATGAACTCAGCTTCAGTCGTGGATAGCGAGACAATGGGTTGTTTCTTAGAGGACCATGACACAGCTCCTGAACTCAATATGAACACATACCCTGATGTGCTTTTCCTATCTTCCAAATCACCAGCATAGTCACTGTCAGTAAAAGCAACTAACTTTTCATTCCCCCCCTTCTTGTAGAAGATCCCAAGATTTGTTGTGCCTTTCAAGTACCTCAACACTCTTTTTGCAACCTGTAAGTGAAGCTCAGTTGGCTGCCCCATATATCGGCTTATTAAATTAACCACAAACATCAAGTCAGGTCGAGTTGCGGTTAAATACATGAGACTTCCTACCAATTGCTTGAAGTATGTTGCATCTACCTTGATCCCATTTTCGTCTCTGAAAATTTTAATACCTGGAATAATTGGACTATGAACAGAATTGCTCTCTTCCATCCCAAATCTTTTTAACACATCAGAGATATACTTCTTTTGACTAATATAAATGCCATTATTATTTTGAACCACTTCAACTCCAAGAAAATATCTCATCTTCCCCAAATCAGTCATATCAAACTCACGCATCATAGAACTCTTGAACTCATTAAGCATGGATTCATCATTACCAGTGAAAATAAGATCATCAACATACAAGCTAACAATTAAAATCTTACCTCCTTTGCTTGTTTTCACAAACAGCGTGTGTTCACTGTGGCACTTCTCAAATCCTTCATTTTCAAAGTGTGCTTCGATATTTACTAAACCAAGCTCGTGGAGCTTGTTTAAGTCCATATAAAGCTTTCTTTAGCTTGTATACCTTGTCCGGATGATATTTTTGCTCATAGCCCCTTGGTTGCTCAACAAACACCTCTTCACTTAATTCTCCATGAAGAAAAGCTGATTTCACATCTAGTTGGTAAATTGTCCAACTTCTTTGAGTCAGCCGCAAGTGCAATAATAAGTCGAATCAGATCCATCCTTGCCACAGGTGCAAAAACCTCTGTATAATCAACTCCATGTTGTTGTGCATATCCTTTCGCCACAAGGCGTGCTTTGTACTTGTCTATCTCTCCATGCTCATTAAGTTTTGTTTTATAAATCCATTTGACACCAATTTTCTTTGCTCCAGCAGGTAAGTCAGTTAACACCCAAGTGTGATTCTTTTCTATGGCATTTATTTCCGAATCCATAGTTGCTCTCCATTTTGCACTTTTTACAGCCTCTTCAAAATAACATGGATCTGTGGAAGCAAACAATGCTAGATTAACCCCATATTCTTCTTCGGAAAGACCTTCACCCGTTTCATAATCTCTCATCCAAAATGGTGGCCTTCTAAGCCTCCCTTCATTTGAGCTAGGTGAGCTCTCTTCATTTACTTCATTTGGAGAAACTTATGTACCACTGGTGTCTTCATTTTCAACCTCATATTCATCATTCACAATGACATTTTCTTCAGTGTCTCCCCATTCCAACACATCAACCACCTGTTCTTCATGGCTTTTATCCCAATCCCAGAATTTGTTCTCCTCAAAAATTACATCTCTGCTTACCACAATTTTTTTTGCAATTGGATCATAGAGTCTGTAAGCTTTAGACTCTTTACTAACTCCTAACAACACACAAATCAAACTCTTGTATTCTAACTTGGTTCTCTTGACATCTGGTATATGGACATGTGAGATACAACCAAAAACTCGAAAATATTCAACCGAAGGCTTTACTCCACTCCATGCTTCCTCTGGGGTCATGTTCTTCACCACTAGAGTAGGACTTCGGTTTAGAACATGTCTTGTCAATTCACGACCTTCTCGCCAAAATGTCTTGAATCTTTTTCTCGAAAGCATACTTGAACCATATTCATGATAGTCCTGTTCTTCCTCGGCCACTCCGTTTTGTTGCGGAGTGTAAGTCATTGCTTCAATCAAGCCCTCTTGATTCCATTTTCTGCACAAAAATTATGAAATCATGTGAAGTAAACTCACCTCCACGATCGATGCGCAAAGCACTTAATGTAGAAACCAGTTTCCTTCTCAACACAACTCTTATAATTTTTGAATGTAACTAAAGCTTGATTTTTCAGCCAAGAAGTAAATCCATGTCTTTCGACTAAAATCATCAATAAAACTAATTAAATACCTCTTCTTGCTTTGTTTGAAATCGGTGTGATAGGGCCACATATGTCAAAGCATGAATGAGTTGAAGTTTACGAGAGGCTCTCCAAGTGCTTTTTTTTTTGGAAATGCGGCTCTATGTTGTTTTCCAATCATACAATCAAGACACACCTTTGTTGAGGCTTCAAATTGTGGTAGTCCATGCACCATCTTCTTCTCTTGAAGAGTCCTCAAGCCTTTGTAACTCAAATGTCCATATCTGCGATGCAAAGGTGTGATACATCTTGTGTGGTTGTGTAAAAACACTCGGCTTCTTTAGTTTTGTTGCACCCGTCAAAATGAACATTCTATTGCTTGTCATCTCTGCTTGTATAATTAAGCCCTTCTCTCGGATGATAAATCTTACATTTGTTGTATTGTATAAGAATGGTCGACCTTTCTCTTGCCGTACCCCAATGCTCGATAAATTATTTTTCAACTCGAGGCACAAAGAACACCTCGGTGACGACATGATTGAAATCACTCACTTTTAATCTTATATTGCCCTTTCCATTATCGCCATCTTTGAGTTGTTTCCCAACTTCACTGCTTTTGAAACTTTCATCCAAGTTGCGGAAGAGAGCTTTTTCTCCACACATATGGTTGCTTCTGCCAATCCAGAAACCAAACATCATTGCTTTTAGCTTCATCAATCTCAACATAGGACATCAACAACATCTCTTCCTCGTCTCTATGCTCAGCATAATTTGCCTCGTTTTCCAAACTTGGGCACTCATATTGGAAGTGTCCAAGCTTGTGACATTTGTAACACTCTACAACAGCTTTGTTGAAGAATTGACGTCCTCGGCCTCTACCTCTTCCTCGGCCAAATCCGCGACCATAACTTCTTCCCCCTGTTCTATCTTCAGAACTTACCTTAAGTGCTTGTTCTTTCCCTTTATATCTATTAAACTTCTGCTCATGAACAATTAAAGAACTTTGCAGTTCATCAATTGATAAACAATCAATATCCTTTGATTCTTCAATAGAGCAAACAATATAGTTGAATTTTTCGCTTAAGGATCGCAGTATCTTTTCAACTATTGTAACATCTTTCATTTGTTCACCATAAATTCTCATTTTATTTGCAACAGACATCACTCTTGAGAAATATTCAGAAATAGTCTCACACCAGTTTCATCTCAAGAGTTTCAAACTCTTTGCGAAGAGCTTGAAGAATAGATCTTTTCACCCTTTGATTTCCTTCGTACTTCTTCTTCATGGAATCCCATATCTGTTTGGATGTGTTCTTCTCAAGAATGGTTTCCAGAATAGTTCGATCAATAGCTTGAAATAAATAATTCTTCACCTTCATGTCTCTCGGCTTCAATTCCTCGAGCTTCTTTGTGTTGTGCCTCTCCGCCAATACTGTTCCATGCTGCAGTTCGACATAACCATCTCCACAATACTCGATTACTCCTTTGATCTTAAAAAATTCTCCATCAACATGCTCCAATGATCATAATGACCATCAAAGCGAGGAATAGCAGGTTGCACAAAGTTCCCTTCCGTCGTCATTTTATTTGCTGCCGCAAAAACACAAAGACTGCTGCTTTGTTTCTCCAAGCCCAGTGCTGGCTCGGATACCACAATGTTAAGAGTCAGAAACAAAATAAAGTAATTTGGAGAAAAAGAAGATTACTAATATTCAATAAGTCTGGCTTATAAATAGCCTTACAAATAACTGAAAGTGAAACTGCAACCCACGTTTTACACAAGTATGAACGTGGTAGGAACAAGTCAAAACTAGAAACTGAAAGTCCTATTCAATAGGAATAACTGAAGCAAAAATAAACTAGATAATAGATAATCTAAAACTTAACAATTATACTACAGGATCCTATCAAATAACCACTATGTATGTTTCTCAACAAATTCGAGAAACACATCAAGGAATCTAACAACCAATAGAAATTGGGTTTTGATATACATTTAAAAATGTTATCTTTCATAAATTATCTTTTAGTTTACCTCATTAATCTTAGACATTTGTCAACTTTTCATCCTCTCAATTCAACATGGCAGTTTCACATTGATCTATGTGGAAATTTTATGTACAAAATTAAAATATAACAAATTGAAAATATAACAAATTTCATCAAGATTATATATATCCTAAAAGTTAAGGATTATATATATTTTTTTGAATTTTAAAAGATAACAAATTATTAGATGAAAAATAATCTAAAAATCAAGATTCTATCTAAACTATCTTTTAAATTTGTGACAATAAAAATTTATCGGGGGAAAATGCAAAAATGGTCCTGTAATTTTACTTAATTGGCAATTTTGGTCCTGTCCAATTTGCGTTTTGCAAATTTTGTTCTATAACATTAAAATTGTTGCAATTTTGGTCCTCAATTGACCGGAACTACAAATTACGGCCACAAAAGGTCACGTGATTGGCACATGGCCCGTTATGAGGCTGATTTGGACCCGTTATGAGCAAAAATGGTCCTGTAACTTTATCTAGTTGGCAAAAATTGGTCTTGTAACTTATTTTAACTCTTGAAAAAAATAAAAAAAAACAAAAAATAGTAAATCGAATTGGCAAAATTGGTCCTGTAACTTACTTTAACTCTTAAAAAAAAGAGTTTAAGTTTGCTCAATTTGAAATTTATTCATGTGATTAAATATTTAAATTTATTTAAAATCTAAAAATTAAAATATAAAAACTATAACAATTTGTTTAAAAAACAAAAAATGGTATAAAAATCAAAATTACAATGAAAATTGTTAAAAAATTAACTATGAAAATTAAATACACTTTTTAAATATTTAAAATTTATTTAAAATATTTTAAAATTCCAAATAAAAAAACTCAAAAGTATTTTCAAAAAGTTGTTTTTAAAACTATACGATGTTTTAAAAATCTGAAATTTTGTTTAAAAAACTAAAAGTTGTGTTGAAAATCTGCCAATTACTTCAAATATTAAAAATAAATTCAATATAAATTAAAAATCTGGAAAATTATTTAAAATATGGAGATTTGTCTAAAAATCTGAAAAATGGATTAAAACTGAAAACTATTGAAATCTTTTGAAATATTTTACCAAAAAATCGAAATTATTTTAAAATCCAAAAATTATTTTACCAAAAATTGAAACTATAAATTGAAACAATTTTAAAATAATATTAAAAAAACTATAAATCGAAATTATTTTAAAATAATATTAAAAAAATTTAAATTATTTTTAAAATCCAAAAATTATAAAAAAAAACAAATATGGAAATTGTTGAAAAAACTATAAATCATCATTTAAAAATTGATATTTATTTAAAATATTTTAAATTCCAAAATAAAATAAAAAACTCAAAACTCTTTTTAAAATTTGAAATTTATTTAAAAAATTCTGTAAATTTTCTAAATATATTCAAATTTTAATATCCCGATTTTAGAATAATTTTAAGACTTTTAAACAAATACTGGATTTTTTAAAAAGAAATTTTAATATTTTCTTTAATTTTAGATTTTTAAAAATAAAAAAATTCTATGTTTTTACTCTTTTTGGATTTTATTAAAAATTTCAGATTTTTTGGTAAGATAGTTCAAAAGTCTTCAATAGTTTTCAGTTTTAATCTATTTTTCAGATTTGTAGGTAAATTTCCATAAACAATTTGAAGATGTTTTTATTTTATATTGAATTTATTTTTAATATTTGAAGTAATTGGCAGATTTTTAATCAACTTTTAGTTTTTTAAACAAAATTTCAGATTTTTAAAACATCGTTTATTTTAAAAACAACTTTTTGAAAACAATTTTGAATTTTTTTTATTTAGAATTTTAAAATATTTTAAAATAATGGTAAATGTTTAAAAAATTGTATTTAATTTAATATTTATTTTTTTTAACAATTTTCATTGTAAATTCAATTTTTTTTACTTATTTAAGTTTTTAAACAAATTATTATAATTTTGTATTTTAATTTTTAGATTTTAAAATAAATTTAATCACATGAATAAATTTTAAAATAAATTTAATTACATGACCAATTTTGCCAACTAGGTGAAGTTACAGGACCATTTTTGCTCATAACGGGTCCAAGTCAGCCTCATAACGAGCCATATGCCAATCACGTGACCTTTTGTGGCTGGAATTTGTAGCTTCAGTCAATTGAGGACCAAAATTGCGACAATTTTAAAGTTATAGGACTAAATTTACAAAACGCAAATCGAACAGACCAAAATTGCCAACTAGGGAAAGTTACATGACCATTTTTGCATTTTTTTCAATTTTATCTTTGGGCAAATCCCGTGTAATACACGGGTGTTAGTCTAGTATTCAAATAATTCAATATTCATTTATTCTCATTTTTCCAATCAACAATCACATATATGTATAATTTTAACATAAAAACATCGCATCAATTATTATCATTATATAAATATATCAAAAATACACTATTACTCTCTCTTTCTTTTCAAATCATCAATCACATCTGATCACTATTACACAATAAAAAACTATCACATCAACTATTATTATCACATTTTCTTCTTATATCCAATCGCACTCATCATATTATTCTCTCAAAAAGTAGAAAGTAACAAAATGAAAGGTCAATCACTCCCTAAAGTTTTCCTCCCCCACTCTTAGATTATGATTAAATGAAGAAGAACTAAAAACAGAAGCTGACATTCGCAAATACTAAAAAGTTTCCAGCTAAAAATTGAAAATCACTTTTTTTTCAGTGTTTGCAAACAATCTCTTAATATATTCATATCATCATTTAATAATCAACATTCACTGTAACAACAATAAAACTCTACAAACAAAAATATGTTTTGCTCATCACAACAGCAATTTATCTATTAGACATAGAACAAGATTGTCGAATTTCGCCCTCGTCGCCTGTCTTCACTCCAATGCTAGACAGTTTCAAAAAAGATACACCCCACCTCTCAAAAAAACTATCTTGATTGTTTGCAAATTCCAGCACTCTATTCCTTGTTCTTGCATCATTAAGCAATGCAGAATCTGATTGGAACAGCCCCTTGTGTTCTAACAAAACCTTGTAATACTGATTGTCAAACTGGAGAGGCGTCCCTGGATCATTATTAACCGTGACCGAATCATCACTAGCACCAACAGGACACATTTTTGTTAGCTGGGCTGCGTACTGTCTGTCTAGGGACGAATCGATCAATGTAAGATTTCCATTCGAGTCAAGCTTGAATCGATCGTTGAATGAGCTGCAATGAGATCTTCCAATTGTGTGAGCTCCTGCAAAACCAGAACTTGGGCAACTATTATACTTTTGCATTGGGTTAGTTACAAAACTGCTTTTAGTTCAGTCTAATTACAAAAATAAAAATCAATTATTTTTTAAATTACAAATATATATTACATTGCTGCTTGTTTTTATTTTGCAGATTGCACTTACTGAAAGTGGGATTTGTAAAACAAAAATAAACTTAAGGGGATATTTGTAATTTTGAAAGATAATTGTGATTTTTGTAATTAGACAAATTTCAGAGGTAGTTTTTGTTATTTACCGCTTCTGTGATTAATTTTAGAGAAAAGAGGCATTGTTTTTTAAATTCCTTTGTGACAGAACCTCAAACATCTTTATAGTACTACAAAAACACTATTGGAAATAGCATGTCTTGAATGCTGCTATATAATGAGTAATGAGTATGATAAATTCAGACCAAACATGTCGGACCAGTTACTTCACAAATATTTACTCAATTTTGGCTTCTCTATACTGAGATTTTGCAAATTACTACCTAAAGGTAAAATTCATATCGTAGCTATTGCATCATACTAATAACGCGGTTTTAGGACATTTTCTTTGTATATAAATTTATCAAAAAACACGACATTATTCCAAACAGTACTCAGTTTGTATCTTCTAAAAAATTTGTCGGTGTATCTGCTTAAAATGAGACCTTAGTAATAACTTTTAGCAAGCAGACTTAAATGTATGGCCAAAATTCGGAGACGGATGATATGAACTGGTCTTTATGCACTCGTGCATACGTTTAGTGTAATCGTGTACCTGAGAGGATAACAAGGTCATCCATTGATAATCCCTTGGCAGAAAAGATCTTAGCCATCTCATCCAATGTGAAGCTTGTGTCTATAATGTTTGGTCTCACATTTACAGCTGTAGAATTTCTACCATCTTTCCTCCCAGTTGGGATCTGAATATTTGGTCCTCCTGCCTGTTAAGAAACAATATTTATTAGGGATAATTACAAAAACTACCCCTGAGGTTTGGGTTAATTACAAAAAAAATTCAGAGACTTTTAAAAATTACACAAAACCCCTTAAGGTTTGATTTTGTATTACACTTTAATTTACCCTCTTCATAAGCAAAACTATTTCAAACACCCCCCTTATATTTGTAAAAATATTACAATTACCCCCTTACATTTACACACAGTTAAACTTGAAGGTTTTTTTTTGTAATTAACCCAAACCTTAGAGGTAGCTTTTGTAATTATCCAATTTATTAAGAAGAAAAGAATAAAATGGCACTAGGTGGTTAAAGTTTCATTATTAGGACAAAAATGAAGGTTAAAAAAAATATGTGGGCATCATTTGGACGAACAAATTCAACAGCATCTCTAGCAGCCAATGCAAGTATATCAGCACAAGAAACTGTTTCGGGGCAAAAGATTTCGAGCACTCTTTTTGCTGAGTCTATCACTGAAAATCCTCCAAGTGATTTGTTTGCTGGATCACTTCTTTCTGTTCCATTTCCTTGTAATAATACAGAGGCATCACAGCCCTGTCAGGATAAAAACATAAACCTGTTAATTATTCTATAACTCTATATCCGAAAATATTAGAGATGAGTTTTTATAATTCAAAAATAGTTTTAATTATAAAAACTACCCCTGAGATTTAGCTTAACTACAGAGAAACCCAATTATCTTTTAAAATTACAAATACCCCTGACATTTGATTTTAGGTAACAAAATTGCGCCGTCAGGAGGCTGATCAAGATGAATGTATTTATTAGGTAAATACAAACCTCAAGGGGGAATTTGAAATTTTGAAAGATAACTGGAGTTTTTTGTAATTAGGTTACACCTCAGGGGTAGTTCTTGTAAATATCCCCAGATTTTTTTAGCACATTTGCAATCTACATTCATGTTAAAACTAAACAGAAAATGAGATGGGCATATTCTGAAAATAAAACTGTATGTAAGAAAAAAATATATAAAGAGAGAAAAGTTCAATATTTGGCTCCTAAAAGACAAATTTTAGGAGGGAAAGAAGAAAAAAGACAAAATGCTGGTTATAAAATCAGTATATATAAACCTCAACAAAGCAGTCATGGAAAAACAATCGAAGGAGTTTCCCAGGGACCGTTGGATCCAAATCAGAAGCTGATCTGACTGTATTTTTCACCATCATTTCAGCAGCCGGGCATGAACCTGCATAGAAGTCGAAAGAGAGACTCGACGAAGAAGAAAATGGAGGAAAAAGAGATAGACAGAGTATGACAATAAACAGCAGCATGAGAAAATTGGATTGAGAAAATGTTTTGGATACACAAAATTCTGTTTTTCCCATTTATGAGTTTAGCACAAGAAGGATAGTTTTGAGCAGCCTGCTTGGGTGTAGGCCTTAGTATGAAAGTTATATACAGAGAGTGAAAGTGAGAGAGAGGTGATGTATTAGTTTATTTAGTAAGATGCATTTATTTAGATGTGGTTGTGGCAGCTTCATAATGATTTAACACTCTGTAGGAGTGGGACTTTTAAGAACTAGTCAGTAAATGCTCTTCTTCTTCTTCATCGGTTATTTATTTACTAGTATTCTTATTATTATTATTTGTGTTTTTTTTATTATTTTATTTTATTTTTGGTAAAGGAGTAAAGAAAGTGGGACTGAGAGTTCAGGTGGGTGGAAGTTGGCTAGATTGTTGTTATATTTACTGCATTGTCAGAAAACCTCTTGAAAATCATAATATTGCTTAGACTCGACAAGATTACTATGAAGGATTGCAGCTTGTGATTAACTATTGTTAATCCCACATGTTTGCTGTGATTAACAATCACTCCCAAAGATTGCATAATGCTGGCACTTTCAAAATGTCTAAAATTGGAAGGAAACAAATTACTAAACAAATAATGCCTTAAACACCCAATTCTGCATGAAGCATGTTTCAGCATCAAATTCTTTCTTCATCAACTAAATATGATTCAACATACTTTCATACTCTCAAAGAATCCAATACACTTACTCCAGAACGAGCTGATCCGTAACAACGGAGAGATACAAATAACATATCTTAGTTTGGTAAAATCAAATACTTTACAACTTTCTGTGTGTCCTTATGAAATTCGTCGTGTTCATCGCAATCGCAGTAGAACAAATATAAACTCCAGCCAAGCATAGCGTTGTCGAAAACAAAAGAAGACCCTTCCATTGTCTTCCAGATACAAGAATCGCAAAAGCCGTTGATATCAAAGCAGCCGCTGATAAAACATTTTTCCATGTCTGAAAAGATTTCACAACACTCATACATCCCTTGCAATGAATCACATGCCGAAAATATCTGTTAGCAAAATTTGGCGCATGCATTGTTCCGATTCCGCCCTTGGCCGGTTGAGAAGCCGAAAGATTGGCGACAAAACCAGCCGGAGCGTGCTCGATTACGGCCGGATTTTCCGGTAGAGAAATCGTGCTGTGCCCAAAATAATACGGCATTCCATGCCCGACTTTGTCCATCCATTTTCGGTATTCGGCCACCCATGTGTCCGATGATTTCAAATTTATATAAAGCTCTCTCGTGGGAACTTTTTCTTTCATAAGAATTTCGTTCTGAGACGAAAGAAAACCCATATCTTGCTCGAAAACCTTACTCGCATTCTGATGTAAGTACCACTGTGGAAATAATCTCAACAAAAATGGCGGTTTTCTAGTGTTTCCAAATCTGACTATAAGCATCGATTTTCCTTGTCCAGACGGTCTGCAAAGGAACAGCCCTGAAAAGTAGTTTTTTTCACCGTTCTTGTCGATGATTTCTCGGTTATTCTGAAGAACACACGGCGCTTCGAATCTTAAAAAGTTCGGTATGTAGTTTGGCGTCGACCGGTCTTTTTCTCGACCCCAGTGGCCGGCGAAGCCTCGATCGGTTCTTTCGGTCACCTCGAAAAATAGGGCCGTTGCGTCTTCACGTTTCGCGGTAAAATCTGTTCTGTCGTGCGAAATGGGAACGTGGGCAGGGTCCATTAGGTTTTCTAAAAGAATGGAATGATCGTAGGGGAGCTCATGAATGGTCGAAATGTCTCGAAACCCTGGTCTGTCGAAATTCTCAAACCACGGTATTTTTTCTGGATTTGGTGGTGTTTTGTGAGACATCCAAATCCATATGACGCCTTGCGAGTCCCTAATTTCGTATGTTTTCAGACAAGCTGATTGTGGGATTTTTGCACCTGCGGAGAGCTGTCATGGAAATTAGTGAGGAAGACAATTATCATATAAGGAATATTATTTGTGGATTTTTTTTTTTTTGAATCAGGATGATATCACAAAATACAGAAAACACAAACCTGGGGTATTTTCACACATTTACCATTGCCTTCAAATTGCCAACCGTGGTACAAACATTCCAATCTACCATCAAATAATTGTCCTTCAGAGAGTTTTGCTAGCCTACATGAAAATATTCAATTGTAAGCATTTAAAGGATGATGCCAACTTATTACTACCAAATAAAATGGGATAATCGCAATTTCAAACCAGTAACTCTTAGGGGTCGGCAATTTTAATCCTCTAACTTTTCGACGTGGCAGTTTTGGTCCTTGACAATTTTATCCTATAGTCAACATAGCTTTTTCAGTCATATGTCTTTGTTCGTCGCTTTAATACACCAGTTCAGACCCAATCTCTATTCAGAGATTTACAGGTTAGGTCATGTTTTCAGCCTATAAACTTACACAAATCATACTTCTGCAAAGGTCCCACGTATATTTTCTGGTTGGTCATATGCATATTAGGCATTTTGGCATGTAAGCGTATTTTAAGAATAAATGAAATATGGAAATGCCAATTCGTGACCAAAATTGCACAAACTAGGGGGACCAAAATTGCACAAATCGAAACTTACGGGACTAGAATTGCAACAAATCAAAACTTACGGGACCAAAATTGCTAGCCCCATATAGTTACGGAACCAATGTTGCAATAAGCGAAATAAATTGGTGAAGCAATACAACATAATTATTTCTCACAGCAAAAATTAAACTCTAAACCTATAGTTTGAAATCAAAATTCATGTAACAATGTCATACAACTACAACTAATGTCAAAATTCAAGATTATTAAACAAGAGTTATTACATCCCACCTCAAATTACTCAAACCAAAACCATAATATCTCATTTACTCAGAAAGAAACTTGTCGAGGCAAAACAAAAAATTACCTGTGGGGGCATCGATCTTCATAACACCTAAGCTCACCATTGCCATCTCTATACAACACAACCTGCTTATCAAACACAGTGAGCCCAAGAGGCGCATCATCGGGCACATTTTTTGTCAGATACAGAGGATACCATTCTTGTGTCCAATCATAGCTCACAATTTCCTTGTGTCCAATCACTTCTTCTTGAATCACACTCTGATCACCCTCAGTAGAAGTCTCTTGAGCAACCGCACTCAATTTCTGCCAGTTTCTCTTCGATTGATGACTAGGGTTTAGAGGTTTTTGGCCAAATATAATGATTTTTGGTCTCTTGGGTATTTTGTGGAACTGTGATAAATTAGGAGTTTTGGAGGGGAATATATTAGAGAAAATTGGTTGTAATTGTAAGAGGGCCATGGCGTCTTTCTTGCCTCACAGATGGAAGTTCGATGAGAAAGAGAACTATGGCTGATTGGAAGTAGAAAAGAAATGAGCATTTCAATGGGAGATGAAGAAAAAATAGGGGTGTTGGTGTAATGGTGTTACTTCTTCAATTGGTGTACTGATTGTGGCCACACATTGCAGGGGGACAGTAAAGTCTAGAATAGGAAATTTCATGTGAAAGTAATTTGTCTCCAATTCCATTTGGAGATGCTTCCTATCAAATTTGCTTTTAACTTTGGAAACTAGTTTTTTTTTTCTTTGTGAGTACATGGAAACTCTTAATAATAGCCTAATAGAATATTTTTTTCTCTTCCTTAAAGAAAAAGGATATTTTTTTTCCTTGATATTATCCCTTGAAATAAGAAATAATAGAGAAAATGAATAAACAACAATTTAAAGAAACAAAAATGTCCCAAAAAAATGAAAAAGGAAAAACAAATTAATAGTGGTGTGAACAGTCCTCGATACATGTAGCGAGGTACTATTCACAAATTGTAAAATGCGGAGAATTCTGGTGCAGCGTTGCGGAAGATTTCTCCACTAAAATAGTGGAATCCACAATTTCCCAGTCACGTTGGAGATGCTCTAATAAGTGAGAATTTTCGTCCCCATAATAAATGATAGTTCGTGTTTTTTTGTTGTTCACTTTTAAGATCTTTATCTTCGATTCTCTTTTTCCTTCATTCTGCTATTGGAGGATGGGTGTATGAGAGTTTTTTTGTCTTCATTCACGGAGTTTTTTACGTTTTTGTTTTTTAAATAAATTGTTCCCATGGTTTTTTTTTTCCAACGATAGTATTTATTAGAATAACTCAAAAAACTGGAATTACAACTACAAACGTAGCCAAAACTGGCTATGAGCCGACTTGACTAAATAAAAGTCAAGCGGACAATTGGCAAGACCAATTCAGATCCACTTCACAAACTAAAAACTTCACACCCAAAACTGGACCACTCCCACGCTGGGAGACTTCAACACTCCTTAATGGAGACTGTAAAACACTATTAAAAAAAAAAAACTGAAACCTGGCAGGCTGGCACGAGCAACCACTACATACTACAGAATAGATAAAATTGATCCGTCTACGAATTTCGCAAATCAACTGAGAAAAGAAAAGACAAACAAAATAAGAAAACTACAACTTGGCAACAAAATAAAAATAAAGAAATAAAATAACAACCTAGCAAACAAGGAAAAGAAAGATTTCTCCCTTCCCCAAATCCACCGCCACATCCGGCACCACCGCTCCTCACAAATCTGTCATCGTTTCATTATTAGCCCACACCACGAACCTCTACTACGTAACATCCCTTCCATGGCTAGAATTGAGGCCTGAATTTGCATCAAGGATAAGTAACATCAAAAAGCAAGAAGCATTTTATCTCAAAAAAAAAAAAGCAAGAAGCATTTTTCTATCAAGATGAGTACTAATAAGCATAAATCTTTATAGACCTGCAAATATTTTTCCTTGACATAAATATTTTGTGAGGCCCCGAATTTTGACTAGCTTATAATTCGAATTTTGTAACATTATCGGATGATGTACTACGTGGCTAAGTGTCAAAAACAAAATTAATAAAATATGACAATAATTTAGAATTCCCTTAATATTCGACTTTTTTTTATTATTTATTTTATTTAATTATTAATTGCTAATACTAATTATTTCCTAAGCATTTTATTTCATTAACTTGTACATTAGAAATTCCATTAAGAACCCAACTATAGAGATTTAAGGTGACTTGTTATAAGTGATATAGATAGGAGATTTGACTTATATAAGTGGGTTAGAATGTAAGAAAAGTGATAGGGAAGACTGAAGATGTGATAATAGGACTCAATTATCACAAAAAAAAAAGTGAGGGGGGATGGATGAGAGGAGATGGCCAAGGGGCACTCGAGATTTTCTATTCCAAATTGTGTATCATCTCGTGTTCCAAATATCACCCCTACACGCCAAGTGTATTGATGACATCATTAATTTATACTTGGCGTGTATTTAAGGTACATGGAATACGAGATGAAATACAATTTGGAATAGAGGATCCTATCCGGCCAAGGGGGGGAAGCAAGCCATCATTTTTTTTTTTGGTCTTATTCTCCTTAAGGCATGCAAGCCTTCCTCCCTCCCAAGATAACCCTTATAATTTCCCACACAAGCATGAGCCCCCAAATTACAAGCTTCCAAAAAATTTCCATTGAGTGCCTAAAGAGGAGGGGGCGGCCATAGGCCTCTCATGAAGGGGAAGACTCCTTTTTTTCTTTACAAAAAACAATCTCTTCATCCCTCTTCCTCCACACTTAAGCATTTTACAAAAAAAAAAAATACATACACACACACAACTCTCCTCTCTATCTCAAGGAGCCGAAAATTGAAGGAAAAAAAGGGGTAAGGAATTCATTTTTTTTCTCCCATTCAATCTTACTTCCTAAAACTCAAGCTTTCTTCTTCAACTTCTAAAATTGAAAATTCCACTTTTTGTAACTAAAGGGAAAGGACCAAAAATATTGGAGGTAAAGAGCTTGGAGTTGTGGTTCAAAAGAGCATCAAGAAGATAGGAATCAAAGGTAAGAACCTCCATTATTAGTATTCCCTCTTTTCTCTTTTTTTTCTACTCCCAACTCCACCATTTTTAACATCATCTTCTTCTACCTAGGAGTTGCCCTGATGTGAATTGTAGCAATGAACGTGCATGCGACCCAACAACAATATATTTTTAACCCAAGATCTTCACTAGTTCGGTTAAAATTGGTGGAAACATCGACTCGTTGCTTAGCAAAGAAGGAACCTCAGTATGCATAGGCACCACAAACAAATGCCGAAGTTTGTTTGATAAGTCAGAATTCGCAACAAGATGAACAATCTTGAAGCTCTTCGAAAAACCCAAAGGGTTGGAGAGAAAAATCTCAATTCAATATTCAATAATCAAAGTTCTTATTAAAAATAAACAAGTGTTTGCCTTATATAGGCGACTCAAAGCAAACCCTAAACAAACTAAAATGGAAAAGAAGTCCAAACCCAAAAAGGAAACTCAATCGCAGTCAATATTCACGTGTAGGCGAAAATATGCGTCCGGGATTTTCGAATCTGTTCCTGGAGTCTTCATAAGAGTTGTATCCCTTTCTCTTAGCTTTCCATAGCAACTTGAATCAGCTCAATACCAATTTTGCAGAGAAAGTTATCGCCCAAATACTAAACCCTGCCAGTGCTGACCCGCACAGACGCACGGGCCGTGCGTACAGGCACGGGCTGCCCGTGCGTCAAGTCGAAAGTCCTATTTTCGTTCACCAAGGCGCACGGGCCGTGCGTATAGGCACGAGTTGCCCGTGCGTCAAGTCGAAACTTGACTTTGTCTTCGACTTTGACCCCTGCTCCTCCAAACTCGAAATATAAACTTAAGACGCGGCCTTAAAAGTTTATTTGGCCTCCAAAATATCAAAACGTCTCAAAATAACGAAAATAAACACCTAATCTATGATAAACAAATATAATAACTCAAGAACTCAATTACATAGTCTTCAAGTACTCGAGATTGCTTGCATTTGGTGTTGCCCGGATCCTTTGTGACTGGATTCTCATCATTCCCCTCCTCTTTAAAGGGATTCATCCTCGAATCCAAATGTTGGACCCCAAAGGTTGAATAATTATATTAATCCACCCGGATCAAATATTAAACATGCACACTCATCTGGTTGCCCAAATCCCTGCACATGAGAAACAATAGAACTAGACAAAATATTATTAGATATGTTAGCATTCAAACACTCATGCCTAATGTCTCTCATTTTTATCATAAGCACAAATTTTCTCTCTTGTTTTACCTTATTGGTCTTTTCCCCCATATTTTTGGCCACTCGAAATTTGTACTACCCTTGGCAAACTCTCTAGCTCTCTATTTTTATTTTCACTCAATCTCTCATTTTTCTCGGCTTTTATTTCATTCCTTTGCTCACTTGCCGAACACTCTTTTTCTTTTGACTCACAAACTTCAATTTCTAATGAATCACCATATTCACTTGTTGGCTCGATATCCAACACATCATATGAATTCAATGATAACAAAACCCTCTTTTTCGGCTCGACAACTTCAGGAACATCCTCCAACTCTGTCTTAACCTCACTTTTCGACTCTAATTCCCCATTATCACACAACACCAACACCCTTTTAGTTTGACATTGACTAGCAATATGCCCAAAACCATGACACTTAAAGCATTTAGTATCCCTCGCTCGAGCAGTAGAGGGTGTAAGTCCAAGCGGCTATGATAATCTAGAGGGGGGGTAAATAGATTATCTCTATCTTTTCGATTTCGCCCACTTTTTTTTTAACCGAAAGCTCAAACACAAGTATAAAGGTGCGGAAAGTAAATAACACGCGTTGATTTATAGTAGTTCAACCCACCTAGGGCCTAATCTACTACCACCCCAGTATATCCGGGATGGATTTCAAAAAGAAAAAAGATTTTATTAATTTACCACAAATTAATACAACACCAACTTACAACACCTTGAAGAGCACCACACTCTTCTTCAACACCACCTTTGAGATTACCACAATCTCCAATCTCACTTGTGAAGATTACCACAATCTCCAAGAATACCAAATTCTTCAACACCTAAACAAGAAGATTACCACAATCTTCTCACACCTAACACCTAGATCACCCAAGTGTGTTCTTACCACAAGAACACTCACAAGGATATCTTGTGTTGAATGATAACCCAAAAAAATCAAGATTACAACTCGATAATTGATAATACAATAGAGTGCAAGTGTAATCAAGAATAGCCTAGACCTCAAGGATGTGAAAGTGAATAGCTAGGCAAATTACAACAAGAAATAAGACAATGTAAGAACAAGTGTATTCTTGAGTGTATCTTGTTGTGTTATAGTTTTCTCTCTTGTTGTGTTGCTTCAATTCTTCCTCTATTTATAGAAGATGTCATGTACATGATAGGCTCCTCTTGGGGACATGAATTACGTAAAAATTGCAAGACAATTGAAAAAAGAGTCATTAGAAATCAATCCCACAAATTAAGGAAAAGATGTCTTTTTTGAACATTTGCATTTTTTGTCAAACTTAAGAAGACGGCGCGCGCACTAATAAGATTTGAGAAAGAACACAAAGAAAACTTGCCTTTGACTTGACTGGCCCAGGGGGTCCGACCGGCCGACCATGGGTTCGACCGGCGCCCCCATAGGGACCGGTCACCCTACAACAATTTTGAGATACAAATGAGTTCTCATCTCTTGAGTACGGCCGCCTTTGACGACCGGTCGACCTCCTAAATAAAATGTTGTCCGATTTTTGTCGAAAATAAACCTCAAGAAATACTCCGAAAAATTTGTAAAAACATTTTAAACCGATCAGGAGTATTTAGGACAACATTAGAAATATAGTTTTGATGAAATAACACATTAACACAAAAAGTGTTGTCCAATATAAATTCCAATAAATACTCCGAAAAATTCGTAAAAACATTTTAGATCAATCGGGAGTATTAGGACAACATTTAGAAACATAGTTTCAATGAAAGAAGCCATTGACATAAAATCATTAAAAGTGTTTGTCCAATATTATCGAAAATAAACTTGAGGAAATACTCCGGAAAATATTAAAATCATTTTAAATCATTTAGGAGTATTTGAACAACCTTTAAAACCATTATTTTGGTATAAAAACAAAATCATCAAAATCATGATAAAACCATTTATCAAACAATCTCCCCCTTTTTGATGATTACAAACCAAAACAATTTTAACGAGGTCGATTTTGAAAACAAAACAATTTTACCGGTTAAAGAGAACTATCCGTTGTGAGCGACAATATTCCGTGCAATATAAACACAAGGATGGGAGTGGAGAGATTTAAACATATATAACA
The DNA here is from genome assembly GCA_016081115.2 of Rehmannia glutinosa. Taxonomy (NCBI): domain Eukaryota; kingdom Viridiplantae; phylum Streptophyta; class Magnoliopsida; order Lamiales; family Orobanchaceae; genus Rehmannia; species Rehmannia glutinosa. The sequence continues at coordinate 33,393,314 of CM071927.1, forward strand.
AATGCTCTCCCTATCAATATGCACAACAAGAGTTATATAGAAGCAACTTAAACATAAGCTAAAATCTTAGCTTTTCGATATTGGGCTTAAGTATCAAAAACTTAAAAGCTCCTCCTGTCAAAGAGACATCATTAGAAACGTATGTAAGTCCATACTACAACCAATGGACCAAGAATCATACATAACCATAATACAACAAGTAGACATAAATATGATCCACAACTTATGGCTTTTAAAAGCCAAAGCTTATAGCTTCTTTTCGTTAAGCTTATAGCTTCTTTTCGTTAAGCTTATCTTAGCTTCTTTGAGCTAAATAGCTTATAACCTGTTTCTCCCCCTTTGGAATCATCAAAAAGAATGTTAGCAAGATAAATACTGTAAGTCCAAGCGGCTACGATAATCTAGAGGGGAGGTGAATAGATTATCTCTATCTTTTCAGATTTCGCCCTCTTTTTATAACCGAATGCTCAAAGACAATAATAAAGGTGCGGAATGTAAACAACACACGTCGATTTAAAGAGGTTCAACCCACCTAGGGCCTAATCCTCTACCACCTCAGTATATCCGGGATGGATTTCAAAAAGAAAAAAGATTTTATTAATTTACCACAAATTAATACAACACCAACTTACAACAACACCTTGAAGAGCACCACACTCTTCTTCAACACCACCTTTGAGATTACCACAATCTCTTCTTGAAGATTACCACAATCTCCAACGGCACCTTGTGAAGATTACCACAATCTTCAACCTTGAAGAATACCAAATTCTTCAACACCTCAACAAGAAGATTACCACAATCTTCTTACACCTAACACCTAGATCACCCAAGTGTGTTCTTACCACAAGAACACTCACAAGGATATCTTGTGTTGAATGATTACCCAAAAATTCAAGATTACAACTCGATAATGTATAATACAATTGAGTGCAAGTGTGATCAAGAATAGCCTAGACCTCAAGGATGTGAAAGTGAATAGCTAGGCAAATTACAACAAGAAATAAGACAATGTAAGAACAAGTATATTCTTGAGTGTATCTTGTTGTGTTGTAGTTTTCTCTCCTATTGTGTTGCTTCAATTCTTCCTCTATTTATAGAAGATGTCTTGTACATGATAGGCTCCTCTTGGGGACATGAATTCTGTAAAAAATTGCAAGACAATTGAAGAAAAGAGCTGTTAGAAATCAATCCCACAATTTAGGGAAAAGCTGTCTGCTGCACAACAGTTAGAATTTTGCTGTCAAAGCATAGGGCGACCGGTCGCACAGAAATAGAAGTTTGAAACATATCGCAGCAAATTAACATAGGGCGACCGGTCGAAGTGCACCTCGACCGGTCGAAGGCTAGGGCGACCGGTTGCACTGACCAAAAACTGAAAGAACAAAGTTTCTGTTTCGATGTTTTGTTCCCAGTGCATCGTCGCCTTTTACGGTCGACCGATTGATCACTTAATGCAATGTTGTCCGATTTTTGACGAAAATAAACCTCAAGAAATACTCTGAAAAATTCGTAAAAACATTTTAAATCGATCGGGAGTATTTAGGACAACATTAGAAATATAGTTTTGAAGAAATAAAACATTTACACAAAAAGTGTTGTCCGATATAAATTCCAATAAATACTCCGAAAAATAGTAGAAACATTTTAGATCAATTGGGAGTATTAGGACAACATAGTTTCAATGTAAAAACCCATTGACTTAAAAACATTAAATGTGTTGTCCAATTTTATATCGAAAATAAACTTGAGGAAATACTCCGAAAAATATTAAAACCATTTTAAATCATTTAGGAGTATTTGGACAACCTTTAAAAATATTGTTTTGGTGTAAAATCAAAATCATCAAAATCATGATAAAACCATTTATCAAACAATCTCCCCTTTTTTGATGATTACAAACCAAAACAATTTTAACGAGATCGATTTTGAAAACAAAACAATTTTACCGGTTAAAGAGAACTATCCGTTGTGAGCGACAACATTCCATGTAATAAAAACACAAGGATGGGAGTAGAGATATTCAAACACATATAGCAAATGCTCCCCCTATCAACATGCACAACAATAGTTATATAGAAGCAACTTAAACATAAGCTAAAATATTAGCTTTTCGATATTGAGCTTAAGTATCAATAACTTAAAAGCTCCCCCTGTTAAAGATACATCATTAGAACCGTATATAAGTCCATACTACAACCAATGGACCATGATTCATACATAACCATAATGCACCAAGTGGACTAAATATGATCCACAACTTATGGCTTTATGAAGCCATAGCTTATAGCTTCTTTTCGTTAAGCTTATCTTAGCTTTTATGAGCTAATGAGCTTATAACCTGTTTCTCCCCCTTTGGAATCATCAAAAAGAATGTTAGCACGATAAATACATCATATATTCTTATCAAAGTGTGCAAGTAAACCGATGTATCGAGCCATTTGAACATTGAAGCTTTTAAACCAAATAGAAGAGTCGAATCATACGACTTGTAGAAGCTTATGAAAAATCATTTGATTTGCAAAAACATGATCTCTATAAATATATGAGACTTTTGAAATTGAGAGAGTCATGTAGGTGATGAATTTCTCATTGAAACGTTTTATCGAACACTTGGCGGGCGTAAAAAATAGAAAAAGTTATATATAGCCCTTGTAAATGAAATCAAGCCAAGTTTTTCATCACCAAATACAATTTAACAAATATCATTCATCAACAAACAATAAGCTCATCACAAACATATATGAATTACATCAAGAAAAATACATATAAGCCACAAACTCAAGGGTTCAACCCAATTGAGCTAAAGATAGTGAAATTCTTACCATTCAATCGGTAAAGACGAGCAATGATGATGATAGTCGAGCTAGATAATCCCCAAAATATATAATTCATGCATCAAAACTCATTTGAAGTGAATTGTGTGTGAAATTTGCAAAGGGGACGAAAAATGGCCAAAAAGTGTCAAAGTGATGAATGCTGAAGACAGAACCATTTTAATCCAAATTATAGCCTAGGGCGACCGTTCGAGGTTGAGGGCGACCGATCGACATTGAGGGCGACCGGTTGCCCTCAACCCTTTCAGCCCACTGTCTGTCAGTTTTTCCAAAATCCGAATTTTTCGCCCCTAAGTTTTAAAAACGTGCAAAATGCAAACGTAGACCTCATTCAATATACATTATGTCATGATCAAGCTCGAAATGAGGTAAAATACTCGGCGTTGAGCGATTAAAAAGTCCGCGAGTTATCCTTGAGACGGAATTAAACACATCTCAAGTTTTTGTTAAAAATCACAATCCCCAAAAAAAAAAATATCGAATCTCAATATGTTTAGTTCGATTATGACGAACCAAATTTAGAATACGAATAACCGTGTAATAGATACCGAACTTGTTATCCCGAAAAAATAAGAACATTTTAAAGCTTTGGACACAACAAGTAATAAGAAGAAGTGCCTTTCAAATATTTGAAAATTTCTTTTAATGGCACTTTAATGAGATTCGTTGGGATAGTTTTTGAAGTCGAGCATATAGACATAAGGCATATGGAATGTCGAGTCCATAGGAATAATACAAGAAAACATACCTCGAATTTGTTTGTCGACCGACATGCCTTTCTCAACCTTTGTCAATCTTTAGCCATAGAGGTTGAGATAATTCTTCTTTCTTCAATGCCTAACTCCTTCAAGAGTTCTTTTGAATTATAATCATCTTCTTGGCATTGAATAATTTGAAGTCCAAGCAATAAATCATGCTCATTTCAAGTACACCTTGCATCAACTTAGAAAACCATATCTTGCACAAATATTCATTAGTAGCACCAAAAATATTCTCATAAATATGCACAAGTTTAAACAATATTGCCCTTTTTCACAAACAAAGAGAGTAGTATCAACTTTACCTTTTGTAAAATCATTTAGCAAAAATAGCTAAGTCTATCATACCATACACGGGGTACTTGTTTTAAACCATACAAGGCCTTAAAAACAATCATTTGGCCTAGAAAAATTTTAAACCCGGAGGTTGTTTTACATAGACTTCTTCTTGAAAAAAAAACATTTAGAAATTTGGATTTAACATACATTTGGTTAAGCTTGAAATTTTCTTAAAACAAGAATGGGCAAGTAAAATGCAAATAGCTACAAAATGTGCTATGAGTGCAAATGTTACATCAAAATCGATTACCTTCTTCTTGAAAATACCTTCGAGCTACTAACCTCGCCTTAGTTCGACCAATGTTGCCTTGGTCATCGAGTTTGTTCCGGAATACTCTTTTTATCTTCTTCATCACTATCATCATAGGGCATCCAATTGATCTAAGGTGTTCATAATAGAACATTTACATCCAAATATTTGGAGTACTTCATTTCTCATCTACACAACTTAACAAACTCATTAACGGCATCGCTTATATAAGCAAGAAAAAATAGCCCAAGTGTAAAAACATGCCTCAATCACAAAATATCTTGCATAGTAGAAATAGACACTATATATAGACCATGAAGCAAGAAACGCATACTATGCATTTAGAATATCATCAAGAGTCTAATAAATCATGCAAGTTCAAATAAGCTTAAGAAAGCTATAAAAGGTCTCTTTTGAAATTTGAGAATCCGATAGCATATAATTGAGACCTCATTTAAAAAAATATTTGAACAAAAGTTTACAAAGCAAATATGTACAATCAAATATCAAATAGTGCCTTTCAAAAAATCTAAAAATTCTCTTAATGGCACTTGTATGAGATATTATGAAAAATAAGCATATAGGCACATGGCAATATATATCGAGTCTATAAGAGTAAGAATAACACAAGTAAACGTACCTCGATAATTTATGCCTTTCTTGACGTAAATGGCCATTTGTGAAAATATGTAAATCCTACACAATTCTTAAAACAAATCTAGCACAAATCATAATGATAAAAGTGTAGGCTAAGAGATATCACAAGTAAGCTCATGCCATAAAATTCCATAAGAGATGATAACACACTTTAGTGTACAAAAAATGCACAAGAGTTTTAAAAACAACATATAAGGTCTTCTTTTTTAAAAAAATTTTAAAAGCACAAATATATATTGAAGACCTTAAAAAAAAATACTTGAAAACTCATTTCGCAATTAAGACACACATAAAAGCATGCATAATAACAAAATAAAATGCATAATTAACTAGGGAGATACGGGTTACCAATTACGCCATTTCAAAGGGTTGTGTCGTTCCCATTGTTGATGATATCTTCCCCTTGAGAAGTCACTTTGTTGATGATGACTTCTTTGATTACTCCATTTCCAAGGTTTGTTGCCTTCCCATTGTTGAAAGTCTCTTCTTCTTTGAAAATCATCTTGTTGATGATATCTTTGCCATTTCCAAGGATTGTGTTCTTCCCATTTTTGATTATATCTTTTTCTTGGAAATTGGCTTTGTTGAAAATACTTTCTCCTTCTTTGATCAAATGAAATGGTCATTTGATGTCTTCTTGGCGGTATAAATTTTCTTCGATCATTATTTCGTCGAGTACCTAATATGACATTGTTTTGTGGTACCCTTATGTGTTTGGGTCCTTTGGGATTAGTCTTGAGACTTTTAAGTCTCCAACAATAATTAGAGCTATTTCTAGCTCGACAAGAATTAGCCGTATGACCCTTTTTATCGCAATAAAAACAAGTAATAATTCTAGGAGCATAATGACCAACATGCTTAAAGACTTGATTCTTTTTCATATGATTGACAACATTAAACTTATGATCAAGTTCTAGTTTCGAATTATCACAATAATCAACAATTTCATCGGTACTCAAGTTGGATTTAGATAAATCCCCTTTCATGCAATTAATATCCTCAACAAGAGTACTATTTTATTTTTCAAGGTTTCTAACCTTGTCAAGTGTGGTGGTGTGAGCACATGATAGTGATTCATAGGAAGTAAATAAACTATCATTTTCATTTTTCAAAACATTGAATTCCTTTTTCAAATTTTTGTATTTAACAAGCAAGCTTTGGAATTCATTTTGAAGTTCATCATAATCATTTTGCAAATCACTATAATCATTATCATAGGAAGTAGAGGGTTTAGAACTTACCTCGTTTTCTTCTTCGATGCCTATGAGGCATTGTTCAACTTCATCATCATGGGAGGTTGTAGAAGGCTTATCCCATGTTGTTGGATTTGATGTTGTATCCATTTGTGAAGTAGATGCTTTTGAGTTGCTCCTTTCATTTGCATATACTTCATAGATGGCATCTCATTTTTGTCATACTTCATGTGCCGATCGAATACCTACAACATGATCAAATTCCAAAGTGGTAAGTGAACAATGTAAAATATTATGAGCTTTACCATTTAAGGAGATGATTTTCTTCTCTTCATCATTGAGCTTTTTGAAGCCTTTTGAGGTGTGTGGTGTATCTTTCATCGGAATGGATTCTCCATTAATGACGGTGTTCCAAATGTCGAACCCGCAACCTTGTAAGTAGCATTCCATTCTTTCTTTCCAAAATATAAAATTTTTGGAATCAAACCGAGGTGGCTTGGTGGTGGAGTGTGCGGAAAAATGAGCTTCGAGCGTAGCCGACGATCGTTTCTCTTCACTCGCGATTTGAAACGAGCTTTCCAAAGAGTTTGGCTCGATACCACTTGTAAGTCCAAGCGGCTACGATAATCTAGAGGGGGGGTGAATAGATTATCTCCATCTTTTCGATTTCGCCCTCTTTTTATAACCGAATGCTCAAAGACAATAATAAAGGTGCGGAATGTAAACAACACACGTCGATTTAAAGAGGTTCAACCCACCTAGGGCCTAATCCTCTACCACCCCAAAGATATCCGGATGGATTTCAAAAAGAAAAAGATTTTATTAATTTACCACAAATTAATACAACACCAACTTACAACAACACCTTGAAAAGCACCACACTCTTCTTCAACACCACCTTTGAGATTACCACAATCTCTTCTTGAAGATTACCACAATCTCCAACGGCACCTTGTGAAGATTACCACAATCTTCAACCTTGAAGAATACCAAATTCTTAAACACCTCAACAAGAAGATTACCTTAATCTTCTTACACCTAACACCTAGATCACCCAAGTGTGTTCTTACCACAAGAACACTCACAAGGATATCTTGTGTTGAATGATTACCCAAAAATTCAAGATTACAACTCGATAATGAATAATACAATTGAGTGCAAGTGTAATCAAGAATAGCCTAGACCTCAAGGATGTGAAAGTGAATAGCTAGGCAAATTACAACAAGAAATAAGACAATGTAAGAACAAGTATATTCTTGAGTGTATCTTGTTGTGTTGTAGTTTTCTCTCTATTGTGTTGCTTCAATTCTTCCTCTATTTATAGAAGATGTCTTGTACATGATAGGCTCCTCTTGGGGACATGAATTCTGTAAAAAATTGCAAGACAATTGAAGAAAAGAGCTGTTAGAAATCAATCCCACAATTTAGGGAAAAGTTGTCTGCTGCACAACGGTTAGAATTTTGCTGTCAAAGCATAGGGCGACCGGTCGCACAGAAATAGAAGTTTGAAACATATCGCAGCAAATTAACATAGGGCGACCGGTCGAAGTGCACCTCGACCGGTCGAAGGCTAGGGCGACCGGTTGCACTGACCAAAAACTGAAAGAACAAAGTTTCTGTTTCGATGTTTTGTTCCCAGGTACCGGTCGCCTCTTTGGTCGACCGGTCGACCGCCTTAATGCAATGTTGTCCGATTTTTGACGAAAATAAACCTCAAGAAATACTCCGAAAAATTCGTAAAAACATTTTAAACCGATCGGGAGTATTTAGGACAACATTAGAAATATAGTTTTGAAGAACTAAAACATTTACACAAAAAGTGTTGTCCGATATAAATTCCAATAAATACTCCGAAAAATAGTAGAAACATTTTAGATCAATTGGGAGTATTAGGACAACATAGTTTCAATGTAAAAACCCATTGACTTAAAAACATTAAATGTGTTGTCCAATTTTATATCGAAAATAAACTTGAGGAAATACTCCGAAAAATATTAAAACCATTTTAAATCATTTAGGAGTATTTGGACAACCTTTAAAAACATTGTTTTGGTGTAAAATCAAAATCATCAAAATCATGATAAAACCATTTATCAAACAAATACATCATATATTCATATCAAAGTGCGCAACTAAACCGATGTATCGAGCTATTTGAATAGTGAAGCTTATAAACCAAATAGGAGTGAAAAGTCGAATCATACGACTTGTAGAAGCTTATGAAAACTCATGAGATTTGCAAAACATGATCTCTATAAAAATATAAGTCATTTGAAAACGAGAGAATCATGTAGGTGATGAATTTTTCATTGAAACGTTTTATCGAACACTTGGCGGGCGTCAAAAATTGAAAAAAGATATATATAGCCCTTGTAAATGAAATCAAGCCAAGTTTTTCATCACCAAATACAATTTAACAAATATCATTCATCAACAATCAATAAGCTCATCACAAAAATATATGAATTGGATCAAGAAAAATACATATAAGCCACAAACTCAAGGGTTCAACCCAGTTGAGCTAAAGAGAGTGAAATTCTTACCATTTGATCGGTAAAGACGAGCAATGATGATGATAGTCGAGCTAGACAATCCCCAAACTATGTAATTCATGCAACAAAACTCATTTGAAGTGAATTTTGTGTGAAATTTGCAAAGGGGACGAAAAATGAACAAAATAAGCCAAAATGACTAAGTCTGGAAACAGAACCATTTTTAACCAGAAAATCGATCAGTGCGACCGGTCCAGGGCATGGGCAACCGGTCGAGCTAGTGGGCGACCGGTCGGCCCCTGCCCTGGCAGCCCACTGTTTTGGTTCCGTTTGAGAAATCCGAAGTTTGATCCAAAAATCTGATTTTTCGCCCCTAAGTTTTAAAAACGTTCAAAATGCAAACATAGACCTCATTCAATATACATTATGTCATAATCAAGCTCGAAATGTGGTAAAATGAACGAATATCCGCGAGTTAACTTTGAGACGGGATTTAATCATATCTCAAGTTTTTGTTAAAAACGCAATCCCTTAGAAAGATATTGAATCTCAATATGTTTAGTTTGATAATGACGAACCATATTTTGAATAATTTTCACCGGACTTGTTATCCCGAAAAATAAGAACATTTTAAAGCTTTGGATACACAAGTCATACAAAGAAATGCCTTTCAAATATTTGAAAATTTCTTTTAACGGCACTTTAATGAGATTCGTTGGGATAGTTTTTTAAGTCGAGCATATAGACATAAGGCATATAAAATGTCAAGTCTATGGGAATAATAAAAGAAAAACGTACCTCAAACTCGTTTGTAGGTCGATATGCCTTTCTCAACCTTTGTCAATCTCTACATTGGTAGCCATAGAGGTTGAGATGGTTCTTCTTTCTTCAATGCCTAACTCCTTTAAGAGTTCTTTTGAAATGTAACCATCTTCTTGGCATTGAGTAATTTGAATTCCAATGATCAAATTTGAGCTTCCCTCATCATGATCATCTTAGGTTCACCTTGCATTGACTTGAAAAAATATCTTGCACAAATATTTATTAGTAGCACCATAAATATTATCAACATAAATTTGCACAAGTGAGCAACCTTGCCCTTTTTCAAAACAAGAAGTGTAGTATCAACTTTACCTTTTGTAAAATCATTTTGCAAAAATAGCTAAGTCTATCAACCGTACAAGGCCTTTTATAAAGATTATTTGGCCTAGAAAAATTTAAACTCCGATAGACTTATATTAGAATAAAACCATTTAGAAAGTTGGATTTAACATCCATTTGGTAAAGCTTGAATTTTTCTAAAACAAGAATAGGCAAGTAAAATGCAAATAGCTACTAAATGTGCTATGAGCGCAAATGTTACATCAAATTCAATTACCTTCTTCTTGAAAATACCTTTGAGCTACTAACCTCGCCTTAGTTCGACCAATGTTGCCTTGGTCATTGAGTTTGTTCCGGAATACCCTTTTTTTTTGTCTTCTTCATCACTATCATCATAGGGCATCCAATTGATCTAAGGTGTTCATAATAGAACATTTACATCCAAATATTTTGAGGTAACTAATATTTGGAGTACTTCATTTCTCATCTACACAACTTAACAAACTCATTAATGGCATCGCTTATATGAGCAAGAAAAAATATCCCAAGTGTAAAAACATGCCTCAATCATCAATCACAAAATATCTTGCATAAGAGCATAGTAGAAATAGACACTATATATATAGACCATGAAGCAAGAAACACATACTATGCATTTAGAAGATCATCAAAAGTCTAATAAATCATGCAAGTTCAAATAAGCTTAAGAAAGCTACAAAAGGTCTCTTTTGAACTTTAAAAATCCGATAGCCTATAGTTGAGACCTCATTTAAAAGAAGTATTTGAACACGAGTTGACAAAGTAAATATGTGCAATCAAATTTCGAATAGTGCCTTTCAAAAAATCCTCTTAATGGCACTTGTATGAACTACTATTAAGAGCAAGCACATAGGCACATGGCAATACATATATCGAGTCTATAAGAGTAAGAATAATACAAGTAAATGTATCTTGATAATTTATGCCTTTCTTGACAAATAATGACGTAAATGGCCATTTTGTGAAAATATGTAAATCCTACATAATTCTTAAAACAAATCTAGCACAAATCATAATGATAAAAGTGTAGGTTAAGAGATATCACAAGTAAGCTCATGTCATAAAAATCCATAAGAGATGATGATACACTTTAGTCTACAAAAATGCACAAGAGTTTTAAAAACATCATATAAGGTCTTCTTTTTCAAAAATATTTTAAAAGCACAAATATATATTGAAGACCTTAATTAAAAAATAAATATTTGAAAACTCATTTTGCAATTAAGACACAAATAAAAGCATGCATAATAACAAAATAAAATGCATATTTAAATAGGTAGATACGGGTTACCAATTACGCCATTTCCATGGGTTGTGCCGTTCCCATTGTTGATGATATCTTCCCCGAGAAGTCACTTTGATGATGACTTCTTTGATTGCTCCATTTCAAGATTTGTTACCTTCCCATTGTTGATAGTCTCTTCTTCTTTGAAAGTCATCTTGATGGTGTCTTTGCCATTTCCAAGGATTATGTTCTTCCCATTTTTGATTATATCTTCTTCTTGGAAATTGGCTTTGAAAATGTTTTCTCCTTTGATCAAATGAAATGGTCATTTGATGTCTTCTTGGCGGTATAAATTTTCTTCGATCATTATTTCGTCGGGTACCTAATATGACATTGTTTTGTGGTACCCTCATGTGTTTGGGTCCTTTAGGATTAGCTTTGAGACTTTTAGGTCTCCAACAATAATTAGAGCTATTTCTAGCCCGACAAGAATTAGCCGTATGACCCTTTTTACCGCAATAAAAACAAGTAATAATTCTAGGAGCATAATGACCAACATGCTTAGAGACTTGATCCTTTTTCATATGATTGACAACATTAAACTTATGATCAAGTTCTAGTTTTGAATTATCACAATAATCAACAATTTCGGTCATATCATTGGTACTCAAGTTGGATTTAGCTAAATCCTTTTTCATGCCTTCAATATTCTCAACAAGAGTATTATTTTTTTTTTTCAAGGTTTCTAACCTTGTCAAGTGTGGTGGTGTGAGCACATGATAGTGATTCATAGGAAGTAAATAAACTATCCTTATCATTTTTCAAAACATTGAATTCCTTTTTCAAATTTTTGTATTTAACAAGTAAGCTTTGGAATTCATTTTGAAGTTCATCATAATCATTTTGCAAATCACTATAATCATTTTGTATAACAATATCATAGGAAATAGAGGGTTTAAGACATACCTCGTTTTCTTCTTCGATACCCATAAAACAATATTCAACTTCTTCATAGTTGGAAGTTGTAGGAGGCTTGTTCCTTAGATTTAAACTTGTATCCCTTTGAGAAGTAGATGTTTTTGTTTGACTCCTTTCATTTGCAAATACTATTAGTCCAAGTGGCTACAATAATCTAGAGGGGGGGTGAATAGATTATTCCGGTTTTTCAGATTTTGCCCTCTTTTTCGAAAGACACAAGCAAAGATGAAATGCTAAATGCGGAAAGTAAATAGCACACGTCGATTTATAGTAGTTCAACCCACCTAGGGCCTAATCTACTACCACCCCAGTATATCCGGGATGGATTTCAAAAAGAAAAAAAAAGATTTTATTAATTTACCAAAAATTAATACAACACCTGAGGATTACCACAACCCTCTTTCACCACCTTGATTACACAACCCTATTACAACACCTTGAGGATTACCACAACCCTCTTACAATCACTTTGAAGATTACCACAACCTTCAAACACCTATCACCTAGATCACCCAAGTGTATTCTTACCACAAGAATACTCACAAGGATGTCTTGTGTTGAATGATGACCAAAAATCAAGATTACAACTCAATAATGATTGAAACAATATGAGTACAAGTGTAATCAAGAATTGAAAGCCTAGACCTCAAATTTGTGCAAGTGAAAGTGCTTAGGCTAATACAACAAGATTTATGAAAGTGTTTGCTCAATTACTCTTTGCTTGTGTAGAGTGTTATGTCTTCTTTGCTTGAATGAAGCCTCTATTTATAGGAGAGGACTTGGCTTTCATTTCCGGACATTGGCTCCTCCTTGAGGAGTGATTTGCTTTAAAAAGAAACCATTTAAAATGATCAATATAGTTGTTAGAAATCAATCCCACAAAATAGGGAAAAGTCATGCAAAACGCAACGGATAGTTTCTTTGATAAACATAGGGTTCGACCGGTCACGCAGAGATAAGATTGAAATTGAATTCTACGAATTTTTACATAGGGGACCGGTCGGAGGGGGTGCGACCGTCGCTCTTTAGTCATGTGACCGTTGGACTCAAGAAATTTCGAACAGAAAGGAACAAAAACCAACTCCCAGTGCACCGGTCGCCCGGGGGTCGACCGGTCGCCCTCACCCGTCGACCACACCTGGTCGACCGATCACCCCCCCTTTTTCTTACGCCTCATTTTCTGTTTCTCACTCAACTCAGTGCGGGTTGCCCTATAGGGCGACCAGGTCGAGTCGAACTGAAACAAATGTGTTGTCCAATTTTTTATCGAAAATAAACTCCAAAAAATACTCCGAAAAATAGTAAAAACATTTTAAGTCGATCGGAAGTATTTAGACAATATTTAGGGACATTGTTTTGGTTTAAAAACTTATTTGAACAAAATCGAACATAATCATCAAAATCATGATAAAAACATTTATCTAACAAACTCCCCCTTTTTGATGATTACAAACCAAAACAATTTTCTCGAGGACGACTTTGAAAACAAATCAGTTTTTCGGTTTTACGAGTGAACTATCCGTTAAAAACATTCCATACAAAGCTCCCCCTATCTATGAGCATATTAACAAAAGATTTTACATAAGCTAAAAGTACAAGCTATAACTAGCTTATATAAGATGCCTATAAACATCATAGGCAAAGAAGCTCTCCCTGTCACAATACTTATAATCAATTTCATTTGAGTCCAAAATACAAGCCATGGACTAGGTGTTCTTGGCTTTAAGAAGCCATAGCTTTTTATTGCGAGCTTTTATTAGCTTTTCTTGAGCTAACGAGCCAATTTCCTGTTTCTCCCCCTTTGGAATCATCAAAAAGAATGTTAGGATGATAAAAATATCATACAATTATATCAAAGTGCGCAAAAGAGACGGTTTATCAACCATTGAGCAATTTATGCTTAAAATCCAAGGAAAATGGGAGAAATGTATCATGAAGAGCTCATACGCTCGTTTTGTTTGCCAAAACATGATCTCAATGAGTATAGAAGACTTTTGATAGCAAGAGAATCATGTAGAAGTTGAAATTTTCATTGCGACATTTTATCGAACACCTTGTGTGCGTGAAAAATAAAAGAGGTTATATATAACCTTTGTAAATGTTTCAAGCCAAAAATTTTTATCACCAATTCACCTCAATCATAATACAATACAACATAATAGATAAGCTCATCAAACTCATATGCAAAAAATATCAAGAAATATACCATAAGGTTATTCACTCAAGGGTTCAACCCAATTGAGCAAAAGAAGAGAAATTCTTACCATTTGATCGGAAAAGATGAGCCATAATGATGATGATCATGCTATATAATGTCCATGTTGTGAAAAAGATGCATGAAAACCATTTTTGAATGAAATTTGAGTGAATTTAGCAAAGGAGACGAAAAATGGCCAAATTGTGTTAAAGTGACGAATGCTGAAGACAGAACCATTTTAATCCAAAAATTTGCTTAGGGCGACCGGTCGACGTTGAGGGCGACCGGTTGCCCTCAACCCTTTCAGCCCACTGTCTGTCAGGTTTTCCAAAATCCGAATTGTCAACCAAAAATCCGATTTTTCGCCTCTAAATTTTAAAAACGTGCAAAATGCAAATGTAAGCCTCATTCAATATGCATTATGCCTAACCGAGCTCGTATCGATGCAAAAGTCTCGGAAGATAGCGGTTTTGTAAAAATGTCCGCTAGTTGATCTTGAGATGGTACAAAAGATATCTCAATTTTTCGTTTTGAAACACAATCCCTTAGAAAATGATGTCGAATCTCAATATGTTTAGTACGGTTATGATGAACCGGGTTTTGATCAATATTTATAGCGGATATATTATCACAAAAGATAGGTACGTTTTCAAAAGAGCATTTGTAATCCGCTAAGGTTTGTTTCATCCAAAGAAGTTGAGTACAACAAAATGCGGCGGAAATATATTCGGCTTCGGCCGTTCAAAGAGAAACACAGTTTTTCTTCTTTGAAAACCAAGACACTAGGCAATCGCCTAAAAATTGACATGAACCGGAAGTACTTTTCCGATCATCAATATTTCCCGCATAATCCGAATCACTATAACATTTAAGAGAAAAATTTTCATTCTTGGAATAAAATAAACCTTTATTGAATGGTACCTTTCAAATATCGAAAAATCCTTTTAACGGCACTCATATGAGATTCTTTGGGATTGCTTTGAAAACGAGAACATAGGCATACGGCATGAAGAATGTCCGGTCTACTAGCGGTTAAATAAAGTAAACTACCAATCATACCTCGATACTTTGATTCATCCACGGACTTGCCATTCTCATCTTTGTCAATTTTGACATTTGTTGCCATGGGAGTAGAGACGGTTCTTCCTTCTTCAATGCCGAACTTTTTCAAAAGTTCTTTTGTATACTTAGATTGTGAAATGTAAATACCTTCTTGACATTGCTTAATTTGGAGTCCAAGAAAGAAGTTGAACTCCCCCATCATGCTCATTTCAAATTCTCCTTGCATCAACTTAGAGAATTTCTTGCACAAAGAATCATTAGTAGCACCAAAGATAATATCATCAACATAAATTTGCAGAAGTAAACAATCTTGCCCTTTTTCAAAAACAAAGAGAGTTGTATCAACTTTACCTCTTATAAAACCATTTTGTAAAAGAAAAGAACTAAGTCTATCATACCATTCACGGGGTGCTTGTTTTAAACCATACAAGGCCATTTTAAGTTTATAAACATCATTAGGCCTAGAAAAATTTTCAAACCTCGGAGGTTGTTTTACATAGACTTCTTCTTGAATAATACCATTTAAGAAAGCGGATTTAACATCCATTTGGTAAAGCTTGAAATTTTTAAAACAAGAATAGGCAAGTAAAATACGAATAGCTTCTAAACGTGCTACGGGTGCAAAAGTTTCATCATAGTCAATACCTTCTTCTTGACAATACTCTTGAGCTACTAACCTTGCCCTATTTCGAACAATGTTGCCTTGATCATCAAGTTTGTTCTGGAATACCCATTTTGTACCAATAATAGTTTGAGATGGAGGACAAAGTACTAATTCCCATACATCATTTCTTTCAAATTGATTTAACTCCTCTTGCATTTCTAAGAACCAATCCTCATCCTCAATGGCCTCTTTAGCATTTTTAGGCTCTTTTTGAGAAATAAGAGCTTTCTCGGCAAATTTTCTCCGGGTCATCACTTTGTCAAGGGGATCACCAATAATAAGATCTTTTGGGTGATCTCCCTTAAATTTCAATGCAACGGGAAGATCCGAGATATCACCTCTATCTTCTTGAGGACCATTTGAAGTGGACGGTTGATCATTTGATGTAGACGGTTGATCATCAATTTGAATAATTTGTTCAATAATATCTTCTTCATCACTTTCATCATTAGGTATTCTTTCAACCCCCGAAGCTTCATTAAATTTGACATGGATGGATTCTTCAACAACTCCACTAGTCTTATTGTAAACCCGATATGCTTTGCTTTTTGTTGAATATCCCATAAATATCCCTTCATCGGCCTTAGGATCAAGTTTGTCCAATTGATCCTTGGTATTCAAAATAAAGCATTTACAACCAAATATCTTGAAATAACTAATATTTGGAGTTCTACCTTTCCAAAGCTCATATGGAGTTTTATTCATTTTAGGACGAATATAAACTCGATTAATGACATAGCAAGCGGTACTTACGGCTTCGGCCCAAAAATATTTTGGAAGTGAAAATTCATTGAGCATGGACCGACTCATTTCTTGTAATGTCCGATTTTTCCTTTCGGCTACTCCATTTTGTTGAGGTGTTCTTGGAGCCGAAAAGTTATGAGCATATCCTTTGGTTTCACAAAATACTCTAAATTCACCGTCAAATTCTCCACCTCGATCGCTTCGAATAGACTTGATAGTGTCTTCCTTTTCATTCTCAATAAGTCTACACAACTTAACAAACTCATTAACGGCATCGCTTTTATTGGTAAGAAAAAGAGCCCAAGTATATCTAGAAAAATCATCGACGATAACAAAAGTGTAATGTTTTCCACTTAGACTAGCCATACCAATATCCCCATACAAATCAAGGTGAAGCATTTGTAGGGGTTTGGTTGTGGAAATTTCATTTTTGGGCTTAAAACTACTTTTAACTAATTTGTTCTTTTGACAAGTGTCACATAAGCCAAGATTTTCAAAATTCAATTTGGGTAGTCCTTTCACATGTTGGTTTTTGTAAATATTTTTCGAATTCTTGTATCCAACATGTCCAAGTCGCCTATGCCATAAACTAGTTAAATCATTATTGGCGACTAAACAAGAAACATTTTGACTAACCAAATCACTTGTACAAATTTTGTAAAGATTGCCTTTTCTATTTGCTTCACAAATAATTTCACCATTTTTAAGTATAAGACATTTTTCTTTATTAAAGGAAACATCATAATTTGAATCACAAAGTTGGCTAACACTTATCAAATTAAACTTAAGCCCTTCAACTAAAAGAACATTACTAAGAGAGAAAGAAGAGTTACCAATTTCTCCATTTCCAAGAATTTTTCCTTTGCCATTGCCGAACATGACCATACCCTCTTCTTGGAGCTTGATGTTGGTAAAAGGTTCTCTCATCCCGGTCATATGGCGTGAACATCCGCTGTCCACGAGCCATTTTGAATCTTCCATTGTTGTTATAGCCCCTATTACCTACAAAAGAATTTTTTTTAGGTACCCTATAATTTTGGGGTCCATGGGGGTTAGTCTTGAGACCTTTGGGTCTCCAAACATGTCTTGAGCTATTTCTCAATTTGCAATTATTAGCATAATGTCCAACTTTGCCACAATAAAAACAAGTAGGAGTATTATAATTATTAGCACGTACAAAAGTCGGACCTTGGTTATTTTTCTTAAAAACACTTTGAAATGGCTTATAACCAAGTCCCAATTTGGAATGCTCACCTCTTTGTGCATCTAAAATTTTTGTGACTTTATCCGTGCTTATGTTGAAACGATGAACATCATTTTTCAAACATTCAATATCTTTTGTGAGCGATTCCTTTTCGGTTTCAAGAGAATGAATTCTAGTAAGAGTAAGAGCATGAGCTTTGTCTAGAGATTCATAAGAGGCAAATAATTTTTCCTTTTCAACCTTAAGCTCCTTATGCTCCTTTTTCAAATTTTTGTATTTAACAATTAAATTTTGAAACTCAATTTGCAATTCATCAAAATTACATTGCAAGTCATCAACTATGGAGGAAGTAGAAGAATTTGAGTGTACCTCATTGTTTTCATCGTCTATGGCCATGAGACCGTGTTCGGTTTCTCCTTCCTCATCGGTTGTTTCGAGTAGTTCATCCCATGTTTTGACCTCCGCGTTTAGAGCCTTCTTTTTTGTGAAAGGCTTCTTTTTCTTTTGCTCCTCTTCATCAAACTTTGGGCAATCGGCAATGAAGTGCCCGGGTTTTCCGCATTTAAAGCAAGCATTATCTCTTAGTTTTCTCGCTTTATTTTTATTCACAAATTTTGCAAATTTTCGAACGCGTGCGGCCGTCTCCTCATCATCATCATCATTATCATAGTATGCATTATTAGAAGAAGAAGCAAGACCTTTAGGAATAATTTGCATACCCGATTATTTATGGATGGTTTGGAATTTTTCCTCTCCTTGAGATAGACTTCATAGATGAGGAGGTTTCCAATGAGCTCGTCAAACTTGAGTGTCTCAAGATTTTGTGCCTCCGTGATTGCCGTTACTTTTTCGGACCATGAGCCGGGAAGAGCATTCAATACCTTAGTCACCTTGTCTTCTTCGGAAATGACTTTACCAAGGGCCACAAGAGGATTGACAATATTATCAAGCCTTTCCACCATCTTGGAAATGTTTTCACCATCATGCATGTTAAAGTTTTCAAAGTCTTTAACAAGCATGGTCTTTCTTGCTTGCTTGACCTTCTTAGTCCCTTCATAAATTGTCTCCAATTTTTCCCAAACCTCATGTGCCGACCTTATGCCTCTTATGCGATTATACTCGGTAGCCGTAAGAGAACAATGCAAAATATTTAAGGCCTTACCGTTTAGAGAGAAAGCCTTTTTGTCGTTTTCATCGAACTCCTTGAAAGGTTTAGGAGTCAAGGTGCCATCCTCCGATTTCTTGGTTGGTTGATCAACTCCTTCAATGACCACATTCCAAATATCGAACCCGTATCCTTGTAGAAAGCACTCCATACGGTCTTTCCAAAATGCGTAGTTGTTGGCGTCGAATAGTGGTGGCTTGTTGGTGGAGGCGCCGGTGGTGAGATGAGCATCATGTGTAGCTATGGATCTTTCCTATTTACTCGGAACGAGATAGCCAAAGAGTTTGGCTCTGATACCAC
Source organism: Rehmannia glutinosa (assembly GCA_016081115.2). Lineage (NCBI taxonomy): Eukaryota > Viridiplantae > Streptophyta > Magnoliopsida > Lamiales > Orobanchaceae > Rehmannia > Rehmannia glutinosa. The sequence continues at coordinate 33,412,519 of CM071927.1, forward strand.
TTGTTAGTCCAAGTGGCTACAATAATCTAGAGGGGGTGAATAGATTATTCCGGTTTTTCAGATTTTGCCCTCTTTTTCGAAAGACACAAGCAAAGATGAAATGCTAAATGCGGAAAGTAAATAGCACACGTCGATTTATAGTAGTCCAACCCACCTAGGGCCTAATCTACTACCACCCCAGTATATCCGGGATGGATTTCAAAAAGAAAAAAAAAAGATTTTATTAATTTACCAAAACTTAATACAACACCTTGAGGATTACCACAACCCTCTTTCACCACCTTGAGGATTACCACAATCCTCTTACAACACCTTGAGGATTACCACAACCCTCTTACAATCACTTTGAAGATTACCACAACCTTCAAACACCTATCACCTAGATCACCCAAGTGTATTCTTACCACAAGAATACTCACAAGGATGTCTTGTGTTGAATGATGACCAAAAATCAAGATTACAACTCAATAATGATTGAAACAATATGAGTACAAGTGTAATCAAGAATTGAAAGCCTAGACCTCAAATTTGTGCAAGTGAAAGTGCTTAGGCTAATACAACAAGATTTATGAAAGTGTTTGCTCAATTGCTCTTTGCTTGTGTAGAGTGTTATGTCTTGTTGCTTGAATGAAGCCTCTATTTATAGGAGAGGACTTGGCTTTCATTTCCAGACATTGGCTCCTCCTTGGGGAGTGATTTGCTGCAAAAGAAACCATTTAAAATGATCAATATAGCTATTAGAAATCAATCCCACAAAATAGGGAAAAGTTGTCTGAAAACGCAACGGATAGTTTGCTGATAAACATAGGGTTCGACCGGTCGCGCAGAGATAAGATTGAAATTGAATTCTGCGAATTTTTACACATGGGGACCGGTCGGAGGGGTGCGACCGGTCGCCTTAGTCGGACTTGGTTGGACTGAAGAAATTTCAAACAGAGAAGTCGGAAAAAAAACCAACTCCTGTACCGGTCGCCCGGGTCGACCAGTCCTCTCATCGATCGACCACCACCTGGTCGACCGATCGCCCCCCCTTTTTCTTACGCCTCATTTTACGTTTCTCTTTCTCACCAACTCGGTATGGGTTGCCCTATAGGGACGACCGAGTCGAACTGAAACAAATGTGTTGTCCAATTTTTTATCGAAAATAAACTCCAAAAATACTCCGAAAAATAGTAAAATTATTTTAAGTCGATCGGAAGTATTTAGACAACATTTAGGGACATTGTTTTGGTTTAAAAACTCATTTGAACAAAATCGAACATAATCATCAAAATCATGATAAAAACATTTATCTAACAAATACTCCATAGATGGCTTCTAATTTTTGCCATACTTTATGTGCCGATCGAATTCCTACAATATGTTCATATTCCAAATTAGTAAAAATGAACAATACAAAATATTTAGAGCCTTACCGTTTAAGGAGATGATTTTCTTCTCTTCATCATTTAGCTCTTTGAGGCCTTTGGAGGTGTGTGGTGTGTCTATCATCGGAATGGATTCTCCATTTATGACGGTGTTCCAAATATCAAACCCGCAACCTTGTAAATAACATTCCATTCTTTCTTTCCAAAATATAAAATTTTTGGAATCAAACCGAGGTGGCTTGGTGGTGGAGGTGCCGGATAGATGAGCTTCGTTCGTAGCCGACGATCGTTTCTCTTCACTCGCGATGTGAAACGAGCTTGCCAAAGAGTTTGGCTCTAATACCACTTGTAAGTCCAAGCGGCTACGATAATCTAGAGGGGGGGTGAATAGATTATCTCCATCTTTTCGATTTCGCCCTCTTTTTTTTTTAACCGAAAGCTCAAACACAGGTATAAAGGTGCGGAAAGTAAACAACACGCGTTGATTTATAGTAGTTCAACCCACCTAGGGCCTAATCTACTACCACCCCAGTATATCCGGGATGGATTTAAAAAAGAAAAAAGATTTTATTAATTTACCACAAATTAATACAACACCAACTTACAACAACACCTTGAAGAGCACCACACTCTTCTTCAACACCACCTTTGAGATTACCACAATCTCACTTGAAGATTACCACAATCTCCAACGGCACCTTGTGAAGATTACCACAATCTTCAACCTTGAAGAATACCAAATTCTTCAACACCTCAACAAGAAGATTACCACAATCTTCTCACACCTAACACCTAGATCACCCAAGTGTGTTCTTACCACAAGAACACTCACAAGGATATCTTGTGTTGAATGATAACCCAAAAAAATCAAGATTACAACTCGATAATTGATAATACAATAGAGTGCAAGTGTAATCAAGAATAGCTTAGACCTCAAGGATGTGAAAGTGAATAGCTAGGCAAATTACAATAAGAAATAAGACAATGTAAGAACAAGTGTATTCTTGAGTGTATCTTGTTGTGTTGTAGTTTTCTCTCTTGTTGTGTTGCTTCAATTATTCCTCTATTTATAGAAGATGTCTTGTACATGATAGGCTCCTCTTGGGGACATGAATTCTGTAAAAAATTGCAAGACAATTGAAGAAAAGAGCTGTTAGAAATCAATCCCACAAATTAAGGAAAAGATGTCTGCTGCACAACAGTTACATTTTGTTGTCAAACTTAAGGGCGACCGGTCGCGCACTAATAAGATTTGAGAAAGAACACAGCAAAACTTGCACTGGTTGACCGGTCCAGGGGGGTCCGACCGGTCGACCATGGGTTCGACCAGTCGCCCCCCATAGGGACCGGTCACCCTACAACAATTTTGAGATACAGCGAGTTATGTCATCTCTTCAGGTACCGGTCGCCCTTTGCGCGACCGGTCGACCTCCTAAATGAAATGTTGTCCGATTTTTGTCGAAAATAAACCTCAAGAAATACTCCAAAAAATTTGTAAAAATATTTTAAATCGATCAGAAGTATTTAGGACAACATTAGAAATATAGTTTTGATGAAATAACACATTAACACAAAAAGTGTTGTCCGATATAAATTCCAATAAATACTCCGAAAAATTCGTAAAAACATTTTAGATCAATCGGGAGTATTAGGACAACATTCAGAAACATAGTTTCAATGAAAGAAACCATTGACATAAAATCATTAAAAGTGTTTGTCCAATATTATCGAAAATAAACTTGAGGAAATACTCTGGAAAATATTAAAACCATTTTAAATCATTTAGGAGTATTTGGACAACCTTTAAAACCATTGTTTTGGTATAAAAACAAAATCATCAAAATCATGATAAAATCATTTATCAAACAGAGGGTTCGAATTTACCTGCAGGTTTAGGCTCGATCGCCCTTCCCCTTTGCTCTAATTATTTTGAACTCTGCTCCTCCTTTTTGATGGTGTTCGCTTTCCATGCATTGGAGTTAGAACTCAAAGCCCGTTGGTTGAAACCCATCCTCTTGAGTTGCTGCTCAACTTTCACCGCCATGTGCACCATCTCCTCAAGATCGACACAATGATGTAAGTCGACGGCATCTGCTATAGGAGTATTCAATCCCGCGATAAATATCGCCATCGTCACCTCCTGATCCTTCTCTATATTAGCCCTCGCCATCAACATCTCCATCTCTTTGTGATAATCTTCAACATTACGAGACTCTTGTGTTAACCTCTGTAATCGCTGAAAAATACCTCGATAGTAGTGGTTAGGTACAAAACGTCGTCGCATCAATTGTTTCATCTCATCCCAAGTAGATACGACACCTTTTCCCGTCCTTCTCCTAGTTATCATCAATTGATCCCACCAAATAATAGCATAATCAGATAATTCTGTCGCTGCCAATTTTACCTTTTTCAACTCCGAATAATTATGACAATCGAATATATTCTCCATCTTATGCTCCCATTCTAAGTACACATCTGGATCACTCTTCCCTAAAAAGACCGAATATTCATCTTGATAGTACTCAGATTACTATCTTTACGTATTCTATCTCCTCTAACTGCTTATCTTACTCAACTCGGGCTATAATTCCGGTCTCCCTTAATATACTCATTAAATTCATCATCTGACTCATCCGCCCATTCCTCCAGTTCGAACCTCCTAGGCCTCCGCGCCCTAGTACCGGGCTCCTCTATTTTTGGCGCCTCCCTGGAATCCCCTAACGTCTCGATCATCACTTTCTTTATGAGACTTGTAAGTGCCTCCATATCTAACTTATTACCTAAATCCACCGGTTGTCGGTTTTTCCCGGACATGTTTAATTCACTCCCTCACGTGTATACGCTCGTGTATCACTCAACTCAAAAATCTCCAAGTACCCGCACTTATCACGATTATAAACCAATCAGACAGCCACATGTGCGCCACAACACACCAAGATAATCACCAAGCCAACAACGGATCTCAGTAAGATGAAATTGAAGACTAGGGTTTATAATTCTGATTTTTCCAGAATTTTCGAATTTCTCTTTTTTTGTGCACACTGTTAAGTTGGTTTTTATACCAATGTATTGAGTATTCTAGACTAGGATTTTGCGGGGTTTTCAAGTATTTTAGCGTCGTTTGAGTCGAGTTTGTGTCATTAGTTGTCGTTTGAGAGTCGGACAGTCTTGATACCGAAATTGATTAAAAACGATTAAAAACGTGTTTGGGTGGTGAAGATCGCATTTTAGGAGCTAAAAACGGAAATATATCGAGCATGATCGAGCGCCGCAAAAAACCCCAGCAGCGGCAGGGGGTCGAAATTGGTACACAGCGTTTGAGGACGGCGGCGCTAGCGCAATGCGGACGTGAATGCATGCTGGCGTGTCTTTGCGCGCGGTGGACGACAACGAGCGCTGGCTGCAAAGACACGGAGAGCAAACGTGCTGCGAAATAAGAATGGAGTGCAAGAATGACGTGAGCATCGGCGCTGCAGCAGCGCCATCCTAGCAGCTGCAGGCACACAAGACAGGCAACAGGGCAATACATAGGAGGCTGCATTGCGCCATTCTCGATGGGCGCGATGGGCCCGAATATGCGCCGAGTTCTTTTTGGGCCTTTTTGGGCGGATTTTTAGGGTTTTAAGCCTATAAATAGAACAAGGAACGGACAAACAGGGGTTGGACATTTTGGAGAGCACAAGGGACGATTTTGAGCAAGGAGAAAGAGTTCGGGACGAGATTCAAGGCATCTACCTTCCGAAACAGAGAAGATTCCTTCCTTAATCATTCCAAATTATTTTTCTAGCATCTTTGTTGAACCCTATCGATGTATAATTATTTCTTCATGAATTTTTGTACATCCAACATGAGCTAAACCCATATTTCTAGGGGATTGATGTAACTTACGTTTGAACCTATGTTTTGATTTCTAGTTTATGAAATTCGCATATTTATTAATCTATTTGTGCTATTTAATTTGATTGCATCCGGATTATCGATCAATAATTTAGATTGTTTGGCGTGTTTGATTTGACGCCGAGAGAGGTAATTGAACGCCTGGCCATAGAATAGCACAACCTAGGGTTTCATAGAATCGAGAGATTTATGAATCTTTTGAAGCCTCGTGATAGAATATTCATTGAGCGCATTAGGGTTTAATTTATGATTTTTATAGAGATATCGAAATCGAAATTGAAACCTAGAATCATTTGGCACTTTCGAGAGAGGAAGTGATAAATGGTAGGAATATTGGCTTATAGATTGATAACTTGTGATTAATAAACTGGATTGAAAACATAGGGGATAACTAGGTGAAATCAACCCTCTAGAATTCATTTTCTACGTGTTTGATAATTTGTCCAACCAATTCTTAGTTTAATTTTTAGTTTAATAAACAATCCATCTCTTTTCGATTTCTAGATAGAATTAAGCTATTTTAATTATAGTACTTAGTATAAAATTCGATAACAATCCTCGTGGAGACGATAACCCTACTTTCAAAACCTATACTAAAACTTGACACCGTACGCTATGGTAAGAATTTTGCGATCAAGTTTTTGGCGCCGTTGTCGGGGATTGTTTTATCCTATTTTAAACTAATACTATTACCAAGTAGTCTTAATACTAATCTAGACTAGTTTAGAGTTATAATTTCGTAGTTCTCATTGATTTATTTGTTTATGCGAGATTCTCAAAATACTAATTTGCTTCCTTTTGATCCGAAATTGAACGGACACTTGAGCAATAAGAGCAGCAAAGCGAGCACGAGAATCGAGCAATGGCAGACGTTGTAGACAATGAGAATAACGGAAATCGGGTTGCGAATATGCCACCACAACCTAATGCACTGAAAGGGCAATCCGGGATTACTTTCTCCCACCGAACTGCATTACTCCGGAATTGTGCGCCACCATTAATGCAAATAATTTCGAATTGAAACCGGGCCTCATAAGCATGGTTCAGAGAATCGATTTGGGGGAGTCCAGTGGATGATCCGAATACACATCCGCCACTTTCCTCGAAATTTGCGACACCATCAAGATGAATGGTGTGACCGATGAGGCCATTCGATTGAGGCTTTTCCGCTTTCACTTCGGATAAGGCCAGGCAAAGGGGTTACGACGTTCGCCCGGGAGTATTACGAGCCGATGATCTCGACTCAAAAGTTTTTAGCAAAATTCTTCCCTCCCAAAGAAGACACTCCAATCGAAGAGCGAGATCGCCCCCAACAGAATTTTTGAGCCGTTATATGAAGCTTGGGAGCGATTTAAAGATCTGTTGAGGAGATGCCCACAAAGATGGATATGCAGATCGCGTAGGTTCAATATTTTTACAATGGGTCCGAATGGGCATACGAGGACGATACTAGATGCGGCGATCGAGGTACGTTGATGGCTAAAACACCGACCGAGAGGCCTTACTTTTACTTGAAGAAATGGCCACAAACAGCTATCAATGGCCCTCCGAGAGACAACACCGCAACACTGCGGCCGGTTGCCGGTGTTCTTGAGTTGGATACAATGTCGCTTTTTGCGCTCAAATCTCGAGTCTGACAAAACAATTGGCAATCATGAATACCGGTAGCACACCACAGCAAGCCGCACTCCCACCCGCCGCCGTTCACGCAGCCGCCACTCACGAGGCCGAGCAAGTCAATTATGTGAATAATCGGGATTTTAATAACCGAGGTAATTCATTACCAACTCACTACCACCCGGACTTCGCAATCATGAGAATCTCTCTTATAGCAACAACAGAATGTATTGAATCCACCTCCGGGTTATCCAAACCCATCCAGTTCCAATGCACTCGGAGGTGAAAAGAAGCAGTCGCTTGAGGAGATGCTCGGCTCATTCATCGGAGAGACCAGGAATCGAATGAATAGGAGTGAGGCGCAGATTGATGGTCTGAATACTAAGATGAGCACAATGGAGACGCATATTAGGTCGATCGAGACACAAATGGGTCAGTTGGCTACAGCCGTGAATTCATTGCAGCAGAAGGGAAAGTTCCCAAGTGATACAGAGGTTAATCCGAGAGAGCACTGCAATGCAATTTACGCGGAAAAGGAAGCAAAAATTCAGCCTGCTCCCGAAAAATCACCTATTTATGCGAAACCAGTGGAATCCAAGAAAATGAAGTTGGAAGAATTTGAAACTGCGTTATCCGGCAGAGGAGGAGTGTAGTGCATAGTCCAGAGTAAACTACCTCAGAAAATGAAGGATCCAGGGAGTTTCACTATTCCTTGTACTATTGGAGGAGTTTGCTTTGAGAAACCACTTTGTGATCTTGGGTCCAGTGTGAATCTGATATCTCTAGCTGATGTGACGAAGTATGGGCTCGGTGAGGTGAAGCCGTCCAACATCACTTTGCAGTTCGCTGATCGATCCATCGCCTATCCGTGGGGAATCATTGAAGACGCATCTTGGTAAGAATTAATAAATTTGTTTTTCCTGTGGATTTTGTAGTGTTGGACGCGAACGAGGAGAAGAAAATACCTATAATTTTTGGGCGGCCATTTTTAGCCACAGCAAGAGCTTTGATCGATGTAGAAACGGGGGAGCTAACATTGCGGGTAAATCAAGAGAAAGTTGTATTCACCATCCATCCAACCAATAGACTAAAATTTGAATTAAAGGATGGTAAGCAGATGGTTGGGAATATTGCTGGAGACATTGGAGGTTGGGAAGTTTCTAAGGGAAATGTGGATCACATGCCTATTGGAGCCCCAACTTGAGGATAATCTGACATAGTCCGGGTCAAGATCAGAACTTAGCGCTTCTTGGGAGGCAACCCAAGCCCCTTTTATTGCTTTTTTTAGTTTTAATTTAGTTTAGTAGTTGTTTTTGTTTTTTTCAATTTTTGCATTTTTAGGAGTAGTAAGTTGCATCATACCCCACCCCTCTTATTTGTGCAAATCCCACATATCCCATTCCATCTTCACAAAAGAGCATTATGACACTACACACACCATATTCATCTCATCCATTCACTATTTGGTAAGTTTGCAACTTCCAAACCCCACCCCATTTTCCCCATCTTATGATTTTTGGTGTGGTTGGATTGTAGCGATCTTTAGGATAATTGTTGTTGATTTGTGGATTGTGGATTGGTTGCTCATGCTGAACTTAGGTTTGATGCTGATTTTGGGATTGAATTGAGCTATCCATTGCATTCACTATCTTTGCCCAAATTCATGCATATGAGGTGTTTGATGAAATGCCCCAATGATAGTTTCAAATTGTTTAGTGCTATATTGCATTTCTATGCTTATCTTTTGACATGGCATTATATTTTCTACTTGGGGGCATTATGTATGTGCTTTGATTTTCGATTTCTCACCCATAATCAATTCCATGGTTCCACGAGTTTTGTTTTCTTGTTTACCTTGCTAGGTTGCAAAAATGCGAAACCAAAGAGGGACCGGACTAAGGCGAATGGGAAGAACATGACCACACCTCGGGCATACAACACCCGCAGCTCGTGCGCTAGGATGCATTGTGAGCTTATACGAGACACCTCCTACACGTAGTAGTACCACATGACTTAAGGAGCCTTCGCTCCTCGGCGACCAGAAAGTCCTTTTTCCCACCTCTCCATTGGGGACAATGTCGTTTTAAGTTTGGGGGTGCAGTCTATTTTCATTCATCGAGTCGTCCGAGTCAAAAAAAAACAAAGAAGAAAAAAAGAGTCTAGAGTCGAGTCGGGGCATTTGTAAAACTCGTGAAACCGCATGACTAAGTGAATTTGTTGAATATGAGTTGAATCTGGCCAAGAGAGCATGTGTTGAATCGTGATTTAATCTTCTTTCCATTAATTCCATCTATGTGCTTGACTCTGTTGATTTATTTGGGGATGATTTATGCAATTTAGTGGTTCCTTTATGATCCCACCGGATTCTAGAACTTGTCTGATCACTAGTCGAGGCGAAATCCTAGGTGAAGTAACATTGAGGAAGTGATTTAGGCCATCTTTGAACAAGCCAGAGCCTAAAATGCCTACCTTTGCATTATATTTTCCCTAGTGTCCCCTTTGAGCCTTATAAACCCGTTTCTTTGGCAAACCATCTAATACCCGAGCCTAAATGTGAATATCCTAATTACCCATCACTCATACACACAAAGTATAGAAAAATATTGGAAGTTGAGGAGGGTATGATGAGAAGGGTGTGAATTTAATTGAATGAAGTTGCCCGAAAAAAGAAAATATGAGACCCCATGTACGCAAAAGAATAAGTTTGGGGGTTCCGGAAAAAAAAAAAAGAAGAGAAAAAGAAAAAAGAAAAAAAATGAAAGAGAAAAATCAGCGGGATTGAAGGTTCATAAACATTGGGGATGTCAAAAAGTGAAAGGTAGTTGCTAATTGATGATTCGAATTGATAATTGTGTGTTTGGGTGATTTGAGCTACTTAATCCTATATTTTCCTACCTTACCTTAAGCCCACATTACAAGCTTTAAAAGTCCTATTGATCCTTGTGTTATATTAGCCTACATTAGTGGAGATTAGTGTGAAAGACAAGCCTATGGAGTCCTAGTAAGCATCTCATCTCCATATTCAAAAAATGGATCATTTTGAAAACACTTGATTGCGTGAGTCTATCTGGATAATAAAAACGGAGTTGGCATGAACATTCCACCTTCATGATCACTTTGTGAAAATACGTGCTTGACTGATAGTAAAACGAAATTTGACGAATGAGCTTGGTTGTGAAATTTCGCATTGGGTTGTTGAGTCACTCTCTTCATTTTTGTGTTCTTCTTGTTAGTCGCTTTTTAGAGTCCGTAATTGCTTGAGGACAAGCAAACGCCTAAGTTTGGGGTATTTGTTAAGTTGGTTTTTATACCAATGTATTGAGTATTCTAGACTAGGATTTTGCGGGTTTTCAAGTATTTTAGTGTCGTTTGAGTCGAGTTTGTGTCATTAGTTGTCGTTTGAGAGTCGGGACAGTCTTGGATATCGAAATTGATTAAAAACGATTAAAAACGTGTTTGGGTGGTGAAGATCGCATTTTAGAGCTAAAAACGGAAATATATCGAGCATGATCGAAATTTAGCTAAAAACCCGCAGCGCAAGCGGGGTCGAAATTGGTACAAGCGTTTGAGGATGGTAAGGGCACAGCACAGTGGGCGATTTCAACAGAAGGCTGCAAAGACACGGAGAGCAAAGGCCAGCGGCAATGGAGTGCAAAGAAACGACGTGAGCATCAAAGGCTGGCAGCAAGGCCATCCTAGCGCCATTGCAGCCGCGACTCAGCAAAGCAGGGCAATACATAGGAGCCAGCAGCGCGCTCGATGGGCCCGAATGTGCGCCGAGTTCTTTTTGGGCCTTTTTGGATGGATTTTTAGGGTTTTAAGCCTATAAATAGAACAAGGAACGGACAAACAGGGGTTGGACATTTTGGAGAGCACAAGGGACGATTTTGAGCAAGGAGAAAGAGTTCGGGACGAGATTCAAGGCATCTACCTTCCGGAAACAGAGAAGATTCCTTCCTTAATCATTCCAAATTATTTTTCTAGCATCTTTGTTGAACCCTATCGATGTATAATTATTTCTTCATGAATTTTTGTACATCCAACATGAGCTAAACCCATATTTCTAGGGGATTGATGTAACTTACGTTTGAACCTATGTTTTGATTTCTAGTTTATGAAATTCGCATATTTATTAATCTATTTGTGCTATTTGATTTGATTGCATCTGGGATTATCGATCAATAATTTAGATTGTTTGGCGTGTTTGATTTGACGCCGAGAGAGGTAATTGAACGCTGGCCATAGAATAGCACAACCTAGGGTTTCATAGAATCGAGAGATTTATGAATCTTTTGAAGCCTGTGATAGAATATTCATTGAGCGCATTAGGGTTTAATTTATGATTTTTATAGAGATATCGAAATCAGAAATTGAAACCTAGAATCATTTGGCACTCGAGAGAGGAAGTGATAAACGGTAGGAATATTGGCTTATAGATTGATAACTTGTGATTAATAAACTGGATTGAAAACATAGGGGATAACTAGGTGAAATCAACCCTCTAGAATTCATTTTCTACGTGTTTGATAATTTGTCTGAACCAATTCTTAGTTTAATTTTTAGTTTAATAAACAATCCATCTCTTTTCGATTTCTAGATAGAATTAAGCTATTTTAATTATAGTACTTAGTATAAAATTCGATAACAATCCCTGTGGAGACGATAACCCTACTTTCAAAACCTATACTAAAACTTGACACCGTACGCTTGCGGTAAGAATTTTGCGATCACACACGGATTACGATTTTTTTACCCGCTGATTTTTCTATGCAAATTATGACTTTATTTTTTGAATTTCGAATTTTTTTTGTAACCCTTGAAGAACTAGGGTTTATAGATAAAAAGAAAATCTGGAAAAACAAAATATAAAAGGAAACAAGGATAGATTTAACCTTTCTAGATGGCTCTGATTACCAACTGATGAGAACCGCAGCAACAATATTGCATACGACCAAACAACAATATATTGTTAACCCAAGATCTTCACTAGTTTGGTTAAAATTGGTGGAAACCTCGACCCGTTGCTTAGCAAAGCAGGAACCTCGGTATGCGTAGACGCCACAAACAAATGCGGAAGTTTGTTTGATAAGTCAGAATTCGCAACAAGATGAACAATCTTGAAGCTCTTCGAAAAACTCAAAGGGTTGGAGAGAAAAATCTCAATTCAATATTTAATAATCAAAGTTCTTATGAAAAATAAACAAGTGTTTGCCTTATATAGGCGACTCAAAGCAAACCCTAAACAAACTAGAAAGGAAAAGAAGTCAAACCCAAAAAAGAAACTCAATCGTAGTCAATACTCACGTGTAGGCGAAACTACGCGTCCGGGATTTTCGAATCTGTTTCTAGATTCTTCATAAGAGTTGTAGCGCTTTCTCTTAGATTTTCATAGCAACTTGAATCAGCGCAATACCAATTTTGTAGAGAACGTTATTGCCCAAATACTAAACCCTGCTGGTCGATCTTGACCCGCACGCACGGCCGCGTCGCGTCATGTGCACGGCTGCCCGTACGTCAAGTCGAAAGCCCTATTTTCGTTCACCAAGGCGCACGGGCCGTACGTATAGGCACGGGTTGTCCGTGCATCAAGTCGAAACTCGACTTTGTCTTTGACTTTGGCCCCTGCTCGTCCCAAACTCGAAATATAAACTTAAGACACGACCTTAAAGGTTTATTTGGCTTCCAAAATATCAGAACGACTCAAAACAACGAAAATAAACACCTAATCTATGATAAACAAATACAAGAACTCAAGAACTCAATGACATAGTCTTCAAGTACTCGAGATAGCTTGCATTTGGTGTTACTCGGATCCTTCGTGACTGGATTCTCATCATGTCCTAAGGACCTTAAAGCCTTGAGAGGGTGTTACAAAGGGAAGATATACTTACAACTTTTTGCTTACCAAGACTAAGAGGTGGGTGCAACTTATTCTATAAAAATCTCTTATTTTTTTCTATTAGTTGCATAAAATGCATGCCTATCAGCCTATTTGACATTATTAGTAGATATGAATTCTTATATAAATTTTGAGTATTTTGTTTTAAGGAATTTTAAGAAAAAGAGTATGATTTTTACTTGCAAAAAATGTAGTTAAAATTGCCTATTATTATGTTTTGAGGTGTTTATTAGTAGGCATGTCCAAATATAATTTAGAAATGTCCAATATTAGTTTTATATGTAAGATAATTTCTGGACTTGTGACTTGGTAGCAAAAATCCGAACTGGGGCTATTTTTACAATTATAAATCCGAACTTGGGCCATTTTTGTAATTATTGTAAAATATAGGGCCTAAAATATAAATATTAAAACTGTAAAAGCCCCCCCTGTAATTTCAAAATTTTGGACTTAAAATACTGAAAATTTTATATATTAAGTGACTCGAAAATTTTGAGACCCTTCGGGTCAAGGAATTGCATAAAGAACCAACTTGACACTAAAATGTAAATTTTAAAAACTTAAGGGATCAAACTGTAATTTTCAAAAACAGGACAGTCTCTGTGCATGAAAATTCACTGACTTATTTATTATAATATTTTGGACCCTTAGTTCAAATTTCATATAAATCGGACTTGAAACGAGTCCTTAACGACAAAATCACTTTTTGGCCAAAATTGTAATATTCAAAAATAGGGTACCTAACCTGCGAAATTTCCAAAACTGCTTTTACCTCAAAATAATATTGTCATAAGAAAAACTTCCAACTTGGAATCTTCAAGACCCTTCCCGGCTTAAGAGATACCTATTTTTAAAATATACGGTCGAAAAAACATAGTTTTGGAAAATTGAGGGTTAATCTGCAAATTTCAAAAATCTGACCTCGGGTCTCTGAAAATTAATTTGTTTCGGCCAAGTTTCGGCCATCTTTATCAAGGGTTTGAGATTTAAAAAAAAAAAAAAAAAAAAAAGAGGCTTTTGATTTTTAGGGTTTTGATTTTCTTTGGTGCATGTTGTGGTGACATTGGCTTGATATTTATAGTTTAGTTGTAAAGATGTCGATTTAAACATATATATAATCTAATCAATTAGTCCATTTCAAGAAAGTTTTCAAATTTTGTAATGGTTATATTCCACCAGTTAAAATCCTTTTCAAAATGTTACCAAAATAAAAAATCTCAATCAGCAAAGCAGGATACACTATAAATGGCTATATTCTACCGCGACATGAATGCACACCATAGGATGAACACAGTGCCTAGTATCCATTGTTCAGTAACACATTATTATATTCAATTTATTTGTATTGCATTTGAACAGTATCTGGACTATTTAACCTTTCAAATACGTATGAAGTAATAAAATTCTTTTCGAATGAAAAAAAAATAAAAAAGAAAAATAAAAAAGAGATAGCAAGATTTCATTTCACATACTTCGTTTAACATTTAAGAAGTTAACATCTTGTGGCTACATCAAAACATATAAATGTTAGCTCCATCAGAAAAATAGTTTCCCTTGCGCCATATTTGCTTTGCTTGTCTGCCACTTGACTCCCTTCTACAAATATGTGAAGAAAACCAATTGACGCTTCCATGTACAACTCGCACCTGTATCAGCGATTGAAGGAAAATATTAATACAACTAATTTAACTTGCATTGTCATAGAATCATCCAAAATGATTAGAATTGATGAGATGTTGGACTTTACATAATAAATTAGCATGACTCAGTAATATAATATTAAATTATGCTTCTTTTATTTCCATTTTTTTTTGGGGCGGTGGGGGTGGGGGTGGGGGTGGGGGTGGTGGGGGCGCAACTTGCAGCATCTGTCTCTTCTATCATACCTACAGGATTCATGAAAGCCTTATTGTCAGTAATGCAAAAGAGTCGATCAAATGGTTTAATAAATGATTCTAGAATAAAAAATCAGGGCTGGGAGTATATAAATGCATCAATGCACCTTTGTGAAAAAGTGATTTAACCAGAAGGTAAAATAATTTCATACTTACCTACATATTTGATGATGTAGCAGCATTCTTCAAATTCTCCATGTATCTTAGAGTTGCAACTTTCGATCTGAATGCTCTATCTACACCTGGTGCATAATATTTCTGCACCAAACTTTCTTTTATAATTGTTCACGTATGTAGCACGCTAGCTATATATAAGTTACAATGAGGACATAAAAAGAATAAAATATCAAAAATAGTAACTGAGTTTTAAATTAAAGAATAGCAGTTGATAAATTCTTCAATTCTCACATTTTTTATTATGGCAAATGCTAGCCCTTCACTATTTTCACCTTCCAAATTGATTGATTAAATCTGTCAATATCGGCTTACCAAAAGTTGGAGTGTTGACTGATACTTTCAAATGAATTAAGTACATATACAGCTTTGCACATTCTTGAATAACAACAAAAAATAAAGTGACATGGACACAAGCTTATATATGAGATTGAGCTAAAAATTTAAGACACTCGTATACACACTTAAGTACATATTTGATCCATCCAATTTCAGGTTATTAAGCTATCAAGAAAACACAGACAGTATGTTCTTTCGTGATAAACAAATAATCTTGGTTTGCAAAAGCCCTCTATTATGTCCTAAGCAATTGTAATATGCTAAAGTTTTACCTTATCAACGTAGCCTGGAAACTTCCCTTTTTGTGGCCTCTGGCTCACTTTCTTTACCCATCCTTCAGGCATCCAGGAATCGTCGTCCGAGCCTCTTCTCTTTATTGGCTTCTGTACAAAACGTAAGGTAATATTAAGCTTTAAATTAGAAAGAAAAAAAAAGGTCACACCGTCAAATCTCTATTTTTTCGCACCTTAATTAACTACTGCAAGCATGAACTAATATATATAGATGCACATTAAATTTTTCCCATGCACGCAATGATAAAAAAGCAATAAAGAAGGCGTACCTTTACTGGGCCACTGGAGGTCTCCCCGGAACCATCTCCCGTTCTTTCTTCCATCTTACTTGGTTCCTAAAAATAAAATTAACAAAAAACTTCATCGCAAAATACATATGTTTCACAGGGCGTCATTCAGACTTGGCTTTATCACTTCTTACCTCTGAAGAGTGATTTATGTCTGCTACTACAGAGGTCACCCCATAACCATCTCCAGTTCTTTCTTCCATCCATGTTGGTTCCTAAAAAACAAATTAAAAAAAGAAATCTACATCACAAAATGCATATGTTTCACTGGCCACCATTCAGACTTGGCTTTATCTCTTCTACTTACCTCCGAACAGTTATTTACCTCAAAAACGAGTGTTCTGTGGTTGCAGGAGTCACCCCCAAACCGTCTTCAATTCTTTCTTGCGTCCTACTTATTTCCTTGAAAAAAAAAGAAGTACAAGAAACTTCATCACAAACTATATATGTTTCACCGAGCGCCATTCAGAATTGGATTTATTTCTTATACTTACCCCTGAACAGTGGTTTCCCACTAAAGAACGATTTGCTGCATCAATGGGCAACACTTGTGAAGGAGGTTGCAGCTGATGGTTTTGCAAGGGTTCCATCCCATTATCAGCCACCTTGTGCACGAAGTGGCTAGAGAGAGATGAAGGTATGAAAAGATGCATCAATGAAGGAGTTATTTAATTCAAATGTCTTGCAAGGTTTTGGGTTCAGTATCGTTGTAAAATGGCCACAACAATGATTCGATCTCCGATTCTTCATAGATAACTAATACACAACAGAATCAGCTAAAAGATGTATGTTCAGTGACAATTTGTAACGCATTTCTACAGCTGTAGAACTGCCGTATAACATACAATCAAAAATTGCCATTGCATAAACAGAGGTGACTAGCTCAGTATGAGATACAAAACGTGTCATGTCTATTTTCTAAAGGCAAATTTCAAAATTAAAGATCCCAAAAAGAAGTGAGCACAGTCATTTAACGGCAAGCAACTTAAATTTAAAGCTCATTATTAGCAGTTGATTAGATTTCCCAGTAGTTTGTATCGCAGTCAAGAATAGCATAAATTTTCTCATGCAGCAAACTAATAAATGGCTGCATGTTACGAAATATGGACATACCTTGCAGAGCCAACAGAATTCCCTCTATTCTATTTCACTTCTTGAGAGAGCTTTGCTCCATTATTTACAACATGTCCGAAGGTCATTGCAACATCTGATGATCAGGCATGGGATCCATCCATCCTTTTTCCACCCTTCCATGTACGAAAACTACCACCAAAAATGGATAAATAAATGTTCTCGCCACTATGATAATAACATTTACCATTAACTGTGGCCAGAAAAAAAAAAAAAAAGAAGAAGAAGAAGAAAGAAAAGAAGGTGATAATTGCGAGGCATGAGTTTACACTGAAAAGCTTGGCCTTGTTGAAACAACATTCACCAACATCTTTGCCTTCAACATTTGAATGTATCCTTTACTCTGAAAAGCTTAGCCTTGTTGAAAATCCGAAAGCATAACTCATGCTTGAGTATACCACATGTAACACCTAGAGTGCTTCACATCAATTGGTAAACACCCATTAGAAAGTCCATCCATCAATAAAAAAGGTGAATTATGAATTATCATAGAAAAGATTAATGCGGCATTTGATTGTTTGCGAGAGGAGCAAGATTTGTAACGAGTCACCCAAAACATAAGAAGGGTGGAAAACGACATCTCAATTGTCTTATCTAGCTTGAAATATGAAACCTATGTTTTCAACAGTTTATTTGGGCTCAGGCATACTCTTCGGATATTTTCAATTTGGCTCAATCATAGGTGATATGTCATTTTACTGTTTGCATGCAACTCTGGCCATCGTTTATGTCATCTACTATAAGATCTGTCCATAAACCGGTGATGGCATCTATCACCTGACGTTTAGGATTCAATTGCTTTTCCAATAATTATGTGTGAAATGGTTGTAAAAGTGAGGTTTGTAAAAGTTTATTATCTTGTGTCACATTTAGCTCAAGACCTAGGTCGTGAATTTTGGCCAACCTAACATCTACATGACTGCAGTTGAAATATGGTGGTTGATGCGCAGAAAATGTGAATTTCTTGTATCCTTGGTTTCTTTGCTTTTAGTTGTAATATGGATGTCTTGTACTTCAATAAAATGTTCGTTGAATAAATTTAAAATTTCAAAAAGAGAAAAATAGTAATAACGATATGACCCTAATGTTTTCAACATCGCATGCATTTTTGACAACAAAATGTACAGTCAAGTAGGAGGTAGCAGAAGGCTCATCTTTGAGTTGCAGCTCATCTCTACGAGTCCAGCTACGAGCTAAGAATAAGAAAGAAAGACAGAAACATAAATAGTCATACACCATGCCAAAGACTGAAATATCATTGGCTAATATAACCTGTTTGGACATGTTACGAGAGGTAGGTTTTTATGAAAGGCTTCAAACAACTCCTGAAGCACAGTGGATATAAAATATGAAGTGACGGAAATTTGAAAGTTGAATTTACTGTATTTAAACTTAGAAAATGGAAACTGTCAGACTAAGTAGACAAATACTAACGAAAACTATAGAAGAATAATTGAGTCCACTGACCCAAATATCTGATGCCACATGGACATGCCACTGCAGCTCGAGATTCCAATGACAAGGAGCCAGTTCTCCAATTTCTGATACATCATGTTATAATTTTCTCAGTAATTGGACAGCTATTTTAATATCTAACTAGTAAACAAAAATTCTTCAGAGACTTGTAGAATTTTCATTTTTATATTCAGGATCTTATTTGATGAAGGAGGCACAAGCGATTGTAGAGAGATAATAGAGGAGAGACACCAGTTGTGCAAGAATCTAGTATTAGATTTGCATTGACTATCCATCACTTACAAAATTATATAAGTAAAAGTGTATGCATGGAGACAATTAATGCAATACAGTAAAGGATGCAATTGGCTTTGACGTAGGAAACTAAACATATTGTGTGTTATGCAAGGCCGTGTTTGGAATCAAAATATGCATTCTTCGGCTCATTAACTGAGATGGGACATTACATGGAAATTTGCTCTAGCAATTATGGATTTTGGCTTTGACAATAGCAACGGCCATATCAAGCCTGCTGATTTTGGACACAATGTTGCATGGGCAAGAATCACGGATATGGATACAATATATAACAAACATGGGATATGTACAATGTCATATTAACTTCTAATGCTATGAAGCCAAATTAAAGTGACCCATTTATAAATGTTGAAAGAATTAGCCAAAGCTAAATTGTGAATTCAAGCCCACATGCTTTCTCGGAACAATAAAACCACAAAGGGAAAAAGATAACGAAAATGATAAAAAACAAAAAAATAGGTGCAAGTCAGATTCATATTCTCTAAAGCCTAGTTTATCAATTCCCAACCTGCCACGCAAACCTACTCCATGTTTGAGGTAGTATGGATTTTCCAAAAATGGAACCAAACATTTAACTCCAATAGACAAATCTTTCTATTCCCCCAAAGTATTTTTAAACAAACCCTAACTATTCCTATACATATATCTATTCCGAATATTAAACTTATACATATATATATATATATAAACTTTTACAGGTTTGTTAACAAATATATTAGTAAAAGATATATATATATATATACATCTCCCAATCATCAAAATAAATATACATATATATCTTTCAATGTTCATCTTAATATAATAGTGGGTGAAATCATAAAAAATTTATACGGACATACATAAAAGATAAATGCATACATTAACAATTACAATAGAAAGTGGCTCCCAGCAAACAAACCAAACATCCTTTTTTCCAAACAGTACCCAAAACATCTTCCCCTGTCATATTTTCAAAACACTCACAATAGTTTCTTACACATGCTTTCATTGTTCCGTAAACATCATAGTTGTTAAAGGCGCACCTCAAGGCTCAAGCCCTTGCATCTTTACAAGACAGAGGCGAGCGATGTTGGCCAGGCGCGCGCCTCGCCGAGGCAGTGACAGCTTCTTTAAGAAGTTCAAAGAAACACTTTTTGTTGGCAAGAAAAGCGTTCACTATTTTACTTTGGGTGGAGGACGCTGGGACAAAAAGATAACAAAAGAAACCAAAAAAAAAAAAAAAAAAAGAAGCACTGGAGTCTGTAGACAGAAATAGAAGAAAGGAAACCAAAAAAAAGGGCTAGGATTTTTATAGAAATCTTCAATTACTCTCTCATACTTGGACATCCTCTAACCAAACTTGAAGGGCAGTCAACCCATCATACTTGACTTATGCTAATGTGCTTGTTTTGAAAACTTTGTGAGTTTTAATTTGAGATTTCGTACTAAATTTGGTCACTTGAAGTGTGTTTTAATCAAATTTATCGTGTATGTGAGGGGTGCCTCGAGGCGCTGCCATGGCCTTTGCGCCTCGACTGCGCCTCGCGCCCTTAACAACTATTATATACAACAACAACAACAACAACAACAACAAACTAAGCCTTAATCCCACTACGTGGGGTCGGCTATACGGATCATATCGCGCCATCGTTTACGGTCATAAGCCATATTTTCGTTTATTTCTAGGTATAACATGTCATGTTTAATAGCTTCTTTCCATGTCATGTTTAACAACTATTATATACATACCAAATATATATTTCCTCCCATCCATTTAATCATCTCTTTAAATATACGATTAAAGTGCATTTAATGTGAAAATGAAACGCCAACTAGAACTACCTGTCTCATATAACGTTTTAATATTAAAAACTTTTATGTGTATCGCCCTACTTGTCACAAACCTGAGCTATACAGGGACCTAATAGAAACTAACTTAAGGCAAGATCAAGCTAACAAAGATCAACACTAACAAACTCAAGCACATCAATTAAATCCACTGAGATTACCCAATTACTTGGGAGTTAGGACACTAGGAGTCTTATGATATATCCAATATGCACAAGTTTTTTTGAGGTTTAAATATATATATATATATATATATGTACATATATATACACACGCATGTGCATAGACACAGATATAGTGATCCAT
The DNA here is from genome assembly GCA_016081115.2 of Rehmannia glutinosa. Taxonomy (NCBI): domain Eukaryota; kingdom Viridiplantae; phylum Streptophyta; class Magnoliopsida; order Lamiales; family Orobanchaceae; genus Rehmannia; species Rehmannia glutinosa. Next base: position 33,433,324 of record CM071927.1, read on the forward strand.
CTATCCATTTGTATTTATACATTTATCGAAGCTCAAAAATGAGTGTGAACTTCAACCTAACTTCCACAATTGGACTTCCAATGGAATGCAACTTCTAAACCAAAAATTTTCGAAGTTCAAAAATGAGTATTGCTAGGCTTGTGCTTTGAAATTGAAGGAAAACAATAATAATATATAAACAACAAAGCTTAGTGAGTTCAAGAGTTTGAATATATTTATGTTTAATGCAAGTTTAGCTTTTCTCTAAGTGACTACAAAAGAATCAAACTACAAAGTCTCCGGGAGTAAGTTATCATTCAATCATACCAAGCACCATAAAACTGGATGCCGTTAACTTCTCTAAGCAAGGAGCCAAACCAAGTCAAGAGGCAAGCAGAAAAAAGTTAGTTGTGATTACCGCACAGTTTTATCCATCCGATGCAAGGGGAATAATATGACACCACATAGCACACCATTCTAATCTCGATGTCACCTGACCAACAAGCCAACCAAACAAAGGGTTCCACAGTAAAGTAAGAGTAACAAGAATAACAAAAATATCTTTATTCCATACAAGCACTCCAAGAGTATCAATGACAAAATGGTAAATCAAGCATGTTGTAACAAAATTGATTGATCATACAAGGAATTTTCAATTTTTGAGTTTGTTAAAATAGGTAATGCTTGTCACTTAAGATCATTTAGCAAGCAACAATTCAAATTCGTGATGTAGAATTATGACTTTGCTCACCAAGATTTTCATATTTGAGTCTTCGGCTCCTTTAGAACCAACGTCGGCCTAAGTCGAGATTGAGACGGACTACACAAGAGAGAAAATTTGTTTAAGTGGAGATTGAGATGAACTAGACCCAGAACGGTGAGACTTTCATTTTGCGTGTCTTACAAAGTTAAAAAACTTGTGTTGATTTTAAATCCCACAACAGGTTAGGATAGGAAGAAGGGTTGGATGGACAAGGCGTCTGCATGGAAATTTGGATGATCTATCAAGAAACAATAGAATAAGAATGTTTCTCAATGAGTCACTAAAATAAATTTGTTTTCATTATGAAGAAGTGTGTTCACTTCTCAAGATGCTTAAAGTACCGTATGTTTTTACTGAAATCTGTGATCGTTCAAATATGCACATAATTTCGTTTTCTGGATGTTCTAAAAATCTTCCGAAAATTTTATATGATAATCTTCTATGTGGTCAGGAATCATTGTGAAAATTCTAGAATTTTTCAGTGTATATTTTAGGATAAATAAATTTTACATTGTTGCTGCGCAGAATTCAAAATAATCTGACAGAATTTGAATTTAGAATTTGTGTTTCCTTTTACTATGGTACGTGATGCCAAATAATTCTGAAAAAAATAGCTAACTTTGATATACATGTTATAACAACAAGATAAAATTTTCAAGGCCCCTCGACATGTATATCATGAGTTCTTGATTTTCTTTATTATATGTTCACTGAAAACAGAAATTCCAGAATTTAGTTCTCATTTACGGAAAACGTTTTTAGGTTGATTTATGCACATCCAAAAATTATGAAAAAAATTATGCATAACAATTTATATGTCTATTACGTCTCCTAAAAACTTTGTGGTCATCGAGTTTATAGTTATTTTTCTCTTTTTGGTTAAAAGATGCAAGTCATATAGTATTTGCTGAAATAGATAGTAAAATTGTCTGTACACAAAGTTTTATCATTAACTCAGATTTCTATTTGAAGTGTCTCAAATATATTTAAGCTTAATAACAAATAAGTCAGACCATGAACCTAAGAATTTCCAATTTGTGATGTCACGAGATTTAAGTCATGGGGCATTACAATCTGACCCTCCATGCAACCCAACTCATCTCCATAAAATGTCAGAACTTCAGTAATTTTCTGAAAAATAAAATATATATTTTTAACATTTTGGAAATAAACAAATGAGTCTATCAAATTGGATTCGTCAAATTTGGATTTTCGGCAGGGTGTTGTGGGGTTGAGGGAAATTTGGGCCAGGACAGAAATTCTTAGGTTTGGCAAAATCTAATCTATTCCGATCCCTAAAGTCTATTTCCATCGAAAGACTTTCAGAGTGTCATGTAGAAATCTGTTCAAAAAGAAATTTAAGCACTACCTTTCATTCCCAGCTTTAACTCTTCTGGTATTCACATAATTATCCGCGTGCCAAGGCTGTTTATCCTCGATTTCCAGTTTTCTGAGATATATGGCAACGTCCAAAAAGAGAAACTCGTGATAAATAAATTGACTTTAGAAGCATGGAGTGAAAAGAAAATGCAGAGATAGTGCAGTTGGCTTCATTGTTGAAATTTGAATATCAACCTAAGTCCTCATGGTTCATCGCCCATCAAATCATCTTTTGTTCTTTGATTTTGCTGTAGCCCATTTGAAAAAACCACAGTTCGCTTCAGGATTCAATGCAGGACCCTCAGCACGTGCACAGACATAGAATCGGTGCCCTAAATTAGGTCCAGATTTCTTCACCACTCGAGAAACACAAGGTTCCTTGTGGCCCTTGCAAAGTGGTATGCTAGTTTGCATAAGTTGCTGAATCCTTTGCCACTCAACTAAGGCCACACTATTCCTATCTTTTTCTGAAGGTTGTGACGTATCATCTTCTTGCATTGATGTGTTTTGTTTTGACTGCCACTCCTTTGCAGCATCATGTTCACCACCTTTAGTGAGAGTTTCATTTGATTCACAGCAAGGAATGGAGATATCTGCTTGAATAAGCTCCTTCTCAGAATAAACATTATTTGAATCATCACTGACACCTACTGTTTTCTGAAAAAAAGATTTGAGTGAAAGCTGAGACCACTGACTTTGTCTTGCATTTTTCCTATAAACCACAGACGAAAACGACTTAGTATGAACAATTTCAGAGCAAGGTGAGTCAGAAGATGATTCTTTATATGACCCTTCAGAACAGTCATCTGATGTACAAAATACACCTTCATGAATCAAGTCTGATGAAGATGGGTGACATGCATGATGTGGTCTTTTAATGAGTTGACTGAACACTTGAACACCAACACGATCACCTGGAATAGAACTGGATCCTCCAGATAAGCTAATTTCTTCAGGTTGCCTTCTCGCAAACATTGATACTAATGTCTGCTGGCATCCATAGACCTGAGGACAATATCTAGTAGATAGTGAAGGAGTGTTGTGCTGTTGAATATTGGGGATCTCCATCAAGCTCATATAGACAGGAACATGATCTGAGCCCGCCAATTTGACATTTCTTGCCTTTATCTCTTTATGTCTAGGTGTATTACCAGGTTTCCAACGTTTGAACTGCCTTAATATGTCACACTCTTTAACATGGCAAGTCACAAAACTATGTCCTTTATTTTCTTCTTTATGTAAGCATGGCCCAGCACTAAGAATGTGGTCAATTCGTGTCCCAAAGTTGAACTCCTCCGCGCCCGAATTTGTAGGCCAACATGTGTAGGCTTCTCTTCTCTCAGGATGTTTTTCTCAGAAAATATCAGAAAAGGGACCTCCATTTCTCACCAGCAAAGATTTAAACCAAGTCCTAAACTCGTTCTTCTCAAAATCTGGTCCAGCATCACAACAATCTATAGCAGAGGGAGCAATGTTGAGATCCCCAACAACAATTATCCTTCGTCCTTGACCTAGAAGAGACTCCCACCTTTTCTTTAGTATGTTGAAAAATTTGAGCTTGAATTGGATTCTTTCTGTATCATCACATTCAGCTCTAGGCCCATATACATTGAAAAGTACAAAATGTTCATGGTCGGTTATGATACAACGTCCTTCTCCATCAATTTTTCGAAGCTCGGCAGTGGAAAAATCGTCTAGCCCTTCAATTGTTGCCGGATATTCACTTTTCCCAAACCCTGAGGAAATCTTAAGAACACCAGTGAAACCCTCCTCCGCAGAGATTGGCAAAGCTACTTCACCGCTAAAAAATGCAGACTTGACACGGCAAAATGTCGCCACACCAGAATATCCTGTTCGGCCTTTATCAGAAGTGCGAGTGCAAGAGAAAAAAGACTCGTAACCCTCCACCTGCACCACATCCGTGCTCATTTCTTGCCTCGCCAGCTTCGTCTCCTGAAAGCAGATGACATCGGCGTCAAGAGAATCAAGCAATTTGCGAAGAGACCTAAACTGTGAGACATGAGGCCTCAGCCCGTTCACGTTGTAAGTCACTATCTTCATTCTTCACTTGACAAACTGTTCCTGTGTGTCAGTAAATGGAAATTTGCTGAGATGGGGCATTAAATGGAAATTTGCTCTAGCATTATGAACTTTTGCTTTGGCAATAGCAACAGCATATCAAGCCTGGTGATCTAATTCTGCAGTCTACGTTGCACAAGCAAGGATATGCAGATATAAATACAATATATAACGAACATAAGATATATGTATAAACATTATATTGACTTCTAATCATATGGAACCAAATTATGACCGATATATAAATGTTGAAAAAATTAGTCAAAGCTAAATTGTGAATTCAATCAGCAGGCTTTCTCAGCAAAACAAAGGGAAAAGATGAGGAAAAGGACAGGAAAAAAAATAAGTCCAAGTTAGATTCCTAATTACCATAAACCCCAAATTATAACTGTCCAACAGGTGAAATACAAACTCGCAATTTTTGAGGTAGATCTTTCCAAAAATGAAACCACATTGAACTCCGGAAAGAAGTTTTTCTACTCCTTCAAAGCATTATTAAAGAAATTGTAATTAACTTTACATATATTATATATATTCCAATTATTACAAATATTTATATATATCGTTATACAAATGTCAATAATTACAGAAATAAGTATATATGTTTCCATCTTCCAATCATTACATTTATATGAATATGTATATATTTCATTTTTCACAGTAATATAATGGTAATGTATTATATAGAAAACAAAAATTGATATAACAATGTACCAACAAAAACATATATGAAATAACATCCAGTGTAGAAAGTGCAACCATTTTCCCAGATCATTTTCATAACTACAATACAACACCAAACACTGGATCAGTTCTTCCATAAGCTTTTATTGTTTTCATATACATGCCAAATGTGTATTTCCTCCTCCACTCTATTTACTCATTGCTTTAAATATACCAACTTGAAATATGGGTCTGATATAGTGTTTCATATTGAAAACTTCTGTGTGTATTGCCATGCCTCTCAGTTGTTACAAACCCGAACTATACACTGGACCAAACTTGGAACTAACTTTAGACAGTCTCAAGTTAACAAAATGAAGATCTAAACTAAACAAACTCAAGCAATCAACTAAATCCCACCAGGATCACCAAAATTACTTCAGACATAAGCAATCCATGGTATATCCAGTATGCACTAGTTTCTTGAGGTTTCCATACAAATATATATTTACATATCTATCTATCTATCTATATGTATTTATATTTATAACTGTATTCTCATCTACCATAATTGTGAACTTAACCTAACTCACATAATTGGACTTCCCATGGAATGCAACTTCTAACCCAAAATCTCTCCAGCTTCAAATATGAATGTTGCTTGAATCTGGAGGAAAATAATAAGATGTATGCACAAACAAAGCAGTTAAATAGTTTGATAATATTTGTCTTAGACTGAAAGTTTAACTTTTCTAAGCGTGACTACCATAGAATCTAGATAATATACGGGAGTGAGTTATTGTTCAATCATACAAGGCCCCATAAAACTGCAGGCAGCCACTAAACCTAGCTAATTTTCTAAGCAAGGAGCAGCCTTGCACCAAGTCAATAGGCAAGCCAGAAAAATTGCTTGTCGTCATCACCTCAAGCAGTTTTTGTCCATGCATGTGATGTTGAAGGGAAAGAGTAGAAAAGCCTTCCCAAGCTCGATGTTGTTTGACCAACAAACCAACCAAAATAATGGTTCCACAGTAAAATAAGAATAACAAGAATAAACAAAAGTATCGTTATTCTATTCAGGCACTCCAAGAGTATCAATGACAAAATAGAACATCAAGCATGTTGCTAGACATAATATATAGGGCTGTAAACGAACAAAGCTTTCGACAAACAGCTCGTGAACGAGCTCGGTTAGCGTTCGTTTATGTTCGTTTATTAAGCTTAATGAATATAAACGAACAAGAAAATTTGTTCGTTTATGTTCATGAACTGTTCACGAACATGTTCATTTAGTGTATGTTTGATGTTTGTTTATTATTCATTTTTAATTATTAATTATATATTTACTGTTTAATATTCATTACTTTATTATGAAAAATAAGCTTATTTTAGTTTAATATTACAACCTATTTACATTTGCAATCATCATAATGTTCATTTATTTTGAGTTGAGTGTTCATGAACAAGGTTTATTTAATTTGTTTATACATATGTTCATATTTGTTCATGAATAATTAACGAGCATGTTTGCGAACCGTTCGTGAGCATAATCGATTATTAAACAAACGAACACGAACAACCTTTTAAAATAAACGAACAAACAGAACAACCCTCGTTCGTTCGAGCTCGGTTCGTTTACAGTCCTAATAATATAAATAATATAAGCATGTATCCTACATGCATGTTAATTAGTAATTACATCCGAACAATTCGGTCTAGATATTTGATCCAACCACAAGATTGATTCCATGGAATAAAAGTACAAGAAATATATCTTCAACTAACTTATGTTCATATTCGCCAATCCACTTAGTGTAGTGATGAGAATCCAGTCACGAAGGATCCGAGCAACACCAAATGCAAGCTATCTCATTTTCGTTGTTTTGAGTCATTTGAGTGGCCAAGTTGATGTTAGAGGCCAAGCATATTGAGTCTAGAGTCTTGTTAGTTAATCGTGTGTCGAAAGGAAGCATTGACGATCGAACAACAAGGGGTTGCGTTCAAAAACGTCCAAGCGCGTCAACAATTTTCAGCACTGGCAGGGTTTAGTATTTTGGCCATAACATTCTCTACAAAATTAATATTGAGCTGATTCAAGATGCTAAGAAAAGCTAAGAGGAAGAGATACAACTTTCATAAAGACTTCAGGAGCTAATTCAGACTCGAGGACAACACGGTCTGGCCGTGTTTACAAGCACGGTCGTGTTTGGCCATATGAAACTCGAATGTATTTCATCTTGTATAAAACATGAAGGAATGCATACATTATATAAAGCAAAGACTACCTAATTAGCCCATGAATTAAGGAAAAAAAGAAGAAAACATAAACCCCAAAGATAGGGCACTAAACCCCAAAGATAACAGCACTACCCTAAAGATAAAGCACTCATTATATATTTTACAATATCTCAACACTCCCCTCGGGTGGGGCATATACATCATATGCATCCATCTTGTCACATATATAATTTATTCGAGGACCACGTAGAGATTTAGTGAAAATATCGGCAAAGTTGATCTCTGGGAGTTAACAAATGAGGTCTTGATGATTCCGAGAGAATCTTTTCTCTAAGGAAATGACAATCGACTTCTATATGTTTCGTCCTCTCGTGAAAAACGGATTGGAGGAGAGGTGCAAAGTCGATTTATCACACACGAGCTCCATAGACCAACATCACGAAATGTAATTCTTGCATAAATGTTTGAGCCACAAAAGCTCACATGTTGCATGAGCCAGCCGATAACTGTACTTGATCGAGCAACAACAATCTGTTTCTTACTTTTCCATGAAATCATGTTTCCTCCTATGAATATCTGAATTGAAGATCTTCGATCATTCTCATCTCCCGCCAATCAAGATCCGAATACCCAATGATATTAGTGTGGCTCTATCGGTGAAAACAAGTCCCTTCCCAGGTGACCCTTTAATGTACTTGACAATTCGAATAATCGCATTCCAATGACTATCACGAGGAGAGTTGAGGAACGACTTACTATACTTATTTGGAAAGATATGTCCGTCCGGTCATGGTGAGATAATTTAGCTTTCCAACTAGCCTTTTCGGATCTTCCCTGGATCGGGATAGAGCTCCCCGATTAGGAAGGAGCTTTACATTAGGGTCCATTGGAGTAGCAACCGGTTTACAATCCAAGACTGTTTCTTCTAGAATATCAAGAGCATATTTTCTTTGAGAGATAGCAACAATAACATAATGGGAAAATTTGGTTTGTGATAATTACGAGAAAATGGAGGAATTACTACCACGTGATCGAAGCACCAGAATCCAAAACCCAACCCATGGTGTAGAGTCGAGAGACAAACCGTGTAGAATTACCGTTAGTGGCGAAGAGGTTGCCTGTTGAAACGCTTTTGTTTGTTGATAATCGCTGGGAGATAAAGTAAACTCACAATCGTTTTCAAGAAATTCTTACCATTCAATATGTCGGTTGTAATGGTTGTGGGCCCTGAAAGGCGTGCGAGACTAGCCCCGTTGTTTTGAAAGAAGAATCAGACATTATGACTTAAATAACCAGATGTGAATAGTGTTTTCCGGCGTGAATAGTGTTTTCCGGCGTGAATAGTGTTTTTCCGGCGTGAATAGTGATTTCCGTCAGGAGATTTTTTTCGAACTGAACAGTATTTTTCTGGACGTGAACAGTGTTCCAGCTAAATAATATTTCCCGGATGTGAATAGTGATTCCGGTGAACAGTACCTCGGCGTGAACAGTGATGTCGGGATTGAACAGTAGTTACGTAAGTGAACAGTGTGTCAAGGGTGAACACTGTTCTGGTGCATATACTGACATGAACAGTATCTTCGGTGAACAGTACCGCGACGTGAATAGTGATTCCGGTATGAACAGTGATTTGATAGGGAAAAAAACTGAAAAACTAATGTTGAAAAAAAAAAAAAAAAAAAAAGGGTTTGTGAACCTTGCTCTATGATACCATATGAAACTGAATGTATTTCATCTTGTATAAAACATGAAGGAATGCATACATTATATAGGCTAAAGACTACCTAATTAGCCCATGAATTAAGGAAAAAGAAGAAAACATAAACCCCAAAGATAGGGCACTAAACCCCAAAGATAGGGCACTACCCTAAAGATAAAGCACTCATTATATATTTTACAATATCTCAACAAAGCCAAGACGTGAGAAACATGGGTGGGCCGTGTTTATTTGCACGACCGTGTTCGGAAATGACGTGAGCAACACTGCCTGGCCGTGTTCAGAAGCACGGTCGTGCTCACGGACGCGTTTTTGAGTTCTGTCCAGTTTTTATTTTCTTTTTCGATTTTTAAGTTGTTTCCTAGTTGGTTTAGGGTTTGTTTTGAGTCGCCTATATAAGGCAAACACTTGTTTATTTTTCACAACAACTTTGATATCAAATATTGAATTGAGCTTATTCTCTCCAACCTTTTGGGTTCTTCAAAGAGCTTCAAGATTGTTCATCTTGTTGCGAATTCCGCTTATCAAACAAACTTTCGCATTTGTTTGTGGCGTCTTCGCATACCGAGGTTCTTGCTTTGCTAAGCAACGGGTCGAGGTTTCCACCAATCTTTAACCGAACTAGTGAAGATCTTGGGTTAACAACATATTGTTGTTGGGTCGTATGCACAGTTGTTGCGGTTCACATCAGTTGGTAATTAGAGCCATCTAGCAAGGTTAAATCTATCATTGTTTGTCTTTATCGTTTGTTTTTCCAGATTTTTTTTATCTATAAACTCTAGTTCTTCAAGGGTACCAAAAAAAAAAGAAAAAAAAAATCGAATTCTTTTGGGATTGTTGTTGGTATTATTGCAATTATTATACATCATGTTCGAAGAAAACCGACAACCGTTAGATTTAGGTAATAAGTTGCATATGGAGGCACTTGCAAGCCTCTTGAAGAAAGTAATGACAGAGATGTATGGGGAGCCGGGTGAAGATAGTAGTACCCGAAAATAGGAGGGCAAGATGCGAAGGCAAAGGCGTGTAGATCCGCTTGAGTTAGATGATGAATTTAATGAGTACATTGAGGGAGACCGGAATTGTAGCCCAGGTAGAGGAAGACAAACGGTTAGAGGAGATAGAATACGTGAAGATAGTGATCTGAGACTATCAAGATGAATATTCAGTCTTTTCAGGGGAAGAGTGATCCGGATGTGTACTTAGAATGGGAGAGTAAGATGGAGAATATATTCGATTGTCATAATTATTCGGAGTTGAAAAAGGTAAAATTGGCAGCGACAAAATTTTCTGATTATGCTATTATTTGGTGGGATCAATTGATGATAACTAGGAGAAGGACGGGAGAAAGTGCCATATCTACTTGGGATGAGATGAAGAAATTGACGCGACGATGTTTTGTGCCTAACTACTACTATCGATGTGTTTTTCAGCGATTACAGAAGTTAACACAAGGGTCTCGTAATGTTGAAGATTATCACAAAGAGATGGAGATGTTGATGGCGAGGGCTAATATAGAGGAGGATCAGGAGGTGACGATGGTGAGATTTATCGCGGGATTGAATATCTCTATAGCAGATGCCGTCGACTTATATCATTGTGTCGATCTTGAGGAGATGGTGCACATGGCGGTGAAAGTCGAGCAGCAGCTCAAGAGGAGGGGTTTCAACCGACAGACCCCGAGTTCTAACTCCAATGCATGGAAAGCGAACACCAGCAAAAAGGAGGAGTAGAGTTCGAAACCATTGGGGCAAAAAGGGAGGGCGACCGAGCCTAAACTCGTAGGTAAATTCGAACCCTCTACTGCCTGAGCGAGAGATACTAAATGCTTTAAGTGTCATGGTTTTGGCATATTGATAGTCAATGTCAAAATAAAAGGGTGTTGGTGTTGCGAGATAATGGGGAATCGGAGCCGGAAAGTGAGATTAAGCGGAGTTGGAGGATGTTCTTGAAGTCGTCGAGCCAGGAAAGAGGGATTTGTTATCATTGGATTCTTATGATGTGTTGGGTATCGAGCCAACAAGTGAATCTGGTGATTCATTAGAAATTGAAGTTGGTAGGGCGATGAGATAGAAAATTCGGTTGGTGTGCAAAATAAAAATTATGAAGCCGAAGACAATGAGAGATTGAATGAGAAAAAAATTGAGAGTCCGGTCAAGGGTAGAAGTGAGTTTAGTGTGATGGCCGAGGAAAAAGTGAATAAAAATTTTGAGTGGGCAAAAAACATGGGGGTAATGGCCAGTGAGGTAAAATTCGAGGAAAAATCTATATTTATGGCAAAAGAGAAGAGAGATACTAGGAATATATTTTTATGTTCTAATACTTTTATCTTTGTTTTGCCTAGTTTCATTGTTTATTGGCTACAGGATTGTGGAGAAACAGATGTTTGTGTTTGTCGTTTAACATTTGATCCGGGTGGATTGATATATAACTGTTCAACCTTTGGGGTCCAACGTTTGGAGTCGAGGACGAATCCAGAGGAGGGGAATGATGAGAACCCAGCCACGAAGGATCCGAGCAACACCAAATGCAAGCTATCTCGAGTTCTTGAAGACTATGTAATTGAGTTCTTGTATTTGTTTATCATAGATTAGGTGTTTATTTTCGTTGTTTTGAGTCATTTGAGTGGCCAAGTTGATGTTAGAGGCCAAGTATATTGAGTATAGAGTCTTGTTAGTTAATCATGTGTCTAAAGGAAGCATTGACGATCGAACAACAAGGGGTTACATTCAAAAACGTCCAAGCGCGTCAACAATTTTCAGCACTGGCAGGGTGTAGTATTTTGGCCATAACTTTCTCTACAAAATTGATATTGAGCAGATTCAAGATGCTTGCTATGGAAAGCTAAGAGGAAGAGCTACAACTTTCATAAAGACTTCAAGAGCTAATTCGGACTCGAGGCCAACACGGCCTGGCCGTGTTTACAAGCATGGTCGTGTTTGGCCAAGACGTGAGAAACATGGGTGGGCCGTGTTTATTTGCACGGCCGTGTTCGGAAATGACGTGAGCAACACGGCCTGGCCGTGTTCAGAAGCACTGTCGTGCTCACGGCCGCGTTTTTTAGTTTTGTCCAGTTTTTATTTCCTTTTTCGATTTTTAAGTTGTTTCCTAGTTGGTTTAGGGTTTGTTTTGAGTCGTCTATATAAGGCAAACACTTGTTTATTTTTCATAACAACTTTGATATTGAATATTGAATTGAGATTATTCTCTCCAACCCTTTAGGTTCTTGAAAGAGCTTCAAGATTGTTCATCTTGTTGCGAATTCCGACTTATCAAACAAACTTCCGCATTTGTTTGTGGCGTCTTCGCATACCGAGGTTCTTGCTTTGCTAAGCAACGGGTCGAGGTTTCCACCAATCTTTGGCCGAACTAGTGAAGATCTTGGGTTAACAACATATTGTTGTTGGGTCGAATGCACAGTTGTTGTTGCGGTTCACATCATGTAGACCCGTAATAAGAGTAGAGTACTTGGTTCAGTTAGATCATTGATCAATTTGAAGACTAGAAAATCAATATCCTACGCTGCTACCTACATTTATTTCTCTTCTCCCCTGTTCTTGTTCCTTCCATATTCCATAAGCAAGTTCAGTTTAATTTTACCTAATTATCGAATAGGAAAACCTTCCTCCACCAACAGATCTAGAAATTTCAGGAATTTGAGTTCAGGGAAATAGTCCATTGATTATACAAATGTTCATAATTTATAAATACCTGTTCTCAAATTCATTCCCACGTCATCAATGGGCAAACCCCAAATCATAAAGCTAACACAATTTCAGCTCTTCCAATTTCAGCCCAATTCATCTCCAAAATTCCAGAACAGCGGTAATTACCTAATTTGTTGACAAATCCAAAAATCAGAACGAAAGGGGAACCAATAGTAGAGAACAACTGATTTCAAATAGTCATTCGCCACAGAAACATTCCTTAATCAAGCATGCAAGAGCATTTTCAAGTTTCAGAATTGTGGAGGTAAATGTACCTGACCAGTGACCACCTTGTGATATAGGAAAGGAGAAATACTGGTACTGTACTTCGCCCCTCAAAGGTAGCACTAAGCTACAGAACAGCCCAGCATTTTTCAGAACTCTGTTGCCGCCGTCAGCCCAAAAACCCACCTTTGTCGACCAATTTCAGAACCAATCTCTAGAATCTACTCTTCCAACCATATGTTTGGAATCGGTTTCAATTCACGGAGGTTAAGAAGAGCAATTATTATGAAATATAGTTTTTTCGATTAAAAATAAATAAATAATGGGTACCGCTATTAACACCCCTCAAACCTATCAATGCACCCCTTTTCTTAATACACCTCGTCTTCTTTTTAAAAATAATCTATATACTTAATACACCCCCTTATTCTTCCCCAATTTACCCTTTCCCCAATTAAAAACCTAATAATATTTTAGAACTTTATTTAAAGAATAATGACAAGCCAAAAATTAATTTCATCATAAAAAAAAAGGGGAACGTCCATTAAGAATGTGTAAGCCATGGGAGAGAAACATTGGCAAGCATCAGAAAATTTTCACTTATGACTGCAAAATAATTGATCATTTTTTTTCATAAGCGCTGAGTTTCTATGAGAATCTCCCACCCTTAAATCTTTTTAAACAATCAATATTCTAGGGGAAAAAATCCAAAAGGTATCAACCACAATTGTCTATGGAACAATGAGACAGTGATTTTTTTTCCTTTTGGCCCTATTCCAGAGTGATAAATTAAATTTTGGCTACGCCACTCTCCACCCACCCCAAATCAATGTCTGCTTGCAAAACATCGAAGAAGAAAAACAGGAAATTTAGAAAGAACTAAGAAAAAGTGAAAGTTAAAGACATTACTGAAGAAAAAAAGAACGAAGACAAAAAGAAAGAAAAAGAACGAACAGGAACAAAGAAAAATCTCAATTCCAAAGAGTTAGTCTGCGATTGGATGTGAAACAAATTTCATTTTCGTTCAAAAAGAGAAATTTTTTTGACCAAACATGCGATTGTTTATAAAAAATTTTAAAAAATATATTATTCTCTCACTTTCACTTTTCCTCATTTTTTCTCTTACCAATCACATCTACACATTTTTTCACAAAAAACTAATCATTATTACACATTGTCCCATAAATTTCACTATTCACTCACTCACATATTTAACTATCAATCATATCCAATCACTATTTTACTTTTTTTAAATCACATCAACTTTCATCATTACTTTTTCATCTCACATCCAATCACACTCTCAAAATTCATCTTATTTCTCCAAAAAAAAAATTCTACTATTCTCTAGCAAAATGAAAATTTTCAAAATGAAAGTATATCCAATCGAACCCTTAATGATGCCTCGTATGTTTCTATCCTAGGTTACAAATTATTGATGGACATCCCTTTTTTGTCTTGAAGTTAATTTTTTTACTTTTATAATTATTCTATAAACAAAGTTTTATAATATTATTAGGTTTTTAATTGGGGAATGGTATATTTGGGAACGGTAAGGGGGTGTATTAAGTAAAAATAATAATTTTAAAAATGGGATGAGGTGTATTAAGAAAGAGGTGTATTAATAAGTTCTGGGGGTGTTAATAGCGACCCCCATAAATAAAACTTCGATGCCGAAATTCGCACGCTGCAACTTCGGCGCTGTGTGAGTTTCTTCTCAATCATCGGTCTCTAGTATCGGAAAATTTTATTTGTGCTGGGAACTGCGAGAACCGGATATACAATTGAAAATTTTATTTTGATGAAAAAGTAATGGGAAAGTTAATTTGATATAGAAAATGTTAGAAAGGATATTATTGGGTAATTAGCATAATGCACTCTACAATTACACTCACACTATGCATACTAAAAATAATTTTTTGGCAATTGCACATGTATTTCGGACAGTTTCTCTTCCAGTGACCATTTTCTCCACAATTAAAGCATTTCCCCTTAAGCTTGCCATATGCTTAGCCTTCTTAACATTTTGATGTGCACCCTTTTTATAACCCTTCTTATTGGATTTTTTCCTCTTATTTCCTCCGTTGCCTTTCGACTTGGAAGATGATGGTCCAACAGAAGTAACATCAAATGCATCACCACTCTTGGTCTTTAAACATTCTCAATATTTTGGAGCTCTTTCACCAGCTCGGTCAGGGACATGTTAAACTTGTTCATGTTAAATAAAAGAAATAATTGAAATTTTGGTTATTTCTTGGGTCCAAACCAGAATTTTTGTAGATTCTAACGATTAGATAAATTTAGTTTGACAACTGATTTTATACTTTTTTAATTTGAATAATAATTCTTTTTTTTTTCTATCTGGAAATCACAAATACTTACCAAAGTGCTTTGTTTTCCCGGTAAATTGGACTTTTATTGATCATATACTTTCTTATTTAGATAAATATAATATTTTATTTTCTAAAATTTATATTATGTCTTATTTTTATTTTAACTTGAATACTTTAAATTTTTAAATAAAAATAAATTCATGTGAAAGAACAAGTTGAGAGTTTTCTAACAAATAACAATACATGATAAATATTATAAAAGTTTGATAAGATAGAATCTCAATCATATAAAATAAGTATTTCTTAAAACAAGTCGTAGTAATTGATGATGCGAGATATTATACGAGATAATGTATATACGTACCTCTTGATTATACATATTTAATAATGTATAATATAACATAATATAATATTTTATTTTTAAAAACTGAATATTCTGTAAATTTATTAGTGATTTTTTTAATAAGTTGGGAGTAGTGGTTGGAGAGGAGGGGATACATTTCAAAGAAATCTGAAAGATATGTGGTTCAAACCCTGGTCAACAGTAAATTTATTAGTGATTAACAAAAATGCTTTAATAAAACCTTAAATTTACTTCTAAAGACACAAAATCTTTATATATATATCACATGCATATATAATTTTTTTGATAAGATAAAATTTTAATATTATAAAATTATTATTCTCCAAACAATTAATACATTATATTTTGATAAAGTTTTTAATGATACTATATATATATACGGGAATGATCTCCCGTCCACAATCAACATAGCTTAACATGTCCATTATATATATGCGAATGATCTCCAACCCACCATCGGCACAACTTAATGTGTTTGTTGTTTATGTTGTATACAAATCTGTGTATACGAGAATGATCTTCCACCCACAGTCAGTATATTTAATGTGTCCAATAGGCCCCAAAAGAATCGTGCCTATTGGTCCGGCCCAATAGGCC
Organism: Rehmannia glutinosa; assembly: GCA_016081115.2. Taxonomy (NCBI): domain Eukaryota; kingdom Viridiplantae; phylum Streptophyta; class Magnoliopsida; order Lamiales; family Orobanchaceae; genus Rehmannia; species Rehmannia glutinosa. The sequence goes on from CM071927.1 coordinate 33,449,369, forward strand.
TAAAAAGTTGGCCGACCCAATCGTCTCAGTCGGGTGGGCCGGGCTGATCTCAAAAATAGCTGGTAGATGGAATTCGGCCTGATCCAACCCGATTTTCCTCTTTAGCCCAGCGAGTCAGCTCGGCTCGGCCCATTTCTTAGTCTAATATTATGATAGCCCGTGCGTCGCACGGGGGCCTCAACTAGTACATATATATAAATATAAATATAGTGACGATTAGGATTTTCATATAATAATTTGAGAATTGATAGTTAAAAAATTACAAATTAAAAAGCACCAACCCTATTAAATTGAAACTGCTTTACCAAAAAAAAAAACGAAACAACCGAACTATGACTAATTGGTTTTGTCTTTGTCTTGAACAATTCTTTACGTACATCTATTTTTTTCTAAGGCCCAAATCTCTTCTCCAGTCAATACTCAATAACATATGAAATAAGAGGCACAAGAAAATTTGCATCAAAGATGTTAGTTGGCACACATAACAGAGAATTTTGAGGTTTACTATCCACTCGCTGTTAATTTAAATGGGTTGCAAGAAATAAATTTCACATGCAACAAATGCCGAGCTTTTCACACAGCGGCTAACAAAATATACTTGCCTATACCATCAGGATTTCATGCTCATATAAATATAGTTCTCAAAAATCAAAATATTCATCATCCAATTGCTCATCTCCATATTCGTTATACATCTCACCATCACGATGAACCAAAGTTTCATCATCTCTGCTCGAACTGATATCATACTGAACCTCATTGTAACTGCCCTCATTTGATCCATGATGGCTGATGTTTCCATATGGTGAATTCTCCGTTCTGTGAGCATAAGAAGAATCTGCACCGACTATCTGACTCGTTTCAGAACCTTGATTCTGCAAAGATATTAGTTAGAAATGTATGCAAATATTATATGTCCTTGAAAAACTAAAACATAACATGGGAGTGTCTGCAAACTCTATAAAAACGTGATTCTCAGTAGAAGCTGAAAAAAATAACTGTTTTTGTTTTCCACCTAAAAGCTGACAAATTGACAATCACTTTTTTAGAGTTCACAGACACTCCCTATATGTCAGAGGGCAAGCTTCCAAGTGTCTGTGTTGTGCGTGTTTAACACATTATAAACATCTAGTACATAAATTATGTCCAAATACAGAACCCAGTTTTATGGCCATAAAATGAAATGAAAGTTTTTTAGGACATTCAACCCAAACTACAGGAGATTGAAGACCGACTGCCACAATGAACATATATATATATATATACACTTACCAACTCATCGTTGAGGAGTTTTAAAGCATCATAATTAATCCTTGAGCTTGGCTTCTGTGAACACAAAAATCATTTAAGAAAATGCATTAGTAAGCCAAAAGGAGTAAAAACAGTACAATATACAACACACAGAAATATGCAAGCGTCAAAATATAAATGTCAAAAGAAGATATGCAGTTCAAATTACATAGGGTGAATTACAAAATGTACCCCTGAGGTTTGACCTAATTACAAAAAAACCCAGCTAACTTTCAAAATTACACCCTGAGGTTTTATTTTGTTTAATATTTACCCCCTTCATAAGCAAAAAATATTTCAGAATTCCCCCTGATATTTATGAAATATTATAGTTTACCCCTTAATTTTAATACTGAATCAAACTTAAGGAGTACTTTTAGTAATTTTGAAAGTTAGCTGTTTTTTTTTTGTAATTAATAATTTCAAGTTTAAATATTATTATTGTTTAATTAATAATTTCAAGTTTAAAATACTACTGGACTCTTTTTCTAGAAACTATAACGAAAAATTTCGGGAAACTAATTTAATACCTGGTCCACTTTCTCAGTGGTTTTTGCAGCTTTCTTGACTGAGACACCTTTCTTTGTTTCAGTTGTTTTCTGTTTCTTGGCCTGAAATTTATAACCCATTAGTGAATCGGATACAATACTGCTAAAGTAACACCAGTTTTATGAAAATTAAGATAGTGTTAAATAGAAAGTGAGACATGCTGAAAATGCTGCATGAAAGTCTTCTATTGTAATTAAACACTTCGAATCAAAAGTTCAGGGAGACAAGAAAACAGTCACAGATATATGAGGACTAAAACAAAACAAATTAGAGAAGAAAGAAGAAAATAAGCTAGTACATTTGTATATCTTTTATTCATGGCTTCCCATAAAATCCTTTTGTAATGGAATTCCACCTTGGTGTTGAGGTATCCAGCAACCTGAACAGTATCAAAAATAATGCCCAATCAAATGCTGAAAGAAATTCAGAAATACTATACTACATATGAAAACTACCACAACAAGACCAAAGTTTAAAGCACAGACTTGGATATAAAGCAAGAAGATACTGGAAAGATGGAATTCTCTTCACACTATATAGGCTAATGAATAAATTATATTTACTAGAGGGAATCAAGATGAATTTGATATGACAATTGTCCTGTGTCAAGAGGAAAAACAAAAAAGCATTTCAAAAGATGGTTGTAATATACTTTGCTGGACCATAAAGTTCTCTAATCTTTAGGGCATGGCTGCCAACTTCATAGTTCTATTCCTTATTATTTGGTGTAATGTTTATTTCCATTTGTAACATAAGTTTTAGCCTAAAAATTTTCATTTGCACCGAAGTTCCACATATATAGCAAGCAAAGGTCGACTGCCTCATGGGTGAGATCTTCTAATTATTGATGGAAAAGAAAATTGTTTCTCTCCACATACATTACAATTCAAAGGTCAAATTCTTCATCCGATCAAAAAAAAAAAGGTCAAATTCTTCACTACTTCATCTATGTTTAAAATTTTACTCTTAAGCAGCATAACTTTGCTAAATGTCTGACTGTCTGTAGATAAGACCCATCCAATCAGAGCTTCAGGTGATTATAGATCAGAATAAGTTTTAAATCAGAAGGAATGACACCGTAACAAAGCAAGAGAGAAATGACGAGGTACCCAACAAGCTTAAACTCAGCAGCTTGATTTCAATTATAATTACTTTCATAGCTCCTCAACACTTCTAGGTGACAGTAAATATGTCCCTTTGATTCTTTGCTATATAATAATTTCTGTATGGGTTACGTTCATAGAGAAAAGGTCAAGATAGCTCGAAATCAAAACCTTTCAGAAATAAGTTCAACACACAAAATTCTAGGTACTAAATAAATGTTTCCTCTAAGAATGTATAAAATGTAATGATCCTTTGTCAACAATGTCAAAATCAACTAAAACCATTGCAGGCATAAAATAAAACGTACCTCAGCATCATCAATATCGGAAAGGCTATCCTGATTGCTTTTATTTCGTTTTATATTTAGCTTGTAACTTTTAACCATTCCGCAAATATCCTTATTGATGTCCTGGTTTCCAGTTGAAGGACCTGAGAGTTAAGATAAAATGTAATCAGTAATCCAAATTCGGCAAAATTCTTCCCGAAAAATGTGTGCACCTTTATCAGAACAACAGCTAGGGTGACCATCAGATTTTCTCAGTTGGATGCGCTCGCATGGACCAGCATCTGTACCTTCTCTGCAAGAAGGTTCAACTCCTTCCTCTACCTAAAATAATACAGATTTGTAAGATGCAAGCACATGAAATCTTCTGGAACGATGATTTATCTCTCATTTATGCAAGGTAATATGTTGGCCTGTCCTCAGCTCGACCATATAATTTCCATTGTCTATCCCTCCTCAAGAATTGGAAGAAAATAAATATTGCATACAACAATCCAGCATAAAGGATGTCTATAAATGAAGTATCAATGAACCATGCAGCATTATGAATAAAAATGCGATTTAACAAAATCATATTGATGGTATAATAGCATAATAACATTGATATAAGTTCATTTGGCATACTTTTCAATCAGCAGCAAGTCTGAAATCAAGAACAAGTTACATATACTTTAACAATCAAATTAAGAATAAAACATTCTAATTTTTTTCCCGAAAGCCTTTTTTTTGTGGCGGTGAATTACTGATTAAAGCTTCCAACAATGACCATAACAGATTTGAAAGAGCGATGTTCAACTTCACGACAATAATGATTCCTGAAAGCTCCTTTTACAAGCATTCGAATTCCTTAATCTGAGTATTTCAGGACATCCTGAGCAACATTACTGAATCGTGAACTCAAAATTGAGATTTCATGTCTCCAACAGTGATATAGTCAATGTAATTTAACAAAATCGGATAAGAGCAACAAAATTGGAAGCGGAAAGTCGATGCAAGGCTTAGCATTTATCACATTAAGATACAATAGATTGAGAGCGCCAAAAGTGCACTCTATGCTATAAACTTTGCAGAAGAATCCCTGTAATTTGAAGACAAAAATTCAGAAATTAGGTTTACCCGTTGTTTCGAATTGCCATCGGAGTTTTGCTTAATCGCCATTGCCGATGTCTCTGGGTTTTCAATAAATGCGAACCCTTTTAAAACTTGAGCACAAGGGCAATATATAGATCTTGGTTCTGGGGTTGATTACCAAGATACCCTCCGTTACCGTTAGGACATCGTTAAATTTGTTTCAGAAGGGTGAAAATCTATATTATTATATATATATAAAAAGAATCTATTATGGGAATTGATTGTAGCTCAGTTGGTTTGAGTTGGTTTGAAGTTTGAATATTTGTAAACTAGGCTATTAACCTTGGATCAAATCTCACCCGTCTCATCCCTATCAAGACTTTGTAATTGTACTAGGTTTTCCCGCCAAAAGTAAATATTTGTGATTTCATTATTTTTGGTAGTCAACTTTCTTTCAGTAAATCACTTTTTAAAGTTATTTAAATTAGGTTTTCAAATTTGTGTGTACTGCATTAATTTATTATATATATATTTTCTAAATAAAATTTAATAACTTTTTCATTTCAGATCCGTTTTTTTTTATGTATAATTAATTATCTTTTTACGATCTTTGGTTTAACATCCATATTGAACATATACAATAAAAATAAACATAATAAATAAAAGTATATAAGATATCTTTTCTCATTATTTTGTAATGTGTTTTAAAAATTATGTATTTGGGATATTGGACATCAATTTGTATATTCATGTATTTTTGTTATTTATGATATATGTACAGTTGTTAATTGGGTTTATCTCATTTCTTCATAATTATATAGAATAGTATTTCAGTTGATTAAATTCAATCAAAAAAATAATTATTTTAATTGAAGAAAATATTTCAAACTATGTATCCAAATATTATATATATTACATATGTCCATATATAGCATTTGATAATTGATATATTCATGTAAGAAGAAACTAAATTTTTATTTATTATAAAATTATACTCACAATGGCTTTTTATATATATGAAAATCATTTTTATATTTTCTTAGTGTACTTTTCATGTTAATAGATTATTTTTTATATTTATCAGTGTATTTTGATATTCAACTTTTAAAGTTGTACATTTGGACTATTAGATATGAATTTGTCTGTATAATATTTTTTTGATATATGTGTATATATAAAAATAGAATAGTTTTTATTTTTTGAAATATTTTATTTTTCCATAAAATTATGTTGCTAAATATAAACATGATTTTTATTTAATTTCCTTAATAATTCTAACAAATGTTCAACTTTTTAAACCCTAAAAGATATTAGAATTTGAAATGACTTTATTGTTTATTGCATTTAAAACAATCCATTAAATATCAGCATTGGCAATTATTATTTTTTTCAAACCTTTATTTTCTTATAGATAAACATGTTCAATATATAGATACAATTCTGATGAACGTTAAAAATGTATAATTATTTTAGGCTTATATTATTATTTTACCTTATTAATATTATTAATAAAATGAATTTATAGTATTATTAATATGTTAGGAATAAAATAGGAAATCAACATAGAATTGTATCTGGAAGCATTTTTTAGTGCAGGTTTGGATCAACGAGCATAGCTTTCATTTCCGACATGATTTTGGGATGATTCTTGAAGATGTGGATTCACAATCCATTCATTTACAAGTTTTCAGAGAGATTGAAACCAAAAATCAAAGTTCGAAATGATATTTTCTTGGATAAAAAAATTCATCATAAAATGAAGATTGAAGGGTGCTCATTTAATTTCCAGACTTGACCAAGTTTGGTATTTTGGACATAACTCGAAAAATACAAGATATGTCTATCTGAAATTTTTACTGAGTATGTAAAAATCATAGAGCTACAACATTGATGAAGACCCCAAAGTCAGATTTGTATTGGATGAATTTATAAAAATCCAAGAGGTCAATTTCGCACTAGTCAATCCGTATGCCAACCACATCTCAATTATTCAACCATATCTTGGCCCATGGTTGTTCAAATTCAATGAAATCAGTTGGAAATTCAAGCCAACTCATGTGATAATTGATTTGTGGAAGAAAATTGAGCAAAGATGGCTGATATCATGGACAAAATGACCAGTCAAAGAAGGTGGCAAAGTTGGTGTTGATTTCCTTATTTTCTTACTTGTAATAAAAATAAAGAATAAAATAATTGTAAATTGATTTTTAGTTGGCTATAAATAGAGGTCATTAGCATTAGCCAAGAACAAGTTTTATGTAGAGAAAGTTAGAGTTACAAAGTTCAAAAGAATTTTTCTTTCTTGCTTTTCTTAGATTATAGTAAGATTTCTAGTATTTTATAAAATGTTTGCTTTAGTTTTTCTTCAATCTTTTGTTTTCTCTATTTTTTTCATGTTATTCTAAGTTTATTTTGTTGAGGAAATGGGGTGAAACTCTTGATGAAGGATAAGGAATGATTGCAGATTCATATTAAATTTCATTGTTTGTATCATCAATTTGTTTTTAGCTTATACATTTTTGTTTTGTGGTGTTTTTGATTTATGTATATCTATTGGCACAACAAATACTTGGTTCCATTTAGTTAAATGTCCGGTTTTATTTCAACCGACTACTAATGTGGATACCTTGATTTGTTGTAGACAAAAGAATACATAAATACTTGATCCCATAAACAAGTATTGATGTTATAAGATAAATTCTAATTGATGATATAACATGATTACCTTATTGCATGATTTATATGTATAATATCTTCCCATTGGAACCTTCTTTGTGTATGGATTCCAATAGTGGCAATCTAAGAGGTAAGAAAATAGAATCATTCCTTTATCCGAAATCAAGAGTGAATCCCTAATCCTCAACATTTCTATTAATTAAATTTCTTGAAAAAAAATATATATTCTTACTAGTTAAAAATTTGTTTACTCATCACTTAAATAAGAAATATCCTGTAAACTTCCATCAACTTCCTTGTGGATCGACCTCGGACTCCCGAGAAATTTATTATTTGAGACAACCTGCACTTGGGTTTGCAACCTTAAAGTTGTAGCAAATTCACATTCACAAAATTTACTATTAACCAAATATATTGTATTTAAAAAGTTTTTTTCATAGTTTATAATAATTTATTTTTATATTATTTAATCATATGATTTATAATTAAATTAATTTTTCTTTATATTTTAATTATTTATGAAATTCTAAATTTTTTGTAGTCTCTAAAAATTATACAAATAAGAGCTAGTCTGCTAGATCCGTTAGACGGGTCTAAATATCCTACCCGTCACCCAGCCTTGACCCAGATTCAACAAAAAAAAAAAAAAAAAAAAAAAAAAAACTGCTGCTTCCTTTACGCCCATAATTGTCTTCCATGAAGGCCTTCATCAAACTAAGCCAATCTTTTTTTTATTAAATATAAAACAACATGAAAATGCAGATCCATATGAGTTTAAGCAAAATCTGTACATGTGAGAGTACCATGGAACAAGAAAAGCAAAACAAAATCTCACATGAACTATAATCATACTGATTCACTCAGCAATTCAATAAGCTCATTTTTTTTTCAACTTTGAGTATCCTTTCAAGCCACGAGACTTTGCTACGGCTCTCAATTCAGTCAGCTTCATTCCACTCAAATTACTTGCTTCAACCAGATTCTGTTCTTCTGCTACGCCGTCATGCTCGTTTTCGTAAAATTCAGAAATTTTTCAGAAAATACTTTTATTGAAAAATACTAATACATTTTATAAGAAAAACTAATACTTTACAGGAGCACTACTAAAATACTCTCTAGGAAATTACTAATACTTTTTCGAGAAACTACTAATATTTTCCGAGGGACATCTAATACATTTCAGGAGAAAAATTTAATTATATTCAGAGAAACTATTAAAATACTCTTCAAGGAACTACTAATACTTTTTTCGAGGAACTACTAATAATTTTTTGAGGGACTGTTAATATATTTCGAGAGAAAAAATTAATTATATTCAGGGAACTACTAAAATACTCTCCAGGGAACTAATAATACTTTTTCGAGTAACTACTAATACTTTTTTGAGGGACTGCTAATACATTTCAGGAGTATATTTAGGAGAAATACTAAAATACTCTTCAGGGAACTACTAATACATTTCATAAGAACTGCTAATACTTTTTAGAAGGACGGCTACTTTTCGTGAAGACCGTTATTACTCTGGTGGTCCCTGAAAACTACTAAAACATCACTGCTAATATTACGGAAATACCACCTGGTCCGCGGGTCAGATCCGTCTAACAGGTCAGACCCATTAGACGGTATGACAGGAGTTTTTGTGTAAAAATAAAGTGCGTGCATCACACGATATGAAAATACCAAATATCAGAACCCGAATAGAACATAATAATTGAAAATTCCAAATAATAAAATACAAATCCCCACAACTAAATTTTAAAATTTTAAAAATTGACTTAACAACGTGAACAAATAAATTAAATATCAAAATCCCATAAAAATAAAAATATCCCCCAGAAAATAAATATAATAAAATCAACAATATTACCAAAACTATATTTTATTATCTCATATTTCCTTAACTAATATACTTAGTTCTCCTACACATACAAGACGACTTTGAAAATTAATTTTGCATATGAATTTACCACTACAACCTTTGAAAAAAAGCATGACATTCACACTTATTGGAAATCTAAACATGACTAAAACAAAATGGGCGATGAAAGTGCATCTATGTAGTTGTATGAAAAATTAGTTTTCAAAGATTGAACACAAATACATAGGCTTGAATGTATTTTTTTATGCTTCAGTTGATTTTATCAATAAAAAACATTAAATACTATTTTCTGTTTATTGCTTGATGCTATATTAAAATTATTACAATGCAGGAGATATAATTCGTAAAACTATTAGGAAAATGTACATGTCACAGTACAAAATGGAGGCTTCACAGATATATACTCGTGCATCGCACGTGTAAAAGACTAGTATCATTAAAAATAACGTATAAGCAAATGGATATTTAGACTTGTTATGGGTGTTTTGTGTGAATCACTGAATTTTTAAGTAAAAATTCAAACCTTTATAAAGGAAATTGTACAGGATCGATGGGTTTGAATGGTTTGAATCATTAATCCCCTCTAATAGGTGAGACCAATTAGCGTCTCGTCTAGTGAGAAATGGTCAGGTCAACTGAGGCTTTATATATATTATTTGACTCTTCCCCAAAAATATTTTCATTTTTTGCTTAATTTTTTCTTTATATATATTTTCATAATATATCACATATTATATTGATATATTCTCAAATAGGTCCCAAAACGGGTCAGGCTTGTCGGTCCGAGCTGACCCCATCAAAATTAGGGGATGGATTGGGGGTTTAGTGATCCGCCAGTAGGCGGACCTAAATGAGCCAACCTGTTTGGGTCACGGGATGAGGCGAGCTAGCCCGCGGCGGGGCGAATTAGCCCGCAGCCCGCCCATATATATATATATATATATATATATATATATATATATATATATATATACAGGATTTGGATCCTGTGAGTCCAGCTATTTGGGTGAGTACGCGAAGACAAATCCTAAATGTTGGGTTATTTTTTTTTTAATGGACAAGATTTAAATGGATTTTATATATATTTAACTTTTTTAAACCGATATTAAGGGTACTAGTGTAATTTTGCTTACAATTGGATAAGGAAAAATGGTGGTTTTGTAATTTACTCCACATTTCCTAGTGAAGTCAACCGACGCATTAGCATTGTGAAGGGGCAAGTTGCTAATTTTTGGATTTTCCTTATATACAGTTCATGCCTTTTTTTCTTTTTTTTTCTTCCTATGTTGTGTGTATTCACATTAAAAACTGTGTTGCTTATTTAAAGTGAGTGTGTTGCATGTGTAATATAACTTTATTGCTTATTTAATGTGTCTGTATTGTTTATGTAATATAAATTTGTGTTGTTTATTTAATGTGATTGTATTTAATGCATACTTAATAAATTTATTGTATTATTTTGTGTGCATGCTTATTTAGCATGCAATTGTTGCATTTTGAATAATAAGTTGGTGTATCCTTAGTCAGTTAATAATTGCATGTTTCTTGCTATTATACTACCTATTTAGTGTAAATGTGTTGCATGTAATCACTGCATGCTTATTTCTATTACAGTGATTACATGCAACGATTTGATCTCTTAGTAAAAACCAAGCATATACATTGCTTATTTGGTTTAACTGTGTTGCATATGTAGGTTGAGCGCACTTATTTGTAGGTTTTTATGAAGAAAAAAATTGGTTGCAGAGTACACTTGGATGAAGAAGACGATGTTATGCCTGGTTTTTACTGAGAGATCAAATTGTATTGTTTTCGTCTTTTTTCGAGAATTGATGCAACATAGATGATATTTTACAGAAGATGAGTGTTTTTTTATGAAGAAGAGATTGAAAAGTTTGAAGACAATTGCATAAAGTGGAGACGATTATATGATATCTTTTATTTTTGTTAATTGATTTGGATGAGATGATTATCTTGCCTAATTTCTAGCTAATTGATGTGATAAGGATGAAATATTGATGACTAATTTACCCTTGTAATGTGTTATTTTGGAAATAAATAATTTATAAACTGAACAAATTTGGGTTGTTAAAATAATTTGATCGATGGTTCAGATTCGTCCCTACGAACTTACCCCATGACATGGTCCTATATAACCCCCTCTCTCTATATAAATATAAATGATAGAACATATACAAAGGGAGTTTATACGGTCAAGGCACTCTTCCAACAACGCAGACCCTATTTTTCCACTCCAAAGCTTTGAGCAAGCACGAAATCCACATCTTCACGTCACTCACTCACACAAGTATACAAACTATACATACATGATACATATATATGTGTGCATGTGTGTTTATAGATGTAGATTGCTACTTTGCTAGCACATGTTTCATATCTAAATGTGTTTTTTTTTCTTTTATTTATAAATGAAAATATGTTTGGTTATAGTTTTTTGAATATATTTTTGATATAGATTTGCGTAATTATAGTGTATTTTCACATAGATTTGCGTGATTATGGTGAAAAATTATTTGCTTGTATTTTCAAAAGAATATTTCTATAAAAAAAATTGAAAATGACTTTATTTCTATTGAGAAGTTTCTAAACAAATATAAACTCATTTTCTGAAATAGTTGAAAAGTGGAAAATTGTATTTGAAAACACATCCATACATACCCCCCTTCTTGTTTGTTTATGTTTTTAAGGTCCTATTTCCAATTACCAATTATTCATATAAATAGAATAATGTTTGTTTATAAATTTTCCAATGAAAATCTTTATTTTCACTTTTCATTTTCCACAACCCTAAACCCTCAACCTTATACACTACTCTACATCACTCATCAATCGATATACTCATTTTTTTTATTCAATTACATACGTAAAACCATCTATTATCAACTTTATCTACTTAAAATATTACTGTTTTTTTAATCATATCTATCTAATAGGATCCACCACCTATAATCTTACAAATATAATATTATATATTTAATTAAAATATTCAGTCACTATCAACTTTTCAATTATTATATACATAAAATACTACTTCAAAATTGTTCAACCAAACATAATCTCAATTCTGAACATAAATAAAACCCATTATCATTCATTCATCCAAACATAATTCCAGTTTCACACGAAAACCAATAAATTCTCAAAATTCATTTTTTAACACTAGAAACTAGAAATGGTTCATGAAAGCATAACCATACAAGACCTAAATCCTGAAGAATGGGTGTTCACCTATATGCCCAACTTGATCCACATGTTCTAGTCACTCAAATGTTGCTTGGGTACATGAACACCCTTACGATCGGTTTTTTTCTAAAAAAAATCCCAACAATAAATATTTTTTTATGTATGGGTGGTCGGCCCACACAACCCGTGACCCAAGACGGGTTGGTTAGGCTGAGAAAGTGGCACAGCGGGAGAGCTGCGGCCCCCTCTTCTCGCCGGCCTGTTTTGACATTTCTTCACTGATGTATCATGAAAATATATATAAAGAAAAAAATGAAAATATTTTTTGGGAAAAGCCAAACAATATATAAAGGCTCAGTTCAACTGGCCTGACCATCTATCACTAGAAGATATGCTACTTAGTCTCACGTAAGGGTGCTTACGGTGCGGTTTGGGCGGTTTTCTCACTATTTTCAAACCCAATTGCTAAGTGCGGTTCGGCCAAGAGCTTGATTTTAAGTCGCGGTTTTTTAGAATAAAACATACATGCGGTTTTCAACGGTTTCGGGCGGTTTCAGGCGGTTTTGCGGTTTTAACATATCATACGTGAATATTAAATGGAACAATCAAAAAGAGTAAAAACAAATTTATCAATTCGATAACTAAAAAGTTAATGACATGTTGTTGTCTAAATTGAATATTATAACAACTTCAATAACATATAATAGTTGAATCTAATAGATATAAGGAGTGTTAGCAATCAGTAAAAAAAATGTTTCTTGTATTTTTACTTAAAAAATCACTTTTTAGTATTTGCAAGTATCAACTTCTGCTTCATTTATTTAATCATAACCTAAAAGCATGGAGAAGGGTACTTTAGATTTGTGCTTCTACTCCTAGTTTGATTTTTATAAACAAATAAGCACCTCTACAATTTGTTCACTTAACTCAACTTCTGATTCTCAACTTTTAATTTTACTTTTAAACTCTATCAATTTATGATTCTCAACTACTCTTACTTTTACTACAATAAATCATTTTTCTAAAAGCATAAGTTTTTGCAAACTCTCCCATAACTTCAATATTTCAATCTCCATGTCACAAATTTCCCAAAATAAATCTCATTATACAATTTACATCCATAACAAGAAATAAAGACTTTGATGTATTAAATTATTAAGTAATTTGACTATTAATATACCCACAATAAACCAATGAAAATAATTAAATATGACAATTCATAATCATACACAAATATACTATAGATTGAGAGAAATGTAATAATATATATCGAATATATATACATATATGTAGTATTCGACTTGCGGTGCGGTTGGTGCGGTTTGAGACTTGAAATTGTAATTGCACCATCTTTTGCGGTGCGGTCTCGATTAAAAATATTAATCGCGGTTTTTTCGATAAATAAGCAATTGCGGTGTGGTGCGGTTTGATTCGATTGGTTTTAGCGGTTTTCGGTTTTTGTTGATCACCCCTAGTCTCACGTATTAGAGTGAGGTCAATGGTTCAGATCTCATCGATCCCCTACAATCCCTTTGAAGATATGCTACTTAGTCTCACATATTAGAGTGAGGTCAATGATTCAAATCTCACCGATCCCCTACAATCCGTTTTGTAGTGATTTGAATTTGCACATAAGAAAATGAATTTGATACGAGTTGGGCCGAGTAATTATTTTGGGCCCAATAGAGGCCCAGATTATACCTACAGAATCGACCCATGACACCATTACTGTCCAGAGGCTGGTTTCAATTGGTTGAGCCTAGACTGGACCGTACCACTTGACATCTTTAGGTGCACATGAGCAAAGATCATAAGATGGCGATTGCTTATGGAAAAAATTAATTGTCGTTACGCTAGAGGAATTTTGTTACTCAAAATACGATAACTTATGAAAATTTTGAAAAAGTACATTATTCGTCCATTTTTACTTTTTTCTCAATTCAATCACTTTTACTCATTTTTCAAGAAAAAAAAAGAACATCAAATCATTGATTACAAAAACTTGTATGAGACCGTCTCATGTATATAATCCATGAAACGGATCTTATATTTAAATAGAATATCGACCCAAGTCCATACCAATGAAATGAATCCAAATTTTTGTGTGCTTTATGATCCGTCTCATGAACTTAGATCCATAAGACGGTCTCACATAAAACCTCATCATCATTGATCATTATTACACACTTCCGTAGAAATTTTCTCGCTCACATATTTCTAATAATTATGCATATCTAATCATCATTTCATAATTTCAATATCAACAATGGTGTAGTCAGGCTGCATGAGTGGGTTAGCTGAATACAAAACTTAAAATCAAAAAATTATATAAACTATAACATATTTCTGTTTTTATTAATTTCTTAATGAAATCAGGGGAAAAAAATTAAAAAGGGGGTTGGGGCCGACCTCATAGCTCGGCATTTGTTAGCTCCACCATTGTATATCAAATCAATTTTTTAATCATTACATTTTCATCTAATGTACATTCACACTATCAAATTAATTCTTCTTATTTCTTAAAAGAAAAAATTCACTAGCATCCAATAGCAGAAGGGGGAAAAATAAAAAAACGATAAAACTAGTGTTTAAAAAACGCTTGGCGCTAGTCGGACGGAGACTGAAGCCTAGCGTCTAGGCGAGGACTAATCGGGGTTAGACGGGAACTGAGTGGGGTTAGATGGGGCCTATTCAGAAGAATAATGTAGGCGGACAGGGGACCTAGCGCCTAGACGAGGACTAATCGGGGTTAGACAAGAATTTTTTAGAACAATGACTAAAACCAATAGTAAAAAATTATTCAAATTAGAACTGCCCGGGAGAGAGAGGAGAGACGAGACAATACCCTGTTTGTTCTGTTAGCAAGTTCGAGGAGACAATACTCACTTTGTTCTTTGGGTGAAAAATGGAGCACAACCAAGCAGTGGATGGACTTCTGAACCTGTTTACTAAGGCTAATCGTGACCTTTCCGCTGTCCATAACAAGCTCCACAAGGAATTCCAGCAAGTCTACCCCGACCATGTACTCAATCCTTCCGATTTCCCCCTTTTTAACCTAGTTCTCGTCTTTATTACGTGTTCTGGGTTCGTCTTTTTTCCCCTTCTCATCTCTCTCTCCTCTTGGATTTGTTCTTTGAGAAAAATCGGACCCGTGGATCCAAACCCCCAATTTATCATTCACTTTGGGAGCAAATACTATTTTGGTGTTCGTGCTTGCGTATCTAAACTTTCAGTTTTAAAGTCGTGGGTACTAATTTTTCTCCTTGCCCATTTGTTTTTTTTTTTTTTTTTTTTTTGTTTTTAACAGGCAAATCCAATGAGGCTGGTCGCAAGGTTGAAAAAGATAGAAGAAGAAATGTCATCCTTGAAGGACCAGTGTCGCGAGCTTCTTGCTGCAAAACAGGTTCCAGACATGTCTTAACTGTGTTTCCATTTGTGTCTGAATCTTGTTGTCTCATATAGTCTTATCCGTGTATGCTCTGAGCTATAGTGTATGGAGAAGCTTGGGAACTAGAGGAAATAATTATTTGCCAAATTGCTCGATTCTGGCCACAAAATGTTTAAATTTTAATCATTTATCCTCAATAGGTCAAATAACATTACATAAACTGCTCCAAAACCTTGATTTTTTTTTTCCCATTTCGTGGGCTTAGTTTCTTTTAGGTGCAAACAAATTATAAAGTTGCTATATGATTGGTTTACTCCTTTTACATGTAATGCTCATCTATAATTGACAATTTGTTGAGAAGATTCTGGATTTTGTATTTTTACAATATGGGGTCTTTGTGTTTCATTTATCTGTTTCACCTTACCATTTGAACCTTTGAAGTTAAGTTTCTTCATATATGCCAACCATGATAGTTGGTGTTCCATAAATTTATAGGGTTCAATATTTCAATGCTTGAAGGTTAAAAGGTTGTGCAAATTATTACGTGCAGGATCTGATTGATAAAGCTAGAACTCTGTTGGTTGGAAACAGGACACAGCTACAGAGGTTGCAAGCATCCACTGGTGTTCCTGTCACATGTGATGCCGATGATCCTGCTTATGTGAACTTCAATCAGGTATATATATTGGTCTAGCCGATATAAATACCCTTGGTTAGATGCTAATTAAAGGCTCATATGTTTAATTATCTCTTTTGGAGATAAAGGAAACTCTCTGACTGGGAGGAGGTGGGTCTTTTTGTGCGTGTCAACTGATTAAGATTATTGAAAATAATTTTCGAGGTTCAACTGGTTGCAATTTTCCAAATGGTGTTTCAAGACTTTGCATCATTTGCCAGCAAGCAACCAAAATTAAAGTGGCAAGGTTTAGGTTGTCCATATATCGTGGCATAGAGTTTTTGCCGTGATGGTTCCTGTTAGCCTTGCTACAAATATTAATCTTCTTGGTTTTTTTTTTATTTTTTTATTTTGAGGTAATTTAAAGAAATTTGGATTTTATGTAATTTATTTTCTCGTGGTACAGATTATTGAGGAGTGGGCGATTCAAGTCAAATCTAAAGCAGGTAACTTGTTTAATTTGTTTAAGAGAATTACGTGTTGAGATGCTTGTATAATGACAATATTGAAATGTGCTTTTCTACATCATCTGAGGAACACAGTCAATCAACAGTGTTATGAGAATATCAACAAAGAAATGTTATAGTATTATGATAATTTGGCGATCCCCGTCATTCTTTGTCCAACCAACAAGATTGGTGATGATTGCATGATGGATAAGTTGGAAACACTGTTATTAAAACAAAGAACTCCTGTTTTGCATTGATTTCAAGTAACTTACATGAGTTCCATTTTCCATCCAATTAAAGTTGTAATGTGTCTGAGCAGAAATATCCTTGTTTGCTTAAAGCTCCATAACTTAGCAGCAGATGGTGATGAATAATCAGATCATCTTCATAAGCTCTTTTATTCGTTGTTGTCCTAACGATCTTGGCTAGAAGTCCCTTTCTTCTGTTTTCTAAAAGAGCTCACTGACATTTCAGTTGACTAAATGAGTTATGGTAATAAATTCAAGAAAAATGCAGTACTTATTGGAAGTTATTGATTGCATTAATGAGAAGTCTAAATAAGTTGAGAATAATATGTTTGTGGGGATTGTGAAATTCAAAGCAGCAATATGAAGCTAGAATATGGTTTGATTTTATCAGAAGTGCTTCCTTTTGATGCTACAATATATAATACGTAAATTCTGATATTTGTGGAGGTATTTGATGGGGGTTATATCCAATGATTCTTAACTCTTCTAAAAATTGTCATTATGCAGAGAACGAGGAGGAGCCAGACTCTAATGATATCAACCAGTTGTTATTCTCGGCGATTGTACAAAGCAACTGAATAATAACCACGTCTTCAGAGGATACTGTTGTCAAACAACTCCAGCTTAAAGTGGTAAATAGAATTCTCTTAGTATTGATGGTTTTTTTATCGTGAAAACATTGAACATGGATCCTACTAAGATTTGAAACATCTGAGTGTTTGCCAAATTGTAATCGTTGTATACCATTTGATGACATTAACTGAGAAAAGAAATACAAATTAACTTGATATAGATTTGATGATAGACAAATTTATGATATGAACATATATATGACATTATAGATTTGATCCTACTTTTAGTTTTATCTTCACGTAATTGTTGTGAAAGCTTAGTATTCGCTATACTTTCAGAACCAAATAAAGAAATGCTGTTTTCAATCTATTTCAATATTAATAGGTTGACCTTTTCACACTATGCTCTAGATTTCGGTGTGAGACATATATTTTCTCTCAAGATGATAAATTCTTATGCTTTATTTATAAGTGTTTTAACTTTCTGTTCTTCTTTTCCTCGCTAAAGTTCTCGGTTCAAATATACTTAGTAGGCCCACTAATTAGACTCGGTGAATTATCATAAGATGGAAATTTGAAAGTCATTATGGGGGAATTATCCGGCAGTTAATGTTTGATTAGTTGCGGAAGTTGATTAGTCTACGTAGACAACATTAGAGGCTTCTGGTTAGAATATTCAGTGTTCAACTATCAGTAATTGAGTGCCGTTGGTCCAATCTCCACTGTCCTAATTTGGTGATTATCACACCATAATCATTTTATAGTAGTTGAATATTGGAACTTTGGTCAAATTTAGAATTTTGTATCCCTGTCAGAATATACCTTTAAATTTGTAACACGTCAATAAAAATCATCAGACTATATGTTTCCAGTTTTCCTTTTTGGGTCTAATTTATTCAAACAAATTATTAAAAAAAAAGAAAAAGAAAAGATATCTAATCTCAGGGTTAATCACAAAAACTGCCCTTGAGATTTTGCCTAATTACAAAAAGCCTACTAACCTTTCAAAATTACAATTTCCCCCTTGACATTCTTTTATCTTTTCTAAATTACACCTCTCGATGTTTGTTAGCGAAATACAAACTTTAAGAGGTGTTTGTAATAATTTAAGGGAGTATTTGTAATTTTGAAAGATAACTGGAATATTTTTTGTAATTATGCTAAACCCGATCGGCAGTTTTTGTAACACCCCACAAGTGATGACATTTCACAGCTTCTTAATCAAAATTTGAACGCCATGCTTAGGCTCTATAATCATCCTGGCAACCGGTGAGTGGACATAATTAGGAGACAGAGTGAAGGAGAAGTTGGACAGAAGAAGAGACATGAGCAACTTGAGCTCAACCATAGCCAGGTGCTGCCCGACGCAGACCCGCTGCCCAAACCCAAATGGCATGTACGAGCTCGGGCTCTTGCATGCCCCAGCGATCCCTTTTTCGAACCTTTGTGGTTTAAATTCAAGTGCATCTGGCCCCCAAATAGCGGTGTCTGTATGAAGCGTCGCCACCATGGTCCAAATATTGACGCCTTTGGGCACTCGGAAATCACCTATTTTCATGTCTGTCAATGCCTCCCTCGACAGGGTTGGCGCTGGAGGGTAAAGCCGCATTGTCTCTTGAATCACCATATTCAACTGCACAATCAATAGTGAAATTAAGTGTCAGCTTGATGGACTTTTTTCCACCACAAAAACGTGAGATCAGTCAGAATGGAAAAAACAAACCGAAATAATAGAATATATTCGGTTATAAATTATAATCAAACTGAACCATCAAATTTGGTTCGATTATTGGTTATGATTCCTGTCGGCCAAAATTTGGGTTCAGTTCGATTTGGGGCAAACCGAATGCGCACCCCTAACTTTTTCATGAGTTGTAAATACCTGTTTCATCTTGCGTAGCATGTCTGTGTCGGGGATTCGACCCTGACAAACTTCCTCAACCTCATTTCTGAGGCGTGTTTGCCATTCCGGGTTTGAGGCCAACAACATGAGACACCAAGAAGCCGAGACAGCAGAAGTCTCGAAGCCTGCTAAATAGATGTTTTTGCAGTTATCAACGATGAATTGATCGATGGCATCCGAGGTAACATAACTACTCTTTGCGCCTTCAAGAAGAATTTGCAGTAAATCCTTCTCATATCCAGCGTTTTGCCTTTCTTTCACTACCTTCAAGATCAATGCCCGGATTTCCTGCTCTATTGCCCATATTTGTCTGTTGGTTTTTGTTGGAAGATATCTGTCACACAATTATATATATATATATATATATATATATCAGCTAAACAATAATCTTTGAGATACTTTGTACATGTACTTTTAATAAAGTAATGGGATAATTACAAAAACTACCCCTATGGTTTAGCCTAATTACAAAAAAGGAAAAAAAACAATTTATCTTTCAAAATTACAAACCCATAACATTTGTTTCTATTTTAACAAATTGCACCTGAGAAGGTTTAGTTAGGTAAATGCAAACCTTAGGGAGGTATTTGTAACACCTTAAGGGGTATTTGTAATTTATAAGATAATGAGAGCTTTTTCGTAATTAAGCTAAATCTTAGGGTTAGTTTTTGTAATTATCCTAAAGTAAAAGTAGTTACCTTAGTCCTGGAATGCCAACAGACAATGTCTTTTTGGACATCAACTCTTCGAGAGCCCCAAACTTCAAAAAAATATCTTGCCCTTTGGAATAACTATTGCCAAAACAAGCTTTAGATATTATGTCACCCGAAAATCTTTTCATATAATCGCCAACGGTGATATCAAGAATGCCACCTTCATGAGCCTCAACTTCATGCTTCCACGAATCTACCAGCGTGAGAGCTGATTCAGTAATTATGCTCATCATTCCCTACATCATCAACCTTCCTTTGGTTAATTCATGCAATAACACTACAAGAATCTGTAGATAAGTATTAAGATAATTGTAAAGTGTAGATAAAATTGTTGTAGGTAAAATTATTGTGATAAATACCTACAGAATCTAAAACTGTTGGTAAATACTCCATTATTTATGTTGATAAATTTTAAAACTGTCGGTGATCTGTCGGTATAATTTGGGGAAAATTAATATTTTTCATTCTGTATGTATTCTGTAGGTTACTGTAAATGTCGGTAAATTGAAATTTTCTTGTAGTGCAATGTGTTGTGCAATTGTACGGTTTGATAAAATGTGGAGTATTGTAGAAAAACAAGTAGTTGGTGTACCTTGACTTTGTCCATGAATAATTCAGGAGCCATGATTTTCCTCTGTCGTGCCCATATAGATCCATTGGAAGTCAAAATGCCTTGTCCGAGTAAAGGCCCAAGTTCTTTCTGCTGATAAGAAGGCCTCCCCAACTCCATTGACGTGCACTTTGTTATCTCTTTCACCAAATCAGGACTACTCACGTACAATACTTGCATTTTACCCAGACAAAACGTGTATAATGGACCTGTAAAATTCCAGCACACACACACATGATAAACTTTATAGTAGCATAATGGTTAAATAAAAGGGATAATTAAAAAAAATCATGAGGTTTGGGATGATAACAAAAAAACAACAAAAAACTAGAGTGGCTTTAAAATTACATAAACCCAGTCTGATTTCGTATTATATTTTGCCGCGACCATTAGTTGACCTGACGCAACTTAACAAAGTCATCAAAACATGAGCCTTTTGTTTTGGTAAATATTCTAAATAACATTTAATTCGATGAATTCTTTTAATGAACATACCATATTGTTTTCTCCATTGCTCCAAAAAGGGGAAAACGGAGGGGGTGTTGTGGATGAGCGGAGGGTGAGGATGGTTGACGGCGGCCTTCTCGGCAGCGGCTCGAGATTTCTTGATATCGAGTATGTTGCCAAATAGGATTTTTGGAGGGGGGCCATCAATCCCTTGTTGCCTCAAGATTTTGCGTATTTTGTGGGGTTTAATTACGAGAGAAACGTAGAGGTAGATGGAGAATCCCAGTAGAAGAGCAAGAATCGTAGAGAATAGCATTTTGCAAAGAGATGGCTCGTTGATTGGAGTGAGTGTGTGTGGCTGATGAACTTCTTTATGGCTCTTTATATAGGCACATGGATTTATTCATTATGGTGATGGCTTGTTGACTTGTCTAAAAACCAAGAATGGACCACTAAAGTAGCGCTCCAGTTCTTCTAGTCATAACTTGGAAGAAGGTCAAGAGTTTGCTATTGAAAATTCTGTGTTTAGTACAAATACTGCGAGGGAGAGAGCTAGGTGAGAATCGAATTTATGTACAAGCCTGAGTTTTATAAATGTCTTAGCATTAGGCTACCGAACGTATTACACATGGTGGTTGACTCTCCTGTCATTAGGTCACCAATTTAATTAAGTTATCACTAAATTAGATTCACCCTATGAAATAAGAAGTTCTGGTTGTAGGAGCATAAACTGAAACATCCTGGAGCTATAAAGATTATTAAGTCGTTATCACCGCATAATAACATTTAGTGTATAAAATAATATTATTGATATACAATACTAATTAATATGTTACAATATGAATAAAATATTATTGCAATATTAGATTTGATCTGACATATGCACTAATCCAAGAAAATATGACAATGAATGGATTTGGGGACCGGCCTAAACCTCATCATTAAGTTAGGCAGGCTGTTAAATATTACCAAATTCAACACCTTGGAATTTGGTCATTTTCTGTCAAAATACACACACACACACACATATATATATATATATATATATATATATACTCCCTCCCATAAAAATAAGCAAGTATAAAAATTTACACAGTTAAGAAAACATAATAAATGTAATTGAGATTATATTTTTCCATATTCTTCTTATCTCGCTCTTGCATTAAATGATGGCATATCATTCTAAGTGGATTAAATAGGGGTAATTTAGTATATTATTGTATAATTAATACTCTCAATAAGAAAACAAGTCTATAATTTGGGACGGACGATTTTTTTTTTTTTTTTGGGGACGGATGGAATATATTATATTAGTGGAGACGAGAGTATGAATTGTGAAGTAGTAAACCTACTTAGCTTTTTCATCTTAATTAATGCTACAACATGGAAATGAAGACTTTGCAAAGCTGGCCAATTGATCGAAGCTAACCAACCAAATGTTGGCCTAATTAATTGCTTGTTGAAGGCCTGTAAATAGGCTTAAAGTTTTAGCATTTGCCATTTGGTATCCATCCAAGTGAAGCAAAAACTATCAATCTAATTGATAGGATTGAGTTTTCTTTCATTTTCAATTTTTTTTCCTCAGTTTAAGAGAGTGCTTGTTTTCGCCTATTTCAAGAGAGAGTGTGGTATTGTTCTCTTCTTGTATTTAGCGAGAATATGTTATAATACATATTTTATAGTGACTTGCTCCTATACTTGCCCGTGGTTTTTACTTCAAATTTATTTGTGGGTTTTCCACATAAAAATATCTGTATCTATTTTACCCTTATTTTTTCTCACATCACTATTGTCATTAATTTCTTCCGGTCTGTAATTTACTAACATGAATGTCTGTGACGTTTTATGAGTCGGGCTTCTAAGTTTTCACTGTCAAATATAATTAGGTTTAATAATAATTCTATATCGACCATGGTAATCACTTAAACTAATTGCGGAGTAAGATAGGTCAATTAACACAATCACCTCCATCAGGAAAATAATGGGGATTTAAGTCAATATTCGCGTTTGTTCGTTGGAATAACACAGGTAAAAATGAGTGACGCAATGAGACATGCATTGAATACCATGTTAACTCCTAGAGTTTCTACGGTCGCACTTGCCAGGCGCACTTGTAGGCTATTATCTTATTCTCATTAATAAAAAAATTATAATTATAGATTGAATTATTATATTATCTAAATGTAATAGATAATAATAATATGAAATATTGCTGTAACATCATTATTCAGATCAGATATGACATCTATAATAGGAACTTTATCCCACATAAAATCAAACATATATCAGAATTCCACATTGATGCTGCTCCATGATGGTCAACTCATGGATGGTCAACTCACTCCGAGTTAAGGGTTTCTGTCTTTGATCAATGATAATCACCAAGCGGTGCGAACCAGCCTTCAACATGCAAATGGGTTAGAAGGGCCCCGGAGAAGCCCATCAGATGCCTAAATCAACAAAGTGTAGATAGAAATGTATAAATTTGTTTTGGTAAAATGGGTGTTGACCCGATTTTGACTAAATATTTAAGTGGTTTCTATAATGAAAATAGAATTAAATTATTTGTGAAAATTCTACTAAGAGAGTAGATGAGAATAACATTTGAAAGTTTTCAAAACCAATTCCGGGTGAATAATAAATTAATGCTAGAAGTTAGCCACTTCAAACTAGAAAATGGTATGGAAAATGTTGGGAAGGAGATATACTCCATCCCACATAGCAAGAGAAGACAAAGCTTGCTCACTTTATAAATCCCAAGTAAGACTTATGGTTTTGGGCCCTTGGGGGCACCCAAGTTATAAAGGAGTGAGGACCTACATGCTTGTGGGTTTGGTTCAAAATACACACGCACGCAACCGTGTCGCCACCGCCGGCCCGACCTAGGTTGACCTACATGCTTGTGGGTTTGGTTCAAAACACACACGCGCGCCGCCGCCGCCGGCCCGACCTAGGTTGCGGGCCGTGGGCTTGGGCACTTATTCTTTTTGGACCAAATTTATTTAAATCCTTTAAAATTAATTAATTAATTTTTATTAATTAATTAAAGATTTCCAACTGAAGTGTACGCAACCAAGCACGGGCGCACGCACGACTCGTGCTCCAGGTCGTGCGTCCAGTCGAAACTTTGCACTTTCGTCCGCAACCAAGCACGGGCACACGCACGGGCCATGCGCCAAGTTGTGCGTCGATGCGAACATTTAGACAGATGCACTTGTTCGAGAAACCATTGCATCTTTTGGCTATAAACATGTCTTTTCGAGCCAAAAGACACGATCTTTCCATATGAGCACCTAATGCCTATAAATAAGAACCCCCTGCAGATGAAAAATAACACGAAATTACAAGCCTAAATTCGAGTCGTTTGCATCAACATATTGATTTTCTTCCTGTTCAAAGCTTGAAAGCCTTAAACACTCTCTGTTTGCTGGTAGTTCGGTTTTTGCAAGTGCTGCTAAATGAAAACTTGTTCAAGTCGTTGTATATTAGGGACGAATGCCGGAACCATAAGCACTTAGTATACGTCGTATTTTTGGAGACTGTATCAAATACAGGCCTCGACTAAGCCAGATATATCCAAACACTTAGCAATTATTGTGAATCAGTAAACTTTCCCTTTCTAACAATCATAAGATGAAAATTTTTACGTTTCTGTTTCAAGACGATTTGCTTCAGTTTCGTTCACTGATGGCTGCTGCACCTGCTCACGGCGAAAAGCGGCCAAGTTCTCCGGCGTCGACTTTAAACGCTGGCAATAGAAGATGATGTTCTACCTCAATACATTGGGTCTGTCCCGGTTTCTGAAGGAGGACCCCCTACCGTTGGCGATGAAGAATCCGAAAACCAATGGAGAATCGCTATGGATGCTTTGCATAACAACGATTTTCTGTGTCGGAATTATATTTTGAACGGGCTAAACGACACCCTCTACAACATCTATAGTTTGTTCAAAACATTCAAAGAGTTGTTGGACTCTTTGAAGAAGAAGCACAAAATGGAAGATGCCATCACCAAGAAATTTATTGTCGGCAAATTTCTTGAGTACAAGATGGTTGACACCAAGACAGTGATCATCCAAGTCCAAGAGATTCAGATCACACTTCACGACTTAGTGTCTGAAGGGATGATTCTGAGCGAGTCTTTCCAAGTGGTTGCAATAATCAAAAAATTGCCGCCATTGTGGAAGGACTTCAAGAATTACCTCAAACACAAGCGTAAAGTGATGGGGCTTGAGGATCTAATCGTTCGGGTTCGGATTGAGGAATATAACCGAAAATCCAAAGTAAAGTCCAGTAAGTCTGGAATGGAGGCCAAAGCCAATCTTGCTGAATCGAGCACTAGCAAGAAACGCAAGCATTCTGGAAAAGACAAGGGAAAGGCTAAGAAATTCAAGGGGAATTGCTACAACTATGGCAAATCGAACCACATGGCCAAATATTGCCGACACCCGAAAAAGGGCAATCAAAGTGGCAACCAACAAGCCAATGTGACGGAGGACAAGTTTGTTCCAATAGACATGTCAGAGCTCGATCTCACCATCGTTATGTTTGAAGCCAATATGGTGGATAACCCAAGGAAGTGGTGGATAGATACCGGGGCTACTCGTCACATTTGTGCCGACAAGGAGATGTTATCCTCCTACACTCCGGTAAATGGAAGAAAGCTTTTCATGGGAAATTCTTCGACTTCCAACATCGTGGGGCTTGGCAAGGTTGTGCTCAAGATGACTTTCAGAAAGAAGCTTACGCTTGTGGATGTGCTGCATGTCCCGATATCCGCAAAAATTTGGTTTCCGGTCCTTTGCTTAGTAAGGCTGGGTTTAGACTAGTGTTTGAGTCCGACAAGTTTGTAATGACCAAGAATGGTCAATTTTTTTTGTAAATGCTACCTTGATAAGGGACTTTTTAAGATGTCTACAATGTCTATTTTCCGCCAAGTGGCGAAGAATAAAACTATTACTTCTGTTTACTTGTTGGGTTGTTCTAATTTATGGCATAATAGATTAGGACACGTAAACTTCACTATTAAAAGGTTAGTGAATCTGAAATTAATACCTACATTTAAAATTAATTCACAAGACAAATGCGAAATATGTGTTGAAGCAAAATGGCCGAAGCACCGTTTCATTCGGTAATGAGAAATTCCAAATCTCTCGAGTTAATTCATACAGATGTGTTTGATTTAAAACTTGTGCAAACTCAAGGTGGGAAAAAGCACTTCATAACGTTTATAGACGATTGCACGAGATATTGCTATGTATATCTTTTGAAAAGCAAAGATGAAGCTTTAGTAGATTTTAAAACATATAAGAATGAAGTTGAAAATTAGCTTAGTTTGTAAATTAAGATGATTCGAAGTGATAGAGGTGGAGAGTATGTTGCCCCGTTTGAAGAATTTTGCTCGGAAGTGGGTATAACTATTCAAACGAATGCTCCCTACTCACCTCAATCAATGGAGTTGCAGAACGCAAAAATCGTACTTTTAAGGAGATGATGAATGCGATGTTGATAAGTTCTGGCTTACCCCAAAACTTGTGGGGGAAAGCCATACTTACTGCAAACTACATTCTTAATAAGATCCCATACGAAGGTAAAAATGGAACTCCATATGAGTTATGGAAAGGACGTAAACCGTCATATAAATACCTCAAAGTGTGGGGGTGTTTGGCTAAAGCCGAAGTACCTAAGCCAGAACAAGTTAAAATCGGTCCGAAGACGATCAATTGCGCTTTCATTTAACAATAGTAGTGCATATCACTTTTTAGTGCACAAGTCAGCTATTCCTGATATAAATGAAGGTATGATCATTGAATCAAGGAATGTTGTATTCTTCGATAATTTTTTCGAATAAAGAAAGGAAAGAAGAAAGTTCGGGTAAACAAATTTATGAAACTGCAAGGTTACCTCAAAGTGATGATGAAGAGGAACCAAGACATAGTAAAAGGACAAAAGTAGCTAAGTCTTTTGGTCCAGATTTTCTAACTTATATGTTAGAAAACGAACCTAGACTATTCAAGAAGCTTTGTCTAATCCAGAAGCTCCTCTCTGGAAACAAGCTATCAATAATGAGATAGATTCCATCATGCAAAATCACACTTGGAAGTTAGTCGATCACCCACCGGGTTGCAAATCTTTGGGATGCAAGTGGATCCTTAAAAGGAAGTATAAAGCAGATGGATCTATAGATAAGTACAAAGCCTGTTTGGTAGCTAAAGAGTTTAGACAAAAGAAGGGATATGACTTTTTCGATACATATTCTCCTATTAGGAGGATTACGTCCATTCGTGTTCTCATTGCTATTGCAACCTTGCATAACCTTGAGATACATCAAATGGACGTTAAGACTGTCTTCTTGAATGGTGAACTAACTGAGGAGATCTATATGAAATAACCCGAGGGGTACATTGCACCGGTCAAGAGCGAAAGATGTGTAAACTTGTTAAGTCACTTTATGGACTAAAACAAGCACCTAAGCAATGGCATGAAAAGTTTGACTAGACTATGAAGTCAAACGGTTTCAACATCAACGAATGAGACAAGTGTGTCTATATTAAAGGTACTACAAATGATTACGTCATAGTATGCCTTTATGTAGATGATATATTGATTATGGGAAGTAGTTATGATTTAATCGTGAATACTAAGAACATGTTAAAGAAGAACTTTGACATGAAAGATATGAGATTAACTAATGTTATATTAGGGATTAAAATCTATATAACTTCAGATGGAATTGTCTTGTCACAATCCCATTATGTCGAAAGCATACTTAGAAAGTTTAATGCTTTTGATAGTCCTCCGGCTAAGACACTTGTAGATATAAGTCTACACTTGGCCAAGAATAGAGGCAAACCAGTTTCTCAGCTGGAATATGCAAGAGTAATTTGCAGTCTGATGTACTTAACGAATTGTACACGTCCAGACATTGCATATTCAGTGAGTAAGCTAAGTAGGTTCACAAGTAACCCAAGTACGGATCACTGGAAAGCCGTGACAAGGGTACTTAGATACTTAAAGTATACCATGAACTATAGAATACTTTACACGAGATATCCAACAGTATTAGAAGGATATTGTGATGCCAATTGGATATCAGACACAAAAGACTCCAAGTCCACAAGTGGATATGTTTTGACAATAGGTGGAGGAGCGGTGTCGTGGAAGTCTTCTAAGCAGATGTGCATAGCTCGATCCATTATGGAATCCGAGTTCATTGCTTTAGATAAAGCTGGAGAAGAAGCATAATGACTTAGAAACTTCTTAGAGGATATTCCTTGTTGGAATAAGTATGTGCCTGCTATTTTGATACATTGTGATGGTCAATTAGCAATTGGAAGGGCACAAAGTAGTAAGTATAATGGTAAGTCTAGACATATATGTCGAAGACATAATACCATTAGACAATTGATTTAGAATGGGGTTATTTCGGTTAACTACGTGAAGCCAAAGGAAAACCTTGCGGATCCACTTACAAAAGGCATAAATTGAGATCAATTGTATAAATTGTTAAAGGGAATGGGTTTAAAATCCACAAACTAAAGAATGTTCATAGCGGTAACCCAACGTTGTGAATTGGAGATCCCAAGATCTTGGTTCAATGGGACAACTAAGTTGTGAATGTTCAGCTGAACACTTGGAAAATGTGTTAGCTCATTCCCGAAACTTTCAAGTGAAATCGAAACCTGCTGAATGTGGTGAGGTTAAGTTTAAGACTTTTAATGATTTCTATACCGAAAGGTGGAGTATGGCAGTATACTCTATAATAGGAGATCACCTATATAAGTGAGAAGTAACGGTCGCTTCAACGAAACACTTATGAATCTAAGATATGGTCCAGGGCCGAAATGGACACAACGTGAGAATAACAAATGTTAGAATTGTTATTGTGTAAGTATTATTTTCTCGGTTTACACAAACGGCGAGTAGTTCAAGACATCGCGTCACTAAGCAGTTAGTAAATCCGATAGTATTTTACTAAGGAAGGTTCAAAGCCACAAGCTACCTATCCAGATACAATAACAGTTTGCCGAGACTTTCAAGCGAATCTGTATACACGCATGCATTAATTTCATTCATGTGGGGGATTATTGGAATTTGTTTTGGTAAAATGGGTGTTGACCCAATTTTGACCAAATATTTAAGTGGTTTCCATTAATGAAAAATAGAATTAAATTATTCGTAAAAATTCTACTAAGAGAGTAGATGAGAATATCATTTGGAATTTCTCAAAACCAATTTCGGGTGAATGAGAAATTAATGCTATAAGTTAACCACTTAAAAATAGAAAATGATATGGAAAATGGAAAACGTGGGCAAGGAGAAATGTTCCATCCCACATAGAAAGAGAAGGCAAAGTTTGCTCACTTTATAAATCCCAAGTTGGACTTATGGGTTTGGGCCCTTGGGGGCACCCAAGTTTTTAAAGGGGAGAGGACTTACATGCTTGTAGGTTTGGTTTAAAACACAGACGCACGCGCGCGCTGCTGCTGCTGCCGCCAGCCCGTCTTTCGGCTCGGCCCGACCCAATCCCGGTCCGGGTAGTGGGTCGTGGGCCTGGGCTTCAAGGCCCTTATTATTTTTGGACCAATACCCTTTAAAATTAATTAATTAATTTTTATTAATCTATTAAACATTTTCAACTGAAGTGTACACAACAAAGCACAGGCGCACGCACGGCCCGTGCTCCAGGTCGTGCGTCAAGTCAAAACTTTGCACTTTCGTTCGCAACCAAGAACGGGCACACGCACGGGCCGTGCGTCGATGCGAACATCTGAACAGATGCACCTGTTCGAGAAACCAGTTCATCTTTTGGCTATAAACATGTCTTTATGAGCCAAAAGACATGATCTTTCCATACGGACACCTGAAGCCTATAAATAAGAACCCACTGCAGATTAAAAATAACACGAAATTACAAGCCTAAAATTGAGTCATTTGCATCAATATATTGATTTCCTTCATGTTCAAAGCTTGAAAGCCTTAAACTCTCTCTGTTTGCTGGTAGTTTGGTTTTTGTAAGTGATGCTAAATCGAACTCATTCAAGTCGTTGGATTTTAGGGACGAACGCCAGAACCGTAAGCACTTAGTATACGGGGCATTTTTGTCTTGCGGAAACTGTATCAAATACAGGCCTCGACTAAGCCAGATATATCCAAACACTTAGCCATTATTCTGAAGCAGTAAACCTTGTTTTTCTAACAAGAAACTCTCGGGAAAGCTCATCCAATGCCTAAGTCAATAAAGTGTATAGAGAAAATCCAGACGTAATGTAACTTGAAGAATTAAATTGCAGATAATGAATAATAATTAGGGGAAGACCTTATATATACCTGGGTTCATAAACCAAGTGGGCCTGGTCAAAGGTAGGGCCTTACATGCCTTTATTGAGAAAACTACAAAAGATACTCATTTTTGCTTTAAAAAAAAGGAGACATTTTTACATTCATTTGACTTTTGTACACCTTGTTTGACTTTTATACGATTCGGGTGACTCTTTTTTTTTTTTTTTATACCTTTTTTACGCTTTTGTCATTTTGTCTTTTCCATAACAGTACTGAAACATGTAAGAAACAATTATGAAACATCCTTAACACAATTGAGTGTTCTTTCTAATTGAATTATTTACAATTGAAATAATTAAGTTATTTTAGATTAAAGTTATTTTCAATCTTTAATGTTGGCAGATGTTCTCTCAGTTGATATTTAATATGCACTGTTTATTCTTTTTTGTTGATTTGTTTTTTATGTTCCGAAATTTTATTTAGTGTGTTGGAAGTGCAATCTTTTGGAATGAGTATTACTTCAATGTCGATGCCTTATGGCGTACTACTGTTGGAATTGTCTCCATGTGTCTGCATGTAGTAATAGAATTGTATTAGCGGAAACTTGTTTGGAATAATATTTTGAAACACCTTTCAAACAACTTTAGAAATTAATAAGTGAAACCATAAAATTGTATTAGATGAAATAAGTTTGAAACATGCATGTTCAAAACAACTTCAAAATAACTATGAAACTATCAGTTAAAACAACAACAGATAGATGGTTAAGTTTGACACAATTCCACTACATATATATGAAACATAAACAATTTTGAATCATGTTTGAAACAAGTTTGAAACACAATGAAACATGACTGGAATATTTTGAAATACATTTGAAACATTTTCTAAAAAACTTTGAAGCAACTCTTAAGAACCAGTTGAAACAACTATATATAGATGATTAAGTTTGACAGACCATTGCATATAACATTGTTGAAACAATTTTGCAACAACTTCGAAATAAATTTGAAACAGTTTTGAATCAATTGAATCTAGAATCAATGAGCAAAATTCATAAAGAACCATCATTTTCATGCAAAAAATATAAAAAATGGTATTTTTTAAATTGAAAAACGAAGAAAACAACGAAAATAGTAGTAGCAAAAAACAAGAAATTTTTCAGAAGCGATGAGTTTCAATGAAATAAAGCCTTTGAGGTTCTTAGTTGTTGATTATCTTGATTTTTTCTTCTTCTGATTTCTGCTACGATTTGCTGTGATTTTATACAATTAGTTCGTTCTTTATCTTGTTTGTTGCGATTTTGTGTTCTTCTTCCTCTTTGTTTTGTTCTTGTGGTTGTTCCTGCTACGAAATTCGTATCTTTCTTGCGATTTTACTATTTTATTGGTGATATTTTTTAGATATATGTTACAACTTCCAGTTAAAGTTGTTGTATAAGTTTGAACGTGTTTGCAGTGAAGAAATTAGGAGGAAAACATGACCAATGATTTGCAGTATAAATTTGAGCGTGTTTACAGTGAAAAAAAACATGAGGAAAACATGAGCAACGTATTTGTAGGAAGAAGGGAAGGAGGAAAACATGAGCAATGTATTTGTAGGAAGAAAGGAAGGAGGAGCGTATTGGAGGAAGAAAAAAAGGCGGCAACGTAATTGGCAAGGATTTTAAGGATAATGTAAGGTAATTGTTTCCTTATCCCTTTATAATAAGGTGACCCAAGTATTAATTTTCTTGGGCTAATTAGCAAAATCTATTTAAGAAAATGATTAAATATTAGAAAAATAGAAAATTGTCAATTTTATTCATCATCACCCATATATTTTTACACATTATAAATTTTTTCATTTTATTTCCGCGCAAACTTTGAAATTAAAATTGCGCTAGCTCCAAACAATAACCTAATAAAAGTACATGAAATCTATCAATCTATCTATCTATATATATATATATATATATATATATATATATATGGGATAAAAACATTTAACCCACCGAACTATGCCCAATTTTACATTTTGCCTACAAAACTATTTTTCGTTACACTTTGCCCCCTGTACTATGCGAATTTTACACTTTACCATATATGGACATTTTTGCCCCTATAGTTTTATCAATTTATTTTAATAGTTTTAGATACCTATTTAAGCTCCACGTTGTTGCATTTAACCCCCCAAAAATTATAAAATTTCACATAATTTAATAAATATAAATTTAACTCCAAAACATCTTGTTCCTGAATTTATCAGGCCATTAGAATCAAACTGGGTTTTAGATTTAAAATTGGATACAGTCCATTACGACCATATCAGGCCCAACATGCTTCCGTAAAATTAAAATATCCCCTAAAATTCATACATTTCTTTGACCGAAACAACGTCGGATGAGATGGCTCGCAACACCACCAGTCGAAAGATTATTGCCCCTAGACCGTTTGACAAACAATTTGCACTGTTCAACTTCAACTTCAGGGAAAATGATCTACAAGTTATCCGACTCCTTCAGCAATTGCTCAACACAACCTTGGTTCTTTTTCTACTCCAGGCGTATAAGATAATTCTCAAAAGGGAAAAATTAATAGAACATTATGAACATATATTAAAGCAAAAAACCTCTTTTTATTAAGAACTAGAAGAAATATTTATTACATCAGTAATCTCCTTTTGGGAGGAGAATGCCTGTTTAGCCTCTCATTAATGAGGCTTCCACTCGAAAATACATAAAACTTAAAAACTCTTAGATATTACAAATTTTCACTCAGATTTTTATTCTTAAGAAAACTAAGGGAAATGTTCGATGCCCTCAGCTTCCTTCAACTCCTGCTATTTATAGAGTTAAGTCCGGATTTCAAAGGCGGACTTCAAATCTGGTTGATACGTAAGACGTCACTGCTATTTCATACTCCTGAATTATTGCCTCGGTAGCTGTCTTCCTTCTCTTTCCGCATGACTCGAGCCCATGTGATAGCTGTCGGGAATCATTTAAAAATTTAGTTTGCGTGGTCCTCTAGGATAACGCGTCTTGTGAGCTGGGCCCTTGTCCTTTCTAGCTGAACGGTCTTGTCGGTCAGGTTTAAGTCGGAATCCTTTCCCAAACTCGGGTTCTTTCTATTTGGGGAATGCTTGACAGATCCGATCGATCCAACGACCAATATGCGCCATGTTATAGAATTTCTAGTAAGTTTCTTTGCTAGCCGGAATTTTATTCTCCCAGAGAATTCTTCTCTTTGTCTCGAAAAGTTCTCTGCAAATCTTGTTGTTGACCCTGTCATTGAATTCATAAGGAAAGATCCATTGGCTGAATTCTGAAAGAACTTGAATAGATACTTGACTTTGTCCATTTCAGTTAGACAAATCCAAAGTCCCCATGCTCGTCTTGTAGAAGCTTCGTCTTTGGAAATTGCTCCTATTAATAATGGTATTTCTTCCGGTGAAGCTGCCTTAATATATTTTAAAGCATTTCCATCCGGTCTTCTAAGCTTGATGAAATAAAAAGCTCCATTAAAGCCTTTCTTTGCTGGTTATGGAGCTGCACTAACGAAATATAGTTCCAAAAGATCTCCTCTGGCCAAATGTGGATTATTGGCCCAAGTCTCGTAAACCCAGTTGGAACAAATATAAAAGATGTAATGATTTTGATAAATATGAGGTAAAGTGCAACAACTTTAAAGTTCAGATGGCAAATTGCAAAACCAACTATGGTATCCATAGGGGTAAATTTGGAATTTTTGGGCCCTTTTTCGGACCTTTTTGGTAAAGTGCAAAAAGTTTTAAAGTTCAGGTGGTGAAAGTGTCACTTTTAAAGTTTATAGGGCAAAGTGTAAAATGTGGTACAGGGGCAATTTTTTCCCATATACATATATATATATATATATATAAAAGAGAATATTCTTAGAATAGTAACTCATGGTTTCCCGCCAATTTTTCAGTTTCTAAAAAAGTAATAACAATTAATTCTTTAAGAAAAAAGTAATAAAAATATATGAAAAAATAAGAAGTCATAAATATTTGTGATTTCATTATTTTTGGTAGTCAACTTTCTTTCAATAATTCACTTTTTAAAGTTATAGATTAAATTGTTCAAAAAAGTTATATATTAAAAATAAAGTTGTTTAAATCAGGTTTCCAAATCTGTGTGTATACTGCATTAATTATTATATACATATATACATATTTTTTAAAAAAAAATTAATAACTTTTTTCATTGTAGATCCTTTTTTGACGTATAATATATATAATTAATCATCTTTTTGCGATTTTCGGTTTGACATCGATATTGCATATATACAATAAATAATAGACATAATAAATAAAAATATATAAGATATATTTTCTCATTATTTTGTAAAGTGCTTTAAAAATTATGTGTCCGGGCTATTGCCTCAATTTGTATATTCATGTATTTTGATTATATATAATATAATAAGAGAATCACTTATAAATAGTAGCTCGAAAAGTTTCCCACCTAAATCACCCTTCCGAAATAGTAAAGTGTAATTAGAGTATATAAAGTCACTTTTGGTAATTAGTGAAATAATTATGTATTATATATATAATAACAATACATGATATAATAATTAACTTTCTAAATCTGTGTATATTGTATTAATTATTATATTTATCCTTTTTTAAAAAAAATTAATATTTTTTTTTCGTTTTTGATCCGTTTTTGACGTATAATATATCAAATTAATCACTTTTTACGATCTTCAATTTGACACCAATATTACATATATAAAATAAAAGATAAAAATATAACATATATTTACTCAAAATCTTATTTTATATTGGACTTTAAAAATTATGCATTGAGGTTGTTGGACATCAATTTGTATATTCGGGCTATTGAACATCAATTTGTATATTCATGTATTTTGACTATTTTTAATTTGTAATATATGTATAATTGTTATTCGGGCTTAGCCCATTTCTTCACAATTATATAGAATTGTATTTAAGTTGATTATTCAATTAAAAATACTTATATTAATAGGAAAAAATATCTTATAATGTGTATCTAAATATTATATATATTACATATATCATATGCAACATTATATATATACAGAAAGTCACTTATAAATATTTGGAAGAAATGTTTTTCATCCATTTCACACGTTTCACATTACAAAACAAAAATTAAAAATTGTGTAATAAAAAAATTAAAAAAATTGATTATTTTTTAAATGACATATTTTGCTAATCAAATTTTAAGGTTCATTAATTATAATTTTATAAAACATTCTTTTTCAAACTTCACAAAAACTTATGTGAGACGGAGCCCAAATACCTGAAACCGCCCGCTGGTAAGTGGTAACTGCCCAATAACCCGCTGAAATTGTTTCTACTAATTTTTCTCTCTCTTCTATTTTCTCTCTCTTCAGTCTTCAGTTGAAAGTATCATTAATTTCTTTCAGTTGGAAGTATCAGTTTTTGTTCTTACAGTATCATTTTTTGTTCTAAAAGTATCGCATTTTGTATTAGAAGTATAACTTTTTTTTATTAAATTGGTATTGAATTATTACGTAAATGATGGCTGTGGAACTGAATTAATCTTTTTTCTCTTTATTGTAAAAGTACCTTTTTTGTTTTAAAAGTATAACTTTTTGAATCAAAAGTATCACCATCTTTTTCAACATTGTAATGCAAATATCACTATTTTGCCGTAATTTAAGAAGTATCAGTTAGAAAGTATTGATTACTCAGCTCTTTAGTCAGTTGTGAGTTTTGGACTTTTGGCATTTAAGCTGGCTATTTTCCTCATTTAGCAGTGTGTGAGGTTTTTATGTGCTCAAAATCTTTCATCATTTTGCCAATTGAATCATAAAGATCTGTGGGTGATGAAGTGTTTTGTTGGGAAATTTATTGTTTAGATTTTGATGAATGCCATGTAAAACTTAGAATAGGAAGTTGGCACCCCATTTTTTGTTGTAAACCGCATTGTAATAAATAGGGGGTCAAGCCGAGTTAAGTCGGCTATGCCCAAACATGCAAGAAGACAAACCGGAGACTAGAAAGAAGACTCATTGCAAGACAACCGAGTATGGCAAAGAAGAGAAGACGGGAACTCGATCAAGGAGCAAATCTGAGATGCAACAGTGGAGTATCGATCAAGTCAACTCAAGATAAGCCAAGTCTCAAGTTGAAGTGACGGAAGAGTCATCCAATGATGGAAGGCGACTCTAAGTCACCTGGGAAAGCAAGGAAATGCGGTCAAGTCGAGATAATCGAAAGAGATCCGTTGCCGACGAAATCAAGAGAATTACTTAAACAAGTAATATCTCCATGCTACCTTTCTCGAAGTGCTCGGTCCCCGGAAGCGTGCAAAAGGAATAAACCAATGGGAAGCACTACACCGTGTCGAACTCCGAAAAGTCAAGAACATTTTATACGAGGAAGTGGCAAATTCAAGGATCGCAACAAGACAAGCAAGCGTCCACAAGTGACTTTAAAAAATAAGCTATCTCTTCAACGGGTAGATTTTTGAAAGATCACTATAAAAGGCTGAGGAATGACTCTGAGAGAAGGTGACCTGAACCACGAACATTCAAGAAAACATTTGAACTGTAACCAAAAACATTCTCAAATCATTCAAGAGTAATCCTCAAGCCTACATTACGAAGAAAATCAATCCAACACTCACCTGTGAAGGAAAGATAGCTTCAATCAGTTGAAGAGGAAACTTTAGAAGAAAAGGGGGTCTACATTCCACGAAGGATTGTAGGAAGGTTCAAGGTCGAACCAAGTCTTGAGCTTTTGGAGGGCTTCGTGATCAAATCCAAAGAGCTTGAGCAAGTGGGCTGGTCAGTAGTAGCAAGGCAACCGCCTGTGAAGAAGCCGAGTCGTCACGAGAAGCCACTAAGTGATCAAGGCGTCTCATCGAGTCCCAAAGGATCAAGTCACCGTGATCAAGACTTGTATCCGGACCGTACCACTTTGTATATCGATCAATACCTAGTGGATTCCTCCAGGAGTTGGAGAAGAGAGGAGTAGAAGAATTACCTCATCTTGAACCTCTATAAAAACTTATCGTGTCATTTACATTTCAAAGACTTTAAATTCCTGCATCTTATTTGCTTAACTTTGTCTTTGATAAATTTGCTATCCACTTGATAATTTCTAAGTACTAAATCAAGCTTTAAATCTCTCGCTTAACCATAATTAAGGGTGTTAAGTCTTTCAATAAAACAAACCACGCTTGAGCTAATTCGGTCTTAATAGTGAGTTATTCTATCAACAAATCGGTCAGTCATTTGAGTGACTAACTCTCTTGATTAACTAAATTGGTCATCCACCAAGGACACACTGTTGTGTAGTATCAACTCAAGTTTAAAAAGGATCAATCGTAAAGTTGGTAAGGTTTATTCAACCCCCTTCTAAACCTTACACTCACACCCCTTGGGACCTACAAGTGGTATCGGAGCGGTTGGTTCATTGAGCCTTCCGCACCGTTCTTGAACTAGATCTCCAACTTTTCAAATTCTCGCTTTAGTACTTAAATTTTCAAAACTCCTTTTATCATTAAAAATTATTATCATGGAAGCAAATGTGACACGCATCCCTATGTTCACAATTGAAGAATTTGATGATTGGAAAATTCGTATGCAAGCTCATCTATCGGATTACATGATGAGATGTGGATAGTGATAGAGGATGGGCCACCGCAAATCTTAAAAGTGAACACAATATGCGAAGAGTGCAGTTGAAGGTGAAGAGGATGTTGTCCCTAGACCACTATGGTTGAAAAACCAAGAACCGAATGGACAAATGATGACAGAAAAGATACAACCTGGACAATGTAGCCAAGGACATCCTTTACAAAACCTTGGACAAAGCCATGTTCAATAAAGTCAAATCATGCAAAACGGCTAAAGAAATGCAGGACAAACTAACATTGATTTGTGAAGGCTCGGAGCAAATCAAGGAAAATAAATTATCGGTGGTCATGTACAAAAATTTGAGAATTTCAAAATGATCGCGGAGAAAACCTGGATCAACCGGATGCTCGGTTCATAGAAATCACCAACGAGCTATCTCGCACTTGGAAAGGAATATACACAGAAGAAATGTGTATGAAGATCCTAAAAAGTCTCCCACCGAATGGGAAATGAAGGTTATGGCACCGAGACATTCCATGGACCTATCGAAGACCTCCAACCATGAACTTTTCTCGGATCTCAAAGCCTACGAATTTGAGTGAGAAGAAAAGATCGAGGAAGAGACAATTGTACTCCAAAACAATTTGCTCTAATTGTTAATGATGGAAAGAGAGCTAAGGTCAAAGAAGTCATTGATCCGAAAAAATAGCCTTGATGGTTAAAAGGTTCAACAAGTTCTTCAATAAGAACTACAAGAAAGGCAAGGGCGAATCTTCCGGAAGACACTCGGCTCCTCCAAGTCAAGGAAGATAGGCCAACCAAGAGAACAGATCATCAAAAAGTCAATATCAAAGGGCCGACAATCCAAGAATGGAAAGAGTCGATCAAAAGGTTAAATATCTATCTTTGAACCGTAGGCAACCAGTCACTATGCCATTGATGCCCATATCCTGTAGTCAACAAATACAAGAATGAAGAAGAAAAAAGGTCTTGAGAGAAAGAAGACAAGAAAAGAGAAAGGCAATGTTGGGCGCAGAGAATCTTTGAGTCAAAAGACATAGCCGAGTCGAGAGAATAGTGAAGCGACTACTCAAGTGACTCAAGAAGAAGCCCCGATCCGCTTGATGGCCAAGGAACAAGATCAACTCCGACCAAGAAGATGAGGTACACTCTAACTCATCAAACTCGGACTCTAGTGATAGTGATCGTGACACACACACTTCATCACCCACTGATTTTTATGATTCATTAGGCAAAATGATGAAAGATTTTGAACACATTAAATCCTCACACACACTACTAAATGAGGAAAACAAAATTTACTCAAGAGCGAAACTCACAAATTGACTAAGGAGGCCGAGTACTCTAAGTCAAATAGGATGAGAATAAAAGTTTAAAGACCGAAAATGCCAAGCTAATAGCAGAAATAGCTGCCATAGAAAAGAGGGAGAATGACCTCAAAAATGTGATTGCCTCATTCACTAAGGCATCTAAATCATTGGATGATCTTATTATGAGTCAAAGAGAATGTGGAGACAAGACAGGCTTAGGATTTAATTCCTCTGTGCTATGTCAAACTCCAAAAGTGATTTTGGAAAAGGGATCTTCAAGCAATGAAGTATCTCAAAAATCCAAAACTCCAAATGGTGCACACACATTTAATCCAAAGCACAATTACAAGCAAACTGGCCTTGGTTATAAAGAAAAAGAAAACAGCCAGTTGAGTGCGCTGAAAGGACAGCTGAGAAGAAATTCAGTCGAGTTCCTCAGTTGTCAATGGGATAATAACTCAGTATTGTATTGAAAATGGCATTGGTCATGAACTATCTGCAGCAAGGACTCCACAACAGAATGGAGTTGCAGAAAGAAGGAATAGAACTCTCAAAGAAGCAACAAGGACCATGTTAGTGAAGGGGTTACCAAAAAGATTTTGGGTTTGAAGCAATCAACACAAAGATGCTACACTCAAAATAGATGCATGATAAAAGACAAAATGACAAAGACTCCCTATGAGATTTGGGATGGGAGAAAACCAAATGTTGCATATCTTAAATATTTGGATGTAAATGCTTCATCCATAACAATGGCAAAGACAATCTAAAGGCTTTCGATGCTAAAGTGATGAAGGTATCTTCTTGGGATACTCACCAAAGCAAAGCTTACAGAGTACTCAACAAAAGAACTATGGTTGCGAGGAATCCATTCATGTGGTATTTGATGAGCCAAATGTAAATGGAGAAGACATTGAAGAATCGGCTAATAAGTTTGAATCATCCAAACATACTGAAAAAATCCCTATCTTTCAAGCCGAATCGAATTGTAAACTCGAAGAAGATGAGATAGTGAATCTCAAAAACAAGCTGGAAAATTTGCGGCTAAGTGATTACGAGAGAGCCGATCAAAGCAACACATCCTACAAGACGATCGAATCCAGCTAACTTACTCCAACCTCGATGTAAGATGGCCGAGAGACCATCCACCGAACTTGTCATTGGAGATATAAGAGAAGGTATCAAAACAAGATCTAGAACTCAACAAGAAGCTATGTTCACATGCTTTATCTCACAAATATAGCCTAAAGATGTGTTACAAGCATTGGATGACACACATTGATTCAAGCTATGCAAGAAGAGTCAATCGGTTTGAAAGAAATAAAGTATGGGAATTAGTTCAAAGACCCCCATCAAAATATTATTGGTACTAAATGGGTGTTCGAAACAAGATGAACGAGGAAGGTCTGTGGTAAGAAACAAAGCAAGACTAGTAGCCAAAGGATATTGCCAAGAAGAAGGAATAGATTTTGATGAAACATTTGCTCTGTAGCAAGATTGGAAGCTATAAGGATGATTCTTGCCTATGCGACTCACAAGAATTTTATTGTATATCGATGGATGTAAAAAGTGCATTCCTAAATGGTTTATTGGAAGAAGAAGTGTATGTTGAACAACCTCCAGGATTTGAGCGGAAGACTCTTGGAGATAAGGTATACAAACTCAAGAAAGCTCTGTATGGATTGAAACAGGCACCCGAGCATGGTATGATACTTTGTCACAATTCCTAATCGAGAATGGATTCACAAAAGGAAAAGTGGATAGAACACTTTTCGAATTCAAGACAAGAAAAGTATACTACTTGTTCAAATATATGTGGATGATATCATCTTTGGATCCACAAACAAAGAGTCATGTGATAAATTCTCAAACCTCATGCAAAGCAAGTTCGAAATGAGCATGATGGGAGAGCTGGCATTCTTCCTTGGACTCCAAGTGAAACAACTGAAGGATGGAACCTTCATAAGTCAAACAAAATACACCAGAGATTTAATGAATAAATTTGGTATGGAGGAGAAGTCTTCGTGAAAATACCAATGAATACATCGATCAAAATGGACATGGATGCGGATGGCAAGCCCTAGATCAAACAAGATACTGAGCACTTATTGGATCATTTCTCTATCTCACAAAGCGGGCGGACATCACCTTTGTTTGTAGGTGTATGTACAAGATTTCAATCTGCTCCAAAAGAGAGTCATATGACAAAGAACTAAAGAGAATCTTGAGATACTTGAAAGGAAGCCAAGAAGTTGGCTTATGGTATCCAAAGGAAGGTGGATTCAAGCTAATTGACTATTCGACTACGACTATCTTTGGATGCGAGTTGACAGAAAAGCACCTCGGGCACATGTCAAATGCTTGGAAACAGGCTGGTTTCTGGTTTAGCAAGAAGCAAAATTCAATAGCCACCTCTACAAATCCGAAGCATAATACATAGTCATGGGCAAATTGTTGTGCCCAAGTCCTATGGATGAGACAAATCGAGAGACTATGAAGTTGAAGAAAAGGAAATTCCAATCATATGTGATAACACAAGTGCAATTGCAATCACTCGAAATCTGTGTTGCACTCAAGAACAAAGCATATCGATGTCGATATCACTTCATAAGAGATCATGTTGAAAAGAAGGACATCATCTTGGAATATATCTCAACTGATAAATAGTTGGCTGACATATTCACAAAACCATTATGTGAGTCAAGATTTGAAGAACTCAAGCATGAGTTAGGATTAATTGAACTGAGCTGACACTCAGAAGAATCAAAGAAAAGAAATGAAACACAAAAAGGGAAAAAGAGTTGAACTCTCAAAATCATCTAAGTAAATCAAGATCGGAAAAGACAACTATCTGCCGAATCACCATTTGTCACCGAGTCACTAAGAGAACTGTGAGAAGAAGAGTTAAATCAGCTAAGGGATAAGCTGAGTCATTTATGAGCAAAGTGACAAAAACGCAGTCGTTTTTACCAAGCGGGAATGTTTTTAAGAATGACGTCGAGATAATTATGATGTGTCAGCAAAAGCCGCACACCAAGC
Organism: Rehmannia glutinosa; assembly: GCA_016081115.2. Lineage (NCBI taxonomy): Eukaryota > Viridiplantae > Streptophyta > Magnoliopsida > Lamiales > Orobanchaceae > Rehmannia > Rehmannia glutinosa. The sequence goes on from CM071927.1 coordinate 33,491,677, forward strand.
TTATGATTGGATATAAATGCTGCCGCATTAAATACGAGACATTAAATGCTAAATCGGCGTGCAAAATCTAAGCCGTTGATTTCGATCACATTTCAAAAAAACCACCCGCACGTCTTTTCAGAAACCATACTTAAACCATTTTCGTCTGTTTTCTCTCACTTTACCAAAACGGTTCATTTCTATCTCAAAAGCAAAGACAAAACTCTCTCAAAACCCTATAAATATTCAGATCACCATCTAAGTTTCTTTTCGTGAAATACTAAAAAATGGCATCAACTTATGATTTCGTCAAGCTAGGGAAACAAATCCACACTGGGTCTACTGTGGATTTCGAGGGAATGGTCAAACAGGGGTCCGATGACGCCCTCATAAAGAAAATCGCTGAAAAGCTCGAAACGTCCGGCCTAAAACCATTTCTCGATGGAGTTCTCGATGACCTATGTGGAAGAGGTCGCACGATTCTATGTGAACGCCGAGATTCACGATAAAGGGATAAGATCCTCTGTTCATGGAAAGAAGTTCACCATCTCTCGCCAAGGATTTGGTGAACACCGCTCACTACCGACGGAAGGAGCATCGAAAATCAACGGCCGATGATGTAAACCTGGCCTTTGCTTGGAAGGAAGTAGCCAAGTCCGACTATCTTTGATAAAATAGTTTACACAAACAAACAAGAGGTCAACTGAAGGAGGACTACCACAAATTGTTGGACATAGTTGCCAAATGCATAGACATCAAATTTGGCGGCTTTGACCAATCAAAAGCAAAGTTGATCGTAATGGTTGCGATCATTGAAGAAAGGAAAATAAATCAACTGAGTTTATCTACAGCAGACTCTGCCCGAGAATGTAGGAACAAATCATTCAAGGAAGATGGTGCATTTGGAGGATCCCAGGATATGGCCTGTGATTGGCCTACTGATGGAGGTGAAAGAGTCCCTCTTAGACATGGAAAGGCGTTCCATGTAAACAAGAGGATGTTCGAGATCAAACCTCTCGGCGCACAAGAGAGCCTACGCCAAGAGAGCGACACGAGTGAGGGGGAATCGGTGACCCTTAAGATACAAATTGTTTCCTCTCCACCAAAGAAGAAAAAAGAACAGTAGCTAAGAGAATCTACGCCCCTGCGCTAAGAAGATCCTGAGAAAGAAAAACAAACTCGCTCCCCGCCTGCAAGAGTCTCCGCCCCACTCTGTGTCTCGCCCAAAGAATAGCAATCGAGAAGGACTCTCAACTACCTTATCCGATCGTCAAAAAGAGGAGAACTCGATAAGCCAAGACGGCGACTCCTCGGTAAACACCAAGCCCCCGCCGCCCAAGACTCATAAGAAACTCTCTCGAACCGGAAATCCCTCTGCGTACAAACTAAGAGACGAAGAAGAATCATCAAGCACTCCGAGCTTGAGAAACCTAAACTGAGTCGACCACTCGGGAGCAGAATCTACGGAGATATTTGGAGAATTAGAGTCTCCGAGATATTATAGATGAAACAACTAAGTCTGTGAAAGGCGATCAACAGAGGCAAATCAAGACACAAACCGTAGTTCGCACAACCGAGACACAAAGAAGGCGATAGAGATGATAGTGATGTGATGATCCTATCCCCACCTTACCCGGACATCTAAAATCGTCTGCGAGAGTGGAGGAAGAGGAAATTGAGTCGATCAAGGGAACAGTTCCAACGACATGAATTTATAGAAGAGGAAGAGGAATCTGAACTTCCTCGATCGACCTCGGTGATCTCAAGATCGGATGAAGAAAAATCGCAAAGATATCTTGCGAGATCTTCAAGGATAAGGAGAAGGAGAGACAGACAGAGAGGAAGCTTAGGCACGTGAGAAGGCGATGATCGCCTATCACCGCACCACAAACACACATCATCTCCTTGATGTCTTATCGCATGCTGATGAGGATCGGACCTGCTTCGCCGCCACGAAAAGTTGCAAATGCGGCAAGCAATGCATGAATTCGAATTCTTCATGAGAAAAGCATGATGGAGGGACCAGGAGAGTCCTCCAAAACACACGGTGAAATCGATCCAATGGGAGTAGTGCGAAATCGCCACCGTTGTTCTTTCCACTTCCCCATCTCACTCGGAAGAAGGAATTAAGGGCTGGCGATGAAACTGGGCTAGTGGGGACCCCAATCGAGCCAACCCCTAATGAAGGTGTCTTACCACCCCCCCCAACTGAACACTCGGAGAAACAAACGGGAGTTTGGAGACGAGTGACCCCATTCCAAGTCACTCACTCAGTGGTGCGCCACGTGAGGGGAAACTCCTCCACCGCTGCGGCAAGGTCGGAGGATGCTGCAGATGACTCCACAACGAATTTAGGAGGCGAAGTGGAGAAAGCACAAACACAAAATACACAAAGTTGTTGCCATCAACGAAGCTCGGGCGATTGAGACTGTCTCGGTGAGGTGGCAACCGCTTCTCGAAAAACTAATGACGCGCTGGATGCGATCGAGGCACGAGACGGAACAACCCCGGGAGTTAACACTGCAGGCGATGAAAGTGCAATCCATGGGGTTGAGACTCCAATAGATGCCACCACGAGAAGACCCTAAGACAGTGACACCTTTGTCGAAAGAGAGGTCCAGGCCTCGCCGCGATTGAGAATGCGGGAGGTAATGAAGGCCAACGGGAGGTTGAGACTTCCCGGGTAAAGAAGTCAAGTAGAGAACATCCCTCCTGCTATCATTGATCCATCCGAAAAGGAGATAAGCGCGCTTCATGATTCCCAGGATAATCCTAATGTAACTTTTCTGGGACCGGAAAGCGACGAAGAAGCTGAGTCATCCCCGTGATCCAAAAGACTCAGCGGTGAGGATGTTCCAAGCACGAGCAAGTCGATCTCAAGACTACTCGTCAAACTTTCAATTTTGATGGTGAGCCACCAATGGAAATCTCATCATCGTCCGATGACGCTTCCGATAAGGCCGAGGACTAGTCCACTCAATTGGAGAAACCAAATGAGACCGACGAAGGCTGTTGAGACAAACGAGGCTCGGCAAGTGGGTCCACTTCACAAAAGACCCCAGTGAAACAGAGTCCACTGCGCGTAGGCTCCCAAGTGCAGCAGAGTTCGACTCCAAAAGGAACTTCACGCGCACCTTTCATCATTGAACAAATCCCGATTGGCCGTGATAGCTTTTGAGAACGATCTCGCGCTTCCACAGACTGACCACTCGCCTTCCATCCGACACCATCGTTCCAAACTATGACTTGACTTTGATGTGCTGCGTGGCCGTCAGCTCACCGCAAATGAAGAAACAACTGAAGTTCGGGAGGTGTTTAAAGCATTATTTTTGAAATTGAACGGATGGAGAGGCACCAGGCCTCTATGGACATGAGACTTGATAACAAAGATGCCAACCTTATCTGCGACTTGAGAGAGGCATAACAATCGAATCGGGGAATGGTGGCAACAAAGAAGAAACAATGCGTGTGGAACAAGCTAGATATTTGAACATTGTTCAACAAGTCACTGGTCCGGAGAGCCGAGAATGCTTGATGCAAAAACAAAATTGAGAGAACACATTGAGCACATGCATGAAGCTCACACTCTTTGAGATAAAGGCTGCTGCGTGAGCAAAATAAGAGTGATCTCCAGCGTATGGAAGAAAACATGGATAGAAAATTCAGCCTTCTCATGGCCGAGATGAAGCTAATTTCAGCAGAGTCCAACGCTACTCGCTCCGAATTTCGTGCGCATACTCCGCAGCCAGACTCGAGCGAACTCCGGCTATCGCCAGGCTCGACTTCCGCTGCCGAGTATGTTTCGGGGTTCCTCTCTCCTTTGATGATGCCAAAAAGGGGAAGAGGAATACCTTAAAGCGCTAAAGAGATCTGAAGGCGAAAAGGAGGAGCAAGCTCGTGAAGGGAAAGACAAACAGGAAGTTACAAGGAAAAAGAAAGGAAAGTCTTTGAGGGGAAGAATCGAGAGATGTGACCTTAATGATTGCACAAACCCCCAACAAGGTCTTGTCACGGTGATATTATCGGCAAAAACTCCCAGTGACTCGCCACTCAAACACTCGCTATATCTATGGCCGAAAAGAGAAAGACAATTGAAGCGGGGATGGAGGAAGTGGAAGGAAGGATGGATGCCTGAGTTATGAATATCTTGAAACAACATGGAGGCATTCCGGTGAGACGAGACACTTATGCCATCTCGGATGCCGGAACGAGCCAAGATCGAGTTGATGAATTTAAAACGCCGCATCTCGAAGGATACTTTGCAAACATGTCCATGGCTCAAGCTTGGGACTTGTCTTGGGAAAAGGGTCTCACGCTATGTGAAGAAGGCCGACGAGCGAGAGACTACCGGCGATCCTCTGCTGGTCACTCCGCTAGTCACTCACCGGGAAAGAAGAAGACCCCAAGTCAATACACGCCCAGGAAAGAGGAAGAAGCGATGGTGGAGGAAGAGGTTTGGACTGAGGCCTCTCGCCCAAAACATTGAGTACATAGATCCGGCAAGAAAGGAGGGATCTCTTTGGGCTGGTCTTGACCAAGTAGCCAATCTGCAAGTGGCTAAAAGCAATCTTGAGTATGCGAAAATAATCGAAGAAGAAAATAAAAGACAAACTCAGCTTTGGGAGGAGAGACAAGAGAGATTAAGAAGAGATGAAGTGCCCGGAAGGCATATGAAAAGAAGAAGAAGGCGGTGAAGATGAGAAAAAGAGAAGAAGACCAAGATGACGAATCAAGAAGATGAAAGAAGGAGGAAGCGTGAAGGAGATGAAGTGTTGTTGTCCACCCCTTCATGTATTTTACTATGTAAATACATAATATGTAAGTCTTCGTAATTAATCAGAAAATTTTCTATTTTTTGTAGACATAAATGTTTGCTTTGATACACCTTGTAAACAACCATTTGTAAATGAGAACAAGAATGTTATGATCAATAAAAGAATTGATTCTACGCATACATTCTTTGTGAATGCACTATCTGTATGTATCTTTGCTATTTACATTCTCAATGTTTTAAGTTTTGGCATCATCAAAAAGGGGGAAATTGATGGGAAATTTATTGTTTAGATTTTGATGAATGCCATGTAAAACTTAGAATAGGAAGTTGGCACCCCATTTTTTGTTGTAAATTGCATTGTAATAAATAGGGCTGGTCAAGTGAGTTAAGTCGCCTATGCCCAAACATGCAAGAAGACAACGGAGACTAGAAGGAAGACTCCGCTACAAGACAACCGAGTATGGCAAAGAAGAGAAGACGGAACTCGATCAAGGAGCAAACAGATGCGGTGAGTGGAGTATCGATCAAGTCAACTCAAGATAAGCCAAGTCTCAAGTTGAAGTGAAAGAGTCATCCATGATTGGAAGGCGACTCTAAGTCACCTGGGGAAAGCAAGGAAATGCGGTCAGTCGAGATAATCGAAAGAGATCCGTTGCCACAGACGTAAATCAAGAGAATTACTTAAACAAGTAATATCTCCATGCTACCTTTCTCGAAGTGCTCACCCCGAAGCGTGCAAAAGGAATAAACCAATGGGAAGCACTACACCGTGTCGAACTCGAAAAGTCAAGAACATTTTATACGAGGAAGTGGCAAATTCAAGGATCGCAACAAGACAAGCCAACGTCCACGAGTGACTTTCAAAAATAAGCCTATCTCTTCAACGGCGATTTTTGAAAGATCACTATAAAAGGCCGAGGAATGACTCGAGAGAAGGTGACTGAACCACGAACATTCAAGAAAACATTTGAATCAGTAACCAAAAACATTCTCAAATCATTCAAGATTAATCCTCAAGCCTACATTACGAAGAAAATCAATCCAACACTCACCGCGAAGGAAAGATAGCTTCAATCGCTTGAAGAGGAAACTTTAGAAGAAAAGGGGGTCTACATTCCACGAAGGATTGTAGGAAGGTTCAAGGTCGAACCAAGTCTTGAGCTTTTGGAGGGCTTCGTGATCAAATCCAAAGAGCTTGAGCAAGTGGGCTGTAGTAGCAAGCAAATGCCTGTGAAGAAGAAGCCGAGTCATACGAGAAGTCAACCGAGTGATCAAGGCGTCTCGGTCGAGTCCCAAAGGATCAAGTCACCGTGTGTGATCAAGACTTGTATCCTGGACTGCTACCACTTTGTATCTTGATCAATACCTAGTGGATTCCTCCAGGAGTTGGAGAAGAGAGGAGTAGAAGAATTACCCCATCTTCGAACCTCTATAAAAACTTATCGTGTCATTTACATTTCAAAGACTTTAAATTCTTGCATCTTATTTGCTTAACTTTGCGATAAATTTGCTATCCACTTGATAATTTCTAAGTACTAAATCAAGCTTTAAATCTCTCGCTTAACCATAATTAAGGGTGTTAAGTCTTCCCATAAAACAAACCACAATTGAGCTAATTCGGTCTTAATAAATTGAGTTATTCTATCAACAACTCGATCGAGTGCGTTGAGTGACTAACTCTACTTGATTAACTAAATTGGTGTCCACCAAGGACACAAATGTTGTGTAGTATCAACTCAAGTTTAAAAAGGACTAAATCGAAAAGTTGGTAAGGTTTATTCAACCCCCCTTCTAAACCTTACACTCACACCTCTTGGGACCTACATGTTTGTGTCACAATCACTATCATTAGAATCAAAATGAGATGAGTTAGAGTGTACATCATCTTCTTGATCTTTTGAGTTTGTTCTTTGGCCATGAGGCATATCAAAGCCTCTTCCTCTGTGTCACTTAAGTAGTCTGCTTCACTACTATCTGAGTTTGCTGGTTACTTGCACTTGGCTATTTCAGCAGTCTAAGCAGCCAACATGGCTTTCTTCTTTTCTTGTCTTCTCTCTCTGAAGGCCTTTCTATCCTCATCATTTCTGTACTTGTTGACTGGTGATTAGGGACAATCAACAGGAAAGTGTCCTGGTTGCATGCAATTCCAACACAGGGTTCTCAGCTCTCACCAAGTAAGCTTTATTAGTCCTCTGATTATCAGCTTTCTGATATTCAGTTCTTTGATGTTCGACTCTCTTGGGTGGTCTGTCTTCCCTTGCTTTGAAGGGTGTTGAGTGTCTCTTTGATGATTCACCCTTGTTCCTTTTATAATTATTATTGAAGAAATTATTGAACCTTTTTACCATCAGGGCAATCTCCTCTTGGTCTATGGTCTCATTTGACTCAACTTTCTTTCCTTCACCAGCCATGAGTGCAGCTGTCTTTGGTACATCTATCTCCACTTATTCCTTTCTTTTCAGCTCAAACTCATATACGTTTAGAACAGAGAACAACCTATGGTTTGATGTCCTGGTGAGATCCATGCAATGTCTCAGGGCCATGACCTTAATTTTTCACTCAACTGGGAGAGACCTTAGGATCTTCATACACATCTCCTTTTGTGTGTACTCCTTTCCAGAGCTGAAAGCTCATTGGTGATTTCTGTGAATCTGGCATCCAGCTGGTCCAAACTTTCATCTGCAATCATTTTAAAATTTTCAAATTTTTGGACTGAAACAGTTAATTTGTTTTCTTTGATTTGATCAGACCTTTCACAAATCAAAGTAAGTTTTTTTTCCAAATTTATTTGGCTGACTTACAAGATTTGACTTTATTAAATATAACCTTATCCAAGGTTTTATAAAGAATGTCCTTGGCAATATTGTCAAGATTGTATCTCTTTCGATCTTCGTTGGTCCATTCACAACGAGGCTTTTCAACCATAGCAGGCCTAAGCTCTGCTGCAACATCCTCTCCTTCAGCAGGAGGTGCTCTTCTTACAGCAGTGTTGACCTTTAAGATTTGCAATGGCCATCCTCAATCATTAGCCACATCTCATCATGCAGGGCTGATAGATGAGTCTGCATACGAATTTTCCAGTCATCAAACTCTTCCACAGTAAACATGGGAATGCGAGTTAAATTTACTTCCATGATAATAACTTTGCCTTTGAAATAAAAGTTTTAAAAACTCAAGTGTTGATTCTTTTGAAAAGAATGAGATCTAGTTCAGTTACCAGTACGGAAGGCTCAATGAACCAACTGGTCTGATACCACTTGTAGGTCCCAAGGGGTGAGTAGTATGGTTTAGAATGGGGGGTTGAATAAACCTTACAAATTTTTCGATTTAGTCATTTTAAATTATTTTCAGAGTTTTACACAAACCAGCTTAGTCCTTGAGGAACAACTAGGTTGGCTTACTCAGCAAAGTTACACACTCAACAGACTCAACTGAGTTGTTGATAGTATAATTTAGCTGCTTTCAGCTAACACTTAGAATAACAATTGATTTGGTTTTTGTTCAGCGGAAGACTTTTCAACCTTTTGATTTTAAATTTGTTTTGCAACACATGTTTTAGCAATTGTTATTATCAGTTGAGTTAAACAATTATAACTTAGGAGCATATATAAAATTAAAGCAATAATTAAATATGTTTTAAGTAAATATGACACAAGCAATTTTTATAATGGTTCGAGGATGGGGTAATTCCTATAATTCACTCTTCTCCAACTCCTAAAGAAATCCACTAGGTGACAAGATCTTGGTTACATAGCGGTCAATAGTCCGAGTCAGCTTCGATCACACAGCCAACTGCTCCTGGGACTCAGCTTCTTCACAAAACAGCTGTTTTGCTACTTCAGCTCCTTCAAACTTTTGGATTTGATCACACAACCTTCCAATGAGTCTAAAGGCTCTGGTTCGAACTTGAACCTTACTACTTCTCCTTCAACCTTGGAGAGTAGACCCCTTTGTTCTTTAAACAAAATTTTCTCTTCAACTGGTGAAGTAATCTTTCCTTCACTGAATATTTTGGATTGAGTTCCTTCGAATTTTGGCTTGAGGATATCTTTGAAAGCTTGAGAGAATTTGTAGGTTATTGCTTGATTGCTTGTATGCTTGTAATGAACTTGGTAACCTTCTCTCACTTGCTTCCTCAGCCTTTTATAGTGTAGATTTGAAATTATGTCCGTTGAATAAATAGACACACATTTCGAATCACACTCGTAGGTCGTTGGCTTGTCTTGTCCTTGCAGCATTAATGAGGATCATACCATGAATTCAATGCTCTACAACCTTTCCTTAGTCTCCGCAGGTTTTCAGGTAAATCCCATTGGTTCCTTGCTTTTTGCACTTTTTCAGCAAAACAACTTTATTGTTGGCAGCCTGATACATGGCTTATTTCTAGCAAAACCTTGACTTGTGTTGACAACGGATCTCTTTCAGCTTTCTTTAAGTCTTATCTGTTGCATACCCGTTTGACATTCGATTCCAATCAGTTTGGAATGACTTAGCTGTCAGTCAGCTGACTGAGACAACTTTTCTGTCACTTGACAGAACCTTCACTTGGCTTCACGCAGCTGACACACAGCTGGGTCTCCTCTTCAATCTTTAGTCGACTCTAGTAATCTTCAACTTAGCTGACTCCAACTCAGCTTATACAACCCTATCTATTACAAGTTGAATTACATAGAAATTGGGGTGCCAACTTCTAAGTTTTACATGGTATCATCAAAATCTAAACATAAATTTTCCTAACACTAATTATTAAGGTAAAATTTTTTTGACAACTATTTTTACACTCAAATTAAAAAAATATGATTTTTTATTTTCTCATAATTTATACTTAGAAATTATTTAATGATCAAAATACTATAACAACATCTAACTATTCTTTGATAAGACTGACCAAATAAAAATTAAAAACTTAAAATCGAAAATAAATTAAATAAATTCAAAAAAGCATATAAGATCTATAAAATATTCCATGAATCTAAAATTATCCAAGAATTCATAAAATTATATAAATAAATATGAAATTATGAAATAAAGCATTAAAATTATCATATAAATCTAAAATTTATTTGATAAGTCTTAAAATCATCTGATAAAATTTAAACAATATTAAAATAAATCAAAAGTTATAATAATTAAAATATAGATCATTGGATAAATTCAAATACAATCAATTCATATCTAAAATTATTATATGAATTTAAGAATTACAAAATAAAATCTTACTATTAAAATAATATAAAATATTAACATATTTAATACATCATTCTTTCCAATTTTTTAAAAATTGTAATTCCCTATTTCAATGAATCTAATTTGTACCTTACCATAATTTGGGTAAATCTAATGATTAAGGTAAAAAAATGCAGTTTTTTTATTTTCTTAATTTTAATAATTAAAATTTATTATTTTGAGTAAATTGATTTTTCTTAGATTTTCATGATTTAAAATTGGTATGATTTTAGACATTATGTGAATATGAATTTAATAGTTACTATTTTTATATTATTGTTCACAAAAATTAGTATTTATTTCGTTTTATTTATTACAAATCATAATCTTGAGGATAAGTATAATAAAATATCTGGTAATTGCCAAATATGAAAGATTCAAACAATATTCTATACAATCCGAATAATACAATACAAATATGGAGAACAAATTTGCAATTCCAAATCGACTGAAAAACATGTAAATAAATTTAATATATAACACAAAATTAACAAAAAGATATTCACATCTAGGTAATGATATAGGGGATTTATAAATATATTCAAATTTGCATTATATTGCAGATAGAAATAAAATAGATATACATATATGAATTTTATAGAAACAAATATTTTATATACTTTTTGGATATAAAATACATAAATATTGATTATGTAAAAAAAATCTATTTATTTTTTCTATTCTTTAGGCTATATTTATTTGTTAATCTAAAACAAGAAAAAAAATGTCATATAATCATGATTTAAGTTGAATAATATTGTTATGGATTAAACCAATGGCACTATGATTATTTATTAAAGTAACAAGTATAGTAATTTGTTGGTATAAATTTAAAAAAAATATTAATTTATTTTGTCTCCATGATTTAACTTAATTTAGTTTTGAAAAATTATTAAGTGAATTTATAATTTTTAAAGTTTTAGACAACTCAACAAGTGTTTATAATATATGCATATACTTGCTTCAAATATATAATCAATTTATTTTTTCTCGTTTCTCTATATTATATAATCAATTTGTTTTTTTCCCTTCCCCTTTTTCCAAAATTTTCATTTATAGTTAGATATTTAATATAATATTTTGTAAGAATGTATTAAGTTATTGTAATAATTATTATTTAATAAATCCTACATTATTTGTTCGATCAAGACTGTCAACCTGCAACCCCTTTCTCCGTTCAAAGAGAGTGGCGAGTTTGAGTTCTGAAATGCCCGTCATGTCCAGCCTAATTACAATTCCTATAATGTATTTGTTTCTTATTATTAACCTATATAGTACTTTATTATATTATACTCTGTGCATCGCACGGGGTAATATACTAGTTTATGATATATGTGTAGTTGTTAGTTGGACTTATCCAAGTTCTTCATAATAATATAAAATTGTATTTAAGTTGATTAAACTCAATAAAAAAAAATACTTATTTTAATTAAATAAAATATCTCAAACTATGTATCCCTATATTATATATATTAGATATATCCATACATAGCATTTGATATATTCATGTAAGAAGAAATTAAATTTTTATTTAATATAAATTTATATTTATAATAGTTTTTTATATATGAAAAATTATTTTTTTTATATTTTTTAACGTACTTTTCATGTTAATAGAATAATTTTTATATTTCTCAGTGTATTTTGGTATTCAACTTTTAAAGTTGTACATTTAGACTATTAGATATGAATTTATCTGTTTGTATCTTTTTGATATATGTGTATATATAAATAGTAAATAGTTTTTATTTTTTGAATATTTCATTTCCCCATAAAACTATGTTGCTAAAAATAAACATGATTTTTGTTTAATTCCTTTAATAATTCTAACAACTGTTCAACTTTCTAAACTTTAAAAAGATATTGTAACTTCAATGGCTTTATTATTGATTGCATTGAAAAATAATACATTAAATATTAAACATTGACAATTATTTTTTTTTAAACTTTTACTTTCTTATAGATAAACATTTCCAATATATATACAATTCACATTCATAAATTTTTTAATATCAACCAAATATATTATATTTAAAAACTTTTTCATAGTTTATAATAATTTATTTTTATATTATTTAATTATATAATTTATAATTAAATTAATTATTTTTTATATTTTAATTATTTATTGAAATTCTAATTTTTTTTTGAGTTACTAAAAATTATAAAAATACAATTCTTGCATCGCACAATATTAAATTACCATTATGAGAACCCGAATAGAACATAATAATTTAAAATTCCATATAATACATACAAACCCCCACAATAAATTTTCAAAATTTTAAAAATCGACTTAACAACATGAATAAATAAAATACATGAAAAAATACGCAAAAGATAAAAATATCCCCAAAGTAATCAATATAATAATATCAGTAACATTACAAAAACTATATTTTATTGTCTCCTATTTCCTTCACTAATATACTTAATTCTCCTACACATAGGAGACGACTTTGAAAAATAATTTTGCATCCGAATTTACTACTACAACCTTTAAAAAAAGTATGTAACATATTTTCACACTTATTAGAATCTAAAAATGACTAAACGAAATGGGCGATGAAGGTGCACTTGTGCGTTTTTATGAAAAAATGGTTTTCAAAGATTGAATACAAATACATAGGCTTGAATATTTTTTTTTTATGATTCCATGTTATGATATTTTTTTCATTTTTGATTTTATCAATAAAAACATTAAAGACTAATTTTTGCTTATTGTTTGATAATATATAAAAATTATCACAAGAAGATATAATTCATAGAATTATTAGGAAAGTGCACATGTTATAGTACAAATGGATGCCTTACAGATATATCCCCATGCATCGCACGGGCAAAAAATTAGTTACTTTATATGTATCAGATCCGGATCCCAGTCAAATCGAATAATGCACTATTCTAATTAAATCCCTTTTAAAGCCAATATTTTTGTAATTAATTCAGATAAATATGATAGGATTGAGTTCAAATTGGGTTCCGACACAAAAAAGCCTAATGTCTTAAAAATATTAGTTGATAAAGTTTCTGGGCCAATAAATAGAGAGCCTGTAGAATAAAAGGCCTGAACTTGGGCAGAAAAATGAAACCCCGAGTACAAATAGTTTAGAGGTAGGTGTTCTTTTGAATAAGGATGGCGCCTAATGAAATTTCACCCATTTAGGGGGCGATTGAATATGCTTTTATTTAAAAAAAATTACTTTGTTAGAGAATAGTGGTAAAAAAAATTTGGAAGGAAAAAAAAAAAGAATTTTGAGAGTGTGATTGGATGTGAGATGAAAAATTAATGATATAAGTTGATTTGATTTAAAAATAGTAAAATAATGATTGTATATGATTGGTAGTTATAAATGTGAGAGTGAGTTGAAATTTGTGGGAGAATGCGTAATAATGATTAGTTTTTTTTGTGAAAAATGTGTAGATGTGATTTGTAAGAGAAGAAAATGAGAAGTAGTGAAAGTGGGAGAAAAGTATATTTGTTTTTGAAAATTTTCATAAACAAACGCATATTTGGTCAAAAAAATTCTCCAGCGGAATGAAAATATAATCTCTTTCATATTCAATCGCAGCCTTAATCTCCCAAATTAGCCCACTCGAAAATAGACTATTTTAATTTAATTGTAAGAATCTCCCAACCCTGCCAGCTTTTTTTATGTTTTTATGGGTAAATTCTAATTTACCCCCTCTACTCTTGTTAATTTACACTTTACCCCCTTGTACTTTCAATTGTCTCATTTTACCTCCTTCTACACTCATTTTATCTCATTTTACCCCTTTGTACTCTCATTTTGTCACTTTACCCTCTTATATTCTAATTTATTTCATTTTACCCCTTTACTCCCATTCTAAAATATGTATACTTTTATTTTATACAATTTTAACTATTACTTAATACTTAATATTATTTTTCAAAAAATATTTAATATTAAAATTATTTAAAATTTATTTAATTCAATTCAATGAATATTTTTATTAACATAGCTATTATTAAATTTAATTTTCTTGATTTTATTATTATGTAATATTTACTAAAAACTCTATTTATTGAATGACTTATCAAAGTATCATGGACTTTTTTTAAAAGAAAATTAAAATAGTTTGTTTGAACTCATAATAATTCATCGATGACAAAAAACTTTACTAGAATTGTACATGATATTTACTAAAAACCAATATGTATTGAACAATTACACGATATCTTCATGTAGATTATTTATTTTACTTCGTTGCCTACAAAATTGAATAAATAAAAAAAAATTAGCTTGTAACACCCGGGAAAAAAAACAAATATGTGTATTTAATAGAATGGCTTCAGTAGAGCTGAAGGCTCAACTACCGAAACTAATGGACGTGGGATTTATCCGACCAAGCACAGCCCCGTGGGGAGCTCTAGTGTTGTTCGTTAAGAACAAATATGGATGCATTGGACTGTGTATAGACTATCGCGGTCTTAATAGCGTGACTATAAAAAATAAGTATCCCCTTCCAAGGATCGATGAGCTGTTCGATCAACTTCAGGGAGCCAAGGTGCACTCAAAATTCGATTTGGAACAAAGGTATTACCAACTGAAGATTAAGATAGCTTTTCAGACTAGGTATGTCCACTACGAGTTTGTAGTGATGCCATTTGGATTAACAAACACCCCAACAACATTTATGGATTTAATGCACCGAGTTTTTTGACATTATCTTGACCAGTTCATACCTCGTTCACATTGAAAATGAACAATCATAAAGAGAAAAACATCATGGATTTCAATCAGTCAATGCAGTTCTCATCTACATCTAGACCAACTTTACAACTCCATGATTTTATGTCGATCGAGACCTCTACATTACATGATAACCATCAGGTAATCATTTAAATTATTTGTTGTTTATTGTAGATTTGAAATTTTTATAAGATGTTTATCATTTGTTTCATATTGCAAATAAACAGTATTCAATCAGTTTTACTTATATAATTTCATAAGACCTGATTTTTAGCAATTATTCATTACTTATAAAAAGGTATAATCATTTATATTTTAGGAATTACTATGCATACATTATTGCATTTGAAATTCATTAAAAGTTGTATATATAATTAATATAATTTCTAATTTAATATTGTTCCTATTAAATTTACTATATTACAATTTCTTAAATAGATAATATATTAATTTAAGAATCCTTACTCCTTATAAATATAAATATGAACGATATATTTTTTAGTAATAGTTTATTAACTATGTATAATTGTCACGCCTCAACTCGTAGCCGTGACACAGTCAATTAAACTTATGCCGGCCCAATAAACCATTCTTTCAAACATAAAAATATTCCAAGCATAATAGTGATTTCCCAAATTCATACATAATACCAAATTAGTCTAAGTCTGAAACTGTCGCAGCGGAAATAAATGAAAGAACAACATTGTCAATAGATGTTTCTATGAGTCCTACGCCCGTCTATTACAAAATTCCCAATTTGTTCATTCATAAGAAAAAACACAAATAGGATTTAATTGTCTCAAAAGTCCAATACAACATGGGGCTAGTCAGTAGCTTTAACATCTTCGCCATAGTCTTCCTCTGGCAAAGTCTCATTCTGTGGTTGGGAAAAATAGGTGGAAGTGAGATAAAAATTCTCATTGGGTGTGGTGAGTGTGTACAAATGGGGCTTATATTTTATGCAGTAAAATCATTTTATGAATTTTTATGCCAGAAATGTGCAATGGCATTCTTATAACTTAATAGTTTTAGTAGTGTTATTTAACAGTTAGTCCATCAATTGCATATCAGTTGGTTGCGCACGAAGTGTGACGCCGACCTAATATCCAATCAGTATGTTGTGCGTCGTAACGTCACAACCAGTCCGTCCTTATTCGGCAGAGAAGTGTTGATCAAACATCAACTCCCCAACATGTACACCTTATCCCTCCAATGGATAAGGTCGTAACTATTATCCCAGTTAGCACGACGTCTCCACAGTCGAGTCAACTAAGCTCGGAGGTCGTCATAATCATGATATGCCCAGTACCTATGACCCAATCGCCCGCCAGACTCTCTAATCCAGCTCGAGGTTGGGATTTGGACAATGGAGGCCGGTATGAGATTGTAGTCTGGCTACCAATCTCACACACAACTTATCCTTTCCACGATTCGATTAGTCACCAATCAAGAGGGACCGAGTGCTCAAAGACTCGCCGCATCCAAGATTGATCGATCGATAAGAAGACCGGAGTTTTTAAAGACTCGCCGCGTCTAGTAATCAGTCATCTGATTCATTTTCATGTCATAGTTACCGGGTGGATAATCTAGTCGGGTATATTATTCAGTTCAGTATATTATGTAGTAGTCCTTAATAAAATTTCAGATTATTCGGGCGAGGAAGTCGTCTTATGAGTAGTATAATTAATTGGTAAGAAAATCTCGAATAAATTCGGATAATAATTAAAAATATATTTTTTAATTAATAATTGTAAAAATATTTTTAATATTATTATAAATAAACTAAATTTAGAAAATATAATTTTATGTGACCTTAATAAGCTTTATTTAAAATAAAGCATTTTACTAAGAGAAGAAATTTTATACCGGGATTTAAAATTCAATAAGTTTTGATTCCGGATTCCAAAAAAGACAAGGTCAGTTTTTAATTTTTCTAAAAATTCCAAATAATCATATTTTCAAGGTCTTGGGTCAGATTTTCAAAAATTGCAGTCATCCTAAATTTCTCTCAAATTATATTTTTGACCCGATACTTTAAAAATGTATATCTCTTAAATCGGGAAAGGTATTAACGAGATTCCAAGTCTAATATTTTTTTGGGGCAGTATATAGCTAGGGTAAGAGTAGTTTTGAGAAATTCCCCATTTAAGTACCAAACTCTTGAAAACTTCCATTTTGACCCCAAAGGTGATTTTACCGTTAAGGCTCGATTCAAGCCCGTTTCTTGTGAAATTTGGACTAAAGGTCCAGATTATTTTTTAAAATAAGTTCATACTATATTTGGGATAGTGTCTTCCCATACTTTCAAAAATTACAGTTTAATCCTCTAAAGTTTCAAAATTATCATTTTGGTGTCTAAATATTCTTTGAATCGCATTTGCTTGACCCGGAGGGTCCCGATTATTACTTATCCTATACACATTATTTTTACAGTATATAAAATCCAATTTTCGAAATTTACCACTAGGTTTTCATAGTTTTCGGACTTTTCATTTTTGGCCCTATATTTTGCCCTATTTGCAAAAATAGCCCAAGCACGATTTTGTTTTCAAATTCATTTTTCCAGAATATTTATATAATATATTAAAATATATTTCTCATTTTTCTCAGCCATTTCGAATATATAAAAAAATAGGCATATAAAGCATACAAAAGCCATTTTTAAGCATTAATCACTTTTGTCATAAATCCAACTACACATATATCTTTTTTCGAAACTTTTCCAGAATTATAAAACTGAAAATTTCCACAAAATGCAATACATAAATTAACACATGCATAACATGCCATTTCTATGCAAATTAATGAGAGTTTAGAAAGATTTTCACCCACCTTTTGTGTTCTTGGTAGTGGTTGGACTAGCTAGCTTCTATTCCTTACAAAACCTCCTTAAAGTCCCAAATTTCTTTAGGGTAGCCCTTACATGGGAGTTTTTGGGTGTAAAAATGTGAAGAAAATGGAAAAAGAAGAAGAAGTACGTAGTAAGGAGAATATGGTGACAAGACTTTACATTAACTTTAGCTTTTGAAGCCTTCTAAGTCACACCTCTCCCGAATTTTTCGGCCCTTCTCTTCAATCCTTTTACCCAAAATTTTCGGCCCTTTTGAAATTGGTAGAGAAAGATGAAGTTACTTGTTTCTTGGTAGAATTTTCTAAGTGTTTAGAAGTGAAAAATGACAAGAGTTCTCTCCCCCTTCTATACCTTAATGCTAGGCATGATGGTTTTCTTCTTGGAAGTTGGTTGAGGAAGGCATGCTTGGTTGGGAGTAGGAGAGTCTCTTGGGGCTTGAGAAGGCCTGTAATGAAGTGAATAGGATAAGGGGAAAAAGACAAAGCAAAGGGGCATGCTTGTGATGATTGTTTTCATCTTAATGATATTGCTCTCTTTCTCTACTCCTCTTGGCCGTCCTCCTCACAACATCCTCCTACAATATATAATTTTTTTATATTTTAGTGATATTTGAATTCTAATATCACATAACTAATCCTTTTTATCACCTTTTTATACACTAATGCTTTTATATAAATCAAATCTTACATCTATTTTACTTATATAGTTAGTCATCTAGTTATAAGGTGTGTAGTAATTCCCAAGTAGTATCATCACTTATAATCTAAGGTATTAAATAGAATTAGAACCAATAATACAAGTCAAAGATATCAATCAAGCAATTAGTCAAATTATAAAAATTATTTCGAAATAAATAAATATAATTTTTGAAATTACTAAAATATTTAAATAAATATTATGCTACAAGAAAATAATTAGTTGTTAAGAAAGGAAATCCAATCGGGTAATGTATCGCTTTGAAAGTTGAAAGAGATCGACAATTATTAAAGAAGTGAAAATAGGTGTTATTAATATACACTATAAAATAAAAATAATTCCAAGTATAAATGATATATCTATTACCCAAATCAAGTAGTAATTAATTGAACAAATCAAGAATGAGACACTTTGCTATTTTAATATAAAGGTCGGATTTTTAACAAAATAAATCTCAAATATTATTCTTTCAAAAATTAAAATTTTACTTGATGAACTTTCAAAACATGAGTCATTGTCTTTGTTAAAGTATTAAAATAGTAGTGGATGGTTTTAATAGACCAAAAAATGAAATGGTTTGCTTGAAAAACATAAAATCATTTTTAATAAAATAGGTTCAAATACAACTTTATTTTATGCCGAGAATTTCAAAAATCATAATAAATTTTTGTTAACTCAAGATAATAGATTTGGAGTAAAATGTTGAGTTTATCGGAATGGATATTTCAAAATCTCAAAATTAAGATGTAGTTTCTTTTAAATAAAAAAAATTGTTTTGATTGATTGAGAAATAGTAGCTTTATGAAAACTGACTAAATATAAGTATCGTCGTTATTAAAAAAAATGGCGACAAGAGTTTTATTTTTCAAATACTAAAGAATGGAATTTTTAATAATATATTAGGTAAAATAAATAGTGAATGCAAGAATAAATTATTGGTACAAGAACATTAGTATAGAATATTAAACCATTAAAACGAAAAATATATGTGAATCGTATCGTCTATGGTATAAAAATCTGGGGCCTCACAAAAATAAATATTTAATTGTTAATAAAATTATCATGAGTTCGTAGAAACTATATGTTACATTAAAATATTTTTCATACAACATTAATAATTCCTAAAATAAAGAAAAAAAATTATTATTGATGCATTTATCAAAATATTAATTAAAAATATATTTTTAATAATTGATATTTAAGTTGAATATAAATTTAGAAGTAAAATGTATTATCTAATAACAAATATCGTAAGATTTTTTATTTTGAATGAATTAATAAATATCATAAGATATAAATTTTAAAAGGAGTTATGTTAATAAAAATAGTGATCAAATTTGAATTAAAATAAAATATAAATATTAATTAATAGTATGTAAAATAAAATTATAATTATTTTAGAATGAGACTAAGGGGTAAAGTGAGAAAAATGAGAGGATAAGGGGACAAAATGAGAAAATAAGTGTACAAGAGAGTAAAGTGAGATAAAATGTGAGTACAAGAGGGTAAAATGAGAATTAACAAGAGTATAAGGGGGTAAAGTGGAATTTACCCTTTTTTTATTGTAGGGTTTTTGCTTTTCTCTATCTATCTTTCTTTTCTATCCCTCTTTTTTCTCTCTATCTCTTCTTTCTCCGATCATGTGCCGCTTGCGGCTAATGTTAATGTTCAAGGAAAAGGGCCTTCGGGCAAAACGAATGGAAATGGGCCTTCGGGCAAAACGAATGGAAATGAGGCCTTCGGGCAAACAAATGGAAATGGGCCTCACGGGTACCAAATAACAAGGCCCACTGAGACCCTGATTAGAACAATGTATTACCAAATGAGATCGCATCCTAAAATGGTTTCATGCAACGAAAGACAAAGTTTTATGCGAAAGAAAGTTTTAAGCAATGAAATAAAAGATTTTTAAGAAAGAAAACGTAAAGTCTTTTTAAGTTAAATGTAAGATATTGCATTAGGCATGCATTCATGCATGAGATTACTTGTTGAGCTCCTTTAGCTCATTCCACGAATGTTAATCTTTTCAGATGAGAATGCTTGAGAGGAAGGAGATGGCGTAGCGCAGTGACTCGGAAACCCACGTCATGATTTTCATGTTCTCATATATTATTATTTTCAAGTTTTAACTTTTTAGTTTATTAAATGTTGAATGTCGTTTTATTTTCAGTATGAAAGTTTTTGGACAAGTAATTATTTCAGTTAATATCATTTAATTCCGCTGCAAAGTTTTCGAACGAAGTGAGATTTTTATTATCCCATATTTTTAGTATTTCAATTTTAATTGCTTATTTTCGCATAATTATCCAAGCAAGCTAGAAAGGGCGCTACATTTAGTGGTATCAGAGCCAAGGCTTACTAAAATCGATTCTGTAGACTTTTCAAACGATTTATTTTATGACAAGTTTAAAGTCAACTAGTCATGGGTTCTGAGTCGCGCTTCCAGCATCTCTCTCCGCAATATGGTAAGCTTTCCATTCAATATGATTATGCCCGTATAATTTTGTGTTTATTATATAGTTTTAGACTGCAAATGTGAATGTCCTTGAGATGGTATTGATTATTTGATGCACCCATAATATGTTTCATACCTTGTTACTGATCTAATTGTGTATTTACTTGTGCTTTTAATGCTTATGCTCCATTGAATATATGAGTTATTTGCACGTTTTAACATATTATGTTTCTTATATTAGACAAGTTCCGAGGACGAAACTTTTATAACGTGGGGAGAATGTAACGACCCAGATTTTTATACCATAACAAGAATTTTATTAATTATGTTATTAGTTTATTTCATGGAATAATAATGGAGAATTAGAAATTTATTAATGATTTTACGAGATATAATTTGTTAAATTACGGATAATAAGAGATTATTTTTAATTGGACTGTTAATTTGTTTTATTTGAGCCTTATAATTTTGGACTTTTAATTAGTATAGAGTATTAAATCAGGCCCACATTATTAGTAGATTGATTATAGGCCCATGTACCCTAAACCTAACCCAATTAAGTGTAGGTTAAAACAAAGATATAAGACATGTAAAACACTCACAGAACACACAAAACACATGATAGTTAGAAAGAAAAGTGATTTCCCAACACAATTGACTCGAAAAAGGATTTTACTATCCATAAGTTGAACATGCAAGTAATCTCTTTAGTTTAATATAGAATTAGGATTTAGATTATTATGATGTCTAACTCAAAGGCTTGTTGCTTAATATGTATAGAAATTTATATATTTTCATAGATTTCGTACGTGTTGAATTAGATTTGTTATCGCCGCTTCGTGAATATTTGGTGGTCAAAATGCTTCTGAAATCGTTTATGCATGTTCATCCTTATTCGGACATCAACGCCTTATATTTGTCAGGGACATTGGAAACAACTTGCTTGGGTATTTATGCTAACCAATCGTCATTTATTTTTGTTAAAGTCTGCCCATTTTTGATTGTTAGGAAATTTAATTGTTAGATTTTGATGATACCATATAGAACTTAAACTAGAAAGTTGGCACCCCTATTTTTCTTGTAATCATTAAATGTAATGGATAAGAATTGCGAGAGCTGAGTCAAGTCAGCCAAGTCAGAATTACAGGAAGTCAACTATGGACTGAATTAAGGACTATACTGCGAGTCAGCTGAGTACAACATAAAGAATGACAGGAACTCGACTGAAGAAGAATCAACTGAGGAACAGCTATGAGAAGCATCAACCAAGTCAACCTGAGAAGCCAAGTCCATCAGTTAAAGTGACAGTTGAGTCAATCCTACAATTGAAGAAGACTCAAGTCAACTGGGGTTACAAGAGCCAGTCAAGTAAAGGCAACTGACAATAAACCGTTGCACATAAATCAAGGGGATGACTTATTTTAGAAATATCTCCATACTGCCATGTCTTAAAAGTTATCAAGTCTAAAGCGTGCGAATTAAATAAGCCAAAGAGAATTCTTAGTGGGTGTCAGACCCTGAAAAGCTGGAACATTCAAGGATACGAGGAAGTGGCACTATCACACGCTGAGAAAGCATGTTAGGACAAGCCAACGTCCATTGAAATGTTGTTTGAATAATTATCTATCTCTTCAACGGATAATTATTCAAATAATAGTATAAAAAGCTAAGGATTCAAAAGAAATGTATGTATGCAACGTACACAGAGACACAAGAAAGATTTAGAACAATATCAAAGCATACAAATTCAAGCTGAAAAGAAAATTATTCATAAATCCTCAAGCCAGCAAGTTACAAGATTTTGAAATCCAACACTCATTGTGAAGGACAGAAGCTGCAGTAGAAGGAGAAGAAGTTGCTGAATCAAGACCAGCCATGGTTGAAAAACCAAGGACTGAGTGGACAAATGATGATATAAAAGATACAACTTGGACAATATGGCCAATGACATTCTTTACAAAACATTGGACAAAGTCATATTCAATAAAGTCAAATCTTGCAAATCTGTAAAAGAAATTTGGGACAAGCTGACTTAAATATGTGAAAGATCAGAACAAATTAAGGAGAACAAACTATATGTTGCTTTCCAAACATTTGAAAACTTTAAAATGTTTGCAGGTGAAAATTTGGATCAACTGGATGCCAGATTCATTGAGATTACAAATGAGCTTTCAGCTCTTGGAAAGGAATATACACAGAAGGAGATGTGTATGAAGATATTAAAAGCACTCCCAACTGAATGGGAAATGAAAGTTATGGCCTTGAGACATTCAATGGATCTCTCAAAAACATCCAATCATGAATTGTTCTCAGACCTCAAGGCTTATGAGTTTGAGTTGAGAAGAAAAGATCAAGAGGAAACAGTTGTGCCCAAGACAGCTGCACTACTCGCCAATGATGGGAAAAGAGCTGAACCAAAGGAAACCAATGATTAGGAGGAGATAGCCCTTTTAGTAAGGAGATTCAATAAGTTCTTTAACAAGAACTACAAAAGAAACAAGGGTGAAACCTTTAGAATACATTTATCACCCTCCAAAACAAGGGAGGAAAGGCCATCCAAGAGAGCTGGAAATCAAAGAACTGACTACCAGAAAGCTGGTAGTCAAAGGGATGATAGAGATGATCAGAGAGCTGAATTCCTCTGTTGGAACTGCAGACAACCAAGTCACATTGTCATTAATTGCAAATACCCACCTGTCAGCAAATACTGAGATGAGGAAGAAAGAAAAGTCTTCAAAGAAAAAAGACAAGAAAAGAAGAAAGCAATGATAGCTGCAGAGATAGCTGAGCCAGCCAAATGCAAAGAACCAGCTGACTCAGACAACAGTGAACCTGACCACTCAAGTGACTCAGAAGAAGATGCTCTAATTTGTCTTATGGAAAATGAACAAGAAGATGAGGTACGATCTAACTCTGCTTACTCAGACACTAGTGATAGTAACTGTGACACACACACCTCTTCACCCACAAGAATTTATGATTCATTAGACAAAATGATAAAAGACTTTGAGCACATCAAAACATCTCACACACTTTTAAATGAGGAAAACAGTCAGCTTAAAAGCCAAAACTCACAGTTGACTGAGGAGCTGAGTACCCTGAGTCACATAGCTGATGAGAATGTCAAGCTAAAGGTTGAAAATGCAAGGATCATAGCAGAACTAGTTGCTACCGAAAAAAGAGAACATGATCTTAAAAATGTGATTCCCTCATTTACAAAAGCATCCATATCATTGGATGGCCTAATTATGAGTCAAAAGAATTGTGGAGATAAGATAGGCATATGATTTAATTTGTTTGTGCATAGTCAACCTCCAAGAGTGATTTTGAAAAAAAGATCTTCAAGTAATGAAGCATCCAAAATATCCAAAACACCAAATGTTGCACCCACACTCACTCAAAGGCACAATCACAATCACACTGGACTTGGTTACAAAGTTAAAGGAAATAAGCCAGTGGAGTATGCTGAGAGGACAACTGAGAAAAGGTTCAGTCAAGTTCCTCAGCAGACTCAAAACAAGAAATAATCTGTAAGAAATAAACAGAGCTACCAAAAATCCCATAAATTTCAGCAAAGAAATTATCAAGATGGGAATGGTAGAAACTATCCTACTCAAGCTGATTGGAATGGTCATATGAAATATCAGCAAAACAACATGGGAAACAAGCCCAAGTGGCAAAGACCTCATTCTCAGCAAAGGTCATTCCTAAGACAAAAGAGCTATTATCAGCACACACATGCACCCATGCAACACACTCAGAAAAATCATAATTACTTTCAGGGAGCAATTGCTAAAACACATACACAAACATACAGACAAAAGAGACAACTGTATGTTGTCAAATCTCATAAGCAATTTGCTAAAGTACACTTTGATTATGGCACTGATAGATGGCAACCTCTTAGAGTCAGAACTTTTGGCTATAAGTTGGTTGGAACATCATATAGGACTAATTCCCAAGGACCCAGACAAGTATAGGTACCTAAAAATTAATTTCCTTGATTGCAGGTTCAAGGAGCAGCTAAGTGCCAAGGAACCTGGTACATGGATAGTGGTTGTTCCAGACATACGACAAGGAACAAGAAAAATCTATCAAAGTTCAAAGAAATTAAAGGTGCTAGAGTCATATTTGGAGGAAATGAAGCTCCAGGGGAGATCAAGGGAATAGGATCCATCAAGAAAAATGGATTGTAAATCACAGATGTTGCTTATGTTGGGGACTCAACTTTAACTTACTCAACATCAGCCAACTCTGTGACAAAGGCTACAATGTCGGATTCAACATGGGGATATGCCAAATCAAGGATACTGAATCAAATGAAGTTGTGCCGCAAGGAACAAGGCAAAAGAACATGTATGTGGTAGACTGGTCCTCTGCTACACCTACTACATGTTTACTAGCAAAGAGCACAGCCGAATCCAGTTGGCTGTGGCACAAGAAGCTGAGTCATCTGAATTTCAAAACAATTAATAAGCTTGCCAGAAGTCATCTTGTAGAAAGATTGCCAGACTCAGTTTATAAGAAAGAAAGTGTATGTGATGCATGCCAGATGGGAAAGCAAATCAAGTCATCATTCAAGGAAAAGACAAATCCTTCTTCAACAAGGATCTTACACCTGTTACATAGGGATTATTTGGTCCAGTTGAGCCAGCTAGCATAAGTGGAAAGAAATACACCCTGGTAGTGGTGGATGACTATTCAAGATATACATGGACTATTTTCATGTGTAAAAAGAAGGAAACACTACAAAAGCTGCCTCAGCTGATGAACAAAGTTCAAATGAGAAATGTCAAACCATTATAAAAATAAGATCAGACAGAGGAACTGAGTTTGTCAATGGAATAATCACTAAGTATTGTGTGTAGAATGACATTGCTCATGAACTATCAGCAACAAGAACTCCACAACAAAATGGAATAGCTGAAAGAAGAAACATGACTCTCAAGAAAGCTGCTAGGACCATGTTAGCTGAAGCTGGGTTACGAAAATGATTTTGGGCTGAAGTAATAAATACAGCTTGCTACACCCAAAATAGATGCGTGATAAATTGACAGCTGACCAAAACTCCTTATGAAATTTGGACATGCTGAAGAATATTTATGTTGAGACTGAAGTAAGAGCACTTAATCCAGATGAAGATGAGACAACAGAATCTCAAAGACATCTGGAAGGCCTACAGCTGACTGAAGATGAAAGAGTTGTTCAAGACAACTCAGTAGGGAGACGGCTGAACCCAGCCAACTTACTTCAACCTGATGTGAGATGGCTGAAAAACCATCCTCCAGAATTGATCATTGGAGATGTCAATGAAGGTGTACTAACAAGATCAAAAGCACAACATGAAGCCATGTTCACTTGCTTCATTTCTCAAATAGAACCCAAAGATGTGTCCCAAGCCATGGATGATACACATTGGATTCAAGCTATACAAGAAAAGCTGAATCAATTTGAAAGGAATAATGTATGAGAATTGGTTCAAAGACCTTTACACCAAAATGTAATAGGAACAAAATGGGTGTTCAAAAATAAGATGAATGAAGATGGTTCTGTTGTCAGAAACAAGGCCAGATTAGTAGCCAAAGGCTATTGTCAGAAGAGGGCATATATTTTGATGAAACCTTTGCACCTGTTGCAAGGTTGGAAGCAATTAGAATGTTTTTTGCCTATGCTGCTCACAAAATTTTTGTTGTATTCCAAATGGATGTAAAAAATGCATTCCTAAATGGATTATTGGAAGACGAAGTATATGTTAAGCAACCACCAGAATTTGAACAAAAGACAGCTGGAGACAATGTTTATAAGCTTAAAAAGGCTCTATATGGATTGAAACATGCTCCAAGAGCATGGTATGACACATTGTCACAATTTCTAATTGACAATGGATTCACAAAGGGAAAAGTTGATAGAACACTATTTAGAATTCAAGATGGAGAGAGCATACTGCTTGTTCAAATTTATGTGGATGACATTATTTTTGGTTCCACAAATAAAGAGTTGTGCACCAAGTTCTCAAACCTCATGTAAGGTAAATTTGAGATGAGCATGATGGGAGATGAGACTTTTTTTCTAGGACTTCAAGTCAAACAAATGGAAGATGGAACCTTCATAAGTCAGACCAAGTATACAAGAGATTTAATGAAGAGATTTGGTATGGAAGAAAAACCATCAGTGAAAGTTCCCATATGAACACATCAGCCAAGATGGACATGGATACAGAAGCAAAGGTTGTTGATCAAACAAGATATAGAGCTCTTATTGGATCTCTACTCTACTTAACATCAAGTAGGCCAGGCATCACCTATGTTGTAGGAGTTTGTGGTAGATTTCAATCAACACCAAAAAAAAGTCACATGACTGCAGCTAAGAGAATCCTAAGGTACCTAAAGGGAAGTCAGGGAGTCGGGTTATGGTATCCTAAGGAAGAAGGATTCAAATTGGTGGGATATTCAGATTCAGACTATGCTGGTTGTAGAGTTGATAGAAAAAGTACATATGGTACTTGTCAAATGCTTGGAAATCGATTAATATCATGGTTTAGCAAGAAGCAAAACTCAATAGCAACATCCACAGCTGAAGCAGAGTACATAGTTGCTGGTAGATGTTGTGCCCAAGTTTTATGGATAAGACAACAGCTGAGAGACTATGATGTTGAAGAAAAAGAGATTCCAATTATGTGTGATAACACTAGTGCTACTGCAATCACTCAAAATCCAGTGTTGTATTCAAGAACAAAACACATTGATGTCAGTTATCATTTTATTAGAGATCATGTTGAAAAGAAAGACATCACCTTGGAGTATATCTCAACTGATAAGCAGTTAGCTGATATATTCACAAAGCCATTATGTGAATCAAGGTTTGAAGAGCTCAAGAATGAGTTAGGGTTAATTGAGCTGAGTTAGGAAACTTAGAAGACTCAATAAGCTGAGAAAGAAGATGAGAAAATTGAAAAAGAGTAAGTTTCACATTTCAGTCAAGTGAAACAGCCCAGTCGGGAAGACAACTGCATCAAGTTAGCTGTCAGCTAAGTAATTTCAAGACGAGGAGCTAAGTCATCTGTAGCAAGAGCTGGAAATTCAATGGGTCAAATAACCAAAACGATGTTGTTTTGTGAAAGCGGGAATTTTTTTCTTAATGACATCAGACAAAATCACGAAAAAAGAGAAAAAGCTGCACAATTAAGCCCATGATTGGATATAAATGTTGCTGCATTTAATGTGGAGAGATAATGCGGTTTTTAAGGAATAATCTCAACCGTTGATCTTAATCAAATTATTCAAATTCCTTTAACCATCCCTTCAAGTCTTATATATGCAAAAATTTGATTTTCTCTCTCCTCACATTAACTATTCATCTTCAACAAAGCAAGAACTCTCTCTGCAAAAAGATACCCAAACCCTACTTTCACGATTGAGATACTACGTTTCTTCCAATGCTCATCAAGGTCAAAAATGGCTCCAACATACGATTTTGCAAAGCTCTCCAAACAAATCCACACCGTTGCTTCAGTGGATTTCGAAGGAATGATCAAACAGGGTGTCGATGAAACCCTGGTCAAGAAAATTGCTGAAAACTTGGAGAAGTCCGGTCTAATGGACTTTTTGACGATGCAGTTCACACACACATATCTTGAAGAGGTAGCCATGTTCTACGTGAATGCAGAAGTGCAGGACGATGAAATCAAGTCTTCCGTCCACAGCAAGGTCATCAAACTCAATGCAAAAGACCTTGTTGAGCAATGTTTCTTGCCCGCGGAGGGATTAAAGGACATCGCTGAGAAAGATGTTGACTTAGCTGCTACTTGGAAAGAAGTTGCCAAGCCCGAGTGTGCTGCGAAGGTGGCTTATACAACCAAGAAAGACGCTTTGAAGGATGACTACCATAAGCTAATGGACATCGTCTCAAAATGTGTGGGCATGAAGTTTGGAAGCTTCAATCAACTGTCCAAACTAAGCTGATCGTTATGGCTGTAATCCTGTAAGAGAAGAAAGTTAACTGGGCTGAGTTCGTTTTCAGCCGAATCTGCCAAAATATACTGAACAAGACCCATAATGAGGATGGGTCCTTTGGATGCTCATTGGGCTATGGCTTGGTAATTGGCCATGTAATGGAAGTGAAGGGTATTGCTCTCTGCCATGGCAAGCCCTTTCATGTCAAAAAGAAGATGTTCAGGGAAAATCTCTCCGGAGCCCAGAAAAAAGGCTCATGCCAGAAAGGTTGATACCAACGAGGGGGAATAAGCTGATCCCGAAGACACAGCTGAGACCCCTCCACCCAAGAATAAAGTTGTGGTATCCAAGCCTGCCCCTGCCCCCGCAACCAAGATAAAGAAAGCACCTTGTCACGGGCCTAGCCATTTCGCCACCACACGATGCCGTCCACAAGACAACCACTGGTTTCGCCTCCTTGCTCATCGAGAATGCGGCTCCAAAGATCCGACCGATTTGGTAGGGATGGCCAATTCCCTTCTTCACCGCAAGTCCACGACTAGCGACAAGCTCCCGAACTTAACCGCAGGTCTGCCCGAACATCCGAAGGGTCATGTACACGTACCCACAAACTAGCCGAAGCCACATACGATCATTCACAAAGACAATCCACCGATGATAGCGAAAGACACCCCAATGTCACGGGCGTGACATCCTCCCCCACCCAAGATGGTGTACGCCCTCGTGAATCAACGGCGCCCCGCAGCCCACACGTGTGCCCCTCGCACACCAATCGCACTCGGAGACCGAGAGAGGATTCTCCCGTGATGATCGCCACCCAACATGTTCCGCTCCCCGCTACTCCACCACCCTCTTGGTAAGAGCGCTTGGCGCAACCACGAATACAAATGCCGGGACGCTCGATACCACTTGTCACGGGCCTAGCCATTTCGGCCCCCACACGATGCCATCCCACCCGGCCACGGCTATCCCACGAAACAACCACCGGGTTTCGCCTGCGCTTTCATCGTGGAATGCGGCTCCAAACCGATTTGGGTAGGGATGGCCAATTCCCTTCTTCACCGTCAAGTCCACGACTAGCGACAAGCTCCCGAACTTAACCGGGTAGGCTGCTCGAACATCCGAGAAGGGTCATGTACACGTACCCACAAACTAGCCGACTGAAGCCACATACAGTCATTCACAGCACAATCCACCAGTAGTTATAGCGAAAGACACCCCAATGTCACGGGGCGTGACAACCTGCTCCCGCAGCAAAGTCCAAAGCTCCTGCCTCCGCGAGTGAGTCACCCGCCGTGAAGACTTGGAAAGAGAGATAGAGGAAGAACCCCATATTACCTCCCCTATCGTGAAGAAAAAACGCAGTGCCAAAGCTAGGAAGGCAGCTGCGAAGGCCATTGCATTTGTGGAACCTGAAAATGTAGAACTAGAGGTTCCTCTGATTTCATCCCAACGAATATGGTTGTACAAGCGATCTGAGCTTGTAAAGTCATCAATCTGGCACTCAGTCGGAGAAGGAAAGTGAGACTGTTGGTGATAAGGAGGAGTAGTCTCCAGAAGTTGCTGACGAGCCCAAGAAGATTGCTTAGCGGATCAACAGAGATCCGTCGAAGACCCAGATGAGCGGGAAATAGCTGAGGATATGGAACCAGCTGAGACAACGAAACACGTGCAAGAAAAGATTTCTCACCTCCTTGTACGGATGCAGCTGAGTCTGAGGAGGAGCAAGTCCCTTGACCCCCATTCAGGAGACTGGAGATGAAGGAGATGATGATGATGACTTGATCATGTACTCTCTAGTTTACCCTAACATTCAAAGGCGATTGAGAGAATGGAGGACATGGAAGTTGGACTATTCAAGGATGCAGTGCACTCATCCTGAATTAATTGAGGAGGAAGAGGAACTCCTCAGGTTTCTTAGAAATCCATCCATTCTAGCTGCCCTCAATGAATAAAACTACTTGGACATCCTCCCCATAATTAAAGAGGATGAGAAGGAGAAAGCTAAGAAGCAAGCAAGAGCCCTGGAGAAATCCAAAATATGTCAGCAAACTGGAACTTATGAGCATATACATGAGTCTACTGACAGTGACGAAGATATGGATCCAGCTGATGCAACAGAGAAGTCAGAAATGCAACAGGCTTTGCTGGAATCCAGGGCCATGCACGAGCAGAGTTTGCTTGAAGGTCCAGGAGAGTCCTCCCAAACTCTCCTGTAGACTGATTCATAGGGAGTGGCGCAGCAAATTACTTCCATCATAGCTGCCACCACGTCCCCTGTGCACTCACCAAGTGGCTCACAGGGAATTGGCGATGAAGCTGGGATTTTGGGCACCCAAGCCAAGCCAACCCTTGAAGAAGGTGTAAACACCTGCTCCTGCGACTGTACACTCATAGGAAAAAGCCGCGTCTCAGGAGCAGAGTGACCCCACTCTTATTCACTCAGCTGGTGTGCCAGCTGAGGGGGAAGCTCTCTTCACCACAGTAGGGTTGGAGGTTGCTGTGGGAGACAAATCAAGGGAGTTAGGAGGCGAAGTTGAGAAAGAACTAACAAAAGAGCAGAGTGACATTAACGACGCTCAAACATTTAAGTCTGTTTTAGCTGAGATGTCAGCTGCATTGAAGGCCGACGATGCTGCTGCCGCAGCTGAGGCAAAGGATGGTGAAGCCTTGGGAGTTAACACTTTGGGCTCTAAAAGTGCAATCCAAGGGTTTGAGACTCCTCTGGATGCCAATGTCCAAGACCCTAAGACGGTTGCGTCTGTCGAAGGGATAATTGAAGACCCTAAGACAGTTGAGACTGTCGAAGGGAATGTCAAAGGCCCTGTAGCAGTTGAGGCTATTGAGGGTACTAAAGGCCTTAGGGAGGTTGAGACTTCCTGGGTAAGGATGCAATTAATGAGAACATCCCTCTGATCGAAGGTGCTGCCACATATGAGGTGATTGGTGCCCTTCATGACTCTGAAGAGAATATTGACACATCATTCTTAGGATCAGAGGATGAAGCTGAGTCTACCCTGCCTGAAAATTCTATAGTGGACCCAATTGCCGATGTTCTAAAATCTCATAGCCAAGCCAGTGACAAAATGGGTCAAATGAGGTTAAACTTTGATGATGAACCAACTCCATAAGTCTCATCATCCTCCGATGATGCTGATGATACAGCTTGAGGAACCGGTTATTCATTTAGCATAAACCACTGAGACCGAAGAAGCTGTTAAGACAGCTGAGGCTCAGTCAGCTGGGCAAACCATCTCAACTGCCCCAGCTAAAATCGAGTCATCTGCGTAGGCTCCCATAGATGTAGCAGAAACGACTCCTACAACATAGTCACAGGCTTCCACAGATGTGATACCTGCCAATGAAGCTGCCGCAGCTGGGGCACATAGAGCTGAATCATCGTAGGCACCTCAACATCAAGAAATTCCATTCGTGCACGATGATGTATTTCAAGATATGTTCCCATTCTCGAAGAATCTGCCTGATTTAAAGGAAGAATCAGCTGAGTTCCGCGAAGTCTTCAAGAAAATCTGCGAAGAGATTGAGAAAATGGAACGCCATCAGGCCTAGAAAGTTGGCACCCTTATTTTTCTTGTAATCATTAAATGTAATGGATAAGAACTAGGAGAGTTGAGTCAAGTCAGCCAAGTCAGAATTACATGAAGTCAATTATGGACTGGATTAAGGACTATGTTGTGAGTCAGTTGAGTATAGCATAAAGGATGACAGAAACTCGACTGAAGAAGAATCAGCTGAGGAACAGCTGTGAGAAGCATCATCCAAGTCAACCTGAGAAGCCAAGTCTATCAGTTAAAGTGACAGTTGAGTCAATTCTACAATGAAGAAGACTCAAGTCAACTGGGGTTACAAGAGGCAGTCAAGTAAAGGCAACTAACAGTAAACCGTTGCACAGAAATCAAGGGGATGACTTATTTTCGAATTGCCTCCATACTGTCAGGTCCTAAAAGTGATCAAGTCTAAAGCGTGCGAATTAAATAAGCCAATGAGAATTTTTAGTGGGTGTCAGACCCTGAAAAGCTGGAACATTCAAGGATACGAGGAAGTGGCACTATCACACGCTGAGAGACAAGCCAACGTCCATTGAAATATTGTTTGAATAATTATCTATCTCTTCAACGGATAATTATTCAAATAATAGTATAAAAAGCTGAGGATTCAAAAGAAATGTATGTATGCAACGTACACAGAAAATATAGATACAAGAAAGATTTAGAACAATATCAAAGCATACAAATTCAGGCTGAAAAGAAAATTATTCATAAATCCTCAAGCCACCAAGTTACAAGATTTTGAAATCTAACACTCATTGTGAAGGATAGAAGAAATCACCAAGTTGAAGAGGAACTTTTGAAAAACAACCAGGGGTCTACATTCCAAGTGAAGGATTGTAGAAAGGTTCAAGGTTGAACAAAGAATCAAGTTTGTTGGAGGGCTTTGTGATCAAATCCAAGAACTTGAAGAAGTGAGTTGTAGTAGCAAGACAGCCGCCCCGTGAAGAAGCTGAGTTGCAAAGAGAAGCCAACTGTGTGATCAAGGCATTTCAAGACGGAGTCGCATGAGAAGTCAACTGTGTGATCAAGACTATCTCCAGACTGTTCACCATTTTGTAAACTGATCATTACTTAGTGGATTCCTCCAGGAGTTGGAGAAGAGAGGATTAGAAGAATTACCCCATCTTCGAACCTCTATAAAAATATATGTTTCTATTTACTTTCACCGCATTACTCTTCTGCATATTTATTTTATATCTGCTAATAAGCTTACATTTGCTATTCCAACTGATAATAAGCTAAGTGCTAAAACACGTCTTAAAACTGCTTTAAATTAATCAAGAGTGTTAAGTCTTCCGCTTCTAAAACCAAATCAGCTAAGTAAAACATTTGGATTATACAGCCAAGTTACACTAACAACAGCTCTCTTGAGTCTATTAAGTAGGAAACTCAGCTGAATAATTAACCTAGTCTGTCCTTTGGACAAAGCTGATTTGAGTCAACTCTCTTGCAACTTTTTAAAAGGATTTTTGCAAAATTTGGTAAGGTTTATTGAACCCCCCTTCTTCTAAATCTTACTTCATACCCCTTGGGACCTACATTGATTAAGCTATATATGAAATAATATAGGTCCCACTTTTACTATGTATAAGTGTGCTATATGAATGCCGGGAGCCTTCTGATTAGCACAACCCAACTACAGTTAATTAGAGATTTAACTTTTTGTCAGTGATAGAATTTTTTAAGCTATTTCTTAATTGAGTTAGGATGTACAAACTTTGGAATTTTATGTTATCATGAAGATAGTTGAATTAGTTGTATTGGTTTCAATCTAGAACATTAATTACTTATTCATGAGGTTGGATTTTAACATTCACCTAAACAGCACTGTCAAGTTTATATTTAGGGATAATTACAAAAAAGTACCCCTGAGGTTTGACCTAATTACAAAAAAACCCAGCTAACTTTAAAACTTACAAAAAATACCCTTGAGGTTTGATTTAGTGTTAAAATTAAGGGGTAATCTGCAATGATTTTACAAATATGAAGGGGATTTTGAAATATATTTCAAACCTCGAGGTACTTTTTGTAAGTTTTAAAGTTAGCTGGGTTTTTTTGTAATTAGGTCAAACTTCAGGGGTACTTTTTGTAATTATCCCTTATATTTATAAAAAGAGTCATGGGCTTCCTTTATCAACTAACCTTATTCATTAGCATTTTAATGGTGGAAAAATAGTTTAATTTCATATCCTAGCAATTAGTATTCCATAATCACTTTATCGGGTGATATTGAGTAATTGTCTTAGCAGGTTTAACTAATTCGATGTAGTGTATTCTGAACGTATAATTTTCCTAAATTAGTTTAACATAGGGTTTATCCCACTAATCGGATAATTAAATTAATATAGGGTTTTCCCCTAACTAACTGAATGTAGGGTTTTCCCCTAAATAAGTTGAATCATTGAATGTAGATTTTTCCCTTAATTAATTGAATGTAGAGTTTTTTCCCTGATTAATTGAATGTAGGGTTTCCCTTAACTAGTTGATTGACTTCCTTAACTAATTGGATGTAGTTATTTTCATAAATAATTGGATATAGGGTTTTCTGTTAATTAAATGAATGTAGGGTATTCCTCTAACTAAGTGAACGTATGACTTTTCCCCAAGTATATTTGAATCTAGACTCTAGAATTAACTAATTAATTGAACGCAAGGTTTTCCTGATTAGTTGAGTATAGGGATTATCATTGATTAATTGAATGTATGATTTTCAATGATTAGTTGAACATAAGGTTCATCCTTAATTAACTAAATGTATTTTTTCCTAACTAATTGAATACAAGATTTTTCCTAATTAATATTGAGTATATGAATGTAAGTTTATCCTTATTTACATGTTTCCTATCATGTTTACTTTTAATATGTTTGTTAAATAATGTGATTTAATTATTATGTTTATGCCCTTTATGTTTATGTTCGGATTCAAAATTAAAGTTGGATCACTTAGGTTCATGCATCATGTTAATGTGTATGTCCATAGCATTTCACGAGCATCCCAACATTAAGTAAAGTCAAGTCATAAAGTATAATATTTTTCAAAAGAAATAGGTGCACATTGTTCTATGATGCTGGAGTGAGTGGGGAATGGGCGCGGGCGACCGGCGTTCCGATCATGTGCCGCTTGCGGCTAATGTTTATGTTCAAGAAAAATGGCATTCGGGAAAAATGAATGGAAATGGACCTTCAGGCAAACGAATAGAAATGGGCATTTGGGAAAAATATTCACGGGTTCCAAATAACAAGGCCCACTGCGACCCTGATTAGAACAATGTGTTACCAAGTGAGCTTGCATCCTAAAAATGTTTCATGCAACGAAAGGCAAAGTTTTATGCAAAAGAAAGTTTTAAGCAATGAAAGAAAAGATTTTAAGCAATAAAACGTAAAGTCTTTTTAAGTTAAATGTAAGATATTGCATTAGGCATGCATTCATGCATGAGATTACTTGTTAGGCTCCTTTAGCTCATTCCATGAATGCTGATATTTTCAAATGAGAATGCTTGAGAGGAAAGAGATAGCGTAGCGCAGTGACTCGGAAACCCACATCATGATTTTCATGTTCTTCAATTATTATTATTTTCAAGTTTAACTTTTTAGTTTATTAAATGTTGAATGTCGTTTTATTTTCAGTATGAATGTTTTTCAACAAGTAATTATTTCAGTTTATAGCATTTAATCCCGCTGTAAAGTTTTCGAACAAAGTCAGATTTTTATTACCCCGTATTTTTAAGTATTTCAATTTTAATTGCTTATTTTCGCATAAATATCCAAGCAAGCTAGAAAGGGCGCTACATTTAGTGGTATCAGATCCAAGGCTTTCTAAAATCGGTTCTGTAGACTTTTAAAATGATTTAATTTATGTCAAGTTTAAAGTCAACTAGTCATGGGTTCTGAGTCGCGCTTCCAGCATCTCCCTCCGTAATATGGTAAACTTTCAATTCAATATGATTATGCCCGTATAATTTTGTGTTTATGATATAGTTTTTTAGACTGTAAATGTGAATGTGCTTTAGATGGTATTGATTATTTGGTACACCCATAATATATTTCGTGCCTTGTTACTGATCTAATTGTGTATTTACTTGTGCTTTTAATGCTTATGCTCCATTGTATATATGAGTTATTTGCATGCTTTAACATATTATGTTTCTTATATTAGACAAGTTTCGAGGACGAAACTTTTATAAGGTGGGGAGAATGTAACGACCCAGATTTTTATGCCAATAACAAGAATTTTATTAATTATGTTATTAGTTTATTTCACGGAATAATAATGGATAATTAGAAATTTATTAATGATTTTACGAGATAGTTAATTTGTTAAATTACGGATAATAAGAGAGTATTTTTAATTGGACTGTTACTTTATTTTATTTGAGCCTTATAATGAATAAATAGACTTTTAATTAGTATAGTGTATAAAATCAGGCCCACATTATTAGTATGTTGATTATAGGCCCATTTATCAAAATATTAATTAAAAATATATTTTTAATAATTGATATTTAAGTTGAATTAATATAAATTTAGAAGTAAAATGTATCATCTAATAATAAATATCGTATGATTTTTTATTTTGAATGAATTAATAAATATCATAAGATATAAATTTTAATAGGAGTTATGTTAATAAAAATAGTGATCAAATTTGAATTAAAATAAAATCTAAACATTAATTAATAGTATGTAAAATAAAAGTATAATTATTTTAGAATGAAACTAAGGGGTAAAGTGAGAAAAATGAGAGGATAAGGGGACAAAGTGAGAAAACAAGTGTACAAGAGAGTAAAGTGAGATAAAATGAGAGTACAAGAGGGTGAAATGAGAATTAACAAGAGTACAAGGGGTAAAGTTTTATTATAGGTTTTTTGCTTTTCTCTATCCATCTTTCTTTTCTATCCCTCTTTTTTCTCTCTATCTCTTCTTTCTCCGATCATGTGCCGCTTGTGGCTAATGTTAATGTTCAAGGAAAAGGGCCTTTCGGGCAAAACGAATGGAAATGGGCCTTCGAGCAAACGAATGGAAATGGGCTTTTGGCCAAAATATTCACGGGTTCCAAATAACAAGGCCCACTGCTATCCTGATTAGAAAAATGTGTTACCAGGTGAGCTCGCGTCCTAAAAATTTCATGCAATGAAAGGTAAAGTTTTATGTGAAAGAAAGTTTTAAGCAATGAAAAAAAGATTTTTAAGCAAGAAAACTTAAAGTCTTTTTAAGTTAAATGTAAGATATTGTATTAGGCATGCATTCATGCATGAGATTACTTGTTGAGCTCCTTTAGCTCATTCCACGAATGTTAATATTTCCAGATGATAATGCTTGAGAGGAAGGAGATGGCGTAGCGCAGTGACTCGGAAACCCACGTCATGATTTTCATGTTCTTCAATTATTATTAATTTCAAGTTTTATATTTTTAGTTTATTAAATGTTGAATGTCGTTTTATTTTCAGTATGAATGTTTTTGGACAAGTAATTATTTCAGTTAATAGCATTTAATTATTGTCACGCCCCACATGGGACGCAACGACGATCCACAACTTAAACGGAAATAAACCAAACAGTCTAGACAAATAATAACATAACTCCAAATGAAAACAAAGTCTCAAGCAGCGGAAATAAACTATAAGTACGAATACGAATTACAAATACATCCAACCAAATATCCCAACATAACTTATAGTCCAACGATAACAAGAATTAACTTACAGTCCAGAAAACTCAAAGTGCATAACGAATCACAAACCTAAGTGTCAAAGGGTCCTACGCCCTTAAATTACAACTTAAAATGGAAAGTGAATAAAAAAAAATCCAACAACAGTAGTAATCAAAAGGAAATAAATCCAATAGGCGGAGCACGGGAAATCAGTCCGTGGCAGGTTCGACGTCTTCAATGAACTCCTCATCAAGCCGTTAAAAAATAGGAGAGGATGAGACGAAAATTCTCAGTGGATGGGGTGATCGTGTGCAAGTGTGGCGATATATATAGTTAATGCAAGAAAATTGTTGTATGAAAAATGCGTGAGTCATGATGCGTGGTTTCACACACAGTTCACAAGTATCGTGATATAAATACTTAAAATAATATACTTATACAACTTTGATAAAAGAATTATGATCATACAAGCACTATGTGATTCAAGCAAGACATGCAGTGGTTGCGTACGGATTTGTAGCGCCAACCAAATGGGTCCAATTAACTCCAAAATCGTGTCGATCAGACAACGATGCCTTTGTTCTTCCTTGTAACTCCCCGAGCAAGATGGTCCAAGACCTGTCACCTTATCGCTCCATAGGCAAAGACAAATCCACAGTAGAGCTAGCTAGGCCCGGATTGTCATAATCATGATTATTCCTCAAGTACTACGACCCACTTTCCTTGGACAAACCCCGTCCCTCAGTTGTGGAATTAGGACGATGGGGCCGGATAGTGGAATAGCAGCCGAGCTGCCGAGTTCCATCCCCGACGTATCCATTCCTACTGTGAGCTCGACACATCAAGTTGACTCAGACAGGAAAATAAACACAAGTACAGGATTGTCAACCAAGCAGTCGAGAATATTGATTGAGGAAAGCAGTTCAGGAAAGTTTTTCAAAAATCGCGTATGGCATTTAGTGGCATTGGTGGAGTAATTTGGATGAAGATAATTATCAAGAGTATAAGTAATCTTCGATGTCTTGAAGAATTAGGTGGGACATAAGTCCCGTTGTAGATTCAGAATCGCAACGCGAGGAAGTCGCCCCGCGAACGCGTATTAATCGGTCAAGATGATCCGATAAGTCAAGGGATTTTAAGAAAATAAAATATTTTTAATAATTATTATAAGTAAGAGGTTTCAAGGTTGTTCTTAAAAGAAAATAATTTGAGTTAAGGTCCTTGTTAAAAGAAAATTTACAATTAGCACTGTTTTGTAAAAACTAGTACTTTAGGGGTTAAAAGTTGAATAAGTTTTTATCTTGACCTTGAAAAATTATAAGGTCAGTTCCTAAATGCTCTAAATTGTTCAGAGATTCAAGTTTTTAAAGTTTTGGGGTCGAGTTTTTATAAAATTCTCATTTTGGCTCTAAAGTTGTTAAAATTATTATTTCGGGCCCCAAGTTTAAAATATTCGGATCTCAAAAACCGGAAGGGATTTTAATGTAATTCCAATTGAAAAATGTCACTAAGATCAGTGGGATATTGGGACAAAATTAAGTTTTAAAATAAATAAGTATAGGTCTCTTAACTTTTGAAAATCTCATTTTTGTCCCATTTTTAAAACAATTGCTTTTAAGGCTTTTAGGGGTCCGATTATTATGAATTTGAACCTTGGGTTCAAAATATCATAAGGTTATAGTTAAAAGTGTATTTCCAGGTATATGGACTGTATAAGTTGTCACGCCCAAAATGGGAACAAAGTCTAAAAGCAACGAAAATAAACTATATACAAATTACAAACACATCCCATAAACCCAAATGAAACAAAGTCAACTTGTAAACAAAAGAAAATAAACTACAACTTAATATCAATCAACTCAAATGGGAAATGAAATTACAAACACATCCCAATAGAAAATATACAAATAAGCTTATCAACATACTCTTCATCCGCCGTTAGAAAAGCGGGAGGGGATGAGACAAAAATCTCGATTGATGGGATGATCGTAATGCGAGTGTGTGGTGATCCAAATCAACTTGTAGTCCAACAAAAAGAAACAAAGTACACATCTAGTACAACTTAATATCAATCAACTCAAATGGGAAACAGAATAAAATAGTCCAACAACGGGCCCGAGTAACTCGAGAATAACAAAGGAAAACATATTCCCCGAGCAAGATGGACCAAGACTTAAACACAGGGAATCAATCCGTGGTAGGCCCTTGGTTCCATCCCCCCAAAATCGACGTAAAAATCCATTCGCCCGCCAGCGGGCTAGAGCTCGGACCAACAAATCACAAAAATCGGAAAAATCAGTTGACTCTAGTCGAATAAATCGGAATATAATCAAAATTCAAACAAAATGAAAAAATAAAAAAAAAAACAAGATGTCAACCATTTTACGCAACCTTGGCTGATCGCTCTATATTGATTCAGGGGGATTGTGATAATCATGTTATACCTCAAGACTACGACCCGCTTCCCTTGGTCAAAGTTTGATGGGGCGAAAATTTGTGCATGACATTTATTGGCATTGGTGGAGTAATTTGGATGAAGATAATTATCGAGAGGATAAACAATCTCCGATGACTTGAAGAATTAACCAACCAAGATGTCAAAATATGGGACATAAGTCCCGTAATTTGGATGAAGATAATTATCGAGAGGATAAACAATCTCCGATGACTTGAAGAATTAAGTGGGACATAAGTCCCGTAGTAGATTCAGAATCGCAAGGCGAGGAAGTCGCCCCGCGAAAGCGTATTAATCGGTCAAGACGATCCGATAAGTGAAGGGATTTTTTTTAAGAAAATAAAATATTATAAATAATATTTATAAGTTAGAGGTTCCAGGGCTGTACTTAAAACAAAATAATTTGAGTTAAGGTCCTTGTTAAAAGAAAATTTTTCGAGTAGCCCCATTTTGTAAAAACTATTTCTTTTGGGTTGAAAAATTGAATAAGTAATTGTCTCAACCTCAAAACATTATAAGGTCAGCTCCTAAATTCTCTAAGTTATTCATAGATTCAGGTGTTT
The DNA here is from genome assembly GCA_016081115.2 of Rehmannia glutinosa. Lineage (NCBI taxonomy): Eukaryota > Viridiplantae > Streptophyta > Magnoliopsida > Lamiales > Orobanchaceae > Rehmannia > Rehmannia glutinosa. Next base: position 33,532,565 of record CM071927.1, read on the forward strand.
AAATTTTGGGGTCGAGGTTTTATAAAATTATTATTTTGGCCCTAAATTTATTAAAATTGTCATTTTGGGCCCCAAGTTTAAAATAATCGGATCTCAGAAATCGGGAGGGCTTTTAATGTGATTCCAATTGTAAAATGTCACTAAGGTCAGTAAAATATTGGGACAAAAGCTGTTTTTAAAATAAATAAGTATAGGTTCCTTAACTTTTGAAAATCTCATTTTAGTCTTATTTTTAAATAATTGCCTTTAAGGCTTTTTAGGGGTACGATTGATATGAAATTTGAACCTTGGGTCCAAACTGTCATAAGGTTATAGTTAAAAGTGTGTTTCCAGGTACATGAACTGTATAAGTCCTTAAAAGTTCATTTTTGGTCCTGAAGTTTAATCTTTTATAATTTGGTCCCTCAATTTTGTAAAATTACTTTCCAAGCTCTAAACACTTGAATTTTTGGAATACCTTTAAAATATATCATTTACAGTCCCTTAAAAATTAAAATTTCAAAATTTTAAAATTGGGGCTGGTATAGTTTTCGATTTTGCAATTTAGCCCTTAAACTTCTAAAATTTTACAATTTAGTCATTGGGCTTTCAAGGGTTGATTTTATTTATCTCCAAAATCTTAAAACTTTATTAAAATGTAAAATTTTAATTCTTGAACCTGAGTTCAGTCTCAAATTTTAAAAATTACATAGGGGTCCTTTAAGTTCTATTTTCTTGCAATTAAGTCCACCAACTTATTATTTTTGTATTTTAAGTCAAAAATTCAATTTAATCAATTATGCTCGACTTGTACAGGTGATAAGGCAATTAAAACATGGATTTAAAGGTTCATAATATGCATATACATATCATTCAATAATTCATCAAATAGATCATTAAAATGTACATGCATGTACCTAAATTGCAATAAATAGCATTTTTGAGCAACATTTGAGAGTTTTTAAACTTAATACTTGAAATCAACATGCATTACATTATACATATATCTCAAGCTCTCAAGAAAAATTACTACATGCATTTTTAAAGAAAGCACCTAGGAGTTGAAAGGATTTTTTCACCCACCTTAAAAATTGGATTGTTGTTGATACTTGATAGCTTCATTAAAAAATTGGTTGTTTAACTGGTTGTCTTTGCATAATAATCAATTATACCTGGTCTATTAGTATTGATGCTCTCTTCTCTGTTGTTGTATACACTACGTAACCTTAGAATATATGTACGTGTGTGTGCGCGCGAGTCTGCGCGCGCTCGTGTGTACCATTTTCATTTTAATTTTTTTGAGTACAATGAGGGGAATTTGGGGAGGGGGCATACACACTCGTATGACATCGAACCCGGATCATTCACCCTTATAACACATGTCTCAACCACTAGAGCACAAGGTTGATCCCTCCTATTTCTAATAACATTCTTTTATGTTTATATATGCAGGAAGTTAGTGGACGAAACAAACAAAATCGAGGGAAGTTGGTAATGGCCCATACATGCAGGACAAAATCTATTGCCCAATATTGCTATGAAGAGGTTAGTGATTTTAAATACACTTATAGTATAATTAGTTTTTTTTATAATTCTAACACATTTAAATGGTAGAATGATCCTGAAACTAGGGAAGAACCATCGCGAACATCTACATGGAGAAAAACTCGATAAAGTAACGAGAAGAAATATTGGGTTGACCAAGCTTCTGGGGAAGCTTATGTAAGTTTGTCAAATAATTAAAAATTATTTATCTTTAACTTATCAATACTAATAATTAAATATTTCAGGAGGAGATAATTCGATTGCAAAGTGAACCAATTGAAGATAGTCAATATCCTATGAGCGAAGATGAAGCTTATTAAGGTGCTTGGACAAGAGAAACCTAGTCGACTACGTGGATGCGGAGATTGCTTGAAACCACCTTCAAAAAGAGGACAAAGAATTAATGATGAACAACAAAAGGAAAATGAATAACTAAGAAGGCAAAGTGAAGAAATGGCTTCAAGATTGCAACACGTGGAAGCCCAACTTAGTAATCAAGAAGCCCAAGTACAAGAAGTGCAAGCTCAAGTTCAAGCTCAAGTGCAAGCTCAAGTACAAGCTATTTTGAAGGCTCAACTTCCTGCAATACTTCAAAATTTAAGCCAAACCAATCAAGCTCCATCATCTAATGTAAGTATATTTATATTTATGATTTCTCATTCAAGAGCAATTGCTTTGGAGCTTAATATTAACATAATTCTTGCCATAAAATAATCTATTTCTTCTTATCACTTGGTCGTACAATGCCTCAAATCAAATTATGACCCAAGAAAACATAACAAATTCACGCTCGAAATTATGTATTATTGTTTAATACACATAACTTTATATTTATATGTTTTACCTTGTATATTTATTCTAATAATGGTCGTTAATTTGTTTTTAACTCATTACAGGCATGAAAGATATTTCGGTGTGAAGAAATTGGCACATAATAAAGCATTTTAATCAAGTTGAGCCTCATTTAGGAATTTTTTACTTGTTTATTCAATTGACTACGACTTTTTATATTGATATTTGTTTTAATCTTGTGTTGTTTAATTTGACACTCATGGAAATGGAATTTCTTTTTTATTTTGGATTGATATTTGCTCGACGAGATACCATTATTTCTTATACTTGTTGCAAATTATAGAAGTATACTTAAAGGTACAATAAATTAATGTAGATAAAAAAACAAAAAAGCAATAAAATAAGAAAAATATCACTGTATAACAACTTAGAGCCATGATAAATATTGTCACAAAGATATTTATTATAAATTATAAACAAATCTCAGTTTAAAATATTTTGCGTATTGTGACAAGTAATAATAAGTTTTAATGACAAATTATTTTGAAACTAAAATATTATTTAACATTGATAAGATCAATTTGTGACTAAAGAATTAAGTTTAGTGACGATAATTGTATGTGACTATAATATGGAATTTTAGCGATGACTTTTATTCGTGGATAAAGATGTAGGTTTTAGTGACAACAATTGAATGTGACTATATTATCGAGTTTTGGTGATAACTGTTTATGTGACTAAAGAATCGGGTTTTAGTGACAAATTTGTGTGTGACTAAAACATTGAGTTCTCGTTACAAAAAAGCATTTGTGACTAAAGCAACAAGTTGTAGTGATAAAAAAAAGGTTGTGACTAGGGGTGGGCATCGGGTCGGATAGTCGGGTTTTGGGGTAGTCGGGTCGGGTATCCAAAGTTGTCGGGTGGTAAATATAGCTACCCGCTACTGAACCGATATTATCGGGTATCCGAAATTTGGGTACCCGAAATAACCGGTTACCCGACCACTCGGGTTTCGGATAATATTGTTTTTTTATTATTTAATTCTTGCTGGCTGTTTATTACAACTTTTGAGGAGAAAAAAAAGGAAAAATAGAGTATGAGACGTCATTCCCCATAATCCCCACCACCACCAGTCCACTACACCCAACTTTGTCTCCAAATTTCCTCCATAAAAAATATAAAAAATCTAAACTTTGTCCCCAACTTTCTCACAAATTCACGCCCAAATTTGCACAATACTGCAATACACACACTCCAAAGTCCAACCAACTTCACAATACACAGACACACTACTCACCCACATGCACACAACACACTGTACACATATAAATAGAAAACCAAAAATTCCTAGAGGGAGGAAGAAATTTGGAGATTAAGGAGTAAGGGCTTTACCTTCTGCCGAGCCGAGTTCACTGCTGTCGCACCGGAATGTGGAGACTGAATGGTGATTTTGTGAAGAGTTAAGAGACACGAGAGAAGACAGAGAGTCTGCGGGAGAGATTAATCCCTATTCTATTTTTCTCTTTTTTTTTAAACTAACGGGTACCCGATCGGATATTCGGATACTAACTACAAAACCCGAACCCCGACCCAACTTATTAAGTTCGGTTATCGGGTTACCCAAAAACTGATTCTTTTAAAAAATATCCGACCCGATCGGTTTTTACCCTGTCGGATCGGGTCGGGACCCGACTACCCGACCCCGAATGCCCACCCCTAGCTGTGACTAAAGCATGGATTTATAGTGACAACAAATTGTTGTGACTAAAAGCCTACGGTATAGTAACAATTACGATAGTTGTCACTCAAACTTTTAGTGACACTACTTGTAGTGACAACTAGTGACAATGTCTGATTTTTGTCACTATCTAATAACAGTGACGATATTTTGAGCAAAAGGACCAAAAATACCAAGTATATAAGACATGTAGGATTGCGTACGGAACGTAACACCAACCCATGCAAGATAAGTAGCGGTTGTGTATGGATTTGTAGTGCCAACCAATGCAATACAAGTATCAGTTGCGTACGGATTTATAGCGCCAACCAAACGGGTTGGATGAAGAAGATGAAAAATTCTCATACTTATATACTTGGTATTTTTGGTCCTTTTGCTCAAAATAGAGAAGCCTTTGTTTGTTGTTTGAGAGGAGAAATATGTCTAAGTGTTGGAATGGAGTGGAGAGAGTGGATGAGGGAATGAAAATGAATTATCCTCCCCTTTTCCTTGCCTTGGCTGAGAGTTACTCACAAACACACACAATTTCTATTTTTTTTTTGTCCTACTAGCTTGTTGGTGTGTCTTGCATGGGGGACAAAAATGGGTCAAGGGAATGGGTTGGTCAAGTTTGGAGGTTTGAATGGGATAAATAATGGAGAAAGTGGACATTAAACAATTGAAGGGAGTAAAGAATGAGTAAATATGGAATATTACACATATTAATGTTTGAATGGGTATTAAAAATAGTTTGGCTTGTATTTTGTCCCCTAAATCTCACCATGGACGTCCATTTCATGGCAATGCTCTCAGTTTTTCCTTTTTATTTTGTCCATAAGTTGATGATAATTGGTATAGATTATCAAGTGCAAAAATTCACTTATTAATCCCACACTCACTTATCAATTTCACAATCACTTATCATAAGTCAAGCTCCTTATTCTATAGACTATATATCACTTATGTAATAAATCATCAAAGTTATAAGGTGTTTAATAATTCCCAAGTAGTATCATCACTTATAAAATTAAAACCAATTGCACAAGTCAAAAAAATCAATCGAGCAATTAATTAAATTATAAAATTATTTTGAAATTTATAAATATAATTTTCGAAAATTAAAAAAATATATATAAATACAATTTTTGAAAATTAAAAATATATATATAAAATGAATATTTCACTTAAAGAAAATTAATAGCTAGTCGTTAAGAAAAGAAATCCAACCGATCAATGTAACACGTTAAAAGTTGAAAGAAATCGACAATCATGAAAGAAGTGAAAATAGGTGTTATTAGTATACACCATAAAATAAAAAATGATTCCAAGTATAATGATGTATCTACTAGTTAAGTCAAGTAGTAGGTAATTTAACAAAATAAAGTATGAGACACTTGTTATTTCAATATATAGAAGTTGAATTTTTAATTAAATAAACCTCAAGTGCTATTGTCTGGAAAACAAAATAGAAATTTTACTAAATGAGTTTTCAAGACAAGGATATTGTATTTTTAGAATACAATTTAATAGTAGATAGTTTTTAAAAATCATAAATATGAAAAGGTTTGTTTGTAAAACACGAAATCGTATTTTTGAAATTGTGTTAAACACTACTATTATATGCAAGGAGTACTAAAATTTTATAATACAAGTTTGATAAATCAATATAATAGATTTTAATTAATACTTTTTAATAAATCAAGATGAAAATAGATAATAGACATCAAATTTGAAGTATGATTCAAATAGTATTGTCATGTCGTTAGGTTTTAAGTAACGCTAAAGCCGATAACATAATATGTTATTCAAACTAAATGGTAATATGAAAATAAATTATTGGAATAGTAAATATTATATCAAAAAACATATCCGTGATCATCGTCTACGGTTGAAAAATCCGGGGCCTCGCATCCTCCCCTCCTTAAAGGAATTTGGTCCCCAAATTCTCTTCTGAAATAATTCCTTTCAAATTCAAGACGAGAGTCATACTTAATGTATATATTTATGGAGGATCTATCATAACCTCAATATCAATACTTATGCGGCCTAGAGACGTTCACTTACGATCCAAGTTCATATCAGTCAACTGCAAATAATCATTCTGCAAATCTAACAACCTTAGCGGTAATCGAAATTTCTTCTCATCACCGAGTAATAGACACTATTCATAGTGCCCTATTCATGTGATCCATAAGATTTACATCACTATTCGATTATCACTTAACCAATCATCTCTACACCACATATCGTTCTAATGTACTATTCCCATAATTATTATCTCGAAACATACTTCTTATAATCTAATCTAGAATATTCCGTGCTTGTCACACTAGTTAATATTTCATTCACTTAAGAAAGTGGTACTCATGATTATAGTCTCGATTTAACTAAATAGTCGACACTTATTCATATCATCGTATCCTTACTTGAACAATTGAATGTAGATTTCATCGCCAAAAGTATAAGGTTAACCCAAAATTTCCACCCATCGATATATAGTAGTCTCGACCTTATCAATCTTTAATAAGTCTTTTCCAAAGTTTTAATCATAGGAGTTGCTCCTACTAAAATTCTGATAGCAATCTAAATCTCTCATATCCATAAGTACCTTCAAAATTCCGGATAAGGTCACGCTTCTTAAATACCTTATATAAGATACTAGTGTTCATCTCATCATTGGTAATCAATACTTAAATAATCGATAACTAAGTTACAATCAACCAAATCAATTAATCAACCAATTCAAATATCAGATAAGTGTTTGTATCGCAATAGTAGTCCGAATAATCCTAGATAATCATCATCCAAACACAGTTCATAACTTAGACATTATAACTTACGAAATACTTAGTGGCGATATCTAGTCGAGATCATGTAGTATTCACATCTTTAACATATCTTAATGGTGATACCTAAACCACAAGCCTAATTCCTTACATAAGGTTGTCCAAGTATTTAAGATTGAATAACTCGATGGCACTACCCTCTATAAATCATATATACCGAATGATTCTCATGTTCTCTCTTTTCAAAGTCATATCATTAGGCATCTAAATCCCATAATGCTTCGCATAGCCAAATCAAATACCATCAAAAGGTAGTCTTATATCCTCGAAGTCTTATCATATTGGTGTATTATAGCCTTCAAATCATAAGATTTCTAAACCACCTAATGTCCAAATTGAGAAATATCCGGATATTTTAACACTATGACAACCCAAAGTTTGATACATGTTTTTATCTTAATTTTGATGATTTTATTTTTACACCAAAATAATATTTTTAATTATTGTCCAAATATTCCTAAATGATTTAAAATGGTTTTAATATTTTCCGGAGTATTTCTTCAAGTTTTATTTTAGATAAAATTGGACAACACTTTTAATGATTTTATGTTTATTAGTTTTTACTTCAAAACAAGGTTCCTAAATGCTGTCTAAATACTCCCGATTGGTTTAAAATGTCTTTACTAAATTTTCGGAGTATTTCTTGAGTTTTATTTTCGACAAAAATTGGACAATATTTGCTCATGGTCAACCGGTCGCCGTATAGGGCAACCCGTGCACGAAGATGAATTTTGGAACAAAAAATGAGACGGAAGAAAAAGGGTCAGTCGGCCACGTCGACGACCAGGACGTCGGCCGGTGACGTCGGCCGGTCGGCGACGCCCCGTCGACCGGTACCTGGGAGTCATGCCTTGAAACAGAACTCCTGCTTTCCTAAAATTGGTTTGTGCGATCGGCCAACATAGGGGACGACCGGTCGAACCCTACGTCGACCGGTCGCCCTATGTAAATTGTTGATACGTTTATTTCAAACTCTATTTCTGTGCGACCGGTCGCCCTCTATTTTGACAGCAAAATTCTGACCGTTTGACAACAAACATCTTTTCCTTAAATTATGGGATTGATTTCTAACAGCTATATTCTTGATTTTAATTGTATTTTTCTGTAGATTTTCAATCCCCAAGAGGAGCCTATGCTTGATCAATCATCTCCTATAAATAGAGGAAGTTTTGGAGCAACAAAAAAAAAACAACAATTTGAGATACAACTCAACAAGATACACTTCAAGCAAACACTTGTTCTTCATAGTTATTATTCTTGTTGTAATTTCGCCTAGCTTATCACTCCACATCCTTAAGGTCTAGGCTATTCTTGATTACACTTGCACTCAATTGTATAATTAATTATCGAGTTGTAATCTTGAATTTTTGGGTTATCATTCAACACAAGATATCCTTGTGAGTGTTCTTGTGGTAAGAACACACTTGGGTGATCTAGGTGTTAGGTGTAAGAAGATTGTGGTAATCTTCTTGTCGAGGTGTTGAAGAATTTGGTATTCTTCAAGATTGAAGATTGTGGTGATCTTCAAAGGTGCCGTTGAAGGAAGATTGTGGTAATCTTCAAAGGGAGATTGTGGTAATCTCCAAAGGTGGTGTTGAAGAAGAGTGTGGTGCTCTTCAAGGTGTTGTAAGTTGAATTTGTATTAATTTTGGTAATTAATAAAATTCTTTTTCTTTTTGAAATCCATCCCGAATATACTGGGGTGGTAGAGCACGTAGTCCCTAGGTGGGGTGAAGCTCTATAAATCGACGCGTGTTGTTTACTTTCCGCACCTTTATTATTGTCTTTGAGCATTCGATTTGAAAAAGAGGGTTAAATCGAAAAGATGGAGATAATCTATTCACCCCCATAGATTATCGTAGCCGCTTGGACTTACACCCAAAAGAGTTCAAAAGATCGTCCAAGATTCAACTTAGACCATCTAGTAGCGGTACCCAATTCAAGGTAGAAGAACCTATCCTGGGTTAGCTCAGTGTAAGTTACATCTTACAAGTCGAGCTTTGATACCACTCTATCTGTCACGCCCCAAACAGGAACACGTCGATGATCCACAACTTAAATACAAGTGAACCAAACAGTCTGGACAATTATCGACATAACCCCAAATGAAATAAAGTCTAAAGCAGCGAAAATAAACTACAAGTATCAGTACAAATTACAAACACATCCCAACAGAAAATATCCAAATATGCTTACAGTCCAGTGCTATCCAAATCAACTTATAGTCCAATGAAAAGAAACAAAGTACACATCGAGTCACAACTTAATGTTAAAAAGTCCTACGCCCTTGGGTTACAACTCAAATGGGAAACAAAATAAAACAGTCCAACAACAGTAATAACAAAAGAAAAATAGATTTAGTAGGTGAAACACGGGGGAATCAATCCGTGGCAGGTTCGGAATCATCAACATACTCTTCATCTGGCCGTTAGAAAATAGGAGGAATGAGACAATGATCGTGTGCGAGTGTGGCGATATATATAGTTAAATGCAAAAAAACTGTTGTATGAAAAATGTGTGAGTCATGATGCGTGGTTCACACACAGTTCACAAGCATAGTGATATATACTTAAAATAATATACTTATACAGTTTGATAAAAGAGTTCATGATCATACAGGTACTATGTGATTCAAGCAAGACATGTAGGATTGCGTACGGAACGTAACACCAACCCATGCAAGACAAGTACCGGTTGTGTAAGGATTTGTAGTACCAACCTATACAATACAAGTATCAGTTGCGTACGAATTTATAGCGGCAACCAAACGGGTCCGAGTAACTCCAAAATCATATGGATCAGACATCGATTCCTCCGTTCTTCCTTGTAACTCCCCGAGCAAGGTGGTCCAAGACCTGTCACCTTATCACTCCATAGGCAAAGACAAATCCACAGTAGAGCTAGCTAGGCCCGGACTATCATAATCATGATTACACCTCAAGTACTATGACCCGCTTCCCTTGGACAAACTCCGTCCTTCAGTTGCGGGATTAGGACGATGGGGCCAGAGAGTGGAATAGCAGACAAACTACCCGGTTCCATCCCCGATGTATCCATTCGACTATGAGCTAGACACACCAAGTTGACTCAGGCAGGAATATAATCACAAGTACACTATGTCAACCAGGCAGTCGAGTATATTGATTCAATGAAGCAGTCTAGGAAAGTTTTCGAAAATTTGCGCATGGCATTTATTGGCATTGATGGAGTAATTTGGACGAAGATAATTATCGAGAGGATAAACAATCTTCGATGACTTGAAGAATTAAGTGGGACATAAGACCCGTAGTAGATTCGGAATCGCAAGGTGAAGAAATTGCCCCGCGAACGCGTATTAATCGGTCAAGACGATCCGATAAGTCAAAGGATTTTTTTTAAGAAAATAAAATATTATAAATAATATTTATAAGTTATAGGTTCCAGGGATATACTTAAAAGAAAATAATTTGAGTTAAGGTCCTTGTTAAAAGAAAATTTTTCGAGTAGCCCCGTTTTGTAAAAACTAGTCCTTTTGGGGTTAAAAATTGAATAAATAATTGTCTCGACGTCAAAATATTATAAGGTCAGTTTCTAAATTCTCTAAGTTATTAATAGATTTAGGTTTTTAAAGTTTTGGGGTCTAATATTTATAAAATTCTCATTTTGGCCCTAAATTTATTAAAATTATCATTTTGGGCCCCAAGTTTAAAATAATCGGATCTGACAAACCGGGAGGGCATTTAATGTGATTACAATTGTAAAATATCACTAAGGTCAGTAGGATATTGAGAAAAAAACAAATTTTAAAATAAATAAGTATAGGTCCCTTAACTTTTGATAATCTCATTTTAGTCCTATTTTTAAATAATTGCCTTTAAGGCTTTTTAGGGGTCCCATTGATATAAATTTGAACCTTGGGTCCAAAATATCATAAGGTTATAGTTAAAAGTGTGTTTCAGGTAAATGGACTGTATTAGTCCTGGAAATTTCATTTTTGGTCCTAAAGTTTAATCTTTTACAATTTGGTCCCGCAATTTTGTAAACTTACTTTCCAAGCTCTAAATACTTGGATTTTTGGAATACCTTTAAAATATGTCATTTTAAGTCCCTTAAAAATTAAAATTCCAAAATAAAAGTGGGGCTGGTACAGTTTTGGATTTTGCAATTTAGCCCTTAAACTTCTAAAATTTTACAATTTAGTCATTGGACTTTCAAGGGTTGATTTTATTTATCTCCAAACTCTTAAAACTTTATTAAAATATCAAAATATAATTGTTGAACCTGAGTTCAGTCTCAAATTTTAAAAATTACAGAGGGGTCCTTTAAGTTCTATATTCTTGCAATTAAGTCCACCAATTTGTCATTTTTGTATTTGAAGTCAAAAAATTCAATTTAATCAATTATGCTCGACTTGTACAGGTTATAAGGCAATTAAAACATGGATTTCAAGGTTCGTAATATACATATATATCTCATTCAATAATTCATCAAATGGATCATTAAAATGTACATGCATGCACCTAAATTGCAATAAATAGCATTTTTGAGCAACACTTGAGAATTTTTTAAACTTAATACTTGAAATCAACATGCATTACATTATACATATATCTCAATCTCTCAAGAAAAATTACTACATGCATTTTTAAAGAAAGCATCTAGGAGTTGAAAGATTTTTTTCACCCACCTTAAAAATTGGATTGTTGGTCACTTAGGTCAGCCCCTATGTCAAGAAATATCCAAAAATAGAGTTAGGAAAATGAAGGATTGAATCTAGGGGGAAAAAGAAGAAGAAGAAGAAGAACAGGGCAAATACTACACTTACCTTATATAGTGGAAATTGTAGTCAAATTTTGGAGAGTCTCTAAAACAAATTTGATCACTTCTTAGCCAAGGCTCCAAGGTCAGCCCCTAATCACCTCAAAAATGAGACTTTGGTGTTAAAATTCGAAAACAAAAAGGAAAGAGGAAGAAGGTGATAAAACTCCAATTTTACCTTGATATCTTGATTTCTAGTGATGGTTGAAAGTCCTTTCAAGCTTGTCTCCAATATTCTTAATGATTCCAACTTAAAATTCCTAAGTATACCTCAAAACGAAAAAAAAAAACTTAAATTAGTAGGGAATGAGGTAGGCTTGAAGATTTTAAGAGATGAATTGGATGAAGAAGATGAAAAATTCTCATACTTATATACTTGGTATTTTTGGTCCTTTTGCTCAAAATAGAGAAGCCTTTGTTTGTTGTTTGAGAGGAGAAATATGTCTAAGTGTTGGAATGGAGTGGAGAGAGTGGATGAGGTAATGAAAATGAATTATCCTCCCCTTTTCCTTGCCTTGGCCGAGAGTTACTCACAAACACACACAATTTCTATATTTTTTTTGTCCTACTAGCTTGTTGGTGTGTCTTGCATGGGGGACAAAAATGGGTCAAGGGAATGGGTTGGTCAAGTTTGGAGGTTTGAATGGGATAATAATGGAGAAAGTGGGACATTAAACAATTGAAGGGAGTAAAGAATGAGTAAATAGGGAATATTACACATATTAATGTTTGAATGGGTATTAAAAATAGTTTGGCTTGTATTTTGTCCCCTAAATCTCACCATGGACGTCCATTTCATGGCAATGCTCTCAATTTTTCCTTTTTATTTTGTCCATAAGTTGATGATAATTGGTATAGATTATCAAGTCCAAAAATCCACTTATTAATCCCACAATCACTTATCAATTTCACAATCACTTATCATAATTCAAGCTCCTTATTCTATAGGTTATATATCACTTATGTAATAAATCATCAAAGTTATAAGGTGTTTAATATTTCCAAGTAGTATCATCACTTATCTTCTAAGGTACTAAATAAAATTAAAACCAATCGCACAAGTCAAAAATACCAATCAAGCAATTAATAAATTATAAATTTATTTTGAAATATATAAATACAATTTTTAAAAATTTAAAAAAAAAAATATATATATATATATACAATTTTTGAAAATTACAAAAAAATATATAAATGAATATTTTACTACAAGAAAATTATTAGCTAGTCGTTAAGAAAAGAAATCCAACCGATCAATGTAACACGTTAAAAGTTGAAAGAAATCGACAATCGTGAAAGAAGTGAAAATAGGTGTTATTAGTATACAACATAAAGTAAAAAATGATTCCAAGTATAATGATGTATCTACTAGTTAAGTCAAGTAGTAAGTAATTTAACAAAATAAAGTATGAGACACTTGTTATTTCAATATAGAAGTTGAATTGTTAATTAAATAAACCTCAAGTGCTATTGTTTGGAAAACAAAATAGAAATTTTACTAAATGAGTTTTCAAGACAAGGATATTGTATTTTTAGAATACAATTTAGTAGTAGATAATTTTCAAAGATCATAAATATGAAAAGGTAGGTTTGTAAAACAAGAAATCGTATTTTTGAAATAGTGTTAAATGCTACTATAATATGCAAGGAGTACTAAAAATTTATAATACAAGGTTGATAAATCAAGATAATAGATTTTTAATTAATACTTCTTAATAAATAAAGATGAAAATAAATAATAGACATCAAATTTGAAGTATGATTCAAATAGTATTGTCATGTCGTTAGGTTTTAAGTAACGCTAAAGCCGATAACATAATATGTTATTCAAAATAAATAGTAATATGAGAATAAATTATTGGAATAGTAAATATTATATCGGAAAAAAATATTTGTGATCATGTCATCTACGGTTGAAAAATCCGGGGCCTCACATAAGTCCTGGAAAATTTATTTTGGTCCTCAAGTTTAGTCTTTTACAATTTGGTCCCTCAATTTTATAAAATTACTTTCCAAGCTCTAAACACTTGAATTTGGAATACCTTTAAAATATGTTATTTCCAGTCCCTTTAGAATTAAAATTTCAAATTTTAAGAAACTGGGCTGGTACAGTTTCGAATTTTGCAAATTATGCCTTAGACTTCTAAAATTTTACAATTTAGCCCTTGTGCTTTTAAGGGTTGATTTTATTTATTTCAAACTCTTAAAACTTTATTAAAATGTCCAAATATAATTTTTGAACCTGAGTACAGTCCAAAAATTCGAAATTATAGAGGGGTCCTTTAAGTTTTATTTTCTTGCAATTAAGTCCACCAATTTCCCATTTTGCATTTTAAGTCCAAAAATTCAAATTTATTCAATTATGCTCGACTTGTCTAGGTTATAAGTCAAAGAAAACACGTATATCAAGAATCATAAACATGCATATACATCTCATCCAATAATTCATATTAAAGCATAAAAATATACATGCATGCACCTAAATTGCAATAAATATCATTTTTTAGTAACACTTGAGAATTTTTACAACTCAATACTTGAATCAACATTCAATACATAATATATATATATATATATATATCTCAAGCTCTCAAGAAATAAATACTACATGCATTTTAAAAAAACACCTAGAAGTTGAAAGAATTTTTCCACCCACCTTAAAATTGAATTGTTGTGAAATAAAAGGATAAATTTCGCAACTTTGAGTATGAACTAACTTAGTTAAGCCCCTAAGTCAAAAAGTACCAAAAAAAAAGAGTTAGAAAAATAGGGTTAAAATTAAGAAGAAAAAGAAGAAGGTGATGAGGAGGGCAAATACTACACTTACCTTGTGTAGTGAACCAAATGAGTCAAATAGAGGTCTCAAAAATGGAGTTGTTGATCACCCTCAAGAAATCTTCCAAGGTCAGCCCCTATTTCTCAAAAATGAGAATAGGGTGTTAAAATTTGAAAAAAAAAAAGGAGGAAAAAGGTACTAAAATCCAATTCTTACCTTGTAGTCCAACTCTTCTCAATAACTTGAGGTCTTGCTAAGATGATCACAATGCTTGTATGTCTTCAAGTGGTCTTCTAAGTATACCTCAATATAAATTTAACTTAAATTAGGAGGTGAAGAGAATAAGCTAGGAGATATCAAAAATAGATTGAAGATGAAATTTTCTTACTTGTTGTAGTATAGTTTCGAATTTTATGAAGAATATAAAGGGAATTCTTGTGTTTTTTGGTTAAGTGTTTGAAAAAAGAAGAAGAAAAATTGTAGAGAAGTGGGAGGAGAAAATAGTACAAGAGTTGAATGGGTTGTGTAGAATTGAACCAAATCTTGCACCTCCAAAGGCCTTTGGCCGTGTACAATGAGAGAGAGGGAGGAGATAATTTTTTTTTCCAAGGCTTGTGTTGTGTTGTTTACATGGGAGACAATTAGGTGATCAAAGTATGGGTTTGAATGGTGTTGGGGAATATTGAGAAGAATAGAAGAATGTTGGGTAAGTGGGAAGATGTTGGGAGAAAATATATTAAAGAATTGAGGTATAAGATAATGTGCATAAGGTTTGTAATATGGTTTAATTATACACAAGAGATATAATATAAGGTGTAAGTGTACAAGACTTGGGAGACATTTCTACACCAAAAATCCCATGTTGGCCGTCCAATTCACTTGATCATTTGGTATCCATATAATTTTTTTGTCCCAAAATTGATGATAATAGATGAATAATATCAATCTCCGAAATAAATAGTGATTTTCTTGATCACTTATAAGTCTCATGATCACGTATTCTAAATCAAATTCTTAATTCTATAGGGTATAAGTCTCTAAAATAAATAGTCTCTTAAAATTCTAAGGTGAGTAATAAATGCACAAATAATAATAATGATCAATCAAATGATCATTAATGTGAAATATAATTAATAAAGGATCATAATCACAAGTAATAAATAAAATAAAATTAAATGCAAAAATACACGCTCGAAAAAATTTGAGGGCTTCACATCTTCTTCTTCTTAAAAGAATTTGGTCCCCAAATTCCCTTCAGAATAGCTCTGGATGTTGATTCCTCGTGTCTTCTTCCATCTCCCACGTGTAGTCTTCATCTCGGTTATGGTTCTGCCACACCACTTTAACCATCGGGATCTCTCTCTTTCGCAATTGACGTATCTATCGGTCAATGATCCGGATCGGCTTCTCAGTGTAGGACAAGTTCTCCATTAGAGAAGGAGCATCACCAGTGATGATATGCTCGGGATCTGGTCGGTACTTCTTCAATCTCGAAACATGGAAAACACCATGCATTCCTGCATACCGTGTTGGTATCTCGAGTCGGTAGGCTAACTTGTCGATCCTCTGCAAAATCTTTTAAGGTCCGACATATCTCGGGCTCAACTTGCCTCCTTTCTTTGGATTGATTAATCATTTCCGTGGTGAGAGTCTGAGAAAGACTTCATCTCCGAATTCAAACTCCAAATCCTTTCTTCTCATGTCCGTGTAACTTTTCTGGTGGCTCTGAGCCGTGCGGATCCGTTCTTTGATCAGTTTGACCTTCTCCATGGCCTACTAAACTAGGTCAACCTTTGGAATCGAGGGTGACTTTCGTTTCCCTTTTGGAGTCCATTGGTCATCTATCTCCCAGTGTAGTGGGGATCTACAATTTTGCCCATATAGTGCCTCATAAGGTGCCATCCCAATCGTGGCCTGATACCTATTGTTATAGGCAAACTCGGCCAACGGTAAGTGCGAGTCCCAACTTCCTTGGAAATCCATTGTGCATGCTCGCAACATATCTTCCAGAGTTTGAATTGTTCGCTCAAACTATCCATCAGTTTGTGGGTGTGCTGTTGTGCTGAAACTTAACGAGGTACCCAACTCCTCGTGCAAAACTTCCAAAATCTGGAGACAAACCTCGGATCTCTATCCGATACTATGTCGACTGGTACTCCATGCAGTTGAATAATCTCTCGGATATAAGTTTGCGCAAGTTTCTGCAAGCTATCAGTCTTCTTGAATGGTAAGAAGTGTGCATATTTCGTGAGTCAGTCTACAAATACTCATATAGGATCGTAACCTCCTCTGGTCCTTGGTAGGTCCGTCATGAAGTCCATCGTTATGTGTTCCCATTTCCACTCAGGAATCCTCAATGGCTGAAGTAGACCAGATGGTTGTTGGTGTTATGCTTTTACTCGTTGACAAGTCAAACATCTCGCGACGAACTCCGCTACCTGTTTCTTCATGTTTATCCACCAATAATTTCGTTTCAAATCTGAATACATCTCGTTTTCTCTAGGATGTACAGTGTACTTCGAGCGATGTGCCTCTGCCAGAATTTTATTCCTCATCTGCTCGTCATTTGGTACACACACTCAATTTCGGAATCTAATAATCTCATCTTCGGGTATCGAACATTTTGGTCTCTCTCCATTAAGTATCTTCTCTTTCAGCTTTTGAAGATGCACATTTGTTTCCTGTGCTGCCTTGATCTCATCCAGCAGTTCGGGTTTAACCGAAATGTTAGCACATGTAATCTGAGTATTGGTCCTCGTCGGATTCCAATTGCTTAGTTCTTCTAATAATTTCCACTCTCGAATCATTAGTCTGGCTAAAGTCGCCTTTCTGCTCAAGGTGTCGGCTACTACATTAGCCTTCTTGGGATGGTATTGAATACCAAAGTGATAATCCTCAATTAACTCCATCCATCTTTGTTGCCTCAGATTGAGATCTTTCTGAGATAATAGATACTTTAGGCTCTTGTGATCTATGAAAACCGTGAACGTTGCTCCGTAGAGATAGTGCATCCATTTCTTTAATGCGAATACTATCGCCGCCAATTCCAAGTCATGCGTTGGGTAATTGGCCCATACGGCTTGAGCTTTCGTGATGCATAAGCAATGAAATTTCCTTCCTTCTTGAGTACTACTCCTAGTCCTTCTTTGGATGCATCACTGTAAACGACAAAGCCTTTTGTTCCCTTCGGAAGGGCTAAGACTGGAGCTGTAGTAAGTTGTTTCTTCAGTTCTTGGAAACTAGCCTTGCACTTGTCGTCCCACTCGAACTTGACTTGCTTCTGAGTCAGTCGAGTGAGTGGTCCGGCTATCTTAGAGAAATCCTTGATAAATCTTCGATAATATCTAGCTAATCCTAAGAAACTCCTGATCTCTGTTACTGACTCGGGTTGTTTCCATTCAACCACTGTTTGTACCTTCGATGGATCTACTGCGATCCCATTGTTGGATACTATGTGTCCCAAGAATGCAACTTCGCTAAGCCAAAATTCACACTTGCTGAACTTGGCATACAACTTATGCTCTCGTAGTGTCTCTAAAATGATTTTCAGATGACGTTCGTGCTCTTCTCTATACTTTGAGTACACGAGTATGTCATCAATGAATATCACTATGAACTGATCCAAATCCTGCTTTCACATATGGAACTGGTGGTCTCTCATATCTATCGGGAAGGAAATCGAGTGGCAGACATTATGAGTAAAAGATCAGACGCTGGGACGTGGTGAGGCATCCCGCATGTGGATATTGTGCAGTTTCTCACGGAAGACTATGTTGGTCAGTCCAACTATAGGTTTGTTACTTAATGTGTCCGGGCTTCTCTTGTGGTATTTTTGGACACCTACCTTTCTTTTATGGGGGGTACTCTTTTTCCTGCCAAGGGTTTTCCCCACAAGGGTGGGTTTTACCTTGGGAGATTTTAACGAGGCCCCAACTATTCAGCCATAGTGTCGAAAGACACAATGCATCATATCCATAAACGTTGCAGGCGCCTTCATCAGACCGAAAGGCATTACTACAAACTAGTAGTGTCCATACCTAGTCTGGAATGCAGTTTTAGAAATGTCTTCTTCACGGATCTTCAGTTGGTAATATCCTTGTTGTAAATCAAACTTCAAGTACACCGTCGCTCCTTGAAGTTGATCGGACAGTTCGTCTATCCTCGAGAGGGGATATTTATTCTTGATGGTCACGCTATTAAGACTGCGGTAATCTATACACAGTCTTAATGTGCCATCTTTCTTTTGACGAATAATACCGGTGCTCCCATGGAGAATTACTTGGTCGGATAAATCTTACTTCCATCAACTTCTATAATTGAGTCTTCAACTCTTGCAACTCAATATGAGCCATTCTATACGACGTTCTAGCAATCGGGGCAGTTCCTGGTAATACCTCGATGATGAACTCGACTTCCCTATCTGGAGGGACAGTGGTGAGTTTTTGTGGAAATACACCTGTGTATTCTGAAACTATGGGAACTTGGTGAATTTGGGTTTCTACCTTGGGTTTATTGATTACAAGCGCCAAGTACCCTCGTCCCCCTCTAGCGATCGCCTTCTTTGCTTTCATTGCAGAAATGACTGGGGCAATCTTAACTCATGCCCTTCCTGAAATTCCACATTGGGCTTTCCAGGTTCGCATAGTTTGATGGACTATCTGTGCATGGTGTGCAGATAACCAGTTCATTTCCAGTATCACATCGTATTCGGATATAGGTAATAAGATAAGATCGGCAGGGAAATTTATCTCATCAATCTTAACTTCGCATGCATTATAGATAATATCTGTTATTTGGCTTGCGCCCATAGGAGTTGATACTTCTAGACATATAGGCATATGTTACATGCATGCATACAACTTGTGTACAAAATACGGTGCGGCAAATGAATGCGATGATCCAAGGTCAAACAGTACTTTAGCATAGTGGTCAGATACTAGAAGCGTACCTTCCACCATGTTTGTTACCTCCGGAGCTTCATGCCCGGCTAGTGCAAATGCTCGAGCAGGCATCCTCGCCCGATTACCATGGCCATTGCCCGGCCTCTGTGGCTGCACCTGCTTGTTTCTGTCCTCATATTGCGGGCAATTCTTTAGATGATGTTGATTACTGCCACAGCGCAAGCACCTTCCTTGTTTGCGCCAACAAATTCATTGGCGATGTCCCGTCCGATTTGGCGGTGCACGTCTGTCCCAGCTTTCCTTGAACTGGTCCTTTCCCCTTATCCGTTTTGGCAAATGGTCCCTTCTGAAACTTGGCAGGCTGTTTAGATGGTTGTACCACAACTGCCCTTTTTAAACTATTTGATGGCATGTTCTGTTGGATCTGCCCAATGCGGTTCAGTCCCGACTCAATGCGGAGAGCTGCCTTTATCGCGGCTAAATATGTGGCAAGTTCAACAGTCAGAAATTGTTTCTGAAGTTCCATTTTTAGTCCCCTTGTGAACTTATACAGCTTATCCTCCTCAGTACTTATTGTCCCCAGAGTGTACTTGGACAATCGATGGAATTCTGACTCATATTGAGCTACCGACATGTTTCTCTGTCTCAGTCTGTGGAATTCATCCTGACGTGCTTCCTTTACCACTTGTGGAATATATTGTTCATTAAACTCAGCCAAGAAGTTCTCCTAAGTTCTGGCTACCCTGTCATGAACTCATTTCCTTTCAACAGATCTCCACCAGGCCCTAGTCGCAGCTTCCAATCGAAACACGGCAAGTGTCACTTTCTGCTTGGCAGAGTACTGAAGAGCATTGAATATGTTCTCCAATTTTTTAATCCAGTCTTCTGCTTTCAAATCGTCTGGCTCTCCCAAGAAAGCCAGCAGACCAAACCGCAGAAAGCATTCTAGGACGATCGTTCACCTCTCGGGCGGGTTAAGGTGCACGCTGATTGGGCTCTGCTTGTTGCCTCATGAAAAGCAAGATCTGTTGCAGGGCCTGTGCAGTTAAATTTTCTCCCATAGCTGATGGAGGAGGTGGTGGCAATTCTGGTGAGGGTACCCATTCCCTAGGTACATCGGCATTCCTGCGGGGAACTCGGCGGGGTCTTCCGTATCCTCTAGATTCTGCCATTTTGTATCTCGAAGCATTAGTTACAATCCATAATAAATGATCCCATTAAATGCTCGCGTAAAACAAGTCATAACATGACGAAAGTAATAGTAATACACAAGACACAGAATAAATACTAAGGAAAAGGCATATCCATTAATGTAAAATTTGGAGTACACCAAATGAAGTTCATACAACAACAGTACAGAAATCTAAAAATACAACGGAATAGAAAATAAGCATCTACTACAACAACATGTACAATCCAAGAAATAAAATCTATCTACTCAGTAAGGGCGCCATCATCCTCGATGTCACCCATGTCCACGACCTGGACCTGATTAGGCTTGGGTAGTGCCTCGGCGTCTGACCAATCGACAAACTCAAGCCATTGATCAAGTGCTTGAGCATCATCAAGAGGGGCGGCCTCAAAAGCCTCGGGCTCCCCAGCCTCAGCTGGATCCTTCTCGGGATCCTCCTCGGGATCCTCTTCGTCATTCACCTCGGGGATGGCTAATGGTTCCGCCTCGGCCGGTGGCAGTGCATGCGCATTAGCTGCTAAAGAAGCTTCCAAGGCGGCGTCCCGCTGAGACAAGGCCTGTGTGAGGTCCTCAATCACCGTCATTTGTTTGATAATGGTCTCCTCTAGGCTGTCAATGGTGTCCATTGACATGTGGGCGTCCATCTCCCACTTGGTGCGGCCGTCACTGGCTCGCTTCATCTTCTTTCGCGTACTATCCAAGCGCTCCTGGATTAGTTGGATCTGGTCCTCGCGAGCGGGAATGGTGCTCTCGCGATCCTTGACAAGGAGAGTCAGGTTGTTCTTCTCCTCTTGGCTCTTTTCCAGGAGGTGCTCTAGCTCGTTTGTGCGGTGACGGTCCTCTGTCAGCCCGGTAGTGTCCCGGATACACTCCTAATGCCAGTAGTTCTTCAGCACTCTGCAGTAGTATCGCTCCACGTGAGCCTCAAACACTTTCCACCAGGTCGGGTGCACTGGCTCCATCCTAGTCAGACACAACTAAGATGGATTAGATGAATATAAATGGAAGGATAAGGGAGAATAAAGAAAGTCAGTCAAGAGTCAACTAAGTCAAGACAAGTATAACTATGGAATCTCCAAGTATAAAATTATTAACTCAGTCTAAACATCAATAATACGGTTCTATGCCATTTTGGAATCGATTTCACACTTAATTAGTAAAGTCGTGGTACTACCCAACGCAGACCGAGGGTCCTATCCTGGGTCAGCTCTTTGTAAGTTTCCATCTTACTAGCCGAGCTCTAATACCACTCTAACCTGTCACGCCCCAGACGAGGCGCGACAACGATCCACAACTTAAATGGAAATAAACCAAATAGTTTACACAAATAATAACATAACCCCATATGAAAACAGAGTCTCAAGCAGCGGAAATAAACTACAAGTACGGATAGGAATTACAAATACATCCAACCAAATATCCCAACATAGCTTAAAGTCCAACGATAACTGAATCAACTTACAGTCCATAAAATCCAAAGTACATAACGAATCACAAACCTAAGTGTCAAAGGGTCCTACGCCCTTAAATTACAACTTAAAATGGAAAGCAGGATAAAAGAAAGTCCAACAACGGCAATAATCAAAAGAAAATAAATCCAACAGGCGGAGCACGGGAAATCAGTCTGTGGCAGATTCGGCGTCTTCAATGAACTCCTCATCTAGCCATTAGAAAACATGAGGGGATGAGACGAAAATTCTCAGTGGGTGGGGGGTGATTGTGTGCAATGTGGCGATATATATAGTTAATGCAAGAAAATTGTTGTATGAAAAATACGTGAGCCATGATGCGTGGTTTCGCACACAGTTCACAAGCATCGTGATATAAATACTTAAAAAAATATACTTATACAGCTTTGATGAAAGAGTTATGATCATACAAGCACTATGTGATTCAAGCAAGACAGGTAGTGGTTGCGTACGGAATGTAATGCCAACCCAAGCAATACAAGTAGCGGTTGCGTACGGATTTTTAGCGCCAACCAAATGGGTCCGATTAACTGCAGAATCGTGTGGATCAGACAACGATTCCTTCGTTCTTCCTTGTAATTCCCTGAGCAAGATGGTCCAAGACCTGTCACCTTATCGCTCCATAGGCAAAGACAAATCCACAGTAGAGCTAGCTAAGCCCAGATTGTCATAATCATGATTATACTTCAAGTACTACAACCCGCTTTCATTAGACAAACTCCGTCCCTCAGTTGCGGGATTAGGACGATGGGGCTGGAGAGTGGAATAACAGCCAAGCTGCCCGATTCTATCCCTGACATATCCATTCCGACTGTGAGCTCGACACACCAAGTTGACTCAGGCAGAAAAAAATCACAAGTATAGGATTGTCAACCAAGCAGTCGAGAATATTGATTGAGGAAAGCAGTTCAGGAAAGTTTTTCAAAAATTGCGTATGGCATTTAGTGGCATTGGTGGAGTAATTTGGATGAAGATAATTATCAAGAGGATAACTAATCTTCGATGTCTTGAAGAATTAGGTGGGACATAAGTCCCGTTGTAGATTCAGAATCGCAACGCGAGAAAGTCGCCCCGCGAACGCGTATTAATCGGTCAAGATGATCCGATAAGTCAAGGGATTTTAAGAAAATAAAATATTTTAAATAATTATTATAAGTCAGAGGTTTCAAGGCTGTTCTTAAAAGAATATAATTTGAGTTAAGGTCCTTGTTAAAAGAAAATTTATAATTAACCCCGTTTTGTAAAAACTAGAACTTTAGGGGTTAAAAGTTAAAAAGGTTTTTGTCTCGACCTCGAAAAATTATAAGGTCAGGTCCTAAATGCTCTAAATAGTTCAGAGGGTTTTAAAGTTTTGGGGTCAAGTTTTTATAAAATTCTCATTTTGGCCCAAAAGTTGTTAAAATTGTCATTTCGGGCCCTAAGTTTAAAATATCCGGATCTCACAAACCGGAAGGGATTTTATTGTAAATATAATTATAAAATGACACTAAGATCAGTGGGATATTGGGACAAAAACAGTTTTTAAAAGAAATAAGCATAAGTTCCTTAACTATTGAAAATCTCATTTTGTCCCATTTTTAAAACATTTGCCTTTAAGGCTTTTAGGAGTCAGATTATTATGAAATTTGAACCTTGGGTTCAAAATATCATAAGTTTATAGTTAAAAGTGTATTTCCAGGTACATGGACTATACAAGTCCTGAGAATTTCATTTTGGTCCTCAAGTTTAGTCTTTTATAATTTGGTCCCTCAATTTTATAAAATTACTTTCCAAGCTCTAAATACTTTGATTTTTGGAATACCTTTAAAATATGTTATTTTCAGTCACTTAATAATTATAATTTCAAATTTTAAGAAAGTGGGCTGGTACAGTTTCAAATTCTGTAAATTAGCCTTTAAACTTCTAAAATTTTACAATTTAGCCCTTGGGCCTTTAAGGGTTGATATTATTTATTTCCAAACTCTTAAAACTTTATTAAAATGTCCAAATATTATTTTTGAACAAGTGTACAATCCCAAAATTCGAAAATTACCGAGGGGTCCATTACGTTTTATTTTCTTGCAATTAAGTCCACCAATTTCTCATTTTTGCATTTTAAGTCCAAAAATTAAAATTTTAATCAATTATGCTCGACTTGTCCAGGTTATAAGTTGAAGAAAACATGGATATCAAGAATCATAAACATGGATATACATCTCATCCAATAATTCATCAATTAAAGCATAAAAATGTACATGCATGCACCTAAATTGCAATAAATAGCATTTTTGAGTAACACTTGAGAATTTTTACAACTCAATGCATTAAATCAACATTCAATACATAATATATATATATATATATATATCTCAAGCTCTCAAGAAATAAATACTACATGCATTTTAAAGAAAACACCTAGAAGTTGAAAGGATTTTTCCACCCACCTTAAAATTGAATTATTGTGAAATAAAAGGATATATTTCACAACTTTGAGTATGAACTCACTTAGGTCAGCCCCTAAGTCAAGAAATACAAAAAAAAAGGGTTAGAAAAATGGGGTTAAAATTAAGAAGAAAAAGAAGAAGGTGATGAGGATGGCAAATACTACACTTACCTTGTGTAGTGAACCAAACGAGTCAAATAGAGGTCTCAAAAATGGAGTTCTTGATCACCCTCAAGAAATCTTCCAAGGTCAGCCCCTGTTTCTCAAAAATGAGAATAAGGTATTAAAATTTGAATAAAATAAGAAGAAGAGGGAAAAAGGTACTAAAATCCAATTCTTACCTTGTAGTCCAATTCTTCTCAATAACTTGAGGTCTTGCTAAGATGATCACAATGCTTGTATGTCTTCAAGTGGTCTTCTAATTATACCTCAAAATAAATTTAACTTAAATTAGGAGGTGAAGAGAATAAGCTAGGAGATATCAAAGATAGATTGAAGATAAAATTTTCTTACCTTGTTGTAGTGATAGTTTCGAATTTTATGAAGAATAAAAAGGGAATTCTTGTGTTTTTTGGTCAAGTGTTTGAAAAAAGAAGAAGAAAAATTGTAGAGAGAAGTAGGAGGATTTTAGAGAGAAGGAGGAGAAAATAGTACAAGAGTTGAATGGGTTGTGTAGAATTGAACCAAATCTTGCAACTCCAAAGGCCTCTTGGCTGTGTACAATGAAAGAGAGGGAGGAGAGAATTTTTTTTTCCAAGGCTTGTGTTGTGTTGTTTGCATGGGAGACAATTAGGTGATCAAAGTATGGGTTTGAATGGTGTTGGAGAATATTGAGAAGAATGAGAAGAATGTTGGGTAAGTGGGAAGATGTTGGGAGAAAATATATTAAAGAATTGAGGTATAAGATAATGTGTATAAGGTTTGTAATATGGTATAATTATACACAAGAGATATAATATAATGTGTAAGTGTACAAGAGTTGAGAGATATTTCTACACCAAAATCCCATGTTGTCCCAAGATTGATGATATCCATATTTTTTTTTGTCCCAAGATTGATGATAATAGATGAATAATATCAATCTCTGAAATAAAATTAATAAAGGATCATAATCACAAGTAATAGATAAAATGAAATTAAATGCAAATATATATATATATATATATATTAATATTTATCCATCAAAGTAACGTGGTAAAGTAGTCAAAATAGAACATAGACGATAAATGAAATAAATACACGTTCGAAAAAATTCAAGGCTTTGTTAGAAAAATATTTTTATCAAGATTTTGATGATTTTGTTTAAATGAGTTTTTACACCAATACAATGTTTTTAAATGTTGTCCAAATACTCCCAAATGATTTAAAATATTTTACTAATTTTTGGAGTATTTCTTAAAGTTTATTTTTGACAAAAAATTGGACAACTCTTCTATTTTGAGGCCAAGCGGTCACCCTTTAGGGCATCCCGTACCTGAAAATGATTTTTGAAACAGAAACGAGGAGTTTGAAAAACTCAGGAGATTAACCGGTTGAACAAAAAGTCGACCGGTACCTGAAATGTGTTTAAAATGAAACAAAACACTTTGTAACACAAAAAATGAGCAGGGGGACCGGTCCAAGCTTGGGCCGACCGACCGACCCCTAGGGCGACCGGTCGGAACCCACTGGACCGATCGACCCCCCCACATCTGGTATCTGCATCTCACAATCTACTTTATATCGTTCGAAATTTCAATATAGCGACCGATCTCGCTATGTTATTTTTGATAGCAGATTCCAACCGTTGAACACCCATTACAACAAGATTTACTTTAACAATTTTGTACATTATTTCTACATCTTGTGATCTTCTTTTTGTAGACAAAAGTGAAGAAGGAGGAGCCTATGTTTGTGAAGACTCTCCTATAAATAGAGGATGATTTTGAAGACACGTTATATATAACATACAAGCAAACAATACAATAAGAAATCTGCAAAATTCCCAAAGCTTTCATTTTTACACTCTTATTGTAATAACCTAAATTCTTGCACTTGCACAATCTTGAGGTGTAGGCTTTATTCATTGATTACACTTGCACTCAAAGTTTGTATACTTCATTTATTGAGTTGTAATTTTGAATTTTTCTATCATCCAAAACAAGATATCCTTGTTAGTGTTCTTGTGGTAAGAACTGTTGGAATTGGTCTTTGATAAATGGGGTGTTGACCCGATTTTGACCAATTAATTAAGTGGTTTCCATTTGTGAAAAATGGAATTAAATTATTTGTAAATATTCTACTTAGAGAGTAGATGAGAATAGCATTTGGAATTTCTCAAAACCGATTCCGGGTGAATGAGAAATTAATGCTAGAAGTTAGCCACTTAATACAAATAAATGGTATGGAAAATGGAAAATGTGGGGGAGGAGAGATGCTCCATCCCACATAGGAAAAATGAGGTAAAGTTGCACACTTTATTTATCCTAAGTTGGACAAATGGGTTTGGGCCCTTGGGGGCACCCAAGTTTTTAAAGGGGAGAGGACCTACATGCTTGTGGGTTTGGTCAAAGCACACACGCTGCCGCCAGCCGCCGCCGCCGGCCGGCTCGGCTCGGCTCGGTCCGGTCCGGTCGTGGCCGTGGGCTTGGGCTTCAAGGCCCTTATTCTTTTGGACCAAAACCTTTTTTAAATTGTTAATTAAATTTTTGTAATTAATTAAAAGAGTTCAATCGGAAAAACTTTCGTGCCCGCACGGACAGAGCACGCCCGTCTTTGGTGCCGAAAGTTTGAGCCCGACGCACGCACGGCAGCGCACGCCGCCCGTGCGTCTAGGCCGTGCTCCCCTGCAAGAAAAAGTGCGTCTTCAAATGCAAAAGGTGTCTTTTCGAGCCAAAAGACATGTTCTTTCCATACGGGGCGTCTAAAGCCTATAATAGTCGATCCCTGGTGTCTGAAAAACATAAGAAAAACACGAAAATAATCTGATAACATTAAATCGAGCATTGCATTTTGCATCTTGCCCTTTTCATCCTTGAAAGCTTGAAAGTAGTCCAACACTTTGCTTGTTTCTTTGTTGTTCCGGTTTCTTTGTCTTGCTAACCGGAATAGTTAAAGTCGTTGTATCTTAGAGGCGAGCGCGAACCGTAAGCACTCGGTATACGGGCGTTTTAAATCTTGCGAGACTCGATTCTAAATCAGGCCTCGACTAAGCCTAAACACTCTATTCCAGCCATTTTTTTTTCTTTAAACAGAAACCTTCACCAGAACTTTTACCCAACAATCGCAAGACGAAATTTTTTTTTCTTCTCTTATCTCTTTCTATTGAAGCGATGGCATCCATTCGATCTCGTTCACACCCATGGTCATGGCTGCTGCTCCGCTCACGGTGAAAAGCCGCCCAAGTTTTCTCGGTGCCGACTTCAAACGCGTTGGCAAATGAAGATGCCTTTTCTACCTCACTACTTTGGGGTTGGCTCGTTTCCTAAAGGACGACCCCCTGCCGTTGCCGTTGAAGAAGACGAAGTTGACAACAACCGGAGAATCGCCGTGGATGCTTGGCATAACAAATGATTTTCTATGTCGCAACTATGTCTTGAACGTGCTAGACGACACTCTCTACAATGTCTATAGCACGTTCAAGACGCGTCCAAGGAATTGTGGCAATCCTTGGAGAAGAAATACAAGACGGAAGATGCCGGACAAAGAAATTTGTTGTCGGCAAATTCCTGGAGTACAAGATGGTTGACACCAAGACGGTGATCAACCAAGATCGAGAGATTCAAATCATCCTTCACGACTTAGTGTCCGAAGGGATGCTTTTGAATGAATCCTTTCAAGTGGCGGCAATTATCGAAAAATTGCCGCCATTGTGGAAGGATTTCAAAAACTACCTCAAGCACAAGCGCAAAGAGATGGGGCTTGAGGATCTCGATTGTTCAAGCCGCATCGAAGAAGACAACCGAAATCGGATGTTAAAACCAAAATAAATCGAATGGAGGCTAAGGCCAATCTTGCCGAGTCGAGCACTAGCTAGAAACGTAAGCACTTCGGGAAGGAGAAAGGCAAGGCCAAAAAGTTCAAGGAAATT
The DNA here is from genome assembly GCA_016081115.2 of Rehmannia glutinosa. Lineage (NCBI taxonomy): Eukaryota > Viridiplantae > Streptophyta > Magnoliopsida > Lamiales > Orobanchaceae > Rehmannia > Rehmannia glutinosa. The sequence goes on from CM071927.1 coordinate 33,561,070, forward strand.
GCTACAATTGTGGCAAACCGAACCACATGGCGAAGGATTGCCGACACCGAAGAAGAAGGGAAATCAAGGTGGCAACCAACAAGCCAATGTGACGGGGGGACAAGTCGGTTCAATAGACTTGTCGGCTCGATCTCTCCGCCATTGTGTTTGAAGCCAATATGGTGGATAACCCAAGGGAGTGGTGGATAGATACTGGGGCTACTCGTCACATTTGTGCCGATAAGGAGATGTTCTCCTCCTACACTCCGATCAATGGAAGAAAGTTGTTCATGGGGAACTCCTCGACTTCCAACATCGTTGGGCTTGGAAAGGTGGTGCTCAAGATGACTTCCGGGAAGGAGCTTACGCTTGTAGATGTGCTGCATGTCCCAGACATCCGCAAGAACTTGGTTTCCGGTCCGTTGCTTAGCAAGGCCGGATTTAGGCTAGTGTTTGAGTCCGACAAGTTTGTAATGACCAAGAATGGTCAGTTTTTATGTAAAGGTTACCTTGATAAGGGCCTGTTCAAAATGTCTGTAATGTCTGTTTTCCGCCAAGAGGCGAAGAATAAAAACGTTACTTCTGTTTACTTGTTGGATTGTTCTAATTTATGGCATGATAGATTAGGACACGTAAACTTCAACACAATTAAAAGGTTAGTGAATCTGGAATTAATACATACGTTTAAAACCGATTCACAAGACAAATGCAAAATTTGTGTTGAAGCAAAATTGGCCAAGGCACCGTTTCATTCGGTAATGAGAAGTACCAAACCACTCGAGTTAATTCATACAGATGTGTGTGACTTAAAACTTGTGCAAACTCGAGGTGGTAAGAAGTACTTCATAACGTTTATAGACGATTGCACAAGATATTGTTATGTCTATGTTTTGAAAAGCAAAGATGAAGCTTTAGTAGCTTTTAAAACTTATAAGAATGAAGTTGAAAATCAGCTTAATCAGAAAATTAAGATGATTCGAAGTGATAGAGGCGGAGAGTATGTTGCTCCGTTTGAAGAATTTTGCTCGGAAGCGGGTATAATTCACCAAACGACTGCACCTTACTCACCTCAATCAAATGGTGTTGCAGAACGCAAGAATCGTACTCTTAAGGAGATGATGAATGCGATGTTGTTAAGTTCTGGCTTACCCCAAAACTTGTGGGGGGAAGCCATACTTTCTGCGAACTACATTCTTAATAAGATCCCACACAAAGGTAAAAATGAAACTCCATATGAGTTATGGAAGGGACGTAAACCGTCATACAAATACCTTAAAGTGTGGGGATGTTTGGCTAAAGTCGAAGTACCTAAGCCAAAACAAGTAAGAATCGGTTCGAAGACGATCGATTGTGCTTTCATTGGATATGCTAACAATAGTAGTGCATATCGTTTTTTAGTGCACAAGTCGACTATTCCTGATATAAATGAAGGTATGATCATTGAATCAAGGAATGTTGTATTCTTCGAGAATATCTTTCCAAACAAAGAACGGAAAGAAGAAAGTTCGAGTAAACGGACTTATGAAACTGCAAGGTTACCTCAAAGTGATGATGAAGAGGAACCAAGACGCAGTAAAAGGACAAAAGTAGCTAAGTCTTTTGGTCCTGATTTTCTAACTTATATGTTAGAAAACGAACCCCGAACTATTCAATAAACATTGTCTAGTCCAGAAGCTCCTCTCTGGAAAGAAGCTATCAATAATGAGATAGATTCCATCATGCAAAATCACACTTGGGAGTTGGTTGATCTCCCGCCGGGTTGCAAGCCTTTGGGATGCAAGTGGATCCTTAAAAGGAAGTATAAAGCGATGGATCTATTGACAAGTATAAAGCCCGATTGGTAGCTAAAGGGTTTAGACAAAAGGAGGGATATGATTTCTTCGATACATATTCTCCTGTCACGAGGATTACGTCCATTCGTGTTCTCATTGCTATTGCAGCTTTGCATAACCTTGAGATACATCAAATGGACGTTAAAACCGCTTCTTTGAATGGGGAACTTGAAGAGGAAATTTATATGGAACAACTCGAGGGGTACATTGCACCCAAATCAAGAGCGAAAGGTGTGTAAACTTGTTAAGTCACTTTATGGACTAAAACAAGCACCTAAGCAATGGCACGAAAAGTTTGACTCGACTATGAAGTCAAACGGTTTCAAGATCAACGAATGTGACAAGTGTGTCTACATTAAAGGTACTACAAATGATTACGTCATAGTATGCCTTTATGTAGATGATATGTTGATTATGGGAAGTAGTCATGATTTAATCGTGAATACTAAGAACATGTTAAAAAGAAACTTTGACATGAAGGATATGGGATTATCTGATGTTATATTAGGGATTAAAATCTCTAGGACTTCAGATGGAATTGTCTTGTCACAATCCCATTATGTCGAAAGCATACTCAGGAGGTTTAATGCTTTTGACAAACGCTCCGCTAAGACACCAGTAGATCTAAGTCTACACTTGGCCAAGAATAGAGGCGAACCAGTTTCTCACCGAATATGCAAGGGTAATTGGCGATCGATGTACTTAACAAACCGTACACGTCCAGACATTGCATATTCAGTGAGTAAACTAAGTAGGTTCACAAGTAACCCAAGTACGGATCACTGGAAAGCCGTGACAAGGGTACTTAGATATTTAAAGTATACCATGAACTATGGAATACTTTATACAAGATATCCAAAGAATATTAGAAGGATACTTTGTGATGCCAATTGGATATCGTGACACAAAAGACTCCAAGTCCACAAGTGGATTTGTTTTCACAATAGGTGGAGGAGCGGTGTCATGGAAGTCTTCTAAGCAGACGTGCATAGCTCGATCCACTATGGAATCCGAGTTCATTGCTTTGGATAAAGCCGAGAAGAAGCTGAATGGCTTAGAAACTTCTTAGAGGATATTCCTTGTTGGAATAAGCCTGTGCTCATTTGTTATGATACACTCGTGATAGTCAATCAAAGAATCGGAAGGGCACAAAGCAAGATGTATAATGGTAAGTCTAGACATATACGTCGGAGACACAATACCATTAGACAGTTGATTTCGAATGGGGTTATTTCGGTTGACTACGCTCAAGTCAAAGGAAAACCTTGCGATCCACTTACAAAAGGCATAAATCGAGATCACCGTATAAACTGTTAAGGGAATGGGTTTAAAATCCACAACTTAAAGAATGTTCATAGCGGTAACCCAACCTTGTGAATTGGAGATCCCAAGACCTTGGTTCAATGGGACAACTAAGTTATGAATGTTCAAATTTGAACACTTGGAAAATGTGTTAGCTCATTCTCGATACATCCAAGTGTATTTAAACCTCGCCGAATGTGGTGAGGTTAAGTTTAAGACTTTTAATGATTCCTATACCGAAAGGTGGAGTATTGCAGATACTCTTCAATAGGAGATCACCTATATAAGTGAGAAGTAATGGCCACTTCAAATGAAACACTTATGAATCTAAGATATGGTCCAGTACTGAAATGGACACAACGTGAGAACAACAAGTGTTAGAGTTGTTATTGTGTAAGTACTGTTGTCTTGGTTTACACAAACGGCTGAGTAGTTCAAGACATCGCGTCACTAAGCAGCTAGTAAATCCGATAGTACTTTACTAAGGAAGGTTCAAAGCCACAAGCTACCTATCCTGATGCAATAACGATTCGCCGAGACTTTCAAGCGAATCTGCATACACGCATGCATTAATTTCATTCATGTGGGGGATTGTTGGAATTGGTCTTTGATAAATGGGGTGTTGACCCAATTTTGACCAATTAATTAAGTGGTTTCCATTTGTGAAAAATGGAATTAAATTATTTGTAAAAATTCTACTTAGAGAGTAGATGAGAATAGCATTTGGAATTTCTCAAAACCGATTCCGGGTGAATGAGAAATTAATGCTAGAAGTTAGCCACTTAATACAAATAAATGGTATGGAAAATGGAAAATGTGGGGGAGGAGAGATGCTCCATCCCACATAGGAAAAAGGAGGTAAAGTTGCACACTTTATTTATCCTAAGTTGGACAAATGGGTTTGGGCCCTTGGGGGCACCCAAGTTTTTAAAGGGGAGAGGACCTACATGCTTGTGGGTTTGGTCAGCACACGCGCGCTGCCGCCGCGCCCGCCCGCGCCGCACGGCCGGCTCGGCTCGACTCGGTCCGGTCGTGGGCCGTGGGCTTGGGCTTGGGCAAGGCCCGATTCTTTTTGGACCAAAAACCTTTAAAATATTTAATTAATTTTTGTAATTAATTAAATAGATTTAATTAATTTTTGTAATTAATTAAAAGAGTTCAACTGGGAAAAACTTTCGGCCCCACGCACGACAGGAGCACGCCCGTGCGGTCGGGTCGTACTACCTGCCGAGGGTCTGCCACCTACACGCACGGGCAGGTGCACGCCCGTGGTCTGGGTCGTCTTTGGGTGCCGAAAGTTTGAGCCTCGCACGCACGCGGGCAGCGCACGCCCGTGCGTCCTCTGGCCGTGCTCCCAAGCGCAGTGCGTCTGCTCATTCAGCAAAAAGGTGTCTTTTTCGAGCCAAAAGACATGTTCTTTCCATACGGGCGTCTAAAGCCTATAATAGTCGATCCCTCGGTGTGTCTGAAAAACATAAGAAAAACACGAAAATAATCAGATAACATTAAATCGAGCATTGCATTTTGCATCTTGCCCTTTTCCTCCTTGAAAGCTTGAAAGTAGTCTAACACTTTGCTTGTTATTTGTTGTTCCTGGTTTCTTTGTCTTTAACCTAACAGCTTAAAGTCGTTGTATCTTAGGCGGCGCGAACCGTAAGCACTCGGTATACGGGCGTTTTTCTTGAGGAGACCGATTCTAAATCAGGCCTCGACTAAGCCTAAACACTCTATTCCAGCCATTTTTTTTTTCTTCAAACAGAAACCTTCACCAGAACTTTTACCCAACAAGAACACACTTGGGTGATCTTAGGTGTTGAAGAGTGTGGTAATCTTCATAGGTGTTGAAGGAAGATTGTGGTAATCTCCTTGAAGGTGTTGTAAGAAGATTGTGGTAATCTTCAACGGTGGTCTTGTAACAATTGTGGTAATTGTTAATAAAATTCTTTTTCTTTTTCGAAACCCATCCCGGATATACTAGGATGGTAGAGCACGTAGTCCCTAGGTGGGGTGAAGCTCTTTAAATCAACGTGTGTTGTTTAATTTCCGCATTTACATTCTTGTCTTTGCTTGATCATTCGAAAAAGAGGGATTCGCAAAAAATCGGCATAATCTATTCACCCCCTCTAGATTATCGTAGCCACTTAGACTAACAAGTGGTATCAGAGCCAAACTCTTTGGCAATCTCGTTCCACGCCGCGAGTAAATAGGAAAGATCCATGGCTACGAACGAAAGCTACCTCACCACCGGCACCTCCACCAACAAGCCACCACTTTTTTACGCCAACAACTGCGTATTTTGGATAGACCGAATGGAGTGCTTTTTTCAAGGGTGCGGGTTCAATATATGGAATGTGGTTATTGAAGGCCTCAACCAACGAAGAAATTGGAGGACGGCTCCTTGGCCCCCAAAAGTTTCAAAGAATTCGATGATGCTGACAAGAAGGCCTTCTCCCTAAACGGTAAGGCCTTTGAATATTTTACGTTGTTCACTCACCGCCACCGAGTACAATCGCATAAGAGGAATAAGGTCGGCACATGATGTATGGGAAAAATCGGAAACCATCTATGAGGGTACTAAGAAAGTTAAGCAAGCAAGAAAAACTATGCTTGTTAAAGACTTTGAAAATTTCAATATGCATGATGGTGAAAGCATATCAAAAATGGTGGAAAGGCTTGACAACATTGTCAATCCTCTTGTGGCACTTGGGAAAGTCATATCCAAAGAAGATAAAGTGACCAAAGTCTTGAATGCTCTTCCCGGTTCATGGTTCGAGAAAGTAACGGCTATCACGGAAGCACAAAATCTTGAAACATTCAAATTCGATGAGCTCGTGGGAAATCTCCTCATTTATGAAGTCTATCTCAAGGAGAGGAAAAATCCCCAACCATCCACCACTAAACTGGGTATGAAAAATCTTCCTAAAGGCTTAGCATCTTCTTCTAATATTTCATATTATGCTAGTGATGAAGATGACGAGGAAACGGCGGCTCTTGTTCGAAAATTTGCAAAGTTTGTTAATAAAAATAAAGCAAGAAAGCCAAGAGACAATTCATGTTTCAAATGCGGGAAATCCAGGCATTGCATAGCCGATTGCCCAAAACTTGCGGAAGAAGAGCAAAAGAAGAAAAAGTATTTCCCTAAAAAGAAGGCTCTAAATGCGGATGTCAAAACTTGGGATGAACTACTCACCACATCCGACGAGGAAGGAGAAACCGAACATGGTCTTATGGCCATAGACGATGAAAATAATGAGGTACGCTCTAACTCCTCAACTTCTTCCTTAGTTGATGAATTGCAATGTGATTTTGATGAATTGCAAAACGAATTTCAAAATTTGATTGTTAAATACAATACTTTAAAAAAGGAGCATAAAGAACTTAAAATTGAAAAGGATAAATTATTTACTTCTTATGAATCTCTTGATAAAGCTCATGCTATTACTCTTACTAAAGTCCGTACTCTTGAAACCGAAAAACAAACGCTCAAAATTTGAAAAAGGATGTGCATCATTTTAACTTAAGTACGGATAAAGTTACAAAAAATTTAGACGCACAAAGAGGGAAGCATTCTAAATTAGGACTTGGCTATAAACCTTTTCAACCTATTTCAAAGAAAAATGACCAAGGTCTGACTTTTGTATGTGCTAGTAGTGCCCACAATCTTATTTGCTTTTATTGTGGTAAAGTTGGTCACTATATTAGTCATTGTAAATTGAAGAACAATCTTAACGATTTTTGGAGATCCAAAGGTCTCAAGGCTAACCCCCATGGACCCCAAAACTATAAGGTACCTAAAAATAATTCCTTTGTGTTAGTCCAATTGGCTACGATAATCTAGAGGGGGGGTGAATAGATTATCTCGGTTTTTCATATTTTGCCCTCTTTTTCGAATAATTAAGCAAAGATGAAAGCTAACTGCGGAAAATAAACAACACACGTTGATTTAAAGAGCTTCACCCCACCTAGTGACTACGTGCTCTACCACCCCAGTATATCCGGGATGGGTTTCGAAAAAGAAAAGGAAATTTTATTAATTACCAAAATTAATACAACACCTTGAGGATTACCACAACCCTCTTACAACACCTTCAAGGAGATTACCACAATCTTCCTTCACCACCTTTGAAGAGTACCACACTCTCCAAACACCTATCACCTAGATCACCCAAGTGTATTCTTACCACAAGAATACTCACAAGGATGTCTTGTGTTGAATGATGACCAAAATCAAGATTACAACTCAATAATGAATGATACAATATGAGTACAAGTGTAATCAAGAATTGAAAGCCTAGACCTCAAATGTGTGCAAGTGAAAATGCTTAGCCTAATACAACAATATATATGAAAGTGTTTGCTTGTTTGCCCTTTGCTTGTGTGATGTGTTGTCTCTTGTTGTTTGAATGAAGCCTTTATTTATAGGAGAGGTCTTGGCTTTGATTTCCAGACATAGGCTCCTCCTTGGAGAGTGATTTGCTGCAAAAGAAACCATTTAAAATCATCAATATAGCTGTTAGAAATCAATCCAACAAATTAGGGAAAAGCTGTCTGAAAATGCAACAGATAGTTTGTTGATAAAACAGGGGTTCGACCGGTCGCGCATAGATAAGATTGAAATAGGTTTTCTGCTATTTTTACACAGGGGGACCGGTCGGAGGGGGGTTCGACCGGTCGCCCTTGATCTTGACCTGTTGGGGTTGTTCAAAATTCGAAATAGAGAAGACAGCATCTTCAGGAGGGCGCCCAGGTACCGGTCGCCCAGGGGTCGACCACTGATCGACCGGTCGCCCTCCATAATTTCTCCTACGTCCCTTTTTCTGTTTCAAAACTCAACTCAGGTACGGGTTACCCTATAGGGTGACCGGTCGAGCATGAAACAAATGTGTTGTCCAATTTTTATCGAAAATAAACTCCAAGAAAATAATGAGGTACGCTCTAACTCCTCAACTTCTTCCTTAGTTGATGAATTGCAATGTGATTTTGATGAATTGCAAAATGAATTTCAAAATTTGATTGTTAAATACAAAACTTTAAAAAAGGAGCATAAAGAGCTTAAAATTGAAAAGGATAAATTATTTACTTCTTATGAATCTCTTGATAAAGCTCATGCTATTACTCTTACTAAAGTCTGTACTCTTGAAACCGAAAAACAAACGCTCAAAATTTGAAAAAGGATGTGCATCATTTTAACTTAAGTACGGATAAAGTTACAAAAAATTTAGACGCACAAAGAGGGGAGCATTCTAAATTAGGACTTGGCTATAAACCTTTTCAACCTATTTCAATGAAAAATGACCAAGGTCTGACTTTTGTATGTGCTAGTAGTGCCCACAATCTTATTTGCTTTTATTGTGGTAAAGTTGGTCACTATATTAGTCATTGTAAATTGAAGAACAATCTTAACTATTTTTGGAGACCCAAAGGTCTCAAGGCTAACCCCCATGGACCCCAAAACTATAAGGTACCTAAAAATAATTCCTTTGTGTTAGTCCAAGTGGCTACGATAATCTAGAAGGGGGTGAATAGATTATCTCGGTTTTTCAGATTTTGCCCTCTTTTTCGAATAATTAAGCAAAGATGAAAGCTAACTGCAGAAAATAAACAATACACGTTGATTTAAAGAGCTTCACCCCACCTAGTGACTACGTGCTCTACCACCCCAGTATATCCGGGATGGGTTTCGAAAAAGAAAAAAAAATTTTATTAATTACCAAAATTAATACAACACCTTGAGGATTACCACAACCCTCTTACAACACCTTCAAGGAGATTACCACAATCTTCCTTCACCACCTTTGAAGAGTACCACGCTCTCCAAACACCTATCACCTAGATCACCCAAGTGTATTCTTACCACAAGAATACTCACAAGGATGTCTTGTGTTGAATGATGACCAAAATCAAGATTACAACTCAATAATGAATGATACAATATGAGTACAAGTGTAATCAAGAATTGAAAGCCTAGACCTCAAATGTGTGCAAGTGAAAATGCTTAGCCTAATACAACAAGATATATGAAAGTGTTTGCTTGTTTGCCCTTTGCTTGTGTGATGTGTTGTCTCTTGTTGTTTGAATGAAGCCTCTATTTATAGGAGATGTCTTGGTTTTGATTTCCAGACATAGGCTCCTCCTTGGAGAGTGATTTGCTGCAAAAGAAACCATTTAAAATCATCAATATAGCTGTTAGAAATCAATCCCACAAATTAGGGAAAAGTCATTCAAAAATGCAATGTATAGTTTCTTGATAAAACAGGGGGTTCGACCGTCCGCATAGATAAGATTGAAATGGGTTTTCTGCTATTTTTACACAGGGGACCGATCGGAGGGGGGTTCGACCGGTCGCCCTTGATCTTGACCTGTTGGGGTTGTTCAAAATTCGAAACAGAGAAGACAGCATCTTCAGGAGGGCGCCCAGGTACCGGTCGACCACCGATCGACCGGTCGCCCTCCATAATTTCTCCTACGTCCCTTTTTCTGTTTCAAAACTCAACTCAGGTACGAGTTGCCCTATAGGACGACCGGTCGAGCATGAAACAAATGTGTTGTCCAATTTTTTATCGAAAATAAACTCCAAGAAATACTCCAAAAAATAGTAAAAACATTTTAAATCGATCGGAAGTATTTAGACAACATTTAGGGACATTGTTTTGGTTTTAAAAACACATTTGAACAAAATCATCAAAATCATGATAAAAACATTTATCTAACCAGTAGGTTATAGGAGCTCTAACAACAATGGAAGATTCAAAATGGCTCGTGGACAGCGGATGTGCACGCCATATGACCGGAAGGAGAGAACTTTTTACCAACATCAAGCTCCAAGAAGAGGGTATGGTCATGTTCGGTAATGGCAAAGGAAAAATCATTGGCAATGGAGACATTGGTAACTCTAATTTCTCTCTTAGTAATGTTTTATTAGTTGATGGGCTTAAGTTTAATTTGATAAGTGTAAGCCAACTTTGTGATTTTAATTATGATGTTGTTTTTAATAAAGAAAAATGCCTTGTTCTTAAAAATGGTAAAATTATTTGTGAAGCTAGTAGAAAAGGCAACCTTTATAAAATTTGCACAAGTGACTCGGTTAGTAAAAATGTTTATTGTCTTGTCGCCAATAATGATTTAACTAGTTTATGGCATAGGCGACTTGGACATGTTGGATACAAAAATTTGAAAGAGATTTTACAAAAATCAACATGTCAAAGGACTACCCAAGTTAAATTTTGAAAACCTTGGCTTATGTGACACTTGTCAAAAGAAAAAATTAGTTAAGAGTAGTTTTAAGCCCAAAAATGAAATTTCCACAACCAAACCTCTACAACCTTTTCATTTAGATTTGTATGGGGATGTTGGTACGGCTAGTCTAAGTGGAAAACATTACACTTTTGTTATAGTTGATGATTTTTCTAGATATACTTGGGCTCTTTTTCTTGCAAATAAAAGCCATCTCATTAATGAGTTTGTTAAGTTGTGTAGACTTATTGAGAATGAAAAAGAAGATACCATAAAGTCTATTCGAAGTGATCGAGGTGGAGAACTTGAGGGAGAATTTAGAGTCTTTTGTGAAACGAAGGGATATGGTCATAATATTTCGGCTCCAAGGACACCTCAACAAAATGGAGTAGACGAAAGGAAGAATTGGACACTTCAAGAAATGAGTCTGTCCATGCTCAATGAATTTTCACTTCCAAAATATTTTTGGGCTGAAGCCGTAAGTACCGCTTGATATGTCATTAATCGAGTTTATATTCGTACTAAAATGAATAAAACTCCATATGAGCTTTGGAAATGAAGAACTCCAAATATTAGTTATTTCAAAATATTTGGATGTAAGTGTTTTATTTTGAATACTAAGGATCAATTGGACAAACTTGATCCTAAGGCCGATGAAGGAATATTTATGGGGTATTCAACCAAGAGCAAAGCATATCGGGTTTACAATAAGACTAGTATGGTTGTTGAAGAATCCATCCATGTCAAATTCAATGAAGCATCGGGTGTTGAAAGGATACCCAATGATGATAGTGATGAAGAGGATGTTGTTGAACCAATTGTTCAAGATCATGCTCAAAATGATCAACCTTCAAGCTCAAATGTTCCTCAAGAAGACAAAGGTGATACTTCGGATCTTCCCGTAGCATTGAAATTTAAGGGAGATCACCCAAAAGATCTTATTATTGGTGATCCCCTTGATAAAGTAATGACTTGAGGAAAATTTGCCGAGAAAGCTCTTATATCTCATAAAGAGCCTAAAAATGCTAAGGAAGCTATTGAAGATGAGGATTGGTTTTTAGAAATGCAAGAGGAGTTGAATCAATTTGAAAGAAATGATGTTTGGGAATAGGTACCTTGTCCTCCATCTCAAACAATTACTGGTACAAAATGGGTATTTCGAAACAAGCTCGATGATTAAGGCAATATTGTTCGAAATAAAGCAAGGTTAGTATCTCAAGGGTATTGTCAAGAAGAAGGTATTGATTATGATGAAACTTTTGCACCCGTAGCATGTTTAGAAGCTGTTCGTATTTTACTTACCTATTCTTGCTTTAAAAATTTTAAGCTTTACCAAATGGATGTTAAATCTGCTTTTCTAAATGGTATCATTTAAGAAGAAGTCTATGTAAAACAACCTCTGGGGTTTGAAAATTTTTCTAGGCCAAATGATGTTTATAAACTTAAGAAGGCCTTATATGGTTTAAATCAAGCACCCCATGCATAGTATGATAGACTTAGCTCTTTTCTTTTGCAAAATGGATTTACAAGAGGTAAAGTTGATACTACTCTCTTTATTTTTCTAAAAGGGCAAGATTGCTTATTAGTGCAAATTTATGTTGATGATATTACATTTGGTGCTACTAATAAATCTTTGTGCAAGAAATTTTCTAAGCTTATGCAAGGTGAATTTGAGATGAGTATGATGAGTGAGCTCAATTTCTTCCTTGGATTTCAAATTAAGCAATGTCAAGAAGGAATATACATTTCACAATCAAAGTATACAAAAGAACTTTTGAAAACATTCGGCATTGAAGAAGGAAGAACCATCTCTACTCCTATGGCAACCAATATCAAGATTGACAAAGATGAAAAAGGCAAGTCGATTGATGAATCCAAGTATCGAGGTATGATTGGTAGTTTACTTTATTTAACCACAAGTAGACCAGACATTCTTCATGTCGTATGCCTATGTGCTCGTTTTCAAAGCAATCCCAAAGAATCTCATATCAGTGTCGTTAAAAGGATTTTTAGATATTTGAAAGACACTATTCAATATGGTTTATTTTATCCAAAGAATGAAAATTTTTCTCTTAAAGGATATAGTGATTCGGACTATGCGGGAAATATTGATGATCGTAAAAGTACTTTCGAATCATGTCAATTCTTAGGCGATTGCCTAGTTTCTTGGTTTTCAAAGAAACAAAATTGTGTCTCACTTTCAACGGCCGAAGCCGAATATATTTCCGCGGCCTTTTGTTGTACTCAATTGCTTTGGATGAAACAAACTTTAGCAGATTATAAATGCTCTTTTTGAAAATGTTCCTATCTTTTGTGATAACATATCCGCTATAAATATTGCTCAAAACCCGGTTTATCATAATCGTACTAAACATATTGAGATTCCACATCATTTTCTAAGGGATTGTGTTTCAAAACGAAAAATTGAGATATCTTTTGTTCCATCTCAAGATCAATTAGCGGATATATTTACAAAACCACTATCTTCTGAGACTTTTGCTTCAATACGAGCTCGGTTAGGTATAATGCATATTGAATAAGGTCTATGATTGCAATTTGCATGTTTTTAAAACTTAGGGGTGAAAAATTGGATTTTTGGTGCAAAATTCGTACAGAAACTAAACTGGTGTTCATGCACCGGTCAAGGGAGAGGTCGACCGGTCGACCATGTGCAGGGACCGTCGCCCTACACGTAGATCGGTCGCCCTCATGGTTTTCAGAGATAAATATGATTCTTTCCTTCAAACCGTATTTTTGATCTTTTCTCCCTAACTCGAACCCCTTTGTATTTTTCACACACAATTCACTCAAAATAATTTTTTTCTTATAAATTCCATATTTGTGAGTTTATATCACTCGTATTTCATCATTGTTAACCAACTTCTCCGATTAATTGCTAAGAATTTCTCTTTTTAATCTCAATTGGGTTGAACCCTTGAGAATGTGCTCATATCTTGATATTTTGATGAAATTTGTGTATTAGTGTGATGTATTTGATGATTGTTGATGGATGAATGTTGTAATATTGTAATTGGTGATGAAAAATTTTGGCTTAATTGAATTAGAAAGGCGTTATATATATCGCTTGTTTTATTCGACGCACGCCAAGTGTTCGACAAAATATTTCTATGAAAAATTCATCACCTACATGATTCTCTCGATTTGAAAAATCTTATAAGTTTATAGAGATCATGTTTTATCAATCAAATGAGCTTTTGCAAATCAAATGATCAACTTTTCCCTTTTATTTGGAATTTAAGCTTCAATGTTCAAAATCAATTAAATTGCGCACTTTGATATGATCATATAATATTTTTATCATGATAACATTCTTTTTGATGATTCCAAAGGGAGAGGAACAGGAAAAATGCTCGCACACCATAAGAAGCGAAAATAAGCTTGCAAGAAAAGCTTATAAGCTATGGCGCTTAAAAGCCCAAAGCTGTGAATGATTCTAAGTCCAATTGATGTAATATGGACTTTTATGCTTGTCTAATGATGTCTTTTTGACAGGGGGAGCTTCTAAGCTCATGAAATTCAAGCTTATAATGTAAAAGCTAAGTTTTTAGCTTTTAGTTGTTTGTTCTTATACATAATCTTGTTATGCATGTTGATAGGGGAGCTTGTGCAAAATGTTTATGAAAAATCTTTGCTCATATCCTTGTGTTTTTACTTATGATAAATGTTGTTTGTAATGGATTTACGTTTTAGACCGGAAAATTGTGTTTTATTTTCAAGTCGATCTCCTAAAAATTGTTTTGGTTTGTAATCGTCAAAAAGGGGGAGTTTGTTAGAAAAATGTTTTTATCAAGATTTTGATGATTTTGTTTAAATGAGTTTTTACACCAAAACAATGTTTTTAAATGTTTTCCAAATACTCCCAAATGATTTAAAATATTTTTACTAATTTTTGGAGTATTTTTTGAAGTTTATTTTTTGACAAAAAATTGGACAACACTTATGTTTTGAGGCCAACCGATCGCCCTTTAGGGCATCCCGTATCTGGAAATAATTTTTGAAACAGAAACGAGGAGCTTGAAAAACTTCAGGAGGTCGACCGGTCGAACAAGAGGTCGACTGGTACCTGAAATATGTTTAAAATGAAACAGAACACTCTAAAACACAAAAAATGAGGATGGGGACCAGTCCGAGCTTGGGCCGACCGGTCGACCCCTAGGGCGACCGGCCGGACCTCCCCTAGACTGGTTAACCCCCTTACATCTGGTATCTGCATCTCACAACCTACTTTATATCGTTCGAAATTTCAATATAGCGACCGGTCGTGCTATGTTATTTTTGACAGCAGATTCCAACCGTTGAACATCCATTACAGCAAGATTTACTTTAACAATTTTGTACATTATTTTTACATCTTGTGATCTTCTTTTTGTAGACAAAAGTGAAGAAGGAGGAGCCTATGTTTGTGAAAACTCTCCTATAAATAGAGGATGATTTTGAAGACACATTATATATAACATACAAGCAAACAATACAACAAGAAATCTGCAAAATTCTCAAAGCTTTCATTTTTATACTCTTGTTATAATAGCCTAAATTCTTGCACTTGCACAATCTTGAGGTCTAGGCTTTTTATTCATTAATTACACTTGCACTCAAAGTTTGTATACTTCATTTATTGAGTTGTAATCTTGAATTTTTCTATCATCCAAAACAAGATATCATTGTTAGTGTTCTTGTGGTAACAGGTGTTGAAGAGTGTGGTACTTTTCATAGGTGTTGAAGGAAGATTGTGGTAATCTCCTTGAAGGTGTTGTAAGAAGATTGTGGTAATCTTCAAATGTGGTGTTGTAACAATTGTGGTAATTGTTAATAAAATTCTTTTTCTTTTTCTAAACCCATCCCGGATATACTGGGGTGGTAGAGCACGTAATCCCTAGGTGGGGTGAAGCTCTTTAAATCAACGTGTGTTATTTAATTTTCGTATTTACATTCTTGTCTTTGCTTAATCATTCGAAAAAGAGGGTAATTTGGAAAAAATCGGCATAATCTATTCACACCCTGTAATACCCACTATTATTATTATTATTATTATTATTATTATTATTATTATTATTATTACTACCATGTGACTAACCAACTTATTTATTATGATAGGCAAAACAACCAACTACCAACACCAAACATTTAAAATCTAATACTAGTAGTCAAATTTTACTGACATTTTGTTTACAAATACTAATTATAATATTACTATCCTAACTATAAAAGACCCTCGTAACCTCAATTTGAACCTAAGGACAAAGGTTAGTAATTTCTTTCCATTCTTTCTCATCCCCTGCAGAATCCCTTATGAATTATGATACCATTTCTTTCTAATTTCTTTTATGTAAAAGCTTTTATTTGTTTATTCATTAGTGCATGTGGGTATGTATATTATATCAGGATATAAGTAGTGTGTGCATGTGATTTGTCAAATTAAAGTGCAGAGTGGTGTGTGTTAGTGCGTGAGAATGTGTGTGTGATGTGTACATATATATTAACTTAATGAGTGCAATCATGTATTGAATATATATTTATATTATACATATGATAACATATGTATGTATGTAATGTATGTATGCATGTTATGTCAAAAGTAAGGTAACTTAACTTTTAAATATATATATATAAGCAAGTGTCGTGTGTGTGTGTTAAGATTTATAATATATCAAGTTTTGTATTGTTTAGTATTAATGTATATTTATTTAAACTCTAATTTTAAAGTCTTTAACTTTAAAGGGATTTAATACATCTATATATATTTTACAACTAATTTATTAGATCTATATTATTTATACATAATATATAATATTCATATCATTTTTACATAATCTACTTTAGACAAATTATTTTATCATCGTAATAGGAGACGAGGGTAGAAAGGAGATCTAGGAGTCCAAGGCATATCAACACATAATTTACATTTGTTCTTGTTAAATATTATGAATGTTTACATTAATGTTTAAAGTGCACATGTTATATCCTACGAGTTTTGCTCAATGGATTCTATGATCTAAGATTCAAGTTACATGAGTTTTTTGCTATAGGAACTCCAAGATTCAAGTAAATGAGCTTAATGCTCTAGGAACTCCAAGATTCAAGTTACATGAGCTTCATGCTCTAGGAACTCTATGATGACATGATTCTATGATGTCATGATTCTATGATGCTATGAAGTTATGATATATGTTGCAAGCTTTTCATTAATGTGATGTATGCATTTTATTTATCTTGAACAAATGTGATTTCCCATTGAGTAAGTGTTTTACTCACCCCATTATTACCAATGATTTTTCAGATGGAGTTTGGCGCAGCAAAGGCGGGGAGGAATGACTGGCTTAATCTCCATTTTAAATAAATAAAATAAGTCTTCTATTTTGAATGAATATTCTAGTGTCTACTTGAACTTTTGATTTCAATATTTTGTTAAACTACTGATATCCGGCTATTTAGATTTTGTAGCTTTGGAATATGTTTGACTGTGGTTAAATTATGTTGACTTATTATAATGAATGGCTACTTTTCTTTTAGTTTTTTAAATCGCTTCCGCATTAAATTTTCCGTTAAAATATTAATTTTATCTTCTTTTTCAAACTCCTATTTTTAGTTGTAACTCCCATGTTATTTTTATTTTTATTTTTCAAAAGAAAACACTTTCGTATATAAAAAGTGGGGTGTTACAGTGTAGTATCAGAGGGAGTCTGATTTCCTGAAGACTCGGGAAAAAAAACTCTCTATATGTTACATTTTTAAAAAATATTAATAAATAAGGACAAGATCTTTTGCTATAAGTCATTCATACGCGCCGCTGCTTGACTTAAAAAGGTACATATTTTCATATTAACATATGTCACCCCATGATACAATTGTTATGATTTCTATGATGTCAAGATAATATAATATGCATATTATTTCATAAATCTGTCGTGAGTTTACATGAATTTTTGTTTCGCTACATGTTCATATTATGATAGCACGGGCAGTTGTGGGGTATGCCAATTATAACAATAATGCATAATGGATATATGAATAAGTTACATTTTTAGTTGTGTATTAGATACGTATTCTCTCAACTGCTAGAAAGGGGTGCACAGGGCCGCCCTTGGGCCCTTTCAACCGCCTACAAGAATATAGAAAGTATAAACAGGCCAAGCAAGATGATGATCTAGGAGTACATATAGCCACGATGCTGAGATTGTGGAAGAATGTAAGAAACTTACCTACCCACTATGAAGCCGCCCGAAAATTAGTTGATACCATGCCACCCTATTGGAAAAGACAGGCACGTCGGTTACTCGAAGAACACTTGGAGGTGGACAACAAGAGAGGGGCAATCATAGATTATGTGGAGTTTTCTACTGCATGCTTTAGGAAATGGATAAAATTTGATGATGACCCTTTTCCAAGTGACGTGGAGAGTGAAGAAAAGGACCTAGAAGAGGATGTTAATTTTAAGACATCGAAATCAGTTAAATCGTCTTAGGAAACTAGGACTACGCAAACTCGAAAAACTTAGTAGTTAATATATATATATATATATATATATATATTTTGATGTCTTTTACTGCTTCTCTAAGGATAAACATTGTTATCACCTCAAGAGTTTACCATGGATGAATGTTTACTTATTTTATTTGAATATGGATTATATTGATAATGTCTTCATGAATATTTCAACTAAGGTACAACCATCCTCTTAATACGAACCAATGGCTCCTCAAACACGAGGTCAAACTAACGGAAACGGAGACGAGAATGGCAATGGAAATGGACATGACCTAATTGCCAATTTGGTCACTATGCTTCAAGGGTTTGCTCAGCAAGGGCAAATGGCCCAAAACAATACAGTCCCTATCAATCAAGTGAATCAAGTAGTGGAACAGTTTCGTCGTTACCAATCCCCGAGGTTCAACGGACATGATGGCCCTGCATTTGTCGAAGAGTGGATACGCTCGTTGGAAAGAATATTTTCACACATATCATGCACTGATGCTCAAAGGATATCATGTGATGTGTTCCAATTTACTGAAGATGTTGATCTCTGGTGGGAGGCGTATTGGAGAACAAGAACTGAGGAAGAGCGTAATTCTCTGACATGGCTAGATTTTAAGGATGTGGTGATGAACAAATACTTTCCACAATCCTACTGAGATCTTAAGGAAGCTGAGTTATTGGAACTCAAACAATGAGGATTATCGGCGGTTGAATATGAGCGAAGGTTCAACCAATTGTCTCGCTATGCCACACATCTTGTGGACACTGACCAAAAGAAGGCTAGAAGATTTGAAAGAGGTTTGCATCCTGAAGTTGGAGGTATACTCGTCGGGCAAGGTATAATGACTTATGCGGATGTCGTAGAACGAGCACAGGCTGTCGCTACTCACCTAAACATGGATGTCGGAAACAAGAAGTTTGTGGAGGTTCAAGGGAAGAGGAAATTGGAGTCCCCCAATCAATTTAAGGGAAATGTTCAGAATAAACAAGTCAAACACAATATAAATATGGGGCCCAAAAATCAAATGGAAAAACCACATTGTGCAGAATGTGGAAGAAATCATAGGGGAGAGTGTCTTTTCGGAAAAGGAAAATGTTATAGATGTAAATAGCCTGGGCATCAAGCACATGACTGTTCCACATATCCGGGAGAGAACTCTGGGAAAAAAGCTCAAGTACCTGCAGGAAAAGGGCGAGTATTTGCATTGACGCAGACAGAGGCTGATCAAGAACCCAACACTATGATGCAGTATCTTGCGACAATATTTGAAGTCCCTGCTCTTGTATTGTTTGACACTGGTGCTACAAATTCGTTTATATCTGCTAAGTTTCATAAGAAAATTGGAAATAAGAGAGATATAATGAACATTTCCCTTGAAGTTAGCATACCTTCAAGAAAGACATTAATGATCAATGAATTGTCTAAGGACGTGAAAATAGAATTTGTGGAAGAACTGTAGTAACCAATTTACACATCATAAACATGAGAGACTTTGACATAATTTTAGGAATGGATTGGCTCAGTAAGAATCGAACAAGTATTGAGTGTCATAAAAGAGAGATAGTGTTTCATCTACCAGGAGGAGATGAATTCACTTTTTATGGAGCCAAGTCTAGCGCAATACCAAGAGTGGTATCAGCTATGAAAGCAATGAAAATGCAGAGGAAAGAGAATTGCCAAGGGTACTTGGTGAGTATACAAGACACCAAATCTACGGAGTTGAATTTCACTGATGTTCCAATTGTGAGAGACTATGGGGATGTGTTTCCAGAAGACCTTCCAGGAGTTCCACCAGATAGACAAGTGGAATTCACAATAGATTTAGTGCCTGGAGCAGCACCTGTATCAAAAGCACCCTACAGGATGGCACCAAAGGAGCTACAAGAGTTAAGGGTGCAAATACAAGAGTTATTGGATAAGAAATTTATTCGACCAAGTGTGTCACCTTGGGGAGCACCGGTCTTATTTGTTAAAATGAAAGACGGATCAATGAGGATGTGTATCGATTACAGAGAGCTTAATCGACTCACAATCAAGAATAAATATCCATTACCAAGAATAGAAGACCTATTTGATCAATTAAGAGGAGCAAGTGTCTTTTCGAAAATTGATTTACGGTCCGGTTATCACCAGTTAAAGATCAAGGATAATGACATACCGAAGAAGCTGCGTTCGGACTCCTGGTATGGACATTATGAATTTGTGGTGATGCCATTTGGTTTAAGCAATGCTCCAGCGGTGTTCATGGATCTCATGAATCGGGTTTTCCATTCGTACTTAGACCAGTTCGTCATAGTGTTCATCGATGACATATTGGCCTATTCAAGGAATGAGAAACAACACCAAGAGCATTTGAGTATCGTACTGGAAACACTTCGCAAGGAGAAATTGTATGCAAAATTCAAAAAGTGTGAGTTTTGGTTAGATCGAGTCGTATTTTTTGGACATGTTGTTACATCAAAAGGAATAGAAGTTGACTCGGCTAAGGTCGAAGTTGTGAATGATTGGAAAGCACCTACAAATGCAAATGAGGTTCGTAGCTTTCTAGGCTTAGCAGGTTACTATAGAAGATTCATTGAGGGATTTGCAAAGATTGCAGCGCCCATGACCAAATTGGCAAGGAAGGGCGAGAAGTTTCAGTGGTCAGAAAAGTGTGAGGAAAGATTCCAAGAACTAAAACGGAGACTAACATCAGCACCCGTGTTGACCATTCCAGAGGTATCAGATGTATTCGTCATCTACAGTGATGCATCGAAGCAAGGATTGGGTTATGTCTTGATGCAACACGGCAAGGTTGTTGCCTATGCTTCGAGACAACTGAAACAACATGAGTTGAATTATCTTACCCATGACCTAGAACTAGCCACAGTAGTTCATGCCTTGAAGATTTGGCAACACTATCTATATGGGGGAAAGTGTGAGATCTATACAAATCATAAGAGTCTGAAATATTTCTTTACTCAAAAGGAGTTGAATATGAGGCAGAGAAGATGGTTGGAATTGGTGAAGGACTATGATTGTACCATCCACTATCACCATGGTAAAGCAAACATAGTTGCTGATGTGTTGAGCAGAAAACAAAGAGGGGAATTGACCAAACTACTCACACAAGAGGCACAATTAATAAGAGAATTTACGGTTAAAAATCGAAGTTGTGCCACCACCTAGACGAATAGAAGATATATTGGCAGCTATGGTGATACAACCAGTATTACAAGAAAGGATAAAAGAAGCACAAGCCAATGACGTCTTTTTGTGCAAAATGAGGAATCATGCCCTTGATGGGGGCATTAAGGGGTTTTCAATTGCAGCTGATGGTGCGTTAACTTACAATGGTAGGTTATGTGTGCCAAGGAATGAATAATTGAGGAAAGAAATCCTCGAAGAAGCCCATTGTACTCCATATCTTTTGCACCCGGAGGTACAAAAATGTATCGAGATTTGAGAGAAATCTTTTGGTGGAGGAGTATGAAGAGAAGTATAGGAAACTTTGTTGAGGAGTGTTTAACATGTCAGCAAGTTAAGGTTGAACATCAGCAACCTTCTGGACTTCTTAAACTGCTTGAGATTCCAAAATGGAAGTGTAAAAATATATCAATGGATTTTGTGACGGGATTACCTCGGTCAGCAAGAGGGAATCAAGTTGTTTGGGTTGTGGTTGACCGATTAACAAAGTCTGCTCATTTCCTACCTGTGAAGATGACTTATAGCATGGATCAATATGCACAGGTTTACATTAGGGAGATTGTGAGGCTGCACGGTGTTCCAGTCTTAATAGTATCGGACAGAGACACAAGGTTTACATCAAAATTTTGGAGAAGCCTACAATCGCTATGGGTACTAAATTAAATTTTAGTACTGCCTACCACCCACAAACAGATGGTCAGTCTGAAAGGACCATTCAAATTTTGGAGGACATGTTGAGAGCATGTATTTTAGATTTTGGAGGAAGTTGGGAAGTATATCTGTTGTTAGTGGAATTTGCCTATAATAATAGTCATCAAGTAACGATTGGAATGGCTCCCTAGAAGCATTGTACGGAAGAAAATGTAGGTCGCCTATATGTTGGGATGAAGTGGGTGAGAAAAAAATTTTGGGACCTGAGATCGTTTAACAAACTGTGCAAGTTATCCAAAAGATCAAAGAAAGAATCAAAGTAGCACAAGATCGACAAAAATCATATGCCGATAAAAGGAGAAAATATCTACAGTTCAATGTGGGAGATAAGGTACTTCTAAATATTTCACCGAATAAACACATCAGTAGATTTGGGAGAAGAGGAAAACTACAACCAAGATATATTGGTCCATTTGAGATTTTAGCTCGAGTTGGAGATTTGGCCTATAGGCTAGCTCTACCACCAGAACTTGCCTCCGTTCACGATGTCTTCCACGTTTTGATATTGAGAAAGCACGTGCATGATCCAAGTCACATAGTCAACTACTCAGAATTGGAAATCAACAAAGACTTATCTTACGAAGAAGTACCAGTTGCCGTTTTAGATCGAAAGACACATACATTGAGGAATAAGGATATCAATTTAATCAAGATACAGTGGAGTCGTCACGGGCAAAATGAGGCAACTTGGAAACGAGAGGACGAGATCATAACTAAGTATCCAAATTTCCTTAATCAAGGTTAGTAGTAATGAAATTTCGAGGGCGAAATTTTTTAAGTGGGGGAGGATGTAATACCCATTATTATTATTATTATTATTATTATTATTATTATTATTATTATTATTATTATTATTATTATTATTATTATTATTATTATTATTATTATTATTATTATTATTATTACTACTACTACTACCATGTGACTAAACAACTCATTTATTATGATAGGCAAAACAACCAACTACCAACACCAAACATTTAATATTCTAACACTCGTAGTCAAATTTTACTGACATTTTGTTTACAAATAGTAATTATAATATTACTATCCTAACTATAAAAGACCCTCGTAACCTCAATTTGAACCTAAGGACAAAGGTTAGTAATTTCTTTCCATTCTTTACCATCCCCTGCAATCCCTTATGAATTATGATACCATTTCTTTCTAATTTCTTTTATGTAAAAGCTTTTATTTGTTTATTCATTAGTGCATGTGGGTATGTATATTATATCAGGATATAAGTAGTGTGTGCATGTGATTTGTCAAATTAAAGTGCGAGTGGTGTGTGTTAGTGCGTGAGAATGTGTGTGTGATGTGTACATATATATTAACTTAATGAGTGCAATCATGTATTGAATATATATTTTATTATATATATGATAACATATGTATGTATGTAATGTATGTATGCATGTTATGTCAAAAGTAAGGTAACTTAACTTTTAAATATATATATATATATATATATATATATATATATATATAAGCAAGTGTGTGTGTGTTAAGATTTATAATATATCATGTTTTGTATTGTTTAGTATTAATGTGTATTTATTTAAACTCTAATTTTAAAGTCTTTAACTTTAAAGGGATTTAATACATCTATATATATTTTACAACTAATTTTTTAGATCTATATTATTTATACATAATATATAATATTCATATCATTTTTACATGATCTACTTTAGACAAATTATTTTATCATCGTAATAGGAGACGAGGGTAAAAAGGAGATCTAGGAGTCCAAGGCATATCAACACATAATTTACATCGGATCTTTTTCAAGGTGGGAATTCTTACCATTTGTTCTTGTTAAATATTATGAATATTTACATTAATGTTTAAAGTGCACATGTTATATCATACGAGTTTTGCTCAATGGATTCTATGATCTAAGATTCAAGTTACATGAGCTTTTTGCTCTAGGAACTCCAAGATTCAAGTTACATGAGCTTAGTGCTCTAGGAACTCCAAGATTCAAGTTACATGAGCTTCATGCTCTAGGAACTCTATGATGACATGATTCTATGATGTCATGATTCTATGATGCTATGATATATGTTGCAAGTTTTTCATTAATGTGATGCATGCATTTTATTTAGCTTGAACAAATGTGATTTCCTACTGAGTAAGTGTTTTTACTCACCCCATTATTACCAATGATTTTTCAGATGGAGTTTGGCGCAGCGAAGGCGAGGAGGAATGACTGGCGTAATCTCCATTTTAAATAAATAAAATAAGTCTTATATTTTGAATGAATATTCTAGTGTCTACTTGAACTTTTGATTTCAATATTTTGTTAAACTTACTGCTATCCGGCTATTTAGTTTTTGTAGCTTTGGAATATGTTTGACTATGGTTAAATTATGTTGACTTATTATAATGAATGGCTACTTTTCTTTTAGTTGTTTAAATCGCTTTCGCATTAAATTTTCCGTTAAAATATTAATTTTATCTTCTTTTTCAAAGACTAATTTTTCAAAAATATTATTTATATTTTTTAAAACTCATATTTTTAGTTGTAATGTCCCAAGTTATTTTTATTTAAACTTTTTCAAAAGAAAACACTTTCGTATATAAAAAGTGGGGCGTTATACCCCCCTCTAGATTATCATAGCCACTTGGACTAACAGGCTTCACATCCTCCCCTCCTTAAAAGAATTTGGTCCCCAAATTCCCTTCAAAATAGCTCTTGTTTGTTCCCTTCTAGGGCTTGGTTAGGGTTTCTCCTCGACGTTTTTCAATCTCCCACCGCTCTTATCCCTCCCACCTTCATATCCTGATCATCCCACGCTCACCACCCCATCCGTATACTGATCGCCTCTCTTCCCCCCCTTCGCGTCTGTTCTGGCTTCTTTTAAGAGAGTCTTTTGAGATTAGGGTTTCTGTTTTTTCTATTTCAGTCGCTAGGGTTTCATTTTTTGCTCTCGTCGAGTTTAATCTTGTATTTTCTGTCTTTGGCTGATTGTGCAGGTTTCATTCTCAGGCCAGGTGTGGAACAAAGGGTTATGGATAATCTAACAGATCAAGAATTGCACGCTGTAGATTTGGATGATGTGGTAGCGGACGATCAAACCACGCAGGAGCCGCAGGGCCATTGCTTATTCGGAAAGCTTTGCACCCATAAATACCTCAACTCGTTCTATTTGTTGGAGGTTATGAATATATCCTGGAAATCGAAGAAAGAATTCTCATCGAGAGAATAGGGAAAGAATTTATACCTATTCTGCTTTGATGATATGCGGGAGCGAGCATGGGTAATCCAAAACCAACCGTGGCATTTCGAGCAGTTCTTGTTTGTTGTCCAACGCATCTCTGGTATGGAGCAGCCGTCGACCATCAATATCACAAGATCATCGTTTTGGACCAGAGCGTATGACCTACTGGTGGCTTGCATGAACGAAAATTCACTAAAATTAATTGCTAAACAAATCGGAGAATTTGAGACATGGGATCCACTGGAAGAGGGCTTGTACGGAAAGTCGGCTTGTTTTAAAGCATCGATTGATATCACAAAACCAATGCCTTGAGGATTAACGGTACGGATTAAAGGAAAATCTCTATGGATCCCAATCAAATATGAGCCATTACCCGTATATTGCTTTTGTTGTGGAGTTATCGGGCACCACTTCCGTGCATGCAAAGAATACGATAGTATTGAAGCCCCGTACCCATCGGAAGAAAAATACGGGCCTTGGTTGAAAGCCTCCCCGTACAAACGTCCCAAAAAAACACAAAACACCCCCATCTCACATCCCTTCCCCTCCACTAAAAAGCTCTTCGAAAATAACCCAGCCCCACAACAATTCAGTCCTCCCTCATCCCCCATCCACAACCCAACCTCCCATGCACATGCAAATGAAGCCACCATGCCTAATATGACATCATCCCCTACGAATAACAATTAGCCTTAATCTATACTATTGAAACCGTATCCATATCCACATCCACCTCATCTCCACCTCCAAATTATAATAATGTCACACCCTCACACACACCCCCTAGCCCCACCCGTGCAACAAAACCCCTAGGCCCATACTCACCCACTATCCAAGAACACCCTCAACCTATTAACCAACAAAATACACCCATTAAAACCCATACCATCACCAACCAACACCCCAGCCGTTCAGTACCGCACTCCCTAAACCTTACGCCCTACCTACAAACCCGTCCACGTGGCGCCGTAAGCCAAACCGTACACCACTCAAAAAACCCACCTCCCCCAAACCTTTTACTAACAAAATAAAATTACCAAATTCCCTCCTTGCTAACCCACAAACCACACCCAACCTCCAGGAAAAAAAATTCAAAGGTGCTAATATTGATGAAGTCCCATGCAGCTTTTATCCAACGGCAGAGACTGCATCGGAGCAGTCTCACCGAGCCCAATGAGTTGCTATAGTTGGAACTATCGGGGGCTTGGGAACCCCTGAATAGTTCAAGTGCTTAAACGAGAAATCAAGAGAAAATATCCTAGTTTGGTGTTCTTGATGGAAACCAAACTCATTTATGAAGAGATGGAAAAAGTATGTAAGCAGTTGGACATGCAAGATTTTCATTGTGTGGATTGTGATATGAGCTCTGGTGGTCGCAAGGGGGGACTGTACCTCCTTTGGAAAGATTCAGTCCAAGTGAACGTTGAGTTTTCTTCTTTACATGCTATTGACGCCATTATCTTTGAACATGGGTTGAAGGTGGAGTGACAACTCTCATGCATATACGGATGGCCGAAGGATAAATTAAAGACACAAACGTGGTGTCTTTTATGAAGTTTGTACTCGAATCAGGAGAGACCATGGTTATGCGTTGGGGACTTTAACAAAATTCTTTATCATTATGAGAAAGTAGGCGGACCGAAGGAGGATGCAAAAATTGGAGCATTTCGTGATGCTATAGGTTCTTGCGGGCTAGAGGATCTGGGATTCGAGGGTTCTAACTACACTTGGATGAAGGGGCAGGTGGGTGAAGATAACATTCAAGAACGGCTAGATCGTTGCTTGGCCAATTTACACTGGATTAGCTAATTTCTAGATTATAAGGTTGAGCACCAGGTTCGATATGCTTCTAATCATTGCCCAAGTCTAATGTCATGGTCTAAGAGGGAACTGCACAAGAGAAGACGTCGGTAAAAAAAATTTAGGTTCGAAAAAATGTGGCTTGACGACGAATCGTGCCGCCCATTTATCCGAAATGGCTGGACTGATGCATCTACCCTTCCCTCACCATCGAATATCAAAACAAAAATCCAACAATTGGGCTCTTCTCTTGCTGCATGGGACAATGAACACTTCGACAATGTTAATCACCTTATTAACGTAGCTAGAGGGCAACTCGATCGCATCTAACAGTTACCGCCTAGTAAAGAAAACCTGGCAGCAGCTAAGGTATTGGAACAAAAAATCGAGTTGCTTATGCGAAGGGAGGAAACTATGTGGCATCAAAGATCTAGAGTGAATTGGCTAAGCGACGGCGATAAAAATACAAGATTTTTTCATAAGGTGGCGAGTGGTAGGAAAAAAAAAGAATACAATTGATTGGATTCAAAATGGGCATGGTAATCGCGTAGACGAACCGGATCAGATTGAGAAGATATTTTCAGACTTCTTCCATAACCTCTTTTGTTCCTCATCTGTTGAGAATGGAGCAGGCCATCGCAGCTCTTGACAAGATTATCCCGGACAAACTCCACGAGCGCCTAAATGCCCCATTCACTGAATCAGAAATTACGGAGGCCCTAGCTCAAATGCACCCATCAAAAGCTATAGGACCGGATGGTATACGTGCCCTTGTTTATCAAACTTTTTGGTCATATATGCGAACTGATATTGCTGGTGTTACTCTTGATATCCTTAATAATGGTTCGGACCCTACCCCTCTTAACAGTACCCATATCGTCTTAATTCCCAAAAAGAAAAATTTGGAATCCCCTAGCGATTTTCGACCTATTAGCTTAATTAACGTTATTTTTAAAATCATTACAAAAACAATTGCTAATAGGTTGAAAAATGCCCTCCCCCATCTCATTCACTCGAGTCAGTCGGCTTTTGTTCCATGAAGGCTTATTACTGATAATGCCCTCCTAGCTTTCGAAATTTTCCACGCTATGAAAAACAGTTTATCTAAAAAACATGGAACGTTTGCTTTAAAACTTGACATGAGCAAAGCCTATGATAGAGTCGAATGGGTTTTTCTTGAGCGTGTTATGATTAAAATGGGGCTGGATAATTCCTTTGTGTCATTGATCATGCGTTGTGTTATTACGGTCTCATACTCGGTCCTCATTAATGGCGTCCCGGCTGTCCTTTTAGAGTCGAGGCCTTTGTCAAGGAGACCCCTTTTCCCCCTATTTGTTTCTCTTTTTCGCAGAAGCTTTTTTGGCGCTAATTCGCAAATCAGAACTTTCAAGCATAATTCATGGGGCAAAAATTTGCAGACGTGCACCCGCAATCTCACACATATTTTTCGCGGATGACAACCTTATCTTTGGAAGGGCTAACAATAGAGAGATTCAGGAGATTAAGAATATAATTGAAATGTATAGCGCGGCTTCGGGTGAGATGGTTAACTTTGACAAATCTGAGGTGACCTTTAGCAAAGGGGTGCTAGAAGCTGATGCTATAAATTTAGCAAGATTATTGGGGGTTAAATTAGTGGATACACATTCAGTGTATCTCGGACTCCCCGCTACCGTGGGAAGGTCGAAAAAAATTATTTTTCAAAGCCTCTTGAATCAGGTCAGTAAAAAGCTAAAGGACTGGAAATCTCGACATATTTCGATAGCAGGAAAAATGGTTCTCATTAAAAGTATGACGCAAGTGATTCCTACTTTCATCATGAGCTGCTTCTTATTACCCCAAAATATTTGCAATAAATTGCACTCTCTAATTGCAAATTTTTGGTGGGGGCGAAACGTGATGAAAATAGGATCCACTGGAAGTCATGGAAATCTCTATGCTATGGAAAATGGAGGGAGGACTGGGGTTCAGAGAGTTGAATTCTTTCAACAAAGCAATGCTGGCAAAACAAGGGTGGCGACTGCTTCGGGACAATACATCCCTACTTGCTAGAACTCCCAAAGCTCGATATTACCCGAATGGTATCTACATGATGGCTAAAATTGGCTACAACCCCAGTTTCACCTGGCGAAGCATTTTAGCCGGACAAGAGATACTACATAAG
This sequence comes from Rehmannia glutinosa, assembly GCA_016081115.2. Lineage (NCBI taxonomy): Eukaryota > Viridiplantae > Streptophyta > Magnoliopsida > Lamiales > Orobanchaceae > Rehmannia > Rehmannia glutinosa. Next base: position 33,589,996 of record CM071927.1, read on the forward strand.
GGTATCAGATGGATTGTGGGAGATGGGTCTAGCATATGGATTTGGGACGACCCCTGGCTAGTGGATAATATGGATTTTCGACCTCAAAATAGAGCAAGCACTGATAATGCGGACCTTCGAGTGAGAGACCTGATAGATATTGAGGAGCACAAATGGAATGAAGAGCTTGTGGGGGCAATTTCAGCCCAGCGGACACGGAACAAGTGCTAAAAATCCCACTTCGAAACTGTTGGAGCACGGACATTTTGGCCTGGAACTACACGGCTAATGGCTTCTATTCGGTTAAATCGGGTTACAAGGTGGCGCTCAAGCTAACAGCAAATCACATAAATAACCCATCGACCTCGGGGAATCCCTCGCCAATTTGGAAATGGATCTAGAACCTTCAAGTTCCACCCAAAATTCGGTTTTTTATGTGGAAGGTCACCTCGGGTATTTTTCCTAATAACGATTTATTGGCGCGTCATTCGATTGAGGTGCATCCAATTTGTTAGAGGTGCGGCATGGCGGAGGAAACTAATGCACACGCCCTCAGAGATTATCAATGGAGTAATTTTTATTGGCGTGCTTCCCTCTCACGGCTGGATAAATTAGTGGAGCAACCCCATGTGTCGATAGTAGATATGATGATGGCCATGGCGGATGCTAAGGATACTAAAGTTGAAGGCCTGTTTGCAGTTTTGATGTGGTCTATCTGGTATGCACGAAATATTTTGGTATTCCAAGAGAAGGAACTTACCCACCTGGAATGTTTTTCCATAGCCATGAAATGTTTCAAATCATACCGTGAAACGAATGAGGTGCGGACCCAATCTGCATAATTCCATCGATCCACAGCAGCAGGTGAGAGACATAATCCCCCCTGATAAGATAAGAATTATGACAGACGCATCGGTGCGGCAGGGTAGTAGAACGGGCATTGGTGTAGCGTTTAGCGATCACACTGGACGAGTGTAACTACTCTTGCGCAACACTTCCAGCAAGCCTACCCCATAGACGTAGCAGAGGCCGTTGCTTGTCGGGACGCTCTCAAAATGGCAAAGGATTTGCAATACTCTTCTGTGGTAGTTGAAACTGATTGCCTAGCTCTTGTTCAGGGTATTAATAGACCAATGGATGATATTTCCTATTTTGGCAACATCATTGCCGATGTTCGTGCAATTAGCTTAGATTTTACTTCGGTTTAGTTTCATTATATTCCTAGGACGACTAATGTTTTAGTCCATAATTTAGCAAGTTTTGCTTTTTCAATTGGTAGGAACGGTACCTATGTTGGGGACGTCCATGAAACTCTTCAGCACTTTGTTTCGCTTGAAGCTTTTGCCTAGTTGAATGAATTTCATGTTTACCTCAAAAAAAATAACTTATGAGCCCCAAAATCATTTATTCTAAAACTAAGTTTTTAATTCTATCGGATATAAATGACACTTAGTGAAATAATTCTCCTAAAATTTTAAGGGGTCCAATATTACTAAAGTCCTAAATAATCGATCAAGAGTTAATACTTAAGGAGGAAATATCATTGGTACACTCGAAAGTAAAGAGAAAGTAATTGACGTTGGAAGGAATAAATAAATAAGTGTCACATTTTATTTATAATAGGTATTGTAACTCTTAGCCAAACATTTCATCACTATACAATATTGTATTTTATGTTGATAAAAATTCGGGGCCTCACACCTATTATCACATATTAGATATTCAGTACAGTGAAGAAGGAAAAATAAATATGACAGAGTTAAAGTAACAACTTTATAAGTAAAATTATCCATTTTTTGAGATAAAATATCATGTTTTTCATACAGTCACAGATTATTAATTCAGTACAGTGAAGATTAAAATGTAAATATGACAGAGTTAAAGTAACACTTCCGTTTTTGAGATAAAGTATCGTATTTTTTAATACAGTCACAGATTAGGAATTCAATTCACTGAAGAAGGAGAAATAAATAGACAGGGTTAAGTAATATTTTTAAGAATAAAAGTATCCGTTTTTTGAGATATAGTATCATGTTTTATTAATACTGTCATAGGTTAGGAATTCATTACATTGAAGAAGGAAAGATAAATATGACAGGCTTGAAGTAACACTTTTATGAGTAAAAGTACCTGTTTTTTGAGATAAAGTATCATGTAATACAATCATGTATTATGAATTAAGTACAGTAATGAAAGAAAAATATATATGACAGAGTTAAAGTAACAGTTTTATAAGTAAAAGTATCTATTTTTTGAGATAAAGTGTCATGTTTTTTAATACAGACGCAAATTAGGGATTTAGTACAATGAAGAAGGAAAAATAAGTATGACAAAGTTAAAGTAACACTTTTATGAGTAAAATGTCCATTTTTTAAGAAAAAGTATCATGTTTTTTTAATACAGTCACAGATTATGAATTTCCGTACAGTGAAGAAATAAAACTAAATATAACAGAGTTAAAGTAATAGTTTTATGAGTAAAAGTATCTATTTTTTGAGATAAAGTATCATGTTTTTTATTACAGTCATATATTAGGAATCATTACATTGAAGAAGGACAAATAAATAAAACGGAGTTAAAGTAACACTATTATGTGTTAAAGTATCCATTTTTTTGAGATAAACTATCATGTTTTTTGTTGGATATGAATGTAAGTAATATTTTTCTACAATTTTGTATCAATATATAATCCAAATTCCAGACTCTAGTTGAGACTACTGAATACGCGATGGAGTTCAACCGGTAGCACCCCACATCCAAGAACCAAAACTCTAGAAGAGCAGGCGGATATCAAATTACGTGACCTAAGATGGAAGTTGAAAACTTCAGGCATTAATGTTTCTAGGGCAGCCGTACGAGTTGTCCCGGTTCATGCAAAGCCATTACAAGCTATATATGGATCTGATGCCTTTGAAAATGGGCTGATGAGGTAGATGATGATGACTCTTATAGTGGAGAGTTTTGAGAGTTCATGAGAGTGGACTATCGGTACACGATACGCATGTTTATGGACTTTTTGGGTCCTTGGCTTAAGAATTTTCTTTTGTTCCAGCTATGTAATTGGCTTGTGGTTGTTGTATTCTACGGATCATTTGGACATTTATTTCGGGGGTATACTTTTCATCCAAAGGGTTTTTCCCACAAGGGTGAGTTTTACCTTGAAAGGTTTTAATGAGGCCCCATAGTCAGGCTAGCTGATCGGTCGTGTGATCAATATTTTTTTTCTCTTTTATTTTATTTTTCGGCCTTGTGCCTTTACCTAAAAAAAGAATCCAAAATCTAGAAATTCATGGCCGAATCGAAAAGGTTATAGATTTGTACTACAACCACAATCAGAAAAATTGGGGATAGAGGAAAAAGTTAATGTGTGAAGCCCCGATTTTTATTCGATCATGTACTTGTTTCGTATCGTCTTTGTATTATTTTGACTATTTTACCGCGTCACTTTGAGGGTAGATATTAATGATAAATATATTTTGCATTTAATTCTTTTAAATTCTATTTGTGATCATAATCATTTATTAATTTTAGTTCGCATTTATGATCACTTGGTTGATCATCATTATTATTATTGGTGTATTTATTAGTCACCTTAGAATTTTAAGAGACTATTTATTTTAGGGATTTATAATTTACAGAATTAAAAATTCGATTTAGATTAAGGGATCATGAGACTTATAAGTGATCAAGGAAATCACTAATTATTTTGGAAATTGATATTTATTCATCTATTATCATCAATTTTGGGGAAAACAAATATGTGGAATTACCAAAATACCCTTAGGGACGGCATTGGTGTATTTTTGGTGTAGAAATATCTCCCAACTCTTGTACATGTACACCTTGTGTATTCATCTTGTGTATTTTTACAGCATTAATTCAAACCTACATCTTAAATTAATCCCACCATTTCAATCATCCAATTGGTCAAACAAGACCAATTTAAAAATTCCCCCCTAAGATTAGCATTTTGGCTAATTGTCCCTAATAAAGTTGCATAAATATTACTTTCTTCCCTAATTCCCTCAATTAATACTCTAACTTATCATTTAATCAAAACAAAACAAAATTTTTATTCTTCCCATTTCATTTCACCAACACCAAATTTCTTCTAAGTCTTGTAATTCCTCTTACCTCTCTCTAAAAATCCTCCTACATCTCTCTACCTATTCTTCATCTTCTTCACTAACACTTAACCAAAACTTCAAGAATTCATCTCCCATTTTCTTCAAAAATTCGAACCATATACACTACACAAGGTAAGAAATTTTCTTCTTCAATCTATTCTTATACCTTCTAGCTCACCTCTTTCACCTTCTAATTTAAGTTTGATTTTTGAATTTGAGATATACCTATAAGACCTTTGAAGAAGTTAAGAGACTAGTCATCTTGAAGAAAAATTGTGAAGAAGTTGGACTATAAGGTAGAAATGGAATTTTTAGTACATTTTCTTCTTCTCTTCTATTTTCCAAATTTTGACACTCCATTTTCATTTTTGGAGTTTTAGGGGCTGACCTTGGAGGTTGACATTAAGGGTGACCAAAACCTTATACTTGGAAGCCATTACTAATCATATTTTACTCACTACATAAGGTAAGTGTAGTATTTCCAATTTTCTCACCATCTTCTTCTTTTCCCTAAATTTTTAACCACATTCTTATAACTCCTATATTTTTTGATATTCCTTGACTTAGGGGCTGACCTAAGTCAATCCTTCATCAAGAGAGATTTATCTCATTTTCACCAACAAACCGATCTTTAAGGTGGGTGAAAAAATCCTTTCAACTTCTAGGTGTTTTAAATTGAAAATATGCATGTAGTATTTTGTTATTGAGCACTTGAGATATATATTATGTATTGCATGCTATTTTCTTGTATCAAGTTGGAAAAATTCTCAAGTATTGCTCAAAAATGCGATTTATCGAAAAATAGGGCATACATGCACACTTTATTGTTATACTTGATGAAATTTTGTATGAGAATGATATGTATGTGTATGACTCTTGAAATATATGTTTTGAATGATTTGTAACCTGTACAAGTCGAGCATAATTGATTAAATTTCAACTTTTGGACTTAAAATGCAAAAATGGAAAGTTGGTGGACTTAATTGCAAGAAAATAAAAGTTAAGAAACCCCTCTGTAATTTTCGATTTTTGGGACTGAACTCAGGTTCAAAAATTATGTTTTGACATTTTAATAAATTTTTAAGAGTTTTTAGATAAATAAAATCAACCCTTAAAAGCCCAAGGACTAGATTGTAAAATTTGAGAAGTTTAAGGGCTATTTTGAAATTTTCGAAACTGTACAAGACCCTAATTTTAAAATTTGAAATTTTAACTCTTAAGGGACTGGAAATAACATATTTTAAGTGTATTCCAAAAATCCATGTGTTTAGAGCTTGGAAAGTAATTTTATAAAAATTGAGGGACCAGATTGTAAAAGATTAAACTTGAGGACCAAAATACAATTTCCAGGACTTATGCAGTCCATGTACCTGGAAATACTAATTTAACTATAACATAATTATATCTTGGACCCAAAGTTCAAATTTCATAACAATTGGACCCCTAAAAGCCTTAAAGTCAATTATTTCAAAATGGGACAAAAATGAAATTTTTAAAAGTTAAAGGACCTAAACTTATTTATTTTTAAAACTTCTTTTGTCCCAATATCCCACTAACCATAGTGATATTTTACAACTAAAATCACATTAAAATCTCTTCCGGTTTGTGAGTTCCAATTATTTTAAACTTAGAGCCTGAAATGGCAATTTTAACAAATTTGGGGCCAATATGAGAATTTAATAAAAAAACTCGACCTTAAAACTTCAAAAAACCTGAATCGCTGAACAATTTAGAAAATTTAGTAACTGACCTCATAATTGTTCAAGGTCGGGATATTTATTTATTCAATTTTTAACCCCAAAAGTATTGGTTTTTACAAAACGGGGCTAAATTGTAAATTTTCTTTTTATCAAGGACCTAACTCATATTATTTTCCTTTTACTAAAACAGCATTGGACCCTCTGACTTCAATTCTTAATTAAAATATTTTATTTTCTCAAAAACCCCTTGACTTAACGGACCGCCTTGACCGATTAATACCGATCGCGGGGCGACTTTCTCGTCTTGCGATTTGAATCTATAATGGGACTTATGTTCCACCTAATCTTTCAAGATATCGAAGATTGCTTATCCTCCCGATAATCATCTTCATCCAAATAACTCCACCAACGCCATAATTGCTACTCGCAAATTTTCAAAATTTTCCTGAACTGCTTCCCTGAATCAATAATACTTGACTGCCTGGTTGACTACCTGAACTTGTATATACTTTCCTGCTTGAGTCAACTTGGTGTGTCGAGCTCACAGTTGGAATGGATACGTCGGGGATGGAACCGGGTAGCTCGGCTGCTATTCCACTCTTCCGGCCCCATCGTCCTAATCCCGCAACTGAGGGATGGAGTTTGTCCAAGGGAAGCGGGTCGTAGTACTTGAGGTATAATTATGATTATGACGGATCCGAGCCTTGCTAGCTCCACGTGGATTTTGTCTTTGCCTACGAAGGCGATAAGGTGACAGTCTTGGACCATCTTACTCGGGGAGTTACAAGGAAGAACGAAGAAATCGCTTTGTCGATCCACACGATTCCGGAGTTAATCGGACCCGTTTGGTTGGCGCTACAAATCCGTACGCAACCGCTACTTGCCTTGCATAGGATTGGCGTACAAATCCGTACGCTATCCTCCTGACTGCTTGAACCATAGTGCCTGCGTGACCATGAATCGTTTTCTTAAATCGTATAAGTATATTACATAAATATATTTTTCATGACGCTTGTGGATCGTGTGTGTGAATTCATGCATCATCTCTCACGCGTTTTCATACAACTAAATTTCTCGCATTAACTATATATATCGCCACACTTGCACATGATCACCCCATCCACTGAGATTTCTGTCTCACCCCCTCCTATTTTCTAACCTTAGAAGATGACTTTGTCGAAGAAGCTGAACCTGCCTTGGATTGAACTCTCGAGCTCCGCCCGTTGAACTCATTTCCTATCGTTATCTATGTTGCTGGAATATTTTCTTTTATTTTTCTGATGTTGGACTCTTTTATTTCCTTTGAAATTCTGGATTGTAATTGAAGGGTGTATGACCCATTTGACACTTAAGATGTGATATGATGTGTACTTTATTCCTAGTTCTGGACTGTAAGCTATTAAGTTGTTGGGATATAATTGTAATCTTGTTGTACTTGTAGTTTTCCGCTGCTTTAGACCTTGTTTCACTTGGGATTGTTGCATCGTTTTCTAGAATGTTGGGTTTATTTTTGTTTAAGTGATTGATCGCCGTCGCGTCACGTCACGTTTGGGCGTGATGATTATGGTATCGAGCTCGGCTAGTAAGATGGAAACTTACACCGAGTGACCCAGGATAGGACCCTGACTACTATGTTGGGTAATACCGACCGACCAATTAAGTGTGAAATCGATTTCAATAATGGCATAGAACCGTATTATTGATGTTTATGTTAAGTCGAAATTTATACTTGGAGAATCCATAGTCATATTTGATTTGACTTAGTTGACTCTTGACCGACTTTCCTTAGTCATTCTTTCCTTGTTCTTCCATATCTTTTCTTACTTCGACTAATCCTTCTTAGTTTGGCTTGTTCGGGATGGAGCCGATGCCACCTATCTCGGTGGGAATTATTGGAGGCCCGCGCCGAACGTGATTACTTCCGGCATGCACGAACCACCGGCACCAGGAATACCTTCGGGCTATCTCGGACTGGCGTGAAGAACGCCGCCGCAACCAAGAATCGACACACCTCCCGGCAAAGAGCCAAGATGAGAAGAACGATCTTACCCTCCTTGCTAGGATCGCGAGGATACCATCCGTGCTCGCGAGATCAAATCCATCAATCCAGGAACACTTGGAAGTTACTCGCACAAAGATGGAACGCGCCCGAGGAAGGCCGCGGAAAGTGGAAAAGGGAGGCATACATGTCGAGAGCCACCATCGATCGTCTCAAGATACTATCATCAAACAAATGCAGGTGATAGAGGACCTCACGCATGCCTAACTCGGCGATGTCTTTGCTGGAGGCTACCTTAGCAGATAATGTGCCACCGTTGCCACCACCCGAGGCGGAACCCATGCCCGACTTCGAGGCCAATAATGAGGAGGATCCCGAGGAGGATCCTGAAGAGGATCCCAATGAGGATCCAATGGAAGATGAAGAGCCCGAGGCGCTTGAAGCCGCCCCACTCAATGATGCTCCGAGACTAGAGCAAAGGTGGCGATTTAGCCGATCGGCCTATCTTTGGCGGTACCTCACCCGATCGGATCCTAAGTTATGGACGAGGCCGCTAGTGATGATGACGGCAACCTCACCGAGTAGATAGCTTCTATGATAGATTTAGCCGACGCTTATTTCCATCCTGTTGTACTTTGCTTTCCGTTGTACTTTAATCAAGTTGTATCCTGACTCTAGTTTATCTTCGATTCTATATTCCTGTTGTATGAACTCATTCGAGTTTATTCAATTTTCACATCAATGAATATACTTTTCTACTTATTCTATGTCTTGTGTATTGTTGTTGTGATATAACTTGTTATATGCGAGTACTTATTGAAATCATTCCTTTCTGAATTGTAGCTAAACTACAGATACATGGCTGGAAACCGTGGACGCGGGAGACCCCGCCGTGTTCCCCGAAGGTATGAGGACGTACCCAGAGAATGGGTACCCTCTCCCGAACTACCACCACCTCCTCCGCCAGTCGCAGGAGATAACTTGACTGCAATAGCCCTACAACAGATACTGGTCTTCATGAGGCAACAAGTAGAGCCTCAACGGCGTATTCCCGAGCCCGCTAAAGAGGTGAATGATCGCACTCTGGAGCGATTTGACCCACCGGCTTTCTTAGGAGAGCCTGATGACTTAAAGGCCAAAGAATGGATTGGGAAAATGGAGAATATCTTCAATGCTCTCCAATACTCAGGGGAACAAAAGGTTATCTCGCCGTGTTCCGACTAGAATCGGCTGCTAGAGATTTGTGGCGAGCAGTTGAGAGAAAATGGGACCAGGACCAAGTAGATAGGACGTGGGAAAATTTCCTGGCTGAATTCAATGAGCAGTATATTCCCCAAGTCGTGAAGGAGGCACGCCGAGATGAGTTCTATAGGTTGAGACAGGGGAACATGTTTGTAGCCCAGTACGAGTCTGAGTTTCATCGATTGTCCAAATACGCTCTGGGGACAATCAGTACAGAAGAGGGCAAATTATATAAGTTCACACGGGGACTGAAGCTAGAACTTCAAAAGCAGCTTCGATCATGTCGAAATGACAACCTACTCGGCATGGTAAAGCGCACTCTCCGCATCGAGTCGGGATCAACCGTATTGGGCAGATTGAGCGAGTAGGCCAGGCCATCAAACAGTCTCAAGAGGACACCTGTGGGACAGCCATCTAAGCAGCCTTCTAAGTTTTAGAAGGGACCGGTTAATGAGACGGATAAAGGAAAAGGACCAGTACAGAAAAAGTCGGGTCAAGTGTGTACACATTGCCGCGGGGCATACTTGCCAATGATTGTTGGCGTAAACAGGAACGTGTTTACGCTGTGTGGTAGTGATCAACACCACCAAAGATTGCCCGAAATACGAAGACCGAACCAAACAGAAGCGTGCAACCACGGCGGGTAACGGCTAGGGTAATCGGGCGAGATGCCCGCCGAGCATTTGCACTAGCCGGGCATGAGGCTCCGTAAAAGACGTGGTGGAAGGTACGCTTCTAGTATCTAGCCACTACGCTAAAGTACTATTTGACCCTGGATCAACGCATTCATTTGTTGCACCACATTTTGTACACAAGTTGCATGCATGCATGGAACATATGCCTATAGGTCTAGAAGTATCAACTCCTATGGGCACAAGCTAAATAACAGATATTATCTATAATGCATGCGAAGTTAAGATTGATGAGATAAATTTTCCGGCCGATTTGATTTTATTACCTATATCCGAATACGACATAATTTTGGGGATGAACTGGTTGTCTGCACACCACGCACAAATGGACTGCCATCGCAAGTCCATTAAGCTATGTGGACCCGGTAAGCCCGAAGTAGAAATTTTGGGGAGAGCACGAGTTAAGATTGCCCAAATCATTTCAGCAATGAAAGCGAGGAAGGCGATCACTAGAGGGGCACAAGGGTACTTGGCGTTTGTAATTAACCCTAAGGTTGAGACACAAATTAATCAAGTACCTATAGAATCAGAATATACCGATGTATTTCCACAAGAGCTCACCACTGTTCCTCCAGATATGGAAGTCGAGTTCACCATCGAGGTATTACCAGGAACTGCCCCGACCGCCAGAACGCCGTATAGAATGGCTCCTGTTGAGTTACAAGTGTTGAAGACTCAATTACAGAAGTTGATGGATGTGGGATTTATCCGACCAAGTACGTCTCCCTGGGGAGCACCAGTACTATTCGTCAAGAAAATGGATGGCACATTAAGGTTGTGTATAGACTATCGCGGACTCAACAGCGTGACCATCAAGAACAAATATCCCCTCCCGAGGATAGACGAACTGTTTGATCAACTTCAAGGAGCGACGGTGTACTCGAATTTTGATTTACAACAAGGATATTATCAGCTAAAGATCCGTGAAGAACACGCTTCCAAAACGGCATTTCAGACCAAATATGGACACTACGAGTTTGTAGTAATGCCTTTCGGTCTGGCAAACGCACCAGCAGAGTTTATGGATCTGATGCATCGAGTTTTTCAACCTTATTTGGATCAATTCGTAGTGATATTCATTGATGACATACTCGTATACTCTAAGTCTAGAGAAGAGCATGGACGCCTCATCGAAAATTGTTTTGGAGACACTACGAGAGCACAAGTTGTATGCCAAATTCAAAAGTGTGAATTTTGGCTTAGTGAAGTCGCATTCTTGGTACACATAGTATCCGCACTTTGGGATCGCCGTAGATCCTTGAAGGTACGAGATGTGGTTGAATGGAAACAACCGTGAGTCCGTAATGAGATCGAAGTTTCTTAGGATTGGCCGGATATTATCGAAGATTTATCCGAATTTCTCCAAGATAGCCGGACCACTCACTCGGCTAACCTGAAGCAAGTCAAGTTTGAGTGGAATGACAAGTGTGAGACTAGTTTCAAGAGTCAAGAAACGACTTACTACGGCTCGAGTCTAGCCCTTCCAAAGGGAACAAAAACTTTGTCATCTACAATGATGCATCAAAGGAGGGACTAGGAGCAAAGTGCTCATGCGGGAAGGAAAAGTCATTGCTTATGCATCACGAAAACTCAAGCCGTATGCGGCTAATTACCCTACGCATGACTTGGAATTAGCGGCGATAGTGTTCACATTAAAGAAATGGAGACACTATCTATACGGAGCAACATTCACGGTTTACACAGATCATAAGAACCTAAAGTATCTATTCTCTCGTAAGGATCTCAATTTGAGGCAACGGAGATGGATGGAGTTAATAGAAGACTATCACTTTGATATTCAATACCATCCCTAAGGCTAACGTAGTAGCCGACGCCTTGAGCGGCGAGTTTAGCCGTAATGATTCGAGAGTGGAAATCATTAGAAGAGTTGAGCACTTGGAATCCGACAAGGACCAATACTCACATTTCATGTGCTAACAGATCTGTTAAACCTAACCTCCTGAACGAGATCAAAGCAGCACAAGAGACAGATGTGCAACTTCAAAGACGAAAGAGAACATACTTAAAGGAGAAGGATCGAATTCTCGGTACATGAAGATGGGATCATCGATTTCGAATCGAGTTTGTGTCTGCGAGTGACGAGCGATTAGGAGCAGAATTCTAGCGGCTAAGCACACCGTCGAAATACACTATACACCCTAGAGGAAACAAGATGTATAAGGACTTGAAACGACATTTCTCAAAGGTGAACATGAAGAACCAAGTAGCGAGTTCGTTGTGAGATGTTTGACTTGTCAACGAATAAAAGCGAAACACCAACGACCATCCGGTTTATTACAACCGTTGAGAATTCCCGAGTGGAAATGGGAACATATAACGATGGACTTCGTGATGGATCTACCGAGGACTAGACGAGGCGATGATGCTATATGGGTAGTCGTGAGACCGACTCACGAAATCGCACACTTCTTACCCATGAAGAAAACCGACAAAACTTGAAGAAACTTGCGCAAATTTACATCCGAGAGATCATTCGACCGCATGGAGTGCCACGACATAGTGTCGACAGAGACCCGAGGTTTGTCTCTAGATTCGGAAATGCTTACATGAGGAATTGGTACCTCGCTAAGTTTCAAGACAAAGACATCCGCAAACGATGGCGGTCTGGCGAGCGAACAATTCAAACCCTGGAAGACATGTTGCGAGCCTGCACATTAGATTTCAAAGGAAGTTGGGATTCGCATTTACCATTGGCCGAGTTCGCTTATAATAATAGCTTATCGTCGGCCACGATTGGGATGGCACCCTACGAAGCCTTGTATGGACGAAAGTGTAGATCCACTCTACACTAGGAGATTGATGACCAATGGACTCAAGAAGGAAAACTAAGTCAACCTCGATTCCAAAGGTCGACTTAGTTCGGGAAGCCATGGAGAAGGTCAAGTTGATCAAGGAATGGATTCGCATGTTCGAGCCGCCAAAAGAGTTATGCGGACAAGAGGAGAAAGGACTTGGAATTTGAAGCCGGAGATGAAGTATTTCTCAGACTCTTGCCACGAAAAGGATTGATCAATCCAAAGAAAGGAGGTAAATTAAGTCCGAGATATATTGGACCTTACAAGATTTTGCAAAGGATCGGAAATTTGGCCTACCGACTAGATTTACCTAACAAAGATGCGGGAATGCACGATGTATTCCATGTATCGAGATTGAAAAAGTATCAACCAGGTCCTGAGCACATCATCACTCGTGATGCTCCTCCTCTAATGTAAAATTTATCTTACACCGAGGAACCAATCAGAATCATTGACCAGCAGATACGTCAGTTGCGTAATAGAGAGATTCCAATGGTTAAAGTTGTATGGCGGAACCACAACCGAGATGAAGACGCAACATGGGAGATGGAAGAAGACATGAGGAATCAATATCCAGAGCTATTCTAGAGAGAATTTGGGGACCAAATTCTTTTAAGGAGGGGAGAATGTGAAGCCCCGATTTTTATTCAATCATGTACTTGTTTCGTATCGTCTTTGTATTATTTTGACTATTTTACCGCGTCACTTTGACGGGTAGATATTAAGGATAAATATATTTTGCATTTAATTCTTTTAAATTCTATTTGTGATCATAATCATTTATTAATTTTAGTTCGCATTTATGATCACTTGGTTGATCATCATTATTATTATTGGTGTATTTATTAGTCACCTTAGAATTTTAAGAGACTATTTATTTTAGGGATTTATAATTTATAGAATTAAGAATTCGATTTAGATTAAGGGATCATGAGACTTATAAGTGATCAAGGAAATCACTAATTATTTTGGAGATTGATATTTATTCATCTATTATCATCAATTTTGGGGAAAAAAAATAAGTGGAATTACCAAAATACCCTTAGGGGGACGGCATTGGTGTATTTTTTGGTGTAGAAATATCTCACAACTCTTGTACATGTACACTTTGTGTATTCATCTTGTGTATTTTTACACCATTAATTCAAACCTACATCTTAAATTAATCCCACCATTTCAATCATCCAATTGGTCAAACAAGACCAATTTAAAAATTCCCCCCTAAGATTAGCATTTTGGCTAATTGTCCCTAATAAAGTTGCCTAAATATTACTTTCTTCCCTAATTCCCTCAATTATTACTCTAACTTATCATTTAATCAAAACAAAACAAAATTTTTATTCTTCCCATTTCATTTCACCAACACCAAATTTCTTCCAAGTCTTGTAATTCCTCTTACCTCTCTCTAAAAATACTTCTACATCTCTACCTATTCTTCATCTTCTTCACTAACACTTAACCAAAACTTCAAGAATTCATCTCCCATTTTCTTCAAAAATTCGAACCATATACACTACACAAGGTAAGAAATTTTTTTCTTCAATCTATTCTTATACCTTCTAGCTCACCTCTTTCACCTTCTAATTTAAGTTTGATTTTTGAATTTGAGGTATACCTAGAAGACCTTTGAAGAAGTTAAGAGACTAGTCATCTTGAAGAAAAATTGTGAAGAAGTTGGACTATAAGGTAAGAAATGGAATTTTTAGTACACTTTCTTCTTCTCTTCTATTTTCCAAATTTTGACACTCCATTTTCATTTTTGGAGTTTTAGGGGCTGACCTTGGAGGTTGACATTAAGGGTGACCAAAACCTTATACTTGGAAGCCATTACTAGTCACATTTTACTCACTACACAAGGTAAGTGTAGTATTTCCAATTTTCTCACCATCTTCTTCTTTTCCCTAAATTTTTAACCACATTCTTATAACTCCTATATTTTTTGATATTCCTTGACTTAGGGGCTGACCTAAGTCACTCCTTCATCGAGAGAGATTTATCCCATTTTCACCAACAAACCGATCTTTAAGGTGGGTGAAAAAATCCTTTCAACTTCTAGGTGTTTTAAATTGAAAATATGCATGTAGTATTTTGTTATTGAGAACTTGAGATATATATTATGTATTGCATGCTATTTTCTTGTATCAAGTTGGAAAAATTCTCAAGTATTGCTCAAAATGCGATTTATCGAAAAATAGGGCATACATGCACACTTTATTGTTATACTTGATGAAATTTTGTATGATAAGGATATGTATGTGTATGACTCTTGAAATCTATATTTTGAATGATTTGTAACCTGTACAAGTCGAGCATAATTGATTAAATTTCAACTTTTGGACTTAAATTGCAAAAATGGAAAGTTGGTGGACTTAATTGCAAGAAAATAAAACTTAAGGGACCCCTCTGTAATTTTCAATTTTTGGGACTGAACTCAGGTTCAAAAATTATGTTTTGACATTTTAATAAAGTTTTAACAGTTTTTAGATAAATAATATCAACCTTTAAAAGCCCAAGGACTAGATTGTAAAATTTTAGAAGTTTGAGGGCTACTTTGTAATTTTTGAAACTGTACCAGACCTTACTTTAAAATTTTGAATTTTTCACTCTTAAGGACTGGAAATAACATATTTTAAATGTATTCCAAAAATCCAAGTGTTTAGAGCTTGGAAAGTAATTTTACTAAAATTGAGGGACTAAAGTGTAAAAGACTAAACTTGAGGACCCAAATGAAATTTCCAGGACTTATGCAGCCCATGCATCTGGAAATACTAATTTAACTGTAACATAATTATATTTTGGACCCAGGGTTCAAATTTCATGACAATTGGACCCCTAAAAGCCTTAAAGGCAATTATTTCAAAATGGGACAAAAATAAAATTTTCAAAAGTTAAAGGACCTAAACTTATTTCTTTTTAAAAATTCTTTTGTCCCAATATCCCACTAACTATAGTGATATTTTACAACTGCAATCACATTAAAAGCCCTTCCGGTTTGTGAGTTCCAATTATTTTAAACTTAGAGCCCGAAATGGCAATTTTAACAAATTTGGGGTCAATATGAGAATTTTATAAACAACTCGACCTCAAAACTTCAAAAACCCTGAATCTCTGAACAATTTGGAGAATTTAGGAACTGACCTCATAATTTTTCAAGGTCGGGATATTTATTTATTCAATTTTTAACCCCAAAAGTATTGGTTTTTACAAAATGGGGCTAAATTGTAAATTTTCTTTTTATCAAGGACCTAACTCAAATTATTTTCCTTTTACTAAAACAGCCCTTGACCCTCTAACTTCAATTCTTAATTAAAATATTTTATTTTCTCAAAAACCCCTTGACTTATCGGACCGCCTTGACCGATTAATACCGATCGCGGGGCTTCCTCGTCTTGCGATTTGAATCTATAATGGGACTTATGTTCCACCTAATCTTTCAAGATATCGAAAATTGCTTATCCTCCCGATAATCATCTTCATCCAAATAACTCCACCAACGCCATAATTGCTACTCGCAAATTTTCAAAATTTTCCCCGAATCGCTTCCTGAATCAATAATACTCATTTGCCTGGTTGACTACGAACTTGTATTTACTTTCTGCTTGAGTCAACTTGGTGTGTCGAGCTCACAATCGGAATGGATACGTCGAGGATGGAACCTGGCAGCTCGGCCGCTATTCCACTCTTCCTCCCGCCCCATCGTCCCTAATCCCGCAAATCGAGGGATGGAGTTTGTCCAAGGGGAAGTGGTCGTAGTACTTGAGGTATAATCATGATTATGACAGATCCGAGCCTTGCTAGCTCCACTGTGGATTTTGTCTTTGCCTACGGAGCGATAAGGTGACAGTCTTGGACCATCTTACTCGGGAGTTACAAGGAAGAACGAAGGAATCGCCTCGATCCACACGATTCCGGAGTTAATCGAACCCGCTTGGTTGGCGCTACAAACCGTGACGCAACCGCTACTTGTATTGCATAGGTTGGCGCTACAAATCCGTACACAACCGCTACTTGCCTTGCATAGGATTGGCGTTACAAATCCGTACGCAATCCTCCTGACTGATTGAACCATAGTGCCTGCGTGACCATGAACTATTTTCTTAAACTGTATAAGTATATTACATAAATATATTTTTCATGACGCTTGTGGACTGTGTGTGAATTCATGCATCATCTCTCACGCGTTTTCATACAACTAAATTTCTCGCATTAACTATATATATCGCCACACTTGCACACGATCACCCCATCTACTGAGATTTCTGTCTCACCCTCTCCTGTTTTCTAACCTTAGAAGATGACTTTGTCGAAGAAGCTGAACCTGCCTTGGATTGAACTCTCGAGCTCCGCCCGTTGAACTCATTTCCTATCGTTATCTATGTTGCTGGACTATTTTCTTTTATTTTTCTGATGTTGGACTCTTTTATTTCCTTTGAAATTCTGGACTGTGGGCGTAGGACCCATTTGACACTTAAGCTGTGATATGATGTGTACTTTATTCCTAGTTCTGGACTGTAAGCTATTAAGTTGTTGGGATGTAATTGTAATCTTGTTGTACTTGTAGTTTTTCGCTGCTTTAGACCTTGTTTCACTTGGGATTGTTGCATCGTTTTCTAGAATGTTGGGTTTATTTCTGTTTAAATGATTGATCGCCGTCGCGTCACGTTTGGGGCGTGACATAATGAGTCTTTGGTTGATCTCACAATTGTTTTTGGTTCTCTAGAAATATGCCTTATAAAGTCATAACTCATATGCCACCCCGCATTCTCATTCGATAGGGGATGAATCCTCCACAACAAAATTCTTACTAAAGAAAATTTTATACTAACTAACAATTATTGATTTATTTATGTATACATAATATTCAACAATGCAAATTGAAATATGTTTAATTTTTCATTACGATTTTTCTCCACTTCAAAAATCCTCCTTTTTTGCCGACAACAAATTGAATAAATCTTTGGCTTTTAATTGCTAACATTTCTACATATTGTGTGATCCAATAATATATCTTTGAGCCAAGTCCAAGATTCAAGTCAAGAAACCGGAGTTCAATCTTAAATTGCTAAGTCAAGCTAATCATTTTAGTATTTTGGCTAGTGGTGTCAATTTCAGACCCGACACGCAAATTCGATACGAACCTAACACGAAATTAATGGGTATGGGTCCAGGCTTCGTGGGTCCGGGTCGGAAATGGGTCGAACCCGAATAACCTGTCAATTAAATAGGTCGGGTTCGGGTCAACCTACTACGACCCATTTAACCCATTTAACCCGTTTGTGAATTTAAAAGAAAATTAAGTAAATAATTAATTGTAAGAAAAAACAACAAACAAGACATATCCTTAAAAGTTAAATGATAAAACCTCCTTAATTATGTATTTGTTATTATTATGCATGTTTTATTTAATATTGCCCCTAAAATATGATCAGCGTGTTATGTTATTTATGCAATTATGTTATTTCTTTTTGTATGTTGTGAATTGTTATTGATTGAATAGTGTATGATAGTTGTTGATTTTAAAATAAAAATAAATTTATTCAGTTAAAACTTTTAAATATATTGGAAAATAATTTTATTAGACGGGTTACGCGAGTCGGGTCCGGGTTACCTATGAAATAAGTAGGTCGGGTACGGGTTCAAGATTCTGACACGAATAATTAAACAGGTCGGGTTCGGGTCGGCTGTTTCTGACACACGAACCTGCGAACCCGGACCCAACCCAAATTGACACCCCTAATTTTGGCTGTCTAAGTCAAAAACGCTTTATTCCCAAGTTTCTTGATCTGGTTGGCAAATTCAATTCACACATTAACAGAAAAATCAGTAGCAAAGGCGTTATTTGTGAGGACGGACATTCTATCCCAAAATGAAGTTTTACTCATTCCACATCACTTATGAATTATGATTGCCACACATCTTTTTATAGCGATTATTACATGCATTATAAAACCCACAAATTATGTTTAAAAATTAATATGGCAATTTTCTAAAACGTGACATTCATCCATTATTTGTGCTATTGTATACTGATCTAAGTTTGCGCTCAAAGTAAAATCAATTTTCCACTAATGTAGCAAAACTAAGCGTACGACGAGTTCTTAACGCGAAATTCTTACTCGGTTTAATTTATGCCTAGACACCATTTTTTAACAAAAAATTTAATATTAAACTCATTTTCAAGAATGCGTAATTGACACACACACACACAAACATATTATATATATATATATATATATATATATATATATATATTCTTGCAAATTTCCCATTTTCCATTTGAATCCATAAACATGAAGAGCAGACAATGCTCTGTGTAACTGTGTGTAATTATAAATACATAAATACACTCACAAACATATATAATAGTAATGGCCGAAAAGCAAGCAGTGGACGTTGTTTCTAAGTTTATACAATATAATTAGCAGACGCCAGCAGGCCCAGCACCTTCAAAGACCTTGTCCAGAAGCTTACCGGTGGCTCAGCCCACAAACTCCGACCAAAGTCCACCGTATGCCGCCGGTCTCCCTTCAAGCTTCAACAACGGAGAAAGCACTCCTTGCGGGATCTCGACATAATGAAACTCGGCGTGTAGTCCACCGCTAACTCGCCAGGAAATAAGACTTGGTCAGTGAAGGGCCTCACGACGCCAATCGGGTGTGAATCGGTATTTTGCGAGCGAGTAGGGATTGAGGAGGAAAAGGGTTTTTATCTGCATACTTCGCCGGGGAAGGCGGAGCCGCCTGTGCTGTTGACTTTGTTCCCATTAACTTCTCTAAAACATAAAATTTAGAATGTTTGTTTATTTTAATAATTTTATTTGAGCCTGCGTTTGAAGAAATTTCAATTTCGTATTTTTTTATTGTATAATTAGTACATATCGCAAAATATATATATGTACATACAGTTTAAAATTAATTGTATACTAGAAAAATATTTTGCGCGCGCGACTTATTGGAATATATAGAAACATATGATTACAATTAGAGTGTTGTCATATGAATTTGGAATTTTGATGCATACAGTACTCTAAATGTAGGAAAATAAAATAAATATATATAAATAAATAAATAAATATTAGAGATGATTGAAATAAAAATCAATAATATGATAGCAGCTCTTTGTGATATTAACTTGGACTTTATTTATTAAGAGACAACGAAATATTTACAACAGTACAACCCGAGTTTCTATGATAGTCCTCAATGTTAGATATTTTACTTTTTAATAACAGATAGTATAATACAGATGCCAAAAAAAAAAAAAATACATGAAATACCTTCTTTCCGGTAAATATACCACAAAATACGTTCCTAACATTTTTGTACCTTTTTTTTTTTTTTTTTTTTTTACGCTCCTGCATATTTTTTTATTATGTTTACGCTTTTTGTCGTTTTTTTTGTTCTTATATTTCTTTATATGTTATATATATTGTTTCTATGTTGTTTAATTTTGTTTCTTTGTTTGTTTCTTTGTTATTTCGATGTTTTCAAAATAACTTTTACCTATTTTTATGCTTTTTTTTGTTCATGTATTATTTGTACATTGTTTCTATTGTCTCTATGTTGTTCTATAATATTTTTAACTTTATTCTAATAATTTTTTTATTGTTTCCATGTGGTGTTCAATGTGTAAATACAAATTTTTACCTATTTTTAAGCACTTTTTATTCATGGTATTTTTAATATTTTTTACGTTGTTTCTCGGTTGTTTCCATACCGTTTTTAATGTTGTTTTCATGTTTCTTTGTTGTTTCCACGTAGTTTTCGATGTTTAAATACATTTTTTACCTATTTTTAACTTTTTTTGTTCATATGGTATTTTCTATATTGTTTTTGGTTGTTTCTTATTGTTTCTTGGTTGTTTTCATGTTTTTTTATGTTTTCATGCATTTGGTCAAAAATTGAATTGTGTTTTTTTATTCATCTTGTTTTTATAATATTTTTCATTTATTCGGTTTTAATATATGTTGTTTTATATGTATATTTCTTGATTTTTTTATAAGACTTCGAGTATAAAATAGATTATTTAACTGGGACAAAATTTATTTTTCATTGAAATTTTATTGGAAGAAACATGTTTCAAACATGTTCGAAACAATCTTAAAACAACAACGTAAAAAATTTCGGAAATTTTGGGGGGAGCATAAATTTGTCCAAAAAAGTACTGATAAGCGTAAAATTTGTCTTGTCTCGAAAAGTGGGAAATTATGTCAAAAGCCCAAAAAAAATCATAATATCAGTTGGAAAATGTCCAAACTAAAATCCACTCCGAATCATGCCAGGGATAAGAGAAGTAAAGGTTGTGCTTGGTTGTGAAATATTTTCTGAAATTTTCATTTTGGAGTGAAAAAATTTTAGGATGTGTGATTTTTTGTGAAAATAATGAAAAAATATGAAACAAAATTTTATTTCTCTCCAAAATTAACTCATTTTTTTTCTTTCTCTTTCGCATTCCCCAATATCCAATTATACTATTTATTTTTCTCTCCACTCCCTATTTATATAAAGAATTCCAATATTTTCTTTAATTTATCACTATATTTATTATTTTTCTTTTAATCTTGTTAATAAAAGGTATAAAATGAGATCCATATTGCCTATTTTTGGATTAATTTTTTTATTTTTATTCTATTTTCTTACATTATATTTTACACTATTATTTTCATAAAAAAATTCACAAACAATCAACATCTCTAAGAGATTTTATATCACATCAAAATAATCAATATTGTTTCTCTATACATCTAACTTTAACTTTAAAAAAAAAATTACCACTATTTTCTCAGAAATTAAAAATTGATGGAATGAAAGTACAACTACGTCTTTCTTGTATGAAGCCCAATGCACTATTCTGGGTTAATTGGCCCAAAACCTCTTTATACCCGTTTCAGACTTGGCTGGAAGTCACGCACTAACAATTACTAATCTAAATGTAGAAGAATAATAAATAAATGAGGCCCACCGTGCACGGTCCACTGCTATCCCGTGGTTCTTATTTATTTATTGGTCATAGTATGCTTATTGAAATTATAAAATAAAAATGAAACAGTGTGTTGGGCAATACGCCAATACCATTAGAATCACATGTTACTTAGATAATCTATTTTGTATATTATAGGCTAGTACCTAGTGGGCAACGTGGACAGAGAAATATTAATGGGACTACTTGTATATATAAAGTACTTACATTTGCATTTATTGCATCTTATATTGAAATCCATACATAGGTCCAATGAGAAGATATTATACACAAAAATCTTATAACGAGGTGAATATATTATTGTATTATCAATTATAATTTATCTTAGAGAAAATTAGGAAAAATACCCTCCAACAAGGGGTATTAAGGAAAAATACCCCCACTTTATTAACTAATGAAATATACCCCTTTTACTCCCCTAAAATATCTAATTTACCCCTAACTTAAAAAAATCAAAAAAAAAGGAAAAATCGTTCAACTTGGGCGAGAGTGCACTTTTCAGCTACGGGAGAAACATTTTCACAATTACAAACCCTAGTTTCACCATTACAAGCCTAGAAAGAATCACAAACAAGATTTTTGAGCAAAGAGAGCGATATTTTACGATTTCTTCTTCAAAAGTACGAACCCTAATAGATGCGATGCGTTTGAAGGAGCCAAAATTGTGGGCCGTTCGAAATTGAGGGACGAAAGGACCTGTGTTCGACAATAAATCTCAGTTCTTGTATCAAAAATATGGATAAAGGTTTGTTTTGATTGTTATTTCGTGTAATTTTAGTGATTTTTATTATTGCAAAATGGTTCGATTAACCAATTTTTCACAATTTTTGAAATGGCTATATTTTGAAGAGTTTCGATTTTTCGCAAGTTGTATTGGTGGGCAAACACGTGGGCATAACTGTAGGCAGTTGGGTGGGCAGTTATGTTAAATATCAAAAATTGTGAGTGGACAAGTGAACTGGACCGGAGGTGGGTACTTGGGTATTTGTGTGGGCAATTGTGTGGACAGTTACATTCAATGTCATATTTTGTGAGTGGACAAGTGAACTGAACCGGAGGTGAGCACTTTGGTGGGTATTTGTGTGGGCAATTGTGTGAGCATTTACGTTTAATGTCAAAGTTTGTGGGTGGACAAGTGAACTGAACCGGTAGTGGGCAACTGTGTGGGTATTTGCGTGAGCACTTGGGTGGGCATTTACATTGAATGTCAAATATTGTGGATGGACAACGAAACTGATCTTTTATATCTATTTATTTACTGCAGGGGTTCATATAATGCTCTTATGGGATGGAATTTGGGATTGTGACATAAGTACATCCCGATGGAGGTATACATGGAAGTATTCCAAAACCATTCTTTTCCCTTCAGAGTTCACGTACGTTGAATTGTTGCGGAGAAAGCTTATATTTTCTCTAAATTCAATCCATATGTGGGTGAAATAGAGTTGACCAGTTGGTAGGCTATTAACATATTGATCCCTTGCCACCATCTCCAGTCACCGATGATGACGATGTCAGGCTACTTGTTCGCATGAATAGCGAGAAGCCTTTGTCTGTTCCGGTTTGTCTGATTAGAAGGGAAAATAAGAAAAAAATACACTCTCTGGAGTCAGCTAGTAGCAATCAGGAGATGTTGCCAATTAAAAAAGAACCTATCGTTGAAGAGGTTATGCCACGTCCCATGCGTATGACCAAAAAGCGTAAGACCAATAAACGCAAAAGGGTTACAAAAAGAAAATCTCGTATACTTCCATATTTTGGTATAACTATGGAAGACCTTGAGAATCACCCTATGTTTTGGGAGGATGTAGATATGTCAAGTGGCCGTGATTGGCCTATTACTTTTGAAGGGAATGATGGTGGTGGTGTTGAAAAAGAAACTATCGTTCAAGAGGATCTACCACACCCCGAGCATAACATCGATAAAGGCAAAGGGGTTGTCAAAAAAACATCTGGTTTTGAAGAATATTTAGGTATGACTATTGCCCTCTGTTTTGGGAGGATATAGATAGGTCAAGTGACGAAGATGGTGGTGGTGGTGGTGTTGAGGCAGCAGCAAGGGAGAATGCTAAACTCGGGGGTGGGCACAAAAGTCGTCCAGAGAGTAGGCATGAACATCAACCCAAAAATCGACATGACGATGGGCAGGATGATGGTGGCGGGATGATGGTAAAGTGCATAAGAATGGTGGGCAAGATTGTGGGCGATGGTGTGCAGGAAAGTGGGCATAAGAATGGTGGGCAGGAGTTCAGGCAATACGATGGTGTGCAGGAAAGTGGGCATAAGAATGGTGGGCAGGAGTTCAGGCAATATGGTGGGCAGGATGGTGGGCATAGGAATTGTGGGCATGAAGGTAGGCATGAAGGTGGGCATACTGGGCATGATAGTCAATTATGCAAAAGGAATTCTGTCGAAACTGGGCACAGTGGTGTGGGGCCTATGAGCAATCAATTAAACAAGCAGTTGTAACTCTATCTCAGTAGATGATGATTTACAGGTCGGTCAAGTTTTCCGTACAAAAGAAGAATTTACTCGGCGACTTGCAATAATTTGTATGCTGAAAAATTGACAACACATTCTTAAAAAGTTAGACAAAGTTAGATTTGTTGCCAGTTGTGTGGATAAAAATTGTGGGTGGATGATACGCGTGACTAAGCGGCGAGGTGGGCATATATGGGTTGTTGTTAAATATAAAAATTGTCATGAGTGTTCGATTGAAATGAACAACCATGAGCATCGGTAGGCTAGGAGTAAGGTGTTGGGTGAGGCAGTTATGTACAGATATAAACAACCCACACATTCATACCCACCTCTGGCTATTATTGCTGAAATAAAAGATAAATTCAATGTGGACATAAGTTATGACAAAGCATGGAAAGCAAAGGAAGAAGCAATTAAATTGGTTAGAGGTTCTCCGGAAGATTCGTTCAAACAACTTGCTGCTTACTTGGAGTGTGCCCAACAAGTCAATCGAGGTACTGTGACCGAGATTGAGGCTGATGAAGGTGGTTGTTTCAAATATTGTTTCATGGTTTTAGGTGTGTGTATACGTTGATTTTGGACATGTATTCGACCCGTATTGGCCGCGGATGGTACGCATCTAAAGGGGAAGTACCGAGGTATGTTATTAGTGGCTACCGGTATGGACGGTAACAACCAAATTTACCCTTTAGCATTTGCCATTGTCGACTCGGAGAATGATGCTTCATGGAAATGGTTTCTTGAAAAGATAAATGGCTTGTTGGCGGAGAAGAAGGATTTGGTTATTATCTCAGACCACCATCAGTCTATTGCTAATGCTGTTAAGGAAGTTTTCCCAGATGCACACCATGGAATTTGCATCTACCATCTAAGACAAAATGTTGTTGCCAAATTTAAGGATGTGGATGTATCAACTCTACTCTATTGTGCCGCTAAGACATATAATGAATCTGAATTTCGACATATCATGAACGAGATATATTTTGTATCTAGTGATACATATAACTACCTGACGACTGAAAATATTCAGAAGGAGCAATGGGCTCGTGTGTTTTTTCCGGGTAGACGATATAGCATCATGACTACCAACATCGTGGAGAGTCTTAATGCCGTGCTCAGGGATGCTAGGGAATACCCTCTAGTGGCCCTTTTGGATGCAATCTTAATGATGTTGATGAGGTGGTATGCAGAACGGCGTAATGTGGCTGTGAAGATGAAATATCCATTGACAGATTGGGCTGAGAAAATTGTTTGAGAGCGGGATGAAAAGAGTAGGAGGATGGATGTCCAAACATCGCATTACTACACCTACTATATACTTGATGGTTATAGGAATGCCGAGGTCGATTTGAATGCAAGAAAGTGCACATGTAATGTGTTCCAGCTGGATCTATTACCATGTACACATGCACTAGCAGCAACTAGGAATGTTGGAATGCCAAGGTACGAACTCGCCTCTCAATTTTACACAACTGAAGCACTAATAGTTGCATATGCAGGCCATCTTCCCCGTAGCCACGTGGACTTAAAATACCCCGGTAGTATCCCGTTGAATGTGTTGCCTCCAATCATGCGTCCCCCGAGCGGTAGGCCACGAAAAACGAGGATATTGTCCCAAGGCGAGCAAAAAATGGAAAAGAAGTGTGGGCGGTGTAAAGCCACCGGTCATAATCGCAAAACGTGCAAGAAACCCATTCCGGTGAGAAGTAACATCAAATCTTAGAAAGTGTGGGCTGATGAATATTGGTTGTTTCTAATTTGATGTATTACATTGTAATATAGTAGGCATTTGGGTAGACAAATGTTTGTGTAATGTACTATATTGATGGTAGGCAGTTGCGTACCATTTTTTTCAGCAAGTATTGAGATTTTTACATTGTTTATGTGCAATTTTGTTGCCTTCTTTGGGCATGTTAAAGAGTTTAATATTTTTATATATGCCTTATACTAATTTTGAAATAGTGGGCAGTTGCGTAGGCAGGACTGTGGGCACGTTAAAAGGGTTTAATTTTTTTAGATCTGTCTTAATAATTTTGAAATTGTAGGCAAGTTCGTGGGCATGCCTATTTGTAGATCTGTGTCTTATACAAATTTCAAAATGATGGGCATTTGCATAGACAGATGCGTAGGCATGATTGTGGTCATGGTAAATAATTTAATATTTTTAGATATGTCTTAATAATTTTGAAATTGTAGGCAGGTTCGTGGGCATGCCTATTTGTAGATCTGTGTCTTATACAAATTTTGAAATGATGGGCATTTGCGTAGGCAGATGCGTAGGCAGGATTGTGGGCATGGTAAAGAATTTAATATTTTTAGATATGTCTTAATAATTTTGAAATTGTAGTTAAGTTCGTGGGCATGCCTATTTTTAGATCTGTATCTTATATAAATTTTGAAATAGTGGGCATTTGCGAAGGCAGATACGTAGGCAGGATTGTGGGCATGGTAAAGAATTTAATGTTTTGAGATTTTTACATTGTTTAGGTATAATTCTTGTATTCGGTTGATTATGTTGCATTCTTTGGGCATGTTAAACCCTTTAATGTTTTTATATGTCTTATACTAATTTTGAAATGGTGGGCATTTGTGTAGGCAGATGCGTAGGCAGGATTGTGGGCACGTTAAAAGGGTTTAATATTTTTAGATCTGTCTTAATAATTTTGAAATTGTAGGCAAGTTCGTGGGCATGCCTATTTTTAGAACTGTGTCTTATACTAATTTTGAGATGGTGGGCATTTGCGTAGACAGGATTGTGGGCATGTCATACTAATTTTGAATTACAAGAATATACAAGTACTAACGTCATACATAATTACGAAGTTTAACGTCATACATAATATACAAGTACTATACCATTAACATCTAACATAGGTAACATAAATAAAATTTTAATCCACACAAATATACTTACAAATTAACATCTAATATTGTCTTCTTTGTATATTTCTGCTCAAATTCTGAGCCTGAATTCATCGCACCTCTTGGCATTGATTTTCACCACGCCACGCCCCATCACCAAGGACTCCATCATCTTCATGCACATTATGCCACAATCACTGGTATTCAATTGTTGTGGGGGATGCTCATACCGTTCAATCTTCCAATCCTTTTGGGAGGGCTCGACCCTTTTGTCCCAAATGTGAGTTTCCTCGCACAAACTTGGTAGCATTGCAGCTAATTTCCTAAATTGTCCAATATAAGTACTAAATGACTTGGACTCGGACATTGAATCATATACAACGATCAACTTTTTCTTTAAGTCCAACTCATATAGCACCCAATGGTTACCAGTGATGTGGCCTATGCCATAGACCTTGTCAACATCATCCCATGATTTCCCGAGACTGTCTACTGGATATACGCCCATCAAATATTCCAGTATAGTCTCGTCCACCTTCCACCAAGACCATACTTTCTTTTTATTCTTTGAAGCTTTTGCATACTTGTTAGCCCATTTCATAGTCAAATTATTCTGTCAAATTAAAGTAAATCAATGTCAGAAACAAATTTATATCAAAAAAACAAGATGAATGACATGTTTGTGTAAATGAATGATGCTACGTACCCAAAATAACATATCAACAGTTTTCCAGTTCGACAAGAAATGTTTAGGCCATTTTTTTTATTTATACACGACGAGGCGCATCAACAAGTCCATTTGCTGCAAAGTGGGCACACAGTAAGGCAAAAAGGTAGGCAAGTAAAAAAAAAGTGGGCAGGAAAATAGGTGAAGAAGTGGGCAGGAAAAATGGAAGTGATTTCTGATCATCCAACCATCCTTCTGGGTCACGGATATTCAAGAACCATGAGGCACAAAATTTGTGACCTTCCTCAACTGAACAATGAACGAATTTGTCCTTGTTTTCATCAAACCACTTCTCAAATTCTTCAATCAATGTCTGTGGGTAAAGGCCCATTGGATCATAGAGTTGCAACTGAGGAATTTCCGGAGCATCCGGAACAACCTTACCCTTCTTCTTCGGTGGGACATGATGACTTGGATCAGTAAAAGGCGATTTATTTATGGGGCCAGGTCTGATCGTCCTTTTCCATTTCTGATAAACAATGTCATCAATTTTCAGAGATCCGACTCTGACAAGACTACCAATATCAACAAAACCAGGCTTGGCATTGTCCCCATTGCTTCCAGATGCACCGTCCTCACCATCGGCAGTAATTGTTGGATTTGAACCCACAACCTCAGTGGTTTGAACCACTGAAAGTAATGCATCAAGTTTTGAAGGGTTGGCAATCAATTCTTCAAATCCTTTGTGCGGGACAAATGTAATGGGTTGGGCGTCGCTGCCGGCAGGAACAAGGGCAAAAGGTCCTGGTATATCTTTCTTTTCATCAGAAGTAGTGTCATCAAACACAGGGCCAACATCATGCCCTTTGGAGGAAATATCAGGAGGGGATGAGGGTGGAGAGCCTATGGGTTGCTTCTGAAAGTGCTGCCCACTGTCGGCACCCAAGTCGGCACCCTGCTGGGCAACGCAGGCGGCATCCCAGTCGCCATCTTTGTCGGTACTACTGTCGGCACCATGGTTGGCACTACGGTGGGCACTTGATGGAGCTTGTTCTTTGCCGACCTTTTCAGAAATTGAGCATCCCAAATGCTCCATAATTTTCTTCAACATGGACTCAATTTTGTCGACTCTCCTCGACAAACCAAACAAGTCCATGGGCGGATTTGGCCCTTCTTCTTCCTCATCAATACCTTCACCCTCTATTTTTTCCTCAAACAATTTTCTTTCCAAAGTTTTCTTCTACTTTATTTCTTCATTTTTCTTTCTCAAATTCTCTTTCTCAATGGTATCTTCCCACACAACAAGTTTTTTTAAGGATTCAGTATCTTGCTCCAATTTGGACGGTCTCAGGTGTTTGTGAACAACAAGCTACAAACGAATAAAGAAAAGTCAAAAAACAGTGCAATAGTGGGCAATCAAGTGGGCAATGAAGTGCGCAAACGAGTGGGCAAATGTATATTAGCGAAACAACAATAACAATGTGAGCATACAAGTGGGCACTCGTGTGGGTACTAGCGTGGGCAAATGAGTGGGCAGGTGTACATTAGTGAATGACCAATAACAAGGTGGGCACTCATGTGGGCAGTGAAGTGGGCAAATGAGTGGGCATGTGTATATTAATGAATGACCAATAACAAGGTGGGCATACAAGTGGGCACAACAGCACGCATGCATACACACAATAAAAATTGATTAAAAAGCTTACCGTATCATCATCTCCCGGAAGCAAAGTCCTGAAGATTGTGTTTTTCAGTTTATCAAATGAAAAAACGGCGGCTTCGCTTGACCAACATAAAATACGTGGCACCCTATTCTTAGCAGCTTTGGTTGCAACGGCACACAATTTGGCGACGTCTGGGATCGCCTCATATGCCCATACTTGTAGCGCAGGGTGAAGCCGTAGATGTCGAAGTTTTCACAATCATGCTTTTCTTTGGTTTCTTTTCTTTCCCAATAACCTCAGACTTTCGACAAGCCATGCAGTACGTGTTTCCTTTACCAAGAAATCAAAAGCAACTCGTCCCCATGGATAAGCATTAAAAGATTCTAGATCATCCACAAGGTGAATATACTCGTCCACAATTCTTTTGGTTTTTCGGTCTCTCATAAGAAGAATACCGTATAAGAAACATAGCAAGGCCAACTTCAGGGTCATATCTCCGTCCCCTTTTTCTTTCTTGGACCATTCTTCCAAAGCATTTTCCACGTGTATCAGACAAAGGGGATTAAACCTCCTAAAGCATTTCTTGAAGATCCCCGACGACGATGGAATAGTAGACTTAGACCCAAAACTAAGTCCTGTGATCAATGCGAATTTGGTTATTCCAAAGTCTGCCTCTTTGTTGTTCAAGTGGAATATTATCTTGTCCAATGGCATCGACTTGTCTTGTCTAAAGAGAAGGTGGAGATATAACTGGCCTTGAAATTTCAATTTTTGTCATCCAGGAATTGTCCAAAGTAAGATTGCCTGAACCTTTCTCTATTCCGATCGCTCAAACAACCAATTATTTTGTTTAATTCCTCATTGAAATTGCAACAATCACTTAATCTCGCTGCAAATTGATCCTTTTCGTTGGGAACAAGCGCCATCTTTCTTAAATTGCACAATGAAAAGTAGTGTTAGATACAAGTGGGCACACATATGGGCAGATTGCCGGGCAAATAGGTGGGCAAGATTAAAAATTCTCGAAAAAACCCAAGTCCATACATATTCCAACCTAAAAACACATTATAGACTCTACAGAATATGATCATAAACTCCACACAACACATCACAGACTCCACAAAGTAGTGTTAGATACAGGTGGGCAGACTGCAGGGCAAATAGGTGGGCAAGATTAAAATTTCTCGAAAAAACCCAAGTCCATACATATTCCAACCTAAAAATACATTAGAGACTCTACAGAAGATGATCATAAACTCCACACAACACATCACAGACTCCACAAAGTAGGGAAAGAAGTGGGCAACAAAGTGGGCATTGAAGTGGGCAAAGCCGTGGGCACTCATGTGGGCAAAGCACATGGCTAATAAGTGGGCAACAGAAAAAATGTTTGATTAAACCCAAGTACATGCACATTCCAACCTAAACACATCATTAACTCCACAAAACATGAATTATTTAACGTTAAATCCCATTTGCAGTCATATAACGAAACCCTAAATTGTTTATTATTTTTTTTTCAAAACAAAACCCAAAATCCTTCAACACAACTAACTAAAATATACATATAAGAGAAGAAGATGAAAAAACAAACTTTTTCAACCGAAGAATGACCTTTGATTTTCAAACCCTCAGACGTCGAACAATCGCGAGTGACAGAGTGAACTCGAATAGGTGCTCGTGGGGACATTCGTGGATCGAAGAGAGAAGAAACGAAGGAGCAAGAAGTCGAGAGAGCAGTGTAGTTGGACGTGAGGTGGGTTTGGAAGATGAGAAGAATGGAAGAAGATCGGACGTGTGAGAGAGTATTGGGCAAATGAACTGTTCCCGCCTATTTATATTCTTTTTCCTTTTTTTTTTGCTTTTTTTAAATAAAAGGGCATTTTAGACTTTTCAGGAGAAAAAAAGGGGTATATTTCCTTGTTTAATAATGAAGGGGCATTTTTCCTTAATACCCCCTTGTTGGGGGATATTTTCCCTAATTTCCCTTTATCTTATCACACCAACACTTTGTTTATGGAATCAAATATTTATGTACATTAGTAGTCGGTTAAAATAAAACAAGATATTTAACTAAATGAAACTAAGTAGTATTTGTTGCGATAATAGATATACATAAACCACTAAACAAGAAGAGTAAACTCTAAAAACAAATCAATAATATAAAAAAATAAAATGTAATGTAAATCTACGAATATTATTCTTTTTCCTCCATCAAGAGGTTCACCCATTTTCTCAACCAAATAAAATTAGAAAGACATAAATAAAACAGAGAAAACAAAAAATTAAAGGATACTAGAGAAAACATTGCAATTCTTACTATAAACAATTTATCACAAGATATGAGAAAGAACAATCTATACACAAAACTACCCATTTGGTTGATGCTCAATTCATCCTTTTATAGCTTATTCAAATCTCATTGATATTTATTTTTTATTTTTATTTTTATACAAGTGGACAAACGCTAAAAATTGATACCAAATCCACCACCGTCGTTGACCTGTACATTTGTCCAATTTTTGGGTCAATATGCACGATTTTCTTCAACAAATTAATTCTCTCATGTGTTAGCTCGATTCTCCAACTGATTTTATTAATTTCCAACCACTATGGATCAAGTTATGACTGCATTAATGAGATGTGATTGACCTGCGAGACTTTGAGTCCAACATCAAATCTATGTCATGTTGAATCAAGGTTGAATAAAACGAATGATGAAACGGTTTTGACTTTAGCTCATGATTTATCTCCAACATCAACCTATCCTCTTAACTTTCATTTTCAAGTTGATGTAGATAAATCGGAAGCTTTAAAAACCAAGTTAGGCGACTCCTCAACTACTCCGCTTGTCATTCACTCATGTACTTCCTCAGAAGCTATGAAGGCTATAGAAATTGTAGCTCGAGGATCCTAGGCCGACATTCCACATGCTATATTAGATCATCAAGATGATAATCGAGCACGTGCAAAAAATAACAAATGACAATGTCACTCGAAAATCCTCTAGAAATAGACGCCTTTCATTTAAATTGTGTCTTTAAGTTATTTTTGTTGTTTTTTTTTCTGAAATTTTGCATTGTTTTTCCTTTGCTACCTGATCGGTTTGTGATCATGAACTTTTTCTTTATTTTTATATATTTTGATTTATTTAAAAATCATCAGTTCAAATTTTAGCTCAATTGGACCTTTTGAATTCGAGTTATGCCCAAAATACAAAAAATGCCCAAACCCGAAATGTTATTGGGCTTATCTTTAATCTTCAAATTGTGATACATTTTGTATCCAAGAAAATATATATTCAAACTTTGATTTTGGTTTCAATATCTCTAATTTGTAGATAAATAGATTATGAATCCATATCTTGAAGAATCAACTCAAAAATATGTCAGAATAGAAAGTTATGTCCGTTGATCCAAACTTGCACTAAAAATGCATTTTAATACAGTTTTATGTTAATTTCTTATTTTATTCATAATATCTAATAATACTTATAGATTGTATTTTTAATAATATTAATAAGGTAAAATACTATTACAAATCAAAAAATAGTTGTACATTTTTAATGTTCATCATAAATGTTTATTTTCATATAAAAATACCCTTGAGAAAGATTGCCCTGGTTCCATTGAGAAGCAACACAACTCTTTCAATGAAACATTTCAAAATCTATAAAAAAAATCTAGCTATTCAATAGAAAATTGATGGAAAAACTAATTCATAAAATTACCTACAAGATTTATTTCTTTCCATCACAGGATATTTATGAAATAGGCTTTGCATCATGAACGTTAATTCTTGAGAACCATTTACACTATAGTGGAAGGAATTAATACAACTTTGTTAAATTCGAGGGGACTCGGTACGGTCGTCCCAAACATGAAGTGTATCTAATATGAGCGAGAGCCTGAGCCCACCAAATGAGGTTTCATCCTAAAATATATCGGTGATAGAATGAGTAGCTCACTTGGTTTATAAAGTAGATTTTCTTCTCCTAATTAATCAATTAATACAAATGACATATTACAAAAATACCAATTGGTGATAAAATGAGTAGCTCACTTGGATTATAAAGTAGATTTTTCTCCCTAATTAATCAATTAGGACCAACGACATATTACAACACGCCCCATCCCTTGTGAGAATTTCTCTAATAATATGTTAAATTTGGGGGGATTTGGTGGATACGAAATATGAGGGAGAGCCTAAGCCCACAAAGTGATGTTCCATCATAAAACCAATTGGTGATATAATGAGTATCTCACTTGGCTTATAAAGTAGACACTTTTTCATAATTAATCAATATGGAACAACTCATACATATTTCAACAATCTTTAAGATGTGTTTAGCCTATAAAATTTGATTCTACTTTCATATATACATACAATACTTCTACCCACTCAAAGAAATTGGCATTATTTAAAAGTGGAAATGGGGCAAATTAGCCCTTTTCCAAAATGTAAAGATGAAAAATAGCCATCTTTTATAAACACATCTTTTTTAGCCATTTTGGCCAAGCATGATATTAATACCCTTTAAACATATTACATTAGGTCACCTACCTCTCTTTCTCTTTTTTACTTTCTCTCTCACACTTTCGGTTCTAAGACTTATATTTTTCGACGACCCATTTTCTTCGATCGGAATCTCGAAACAATGTAAGCATTTTGCTTTCTAGCTCATCCTTTATTCATTTCAGTATCATAGTTAATTTGGGGTTGGGTATAAACTAGATTTGAAAATCATAGACATGAAAAAAAACCAGTTCGAATAAGCTCGAACAACAATCTTCAAATGTAACTCGACATCTGACTCGATGCCTAGTTACATATGACTCGATGTCGAGTCACATCGAGTCACATGTTACTTGATATCGATTCAGATTATTTTCGAGTTACTTTTAACTCGATGTCGAGTTACTAACTCGACTTCGAGTTACATGTCAGCCTTTAATTTTTATTTTTTTTATATTCTTTAAATTGATAATCTGTTGTTGTTGGTTTCATATGGAGGATGATAAAGTGATAATTGTTCATAGTGGTTCTTGGGATGGTAGTTTCTATAGGAATGGTGAAGAAGTACTCGTTTTTACGTCGTTGTGGACAATATCCTATAGTTGGTTTGTGGATATTGTTCATAACATTGTAAATAGTGATCGGCATTTGTGTGAATATAAATTACACTGTTTAATGCCAATTGGGGGTGGTTCTGAGGTTAAATCTTTGATTATGTGTGAACGGGATCTTCGATGAGTAGCTGAGATTTTATCCTTGAATATTTGTGACCTTGCAACCAAAAGATCATGGGATGGTGGGGACCTTGTACACCGAAAATAACAATCCACATGGTTTTATGAACCTCATGGCTGCTCAATCTTATTCTTATGGTATCGACAGTCAATTCATGCCAGCAAATTCATATAATTCTCACTACGACATGAATTATATACATGATCCATCACAGTGTATGCCAACCAATATGCAACATGTTGCGTCCGATAATTGTCCAAGTAAATCTAAGACCTTGGAGCCTCAACCAACGTTATGCAACATGTAGTGCCCGATAATTGTCCAAGTAAATCTCCTATCTTAGAGCATCAACCGAGAATCAATAGTAGTGATCATGTGGATGGTGATGATGATGATGACGACGGCGATGATGGTGGTGGTGGTGTGGGTAGATTTAATGATAATTTTGGGCGGTATGATGATTTTGGGAGGTTTGATGATTTCGGGGGTGATGGCCATTATGATGACCAAGATGATCAGGATTTTGTTGGTGATCAACATAACCAACAAGATGAACAATTTGTTCCATCGGGGGACAATGATGGTGACATATCCAAGGAAGAAGATGACGATTTAGAGTATGACATTGACGATGAACTAGTCTTTTGATTGATTTATGATCACTTTGGATAGGAAAAAGATGACTATTTTGTTTTAGATGACCGTGAAGGGAATAATATGAACAATGATATCATAATAGGAGATAATGACGAGCATGTTCTTAGGAATAGACGATTTCAAATCCATAAAGTACCTCATGTTGATGCCAATGAAGTAGATAATGAGAACGTCGAACATACGAAGCTCCCAATGGTTAGGTCGAAATATGCTTTGGATGGCTCCTGAAACGTCTTATCAGTATCCCGACCCTATTTCCATTCCACAAGAACCACCTAATACCGAGCGTGACTTATTTAAAGGTGCAATACTTGAAGCAAGAAAGAAAGGTAACAAAGTTAGGCTTCTATCATCTACACCATCGTGTGGAGTATAGAACAATATGGTCTTCGACTTCACATTATGAGGTTGTTTGCAAACATAAAGAATGCATCTTCTTACTTCGTGCAAATGCTATCCAAGGAGGAAGTTGGAAGGTGACTAAATTCGAGCAACCTCATACCTGTGAAGCCAACCTAAGTAGACATGCTCCTCGACAATTGCCTTTGAAGATTATTGGAGCCCTGTTTGGCCAAAACTACTAAAGGAGGAACGATCCCTTAAACCTAGGGATATTATTGATGATTTGTCTGTTGAACATGTGATAGACATTTTATACAACAAAACACTAAAATCACAACATCGTGCTTACATCTACATACATTATGACCACTTATAGTCTTAGG
Organism: Rehmannia glutinosa; assembly: GCA_016081115.2. Lineage (NCBI taxonomy): Eukaryota > Viridiplantae > Streptophyta > Magnoliopsida > Lamiales > Orobanchaceae > Rehmannia > Rehmannia glutinosa. The sequence goes on from CM071927.1 coordinate 33,625,836, forward strand.
GGATTTTGCTTGCATTCTTGTACATGTTGAAAAAAGAGAACCCAGGTACAATTGCGTTACACGAGACTGATTATGATGATAGATTCAATTAAAGGATTCAGTGAGTGTTATAGACATGTTATTGTTGTTGATGGCACACATCTAAAGGGCAAGTTTAAAGGTGTGTTGTTTGTTGCGGTTACGAAAGATGGCAATGAACAAGTGTTTCCATTAGCATTTGGTGTGGTTGATAAGGAGAAGGACGAATCATGTGAATGATTTATGAAGCAATTATGCAACACGTACGGATGTCCTGAAAATATGCTCATTGTATCTGATCGTCACAAAAGTATTAAGAATGCAGTTGGCAATGTATACCCTGAGGCTATGCATGGTATATACACATATCACTTGATCTGGCAGTACGTCCCGGTTCCAAAACAAGCCTCCTAGCAACAGCAACACGGTCAAGTGGAGCAGCCCGAGATGGGAAATGATCTATATGGACATACAATAATCCATGCGACATGTCCATATCAATCCCCTGTATATAAGGGGGTCGTAACTCCTCCTGGGCTGAATAATAGGTGTGCATATCGTTTGTCAAAATACAAGAAAACTTTACTTATTTACGAAGAAAATAGAATCAATACCACAATTACACATATGATTTCATAAAAAAAATGAAATTTACCTTGGGGCTGTCAAATAACACCACCGCACTGAAGGTCTTCTTAGGGCATCTAAACTGGCTGCCCCTAGGATAACCCTCCAACCCAGAGGTCAAGGTAAAGTCCCGACCGAGTGCAAGAATAGCATCAAATGCCCATAGTTGTATCAAACAAAAAACAAATAAGTAATCAACCCAATTACAATATGAAATGCTCGTGTTAAAAGTGATATGTGATTAAATTATATATACATGCATAGGATAGAAGTAGGCATAGACGTGGAACTGGACTGGTCTCTTAGGATCATTAGGGGCTCGGACTCCAGTATCAATGTAATGGAGGTGATGCCCATACACGTAAGAGCCCCATGGGAATGCCCTAAATCCTGGGGCATCCTCAACCAATGTCCATAGCCATAATGGGACGGGGGTCCGCGGATCAAGAGCCAACAGGTACTTCGTGACAAACAAGATATACGATATCTTCAGATTATCCTCTGGTCGCACTCTAAAATGACCCTTGGTGATAAACAGTAATACCTTCACCGATATCATGGACTCTCCATCGAAATACTGACGGTATACTCCTCATGTCGGTGGGATATGCTGGGAGGAGCATGGGTCAATCGCCGAGGGGCCAAAGCGTAGCCCCGTAACCATACAAAACTCTCGTTGGCCAAATATGAGGTTCCACCCACCAACGCGAAACCACAATCGCCCGTCTCCGATCCCTCCACAGTGATATGTCTACCAAGCAATCGGAGCATACCCTTAGAGGTCAAGTATGTGTCATCATCAAAATCTAGAAATGCACCAAACGGACCATCCCTAAACTGATCTAAATTGTCGGATTCTGTCAGCTCCTTCTTGATATCCTCTATCAACCGACACTTGGAATAAACATTCAATTTTCCTCTCCAATTCTGAGCTTCTCCCCATCTCCATCTCCAATTCTGTAAAAAACGCACCAAATTTCTGTTAGATAAATGTTTTTATCATGATTTTGATGATTTTGTTCGATTTTGTTCAAATACGTTTTTAAACCAAAACAATGTCCCTAAATGTTGTCTAAATTCTTCCAATCGTCTTAAAATGTTTTTACTATTTTTCGGAGTATTTTTTGGAGTTTATTTTCGATAAAAAATTGGACAACACATTTGTTTCAGGCTCGACCGGTCGCCCTATAGGGCAACCCGTACCTGAGTTGAGTTTTGAAAACAGAAAATGGGACGTAAGAAAAAAAGGAGAGGGCGACCGGTCAACCAGGTGGGCGACCGGTGAGGGCGACCGGTCGACCCCTGGGCGACCGTGCACTGGGAGCACCCTCTTGGTTCGATCTTCTGTTTTGTAAATTCTTGACTCAACCAGTCACTAAGGGTGACCGGTCGCACCCTCCGACCGGTCCCCCTGTGTAAAAATTCGCAGAATTCAATTTCAATCTTATCTCTCGCACGACCACGTCGAACCCCTGTTTATCGGAAACTATCTCATTGCGTTTTGCACGCTTTTTTCCCTATTTTGTGGGATTGATTTCTAACAGCTATATTGATAATTTTAAATGGTTTCTTTTGCAGCAAATCACTCCCCAAGGAGGAGCCAATGTCTGGAAATGAAAGCCAAGTCCTCTCCTATAAATAGAGGCTTCATTCAAGCAACAAGATAGAACACTCCATACAAGCAAAGAGCAAACAAAGCAAACACTTTCATATATCTTGTTTTATTAGCCTTAGCACTTTAACTTGCACAAATTTGAGGTCTAGGCTTTCAATTATTGATTACACTTGTACTCATATTGTTTCAATCATTATTGAGTTGTAATCTTGATTTTTGGTCATCATTGAACACAAGACATCCTTGTGAGTATTCTTGTGGTAAGAATACACTTGGGTGATCTAGGTGATAGGTGTTTAAAGGTTGTGGTAATCTTCAAGGTGTTGTAAGAGGGTTGTGGTAATCCTCAAGGTGGTGTAAGAGGGTTGTGGTAATCCTCAAGGTGGTGAAAGAGGGTTGTGGTAATCCTCAAGGTGTTGTATTAATTTTTGGTAAATTAATAAAATCTTTTTTTTTTTTGAAATCCATCCCTGATATCTGGGGTGGTAGTAGATTAGGCCCTAGGTGGGTTGAACTACTATAAATCGACGCGTGCTATTTACTTTCCGCAATTAGCATTTCATCTTTGCTTGAGTCTTTCAAAAGAGGGCAAAATCTGAAAACGGGATAATCTATTCACCCCCTTCTAGATTATTGTACCCACTTGGACTTACAAGTGGTATCGTGAGCCAAACTCTTTGGCTAGCTCATTCCGAGTAAAGAGGAAAGATCCATGGCTACACATGATGCTCATCTCACCACCGGCGCCTCCACCAACAAGCCACCACTATTCGATGCCAACAACTACGCATTTTGGAAAGATCGTATGGAATGCTTTCTACAAGGGTGCGGGTTCGATATTTGGAATGTAGTCATTGAAGGAGTTGATCAACCAACCAAGAAATCGGAGGATGGCACCTTGACTCCTAAACCTTTCAAGGAGTTTGATGAAAACGACAAAAAGGCTTTCTCTCTAAACGGTAAGGCCTTAAATATTTTGCATTGTTCTCTTTACGACTCACCGAGTATAATCGCATAAGAGGCATAAGGTCGGCACATGAGGTTTGGGAAAAATTGGAGACAATTTATGAAGGGACTAAGAAGGTCAAGCAAGCAAGAAAGACCATGCTTGTTAAAGACTTTGAAAACTTTAACATGCATGATGGTGAAAACATTTCAAGATGGTGGAAAGCTTGATAATATTGTCAATCCTCTTGTGGCCCTTGGTAAAGTCATCTCCGAAGAAGACAAAGTGACTAAGGTATTGAATGCTCTTCCCGGCTCATGGTCCGAAAAAGTAACGGCAATCACGGAGGCACAAAACCTTGAGACACTCAAGTTTGACGAGCTCATTGGAAACCTCCTCATCTATGAAGTCTATCTCAAGGAGAGGAAAAATTCCAAACCATCCATAAATGAATCAGGTATGCAAATTATTCCTAAAGATCTTGCTTCTTCTTCTAATAATGCATACTATGATAATGATGATGATGATGATGAGGAGACGGCCGCACTTGTTCGAAAATTTGCAAAATTTGTGAATAAAAATAAAGCGAGAAAACCAAGAGATAATGCTTGCTTTAAATGCGGAAAACCCGGGCACTTCATTGCCGATTGCCCAAAGCTCGATGAAGAGGAGCAAAAGAAAAAGAAGCCTTTCATGAAAAAGAAGGCTCTAAACGCGGAGGTCAAAACATGGGATGAACAACTCGAAACAACCGATGAGGAAGGAGAAACCGAACACGGTCTCATGGCCATAGACGATGAAAACAATGAGGTACACTCTAATTCTTCTACTTCCTCCATAGTTGATGACTTGCAATGTGATTTTGATGAATTGCAAATTGAGTTTCAAAATTTAATTGTTAAATACAAAAATTTGAAAAAGGAGCATAAGGAGCTTAAGGTTGAAAAAGAAAAATTATTGACCTCTTATGAATCTCTAGACAAAGCTCATGCTCTTACTCTTACTACAGTTCATTCTCTTGAAACCGAAAAGGAATCGCTCACAAAAGATATTGAATGCTTGAAAAATGATGTGCATCGTTTCAACATAAGCACGGATAAAGTCACAAAAATTTTAGATGCACAAAGAGGTGAACATTCCAAATTGGGACTTGGTTATAAGCAATTTCAAAGTGTTTTTAAGAAAAATAACCAAGGTCCGACTTTTGTACGTGCTAATAGTTATAATACTCCTACTTGTTTTTATTGTGGCAAAGTTGGACATTATGCTAATAATTGCAAATTGAGAAATAGCCCTAGACATGTTTGGAGACCCAAAGGTCTCAAGACTAACCCCCCATGGACCCCAAAATAATAGGGTACCTAAAAGAAATTCTTTTGTAGGTAATAGGGGCTATAACTACAATGGAAGATTCAAAATGGCTCGTGGACAGCGGATGTTCACGCCATATGACCGGGAGGAGAGAACTTTTTACCAACATCAAGCTCCAAGAAGAGGGTATGGTCATGTTCGGCAATGGCAAAGGAAAATTTCTTGGAAATGGAGAAATTGGTAACTCTTCTTTCTCTCTTAGTAATGTTCTTTTAGTTGAAGGGCTTAAGTTTAATTTGATAAGTGTTAGCCAACTTTGTGATTCAAATTTATGATGTTTCCTTTAATAAAGAAAAATGCCTTATCTTAAAAATGGTGAAATTATTTGTGAAGCAAATAGAAAAGGCAATCTTTACAAAATTTGTACAAGTGATTTGGTTAGTCAAAATGTTTCTTGTTTAGTCACCAATAATGATTTAACTAGTTTATGGCATAGGCGACTTGGACATGTTGAATACAAGAATTTGAAAAATATTTACAAAAACCAACATGTGAAAGGACTACCCAAATTGAATTTTGAAAATCTTGGCTTATGTGACACTTGTCAAAAGAAAAAATTAGTTAAAAGTAGTTTTAAGCCCAAAAATGAAAGAGATAATTACATTTAACCACTCCAACTTTATCCCTTTTTATACTTTACCCCCTAAACTTTTATTCGCGACACTTTGCACCCTGAACTATGAAAATTATTACACTTTGTCCCTTATGGACAATTTTGCCCCTAGGTTTTATCCTTTTAAAACAATAGTTCAAGTTATCCCTTTAAACTCTATTTTGTGGCAATCTACTACATAATAATAAATTTATTGCATTAATCATTAAACATGAAACTTTTACTCCATAATCAATTTGTTTTTCGGATTTTTCGAGAAATGAGAATTTTTATTTTCTGTCACTTGTTTTGTTCGTGGCGTTGTTACACCTACTTAGATCCAGTCTCTATTCAGAGGTTTTAAAGGATCATGTCAGGTTTCCAGCCTATAAACTCAACATGACATACTTCGATCAAAATTCTTATTTCAAGTATAAATCTGTATACAAATTAGGTCTATAGACTGAAAATGAACATAGTCCATTACGACCATATCAGGCCCAACATGCTTCCGTAAAATTAATAAATCCCATAAAATTCATACCTTTTTGGACCGAAACAGCACCGAGTGAAATGGTTCGCAACACCACCAGTCGGAAAATTATTGCCCCCAGATCGTTTGACAAACAGCTCCTCACTGTTCAACCTCACCCTTAGGGAAGATGATCTGCAAGTTATCCGACTCCTTCAGCAACTGTTCAGCACAGCCTAGATTCGTTTCCTATTTCCAGGCGTACAAGTAATTCTTAAACGGGATGAATTAATAGAACATTATGAACACATGTTGAAGCAGAAAGCCTCTTTTTATTAAGAACTTATAGAAATATTTATTACATTAGTAATCTCCTTTTGGGAGGAGAATCTTTGGTTTAGCCTCTCATAGCCGAGGCTTGCACTCGTAAATACATAAAACTTAAAACTAAAACACTCAAAATATTACAAATTTTTCACTCGATTTTATTGTAAGAAAACTAAGGAAAATGTTCGATGTCCTCGGCCTTCCTTCAAATCCTGCATTTTATAGAGGTAAGTCCGGACTTCAAAGGCGGACTTCAAATCTTGGCGATATATATGACGCGTCCAAGCTACGTCATATCCCACATTATTGCCTCGCCACCGGTTTTCTTTTTCTCCGCGTGACTCGGCCCATGTGATGTTTGTCGGGAATCTTTTAAAAATTTGGTTTACGTGGTCCCCGAGGATAACGCGTCTTGTGAGTGGGCCCTTATCCTTTCCAAACGCATGACCTGAATCTTTCCCAAACTCGGGTTCCTTTTGTTCGGGGCATGTTTGGGTCCTGGTCGACCCAACGGCCAACATCCGCCATGTTTCTTTTTTTAAGTTTCTTTGCTTGCCGGAATCTTGTTTTCCCGAGAATTCTTCTTTTGGTCTCGAAGAGTTCTTCGCAAACCCCGTGGTTGATCCGATCATCGAATTCAAAAGGAAAGATCCATTTGCCGACTGGAAGAACTTGAATGGATATTTGACTTTGTCCATTTCGATTAGACAAACCCAAAGACCCCATGCTCGCCTGCAGTAGAAGCTTCGTCTTGAGAAAAGGCTCCTACTAACATCGGACCTTCTTCCTGGTGAAGGCGCCTTAATATATTTTAAAGCATTTCCATCCGGTCTTCTTAGCTTGATGAAATGAAAAGCTTCATTAAAGCCTTTCTTTCTTTGGTTCGGAGTTGCACCGATAAAATACAATTCCAAAATATCTCCCCTAGCCAAGTGTGGATTATTGGCCCTGGTCTCGTAAATCGCTTCCCCAATCCATTTCGGTAATTTTGAGATTTACGAATCCTGGTGACACGGTATAGATTGAAGCTAAAGCTCCAAAAGTATACCATTCTGTACTTCATTTGGATGACTTCCTGGTTTCATCCAAACTCGGGATACTTGCCTGAGATATCAACCATTGTTTTCTCCGGTTAATACCTTGCCTTGTAACTAGTTTCTCCCATTGCCTCGATATACCCGCATAGGAGAAATCTTAATCTCGTCGTTTGAACCTTAGATTTGCACATGTCGTGGCCTAAGATTCAACTCTCCCTCTTTACCTCGGAGGTGATGGGTTGACCGAAGACTCGGGTTGTGACACCGGAGCTTCAACATTAGTTCTGATTTGTACACCCCGGGGATGCATCACCGCAACACTTGTGATTATGGTACTTGAATCCATAACCTGCGGGTTAGAGCCCCGTACTCTCTCGGCCCCTTTTTGCACCGTAGGAGATGCGGCCTAGAAGAGAGGCCCTTGCGCGCTAAGAACAATTGTCCTTGAGCGAATCGGCATGCTCGTATTTGACTAGAAACGGATTCTTGGTCACTGTTGAAGTCGTCCGGCCAAAGAATCTCGCATTGAGACATAACGCCCCAAAATCTCATTCTAGACTCTCCCGGTTTTCCCTGAGATGTCTTACTCGTTTAAGGACCTCGTCGAACGCGCCCTTCCATCTCGTGTCAAGAAATCAAGAATATTTTCATGAGATTTTATAATGACAATATCATAATCATAATATTGACATTCACTTTCCATCTAAGTAATCGAGCCTTTTTCTCGTTTTGATTCAATTTTATTTTTCGAAAAGCCTTGACACTTGAATTATCAATTTTTAAAGTAAACTTTTTAGCCAGTAAAAATAACGGCCATTTTTTAAAAGCCTTTCTGACTACAAAGAATTCTTTCTCGTCGATATGCCATCTGTTTGCTTCACTGGGTGTGAATAAACCGCTGCAATATCTACATGCCACTTCTTCATTTGGTGTGACCTAGTAAGAACTGTTGCCCACCAATCATCACTGGCATCTGTATAAAGAACCAGTTCGTCCTCGTCTTGGGGAATTGCAAGCTTTGAAAAGATTATCCATCTTTCTTTGATATATCTGGGGTGCGTTAGCCAATCCCATAGGCATCACGCTCCAAATATAGTGTCCCTGTGGTGTAGAGAAAGCTGTAAACTTCTTACTTTCTTCCTCCATCTTAATCTGGTAGAATCCAGACTTGCAGTCGAACTTTGAGAATATCTTGGCATCTTTGATGCAGTTTACTAGATGTTCTCGGCTTGGGATATAGTATCCGTCGAATTCCAAAATGTTATTAATCCCTTTGTAATTAATAACAAGTCTTGGCTTTCCTCTTTTGATTTCTCCATGATTTCTGACTAGAAATCCTGGAATGCTGTATGGAGAAACTCCTTGTGAAATTAACTTAAGGTCAAGATGTTCCTTAAGTATCTTCTACATATCCCCACGATCTTCCTGATTCATAAGGATTGGTTTAAATCTCATGAACTCGTACTCCTTTCGAGGTTTAACCTTTAAGGAGGCTTTAAGCTCGTTCTTGTCCCACCATGCCAAAGGATCTTCATTATAATTCCTTTGGATCTTCTTCTTGACATCTTCGAGTGATATTTGTTCCTCTATGGTCACGTCACTCTGTGGACTCTCCATTAAACTCATCCATAATTCTGCAATGGCTTCTGGAGTAACTCTTTCTTCTCCTTGTACTCTGAATGAATACAAGTTATTATCCCATATCTTTTGATCCTTCTGAATGGAACCAAATTGTCTATAGGATAATAAAGCTTCACCAAATTTTCTTCGATCCGCCATTTTTGGCTTGCGGAGTTTGGCTTCATCACCACGCTTGCTGCGAAAAGTAATGGGCATTTTTTTGTAAAATGCTTCCCGCAGTCTTTGGACAATGATCTTATGATCACATAATGTTGTGAAAATAAGTCTTCTTGTCTCATTCTCTTGTGTGAATCTCTTAAATGTTTGTAGGAAATTGTTTCCTAGCAAAATATCTGCCCCTGTATCATGGAAATAGATTGGTGGCGTTTTCACTTTGTACCATGGGGTACCACCTGCGCCTCCGATCATGATTTCTGCTTGTTTAATTCCCCTGTTAAGGATAAGAATCCTTTTAGAGAAATCTCTTCATGCAATAGCTGGTAAATCCTCTCCAATTTCTTTAGGAAAAACATCCGCTTGCAAAGATATATATCCTGGCACTGAATCAATATAGGCGAAAAATACTCGGCCTTGTATTCAGTATATAACATTCCGATATAAATGTATATAGAGATTGGACTAGTGGTCATCTGATTCTGTATCTTTTATTAGCCAATGTGAACTCCATTCCGTCTTGTAATCTTTCCCAAGGTTTATGATCCTCGAGAAATTCAATTCCCAGTGTTAATTGTTCTGGGATCTTTCCTGCCACTCCTGTGATAGTAAGCTCAATTTCTCCTATCTTTAGGTTTCCTTGATACTTTCCAACTATTGGTTGTTGGAGGTAATATAGAACATCACAAGGAAAAATATTATCCTTTTGAGTGATATCAAATATTACTTCCACTTCTCGCAATCCTTCTGGACATTTCAGCTCTCCTGCTGTTTTGAAAACATCTGGGATACGCTGAACTATACTTGGTCTCTTTTCTTCCCAACGGCTGCTACTTGTCATTCTATCCTGTTGGAAAGACATCCTTCTTGGCTCAACTCTAAGACTTCGACTTTTGTTGAAGACTGGTTGATCTTGTATTTTCATATCTATCTCCTTTATAGTGGGAGATTCAATCATTTCTGGTAGAACCACCCTGGCAAAGTCCTCGAAGATTCTTGGGACTTCAATGAATTCCTTTCTCAAGAATACTTCTGAATGATGTGTATTCGAGAGAGCATAGGATATCTTGTATGTGATCGAGTAGGGTTTGTTCCCTTCTTTCATCAATTCGACTCTTTTGAAATCTTGATGAAGAGTTAGGACTCTGTTGAAATCTCGATCTTCCAAATTGTATGCAATTCTAGGATAGACATTAAATGCCAATTTTCCTGCATACAAATTTCCTGTAACTGCTCCAAGGCATGAATCCTTGAGATTCGAGATCCGCTTGTCAAAGATAGCTAGATTGAGTGGCGAATCTATTCCTTCTTTGAATGTTGCTTTAATAATGACTCTTATAGCTCCGATATGAATCCATGAGAGTGTATTTGCAACTTCTCTTTTAACTCGCTTTTGATCTCCTGTATTTCTCTAATAGGGACCAACATCATCTCGATCGTGTTTCCTAGAAACTCCATCGAATGGCAAATTCTCCTAAGAGTTACCCGGTGGATAATTTGGTGTTTTCTATTACGAAAACCAATCTTATCCAAAGTCTTTTCCATCGCCCCAATTGTAAATCCATCATAGATTTGAAGCTTTGGATCTTCCTTCATAATTCTCATAAGAATCTTATGAGACACCGTAGTGTGAGAGAGGAATCCTGACATATCCTCTTTGACCGTCTGTTGAAGAATTTCTTCTTCACTCTGATTCTGAACTGGATTCACTTCCATCATCAAAATAGATCTCTTTTTCATAGATGCTTTCATCTGAGGGAATATCCTCAAATTGATACACCTGTATTAAATCCTGATAATAGACAACTTCTTCGATTTCTGGTGTGGCTTCGAACTGTCTGACTCCACGTTTTTGATTGTCTGGGCAATCCGTTGAGATATGCCCTCTTGCTCCGCATGTCCAGCAATTACTGTCTTTGAAACTTTTATTAGCTCTAGTATGAGCACGCCTGAAAGTTCTTCTCCCTGGATTTCTGATGGTACTTGCTTGATTCGATCTTGATGATGAGGCTCTACTCCTGCTTGGTGCTGGTCTTTGCCCTGATTTATAACTTCGGGCTTTTTGTTTTGACTAACTTTCTAGGTCTCCATGAAGACCTCTTCTTTTTTCTTTGCTTCCTCGGCGGTATGAATGGCTTCTCTCCTTCTTCTTCTTGTGCCGCCTTGGTTGACCTCCCACAAATGTTGGGATATCATTATCCACGCAACATAGAGGAACTACTTTGTTAATTCCTCTTAATCTCTTGTAATTCTGTGCGGAGAGCCGCTTGATAGCACCATTCGGATAACTTGGCCTTTAGGAAAGACATTTTTCTCGCCACGATTTCTACTTGACTCCACCACTTGTATTCCCCGATAAGCATTTCTCTCCGGGGGACTCGGAATCTTGGCAAAGAATAGTCATGCAGCTTCTTTTTCCTCAATCTTGGATTTCCACCGGTATTCATGAACAACTTGATATATTCGTCAATATGACAAATATCCAAGAACTCCAGGCTATAGAGGGCTTGTTTATATCTCTTTCTTTTTCATCCTCTAATCCTTCGAAATAACTTTGTGCCGATGAACTGGATTTTGAATAGTTTTGCCATACCATCGACAATTCCTTTAAGTGATTCCCCCGATGTGACCGAACTTTTTGTACTAGCATCGATCATATGCCGGCAATCTTCACCGATCCTTCAAGACTCATTTCAAGGAGTAAAATGAATGAATCCTTTGTAAGATCGAGGGTTCCTGCTGAAATTCTCATAGTTGAAGCCCATTCATCAATAAGGACTTCTCTTTTTTAAAATCTGGGATGTCCAGTTTAACAAAGAACCCATATGGATGTATTGGGTCGAGGTGCGATCTTCCATAAGGCGTCGATAAACATTCGGCCTTTCGGTAGGTTGTCTAGTTCCTACAAGTGGGTTTCGACCTCCTGTTCTGAAAGTGGATCACTCCCGGTCGTGAAATCTCCAAATGATGGGCATCCTCTCGTCCCGAGCTCTATGATGCGAACCCGTATTTTCTTCGACGTTAGGATTAATCGGTGGCGGTGGTGGAGGAATTGGTCTACCTTGTGGGTCATAGATAACTAAAGCCGATTCTCACCTGCGTTCATCTTTAAATCCACAATACCTAATCCCGCCAAGGATTCTCGCCAGTCATGTAGATCTTTAAGATTCATCTTGTCAATATCCATCTTTTTTTATTTTTTGATGGATTTTCCTTTGATTAGAGCAATGAGCTTTTCCTCATCTCACATCTTTCGTATAAATTCGGTTGGTTTCCTTTTTTGGGTAAATAGGTACCATCCCAAAATCAATACGTTTTCTTCCTCCGGATGAACTCGGCATGTCCTCCAGGTTCTTGACTCGTTTCGAATATCATGAAGGAGTTCAAGAGTTTCCTTTTGATATTTCACCATCGTCTCCATCCGGTCCTGGATCCGATGAACTTGTCTTCAGTAGATGAATATGGCGGTTGCCATAATTCGCACCGCCGTCTTACGATTTCTCTAAGATCTTCGGAGATCTTAGATTTGTCTGAAGTATCTCGTTCCACTCATCTACTCCATCGAAATCATTGTTCGATGGGAATTTTCATGAACCGTTTCTTGAAGGTTCATCAAGTGAACATATAGTGTCCGTTAAGCATCCAATCGCATATAATATTCGATCACATTTTGCATTGCCTTAAGGTTTCCCCGTCGGCTCCTGCGCTTCTCTTTTTCTTAAGTTGGTATTCCCAATTATGAAACCTGGTCAAGGTGTTCTTGTGCATACATCGTCAATATTTGACGATATGTCTGTAAGAGGTACATCTCGGACATCGGTCCGGATCCATAATCTCGGAGTAATTTCTCCTCACCAATTGTTAATTACATAAATATAATAAATTTAATCGAAAGTTCTTAATAAACCTGAAGCTCGATACCATTTTCAAGGATCGAAAGACCATGAGGAGTAAAATTGAAAATTGCAATTAAATTTATAGACTAGGTGGTAAAGTGCAACAATTTCAAAGTTTAGAGGGTAAACTGATATCCACCTTTCATGAAACTAGGGGTAAATCTAGAAATTTAGGCAAAGTGCAGAATTTCGTAAAGTTGAGGTGGCAAAGTGTATCGTTTCAAAGTTGAGGTGGCAAAGTGTAAAAACCTGAATAGTTTGGGGTGTTAACTGTAATTATCTCAAAATGAAATTTCCACAACCAAACCCCTACAAATGCTTCACCTTGATTTGTATGGGGATATTGGTACGGCTGGTCTAAGTGGAAAACATTACACTTTCGTTATTGTCGATGATTTTTCTAGATATAATTGGGCTCTTTTTCTTACCAATAAAAGCGATGTCGTTAATGAGTTTGTTAAGTTGTGTAGACTTATTGAGAATGAAAAGGAAGACACTATCAAGTCTATTCGAAGCGATCGAGGTGGAGAATTTGATGGTGAATTTAGAGTATTTTGTGAAACCAAAGGATATGCTCATAATTTTTCGGCTCCAAGGACACCTCAACAAAATGGAGTAGCCGAAAAGGAAAAATCGGACATTACAAGAGATGAGTCGGTCCATGCTCAATGAATTTTCACTTCCAAAATATTTTGGGCGAAGCCGTAAGTACCGCTTGCTATGTCATTAATCGAGTTTATATTCGTCCTAAAATGAATAAAACTCCATATGAGCTTTGGAAAGGTAGAACTCCAAATATTAGTTATTTCAAAATATTTGGTTGTAAATGCTTTATTTTGAATACCAAGGATCAATGGACAAACTTGATCCTAAGGTCGATGAAGGGATATTTATGGGATATTCAACAAAAAGCAAAGCATATCGGGTTTACAATAAGACTAGTGGAGTTGTTGAAGAATCCATCCATGTCAAATTTAATGAAGCTTGGGTTGTTGAAAGAATACCTAATGATGAAAGTGGTGAAGAGGATATTATTGAACAAATTGTTCAAGTTGATGATCAACCGTCTACATCAAATGATCAACCGTCCACTTCAAATGGTCCTCAAGAAGATAGAGGTGATATCTCGGATCTTCCCGTTGCATTGAAATTTAAAGGAGATCACCCAAAAGATCTTATTATTGGTGATCCCCTTGACAAAGTGATGACCCGGAGAAAATTTGCCGAGAAAGCTCTTATTTCTCAAAAAGAGCCTAAAAACGCTAAAGAGGCTATTGAGGATGAGGATTGGTTCTTAGAAATGCAAGAGGAGTTAAATCAATTTGAAAGAAATGATGTATGGGAATTAGTACCTTGTCCTCCATCTCAAACTATTATTGGTACAAAATGGGTATTCCGAACAAACTTGATGATCAAGGCAACATTGTTCGAAATAAGGCAAGGTTAGTAGCTCAAGGTATTGTCAAGAAAGAAGGTATTGACTATGATGAAACTTTTGCACCAGAAGACGTTTAGAAGCTATTCGTATTTTACTTGCCTATTCTTGTTTTAAAATTTCAAACTTTACCAAATGGATGTTAAATCCGCTTTCTTAAATGGTATTATTCAAGAAGAAGTCTATGTAAAACAACCTCCGGGGTTTGAAAATTTTTCTAGGCCTAATGATGTTTATAAACTTAAAAGGCCTTGTATGGTTTAAAACAAGCACCCGTGCATGGTATGATAGACTTAGCTCTTTTTCTTTTACAAAATGGTTTTATAAGAGGTAAAGTTGATACAACTCTCTTTGTTTTTGAAAAAGGGCAAGATTGTTTACTTGTGCAAATTTATGTTGATGATATTATCTTTGGTGCTACTAATGATTCTTTGTGCAAGGAATTCTCTAAGTTGATGCAAGGAGAATTTGAAATGAGCATGATGGGGAGCTCAACTTCTTTCTTGGACTCCAAACTAAGCAATGTCAAGAATGTATTTACATTTCACAATCTAAGTATACAAAAGAACTTTTGAAAAAGTTCGGCATTGAAGAAGGAAGAACCGTCTCTACTCCCATGGGAACAAATGTCAAAATTGACAAAGATGAGAAAGGCAAGTCCGTGGATGAATCAAAGTATCGAGGTATGATTGGTAGTTTACTTTATTTAACGGCTAGTAGATCGGACATGCAGAAAGTCCAGCGGCTACGATAATCTAGAGGGGGTGAATAGATTATCTCCATCTTTTCGATTTCGCCCTCTTTAACAACCGAATGCTCAAAGATAATAACAAAGGTGCGGAATGTAACCAACACACGACGATTTAAAGAGGTTCAACCCACCTAGGGCCTAATCCTCTACCACCCCAAGATATCCTCAGGGATGGATTTCGAAAAGAAAAAGAATTTTATTAATTACCAAAATTAATACAAATTCAACTTACAACACCTTGAAGAGCACCACACTCTTCTTCAACACCACCTTTGGAGATTACCACAATCTCCCTTTGAAGATTACCACAATCTTCCTTCAACGCACCTTGTGAAGATTACCACAATCTTCAACCTTGAAGAATACCAAATTCTTCAACACCTCAATAAGAAGATTACCACAATCTTCTTCACCTATCACCTAGATCATCCAAGTGTGTTCTTACCACAAGAACACTCACAAGGATATCTTGTGTTTGAATGATAACCAAAAATCAAGATTACAACTCAATAATGAATATTACAATTTGAGTGCAAAGTGTAATCAAGAATAGCCTAGACCTCAAAGATGTGAAAGTGATAAGCTAGGCAATTTTACAACAAGAATAATAACAATGAAAGACTAAGTGTTTGCTTGAAGTGTATCTTGTTGTGTTGTATCTCAATTGTTGTTGTTGGTTGCTCCAAAACTTCCTCTATTTATAGGAGATGATTGATCAAGCATAGGCTCCTCTTGGGGATTGAAAATCTACTGAGAAAAATACAATTAAAATCAAGAATATAGCTGTTAGAAATCAATCCCACAATTTAAGGAAATGTGTTTGTTTGTCAAACGTCATATTTTTTTTCATTACAGGCGACCGGTCGCCGCAGAAATAGACGTTGGAAAAAATACATAGCAAAATAACACAGGCGGCGGCCGACGTCTACCTCGACCGGTCGACCATCACCCCAACCGGTCCCCTTATTTCAAAAATGCAAGGTTTAGTTCTGTTTGAAACGAAACTTGCAGTCTGGCGATCGGCCATTGGCGGCCGACGGACCGGCGATCGCCCCGAAGATGCCGGTCGACCTGCTTGTTTTTCCTTCCGTCTCATTTTCTTTTCTAAAAACATCTTCAGTGCACGGTTGCCCTATAGGCGGACAGGTCGACCACGAGCAAAATGTTGTCCAATATTTGTCGAAAATAAAACCCAAGAAATACTCCGAAAATTTAGTAAAAACATTTTAAACCAATCGAGAGTATTTAGACAACATTTAGGAACCTTGTTTAGGAGTGAAAAATCCATTGATATAAAATCATTAAAAGTTTTGTCCATTATTATCAAAAATAAACTTGAGGAAATACTCCTAAAATATTAAAACCATTTTAAATCATTTAGGAGTATTTGGACAACCTTTAAAAGCATTGTTTTGGTGACAAAATAAAATCATCAAAATTAAGATAAAAACATGTATCAAACAATCTCCCCTTTTTGATGATTACAAACCAAAACAATTTTTACACAAACTAAGAGAGCAATTTTTAGAAATGATTTTCCGGTAAAAACATTTGACCGTTTGGAAGCAACCAAAATTTCCAAAAATATTAACGCTACCAAGTAGGGAGTAAATATTATCAATAATAAGCACAAGCTCCCCTATCAACAAGCACATCAAGAATAATGTAAGAGCAATAATCCATAAGCTAAAAGCTTTTAGCTTTTACGATTTTGATCAAGAGCTTATAAGCTCCCCTGTCACAAAACAACATTAAACAATAATATAAGTCCATCAAGCAACAATTGGACTAAGAACAATTCACAACTTATGGCTTTTATGAGCCATAGCTTATAGCTTTTATGACAAGCTTTTATTAGCTTCTTTGAGCTAATGAGCCAATTTCTGTTTCTCCCCTTTGGAATCATCAAAAAGAATGTTAGGATGATAGAAACATCATAAAGTATATCAAAGTGCGCCAAAGAAATGGTTTATCAACTATTGAGCAATTTAGGCATAATAATTCAAGGAAAATTGGATAATTGACACATAAAAGATCCATAAGCTTATTTGTAAGCTAAAAACATGATTTCAAAAGGATTTTAAGACATTTTGAAGCAAGAGAATCATGTAGAAGTTGAAAGTTTCATTGCGACATTTTAACAAACACCTTGTGTGTGTGAAAAATAGAAGAGGTTGTATATAACCTTTGTAAATGGTTCAAGCCAAAAAAATTTCATAACATCAATCAACCTCATTTCAAAGCTCAAAAAGATCATATGCACCATATGCAATAATTTGTTCATCAATTAAGAAGCTCAAAGTAGATTCTCAAGGTTCAACCCAATTGAGATAAGCTAAGAATGATCAAGGCATTTCAAATGCCAACAATTAGGAGCATCCAACAAGTAATAAGTCATGCTTTCAACAATACATGTATCAAATGTCCCAACATATCCAACTAAGCATAATGAACAAAGCAATAAAAGAAGCACTTTTACCATCAAGTACTTCATACCAATTATCAAACAATGCTTTAGAGTATTTTTACCATCAAATACTCCATCAAAGTCATGATCATTCACAGGTCATTATCAACTTGCAATTTTAACCCTTTAAGAAAAACAAGCAAATGTCATTCGTACAAATGAGTTTTACAAAAGTTCATAAAAGTACAAAGCAACTTAAATGAAAATGCTAGAAAGTAAAGGGGTGGGGTTATCAATCTTCGTCCGAAGAGAAGCAAGTTCCGGGTATGAGGTCCTTGATGAATTTCTTCAATTTGCCGATTGATTTCTTCAAACTAGAATTTTCCTTTTTCACAACCCGGAGCTCTTTTCTAAGAGAGGCCACATCTCTAAATGTTTCTCTTTCCACTTTGGCCATTCTCTTTTGAGATTTAGATCTTCAACATCCAACTCGTCTTCATCTCCTTCCTCATTTTCTTCCTCCCTAATTTCTTGTTCATTTCCCACATTTTCTTCTTCATTTTCCTCTTCATTTCCCACATCATCTCCTTGTTCGTCAAACTCACCTCTTCCAATATTATCAACCTCATTGTCATTAAAGAAATCATCCCGAGGTTGTTGTTGATGTCGGGCACGTCCCCTAGCGGCTTTGGTAGGAACCCGTGGTAAATGTCGTCGCATTCTTACCATTTGTAGAATGTTGGCATTATCAAAATCATTGTGACGAATTTCGGTATTCATTTCATTTTCCGGGTATCCCGATAAGTATAAGAGTCGGCAAATCAACTTTCCCAAGGTATATTTCTTCTTGGTAAGCTTTCTAGATTCCAACAAGCAATATACAAAATTGCCCCATAATTTACTCTTTCTCCTTGAACAATCTTATAGGTGAGAAAGAGTTCGAGATTGCTTGGAAGTTTTACTTCCTTTCCACAAACACAATAGGAGCAAATGATAGATATAATCCGATAATTAGGCGGCATTGCCGAGTATGTCACCGGGATATACTCCTAAAAAGGTTTTCACATCATCTAGTGAAACACCGAAAACGTTATCATCCCAATGAGCGCAATCCACATTGACTACTCCATCATTTGGCACATTAAAGTGATTACAAATATCGCCAATGTCCATGAAAATGCCTACCATTAACAAATGTGTGAAGTTCCAAAGGATTATCTATCGTAGCATCAACAATCCACATATTTGCATAGAAAAGTTTTATAAGCTCGTCATCATAGTGCAAACACGGATTATCCCAAAGTGAAACCCATCCTTGAATTTCAAAATAAGCTCTAATATCTGGAAATTCATCATGAAAAGCTTGAAAACGAACCATACGAGTGCACGCAATTTTCTTATCATTCAATCCAATATTCTCATAATGTTCCTCCAAGTTTATTTAAAAATCGAAATCTATTAGCTCTAGAGGGAGGCTCGTAGAGGAGTGATAACTTACTAGAGTCCCAATGAATGCTCGATTTTGAAACCCCGACTCTTAATTCGACAATCTCCTCTTCCGTAAGCCGATTTTGATGGTCTCTTTGTAGAGTATCATCTTGTTGGGGATTGGAAGAAGATTCACCCCTTTGCCTCCTTCTCCTCTTTTGAGGATTTCGTTCATAGAATTTCTTGGAGGTGCCATATATGTGAAGTTCTTGCAAAAAGAAGTGAATTAGCACGAAAAATATCAAGGATTGATGAAGAATTGAAGATAGTAGAAGAAAAGGGGAAAAATCAACTGCGATAGGGTTTTAAGAAATTTTGTCTTTGCGTCTGTTTAAAGAGCTTGAGACAGAAAGTTTTAAGTGCAAAAATGGCACAGGCGACCGGTCGAGGTAGGGGGCGACGGCGAGGTGCGACGGCCGTCGCCCCTGCTTTGACCGTCCCAGGTGATTTTCTTTCTCCCAAAGTTTTCCAAAATTCGATTTTTCACCCCAAAAGTTTTAAAACTTTGCAAAAATATAATTTTGGACTATATCCAACAAATATGGGTTTTGGGAAAAACATATAAACGATAAAATCGAGTCTAAACACGTAGTGCTTTTTTAAAAAATTTGCAAAAAACAATTAGGGGCACTTAAGGGGTCAAAATGAAATATCTTGAAAGATATGTGCATAAGCATAAAATCGAGTTTAAAGAAAAATACGAGTAGTCATACCTCGATGGTTTAAGAAACTTGATGACGTAATAGCCAATGAATATGTATCCTACACAATTCTTAGACAACATATGCATAGAAAATACAAGTGTAGGCAAGTAATATGAGATATCAAAAGAGCTTATGCTATAAGATACATACGAGATGATAACACACTTTAGTCTATAAAAATGCACAAGAGTTTTAAAAACATCATATAAGGTCTTTTTTTCAAAAATATCTTAAAAGCACAAATATATATTGAAGACCTTAATTAAAAAAAAATAAATATTTGAAAACTCATTTTGCAATTAAGACACAAATAAAAGCATGCACAATAATAAAATGCATATTTAAATAGGGAGATACGGGTTACCAATTACGCCATTTCCATGGGTTGTGTCGTTCCCATTGTTGATGATATCTTCCCTCGAGAAGTCACTTTGTTGATGATGACTTCTTTGATTGCTCCATTTCCAAGGTTTGTTGCTTTCCCATTGTTGGAAATCTCTTATTCTTTGAGAATCATCTTGTTGATGATGTCTTTGCCATTTCAAGGATTGTGTTCTTCCCATTTTTGATTATGTCCTCTTCTTGGAGATTGGCTTTGTCGAAAATAGTTTCTCCTTCTTTGATCAAATGAAATGGTCATTTGATGTCTTCTTGGCGTATAAATTTTCTTCGATCATTATTTCACGGTACCTAATATGACATTATTTTGTGGTACCCTCAAGTGCTTGGGTCCTTTAGGATTAGTCTTGAGACTTTTAGGTCTCCAACAATAATTAGAGCTATTTCTAGCCCGACAAGTATTTACTGTATGGCCCTTTTTTACCGCAATAAAAGCATGTAATAATTCTAGGAGCATAATGACCAACGTGCTTAGAGACTTGATTCTTTTTCATGTGATTGACACCCTTAGGTTTATGATCAAGTTCTAGTTTCGAATTATCACAACAATCAACAATATTGGTTATTCTATCGGTACTCAAGTTGGATTTAGATAAATCATTTTTCAAGCAATTTATATCCTCAACAAGAGTACTATTTTCTTTTCTCAAGGTTTCTAACCTTGTCAAGAGTGGTGGTGTGAGCACATGATAGTGATTCATAGGAAGTAAATACACTATCCTTATCATTTTTCAAAACAATGAATTCCTTTTTCAAATTTTTGTATTTAACAAGTAAGTTTTGGAATTCATCTTGTAGCTCATCATAATCATTTTGTAAATCACTATATTCATTTTGCAATTCATGGTCATAAGAAGTAGAGGGCTTAAGACATACCTCATTTTCTTCATTGATGCCCATAAAACAATATTCAACTTCTTCATAATTGGAAGTTGTAGGAGGCTTCTAATTTTTGCCATACTTCATGTGCCGATTTTATTCCTACAATATGATCATATTCTAAATTAGTAAATGAACAATACAAAATATTTAAAGCCTTACCGTTTAAGGAGATGATTTTCTTTTCTTCATCATTGAGTTTTTGAAGCCTTTTGAGGTGTATGGTGTATCTTTCGTCGGAATGGATTCTCCATTAATGACGGTGTTCCAAATGTCGAACCCGCAACCTTGTAGATAACATTCCATTCTTTCTTTCCAAAAATTAAAATTCTTGGAATCAAATAGTGGTGGCTTGGTGGTGGAGGTGCCGGATAGATGAGCTTCGTTCGTAGCCGTCGATCGTTTCTCTTCACTCGCGATGTGAAACGAGCTTGCCAAAGAGTTTGGCTCGATACCACTTGTAAGTCGGTAACTACGATAATCTAGAGGGGGTGAATAGATTATCTCCATCTTTTCGATTTCGCCCTCTTTTAACAACCGAATGCTCAAAGATAATAACAAAGGTGCGGAATGTAACCAACACACGATTTTAAAGAGGTTCAACCCACCTAGGGCCTAATCCTCTACCACCCCAAAGATATCCGGGATGGATTTCGAAAGAAAAAGAATTTTATTAATTACCAAAATTAATACAAATTCAACTTACAACACCTTGAAGAGCACCACACTCTTCTTCAACACCACCTTTGGAGATTACCACAATCTCCTTTGAAGATTACCACAATCTTCCTTCAACGGCACCTTGTGAAGATTACCACAATCTTCAACCTTGAAGAATACCAAATTCTTCAACACCTCAATAAGAAGATTACCACAATCTTCTTCACCTATCACCTAGATCATCCAGTGTGTTCTTACCACAAGAACACTCACAAGGATATCTTGTGTTTGAATGATAACCAAAATCAAGATTACAACTCAATAATGAATATTACAATTTGAGTGCAAAGTGTAATCAAGAATAGCCTAGACCTCAAAGATGTGAAAGTGATAAGCTAGGCAATTTTACAACAAGAATAATAACAATGAAAGACTAAGTGTTTGCTTGAAGTGTATCTTGTTGTGTTGTATCTCAATTGTTGTTGTTGGTTGCTCCAAAACTTCCTCTATTTATAGGAGATGATTGATCAAGCATAGGCTCCTCTTGGGGATTGAAAATCTACTGAGAAAAATACAATTAAAATCAAGAATATAGCTGTTAGAAATCAATCCCACAATTTAAGGAAATGTGTTTCTTTGTCAAAACGGTCATATTTTTGTTGTCATTACAGGCGACCGGTCGCATTTAAATAGACGTTGGAAAAAATACATAGCAAAATAACACAGGCGGCACGGCCGACGTCTACCTCGGCCGGTCGACCATCACCCCAACCGGTCCCCCTTATTTCAAAAATGCAAGGTTTAGTTCTGTTTGAAACGAAACTTGCAGTGTCGGCCGATCAGGCGGCCGGCCGACCGGATCGGCCGACGCCGACGCGACGACGGCGACTGCTTGTTTTTCCTTCCGTCTCATTTTACTGTTTCTAAAAACATCTTCGTGCGGGTTGCCCTATAGAGGCGGCCGGTCGACCACGAGGCAAAATGTTGTCCAATATTTGTCGAAAATAAAACCCAAGAAATACTCCAAAATTTAGTAAAAACATTTTAAACCAATCGAGAGTATTTAGACAACATTTAGGAACCTTGTTTAGGAGTGAAAAATCCATTGATATAAAATCATTAAAAGTTTTGTCCATTATTATCAAAAATAAACTTGAGGAAATACTCCTAAAATATTAAAACCATTTTAAATCATTTAGGAGTATTTGGACAACCTTTAAAAGCATTGTTTTGGTGACAAAATAAAATCATCAAAATTAAGATAAAAACATGTATCAAACACATTCTTCATGCCGTATGCCTATGTGCTCGTTTTCAAAGCAATCCCAAAGAATCTCATATGAGTGCCGTTAAAAGGATTTTTCGATATTTGAAAGGCACTATTCAATATGGTTTATTTTATCCAAAGAATGAAATTTTTTCTCTTAAAGGTTATAGTGATTCGGATTATGCGGGAAATATTGATGATCGGAAAAGTACTTCCTGATCATGTCAATTTTTAGCGATTGCCTAGTTTCTTGGTTTTCAAAGAAGCAAAATCGTGTTTCTCTTTCAACGGCCGGCGAATATATTTCGGCCGCATTTTGTTGTACTCAACTTCTTTGGATGAAACAAACCTTAGCGGATTACAAATGCTCTTTTGAAAACGTACCTATCTTTTGTGATAATATATCCGCTATAAATATTGCTCAAAACCCGGTTCATCATAACCGTACTAATATATCCGCTATAAATATTTTCTAAGGGATTGTGTTTCAAAACATAAAATTGAGATATCATTCGTACCATCTCAAGATCAATTAGCGGACATTTTTACAAAACCGCTATCTTCCGAGACTTTTGCGTCCATACGAACTCGGTTAGGCATAATGCATATTGAATGAGACTTATGTTTGCATTTTGCATGTTTTTTTTTAAACTTAGGGGCGAAAAATCGGATTTTTGGTTGAAAATTCGGATTTCCTAAAAAAAGTCAAGACATTGGGCTAAACAGGTTGAGGGCAACCGGTCGCCCTCAACGTTGACCGGTCGCCCTCAACCTCGACCGGTCGCCCTGAGCTATATTTTGGATTAAAACGGTTCTGTCTTCAGCATTCGCCATTTTACCTTATTTTTGCCATTTTTCGTCCCCTTTGCCAAATTCAAACAAATTTCACTCAAAACTTGTTTTCATGCATTCATATCACAACTTGGACATTATATAGCATGTTTATCATCATCATAGCTCATCTTCTCCGATCAAATGGTAAGAATTTTCCTTACTTTGCTCAATTTGGTTGAACCCTTGAGTTTATGGCTTTCTTGTATATTTTTTTGATATATTTTGCATATGATCTTGTTGAGCTTTACTATTATGTTGTTTTGTATGATGTTTGATGTAATTTGGTGATGAAAATTTTTGGCTTGAATCATTTACAAAGGCTATATACAACATCTTTTAAATTTCACGCCCACAAAGTGTTCGATGAAATGTCACAATGAATATTTCAACTTATACATGATACTCTTGCTTCCAAAAGTCTTCAATACTTATTGAGATCATGTTTTGGCAAATAAAACGAGCGTATGAACTCTTCATGATATATTTCTCCCATTTTCCTTGGATTTTAAGCATAAATTGCTCAATGGTTGATAAACCGTCTCTTTTGCGCACTTTGATATAATTGTATGATGTTTTTATCATCCTAACATTCTTTTTGATGATTCCAAAGGGGGAGAAACAGGAAATTGGCTCGTTAGCCAAAAGAAGTTATTAAAAGCTCGCAATAAAAGCTATAAGCTATGGCTTTCTAAAGCCAAGAATACCTAGTCCATGGCTTGTATTATGGACTCAATTGCAAAAGATTATAAGTATTGTGACAGGGGGAGCTTCTTAGCTCATGATGTCTTTATGCATCTTATATAAGCTTGTTATAGCTTGTGCTTCTAACTTATAATAATCTTTTGTTGATATGCTCATAGATATGGGGAGCTTTGTATGAAATGCTTTTAACGGATAGTTTACTTGTAAAACCGGAAAATTTATTTGTTTTTCAAATCGTCCTCGAGAAAATTGTTTTGGTTTGTAATCATCAAAAAGGGGGAGTTTGTTAGATAAATGTTTTTATCATGATTTTGATGATTTTGTTCGATTTTGTTCAAATAAGTTTTCTCTTAGTTCAGTCTTCTCTGTTTCGTAATTTTGTCACCTCCAACCGGTCACAGCTAAGGGCGACCGGTCGCACCCCCCTCCGACCGGTCCTCCTGTGTAAAAATTCGCAGAATTCAATTTCAATCTTATCTCTGCGACCGGTCGAACCCCTCTTTTGACAAAGAAACTATCCGCTTTGCATTTTTAGATGTGACTTTTCCCTATTTTGTGGGATTGATTTCTAACAGCTATATTGATCTTTTTAAATGGTTTCCTTTGCAGCAAATCACTACCCAAGGAGGAGCCAATGACTGAAATGAAAGCCAAGTCCTCTCCTATAAATAGAGGCTTCATTCAAGCAACAAGACACAACACTCCATACAAGCAAAGAGCAAACAAAGCAAACACTTTCATATATCTTGTTGTATTAGCCTTAGCACTTTCACTTGCACAAATTTGAGGTCTAGGCTTTCAATTCTTGATTACACTTGTACTCATATTGTTTCAATCATTATTGAGTTGTAATCTTGATTTTTGGTCATCATTCAAAACAAGACATCCTTGTGAGTATTCTTGTTGTAAGAATACACTTGGGTGATCTAGGTGATAGGTGTTTGAAGGTTGTGGTAATCTTGAAGGTGTTGTAAGAGGGTTGTGGTAATCCTCAGGTGGTGTAAGAGGGTTGTGGTAATCCTCAAGGTGGTGAAAGAGGGTTGTGGTAATCCTCAGGTGTTGTATTAATTTTTGGTAAATTAATAAAATCCTTTTTCTTTTTGAAATCCATCTCTGATATCTTGGGGTGGTAGTAGATTAGCCCTAGGTGGGTTGAACTACTATAAATCGACGCATGCTATTTACTTTCCGCAATTAGCATTTCATCTTTGCTTGAGTCTTTCGAAAAGAGGGCAAAATCAAAACCGATAATCTATTTACCCCCTCTGCATTATTGTAGCCACTGGACTTACAGCTTTCATGTTAATCGCCCTAACAAGAACTCGATATCGAGTTACATGTAACTCGAAGTCATATTTTTAAATGTGACTTGATATCGAGTCACATGTAACTCGCCATCTAAAAGTAACTCGATGGCGAGTTATTGATCGAGTTAGATGCCACTCGCCATCGAGTTACTTTTGGATGGCGAGTTACTTTTAAAAACCCTTCATCTTCTTCGTCCAGCCCCAAACCGCCACTAACAACATTCAAGCTTCACCAATCAACCAACTATCCCATCTAAAACGTAGAATTTCTACAAAACCTACAACAAATCCTAACATAAAACAAGTATACACAAACTAAATCAACAAAAATCCATAAAATTAAGGAAATAGAGTTCGAATTACATACCTGAGTAGAAGTCGAAACACTCTCCATCTCGTCGCCGTCGCCGATTTCAAACTAAATGAGAACTGTTTGATTACGAGTAACTTATTTTAGGGTTTGACTCGAAAATGGCTTGTAAACTACTAAAGGGCAAGCTTGGAATTTCACACCACAAAATGACTAAAAAATATGTGTTTGAAAAAAATGGCTAAAAAATATTTTCAATTGGCCAAAATGGCTAAAAAAAATCCACTGTATTTAAAACAACTTTTTGAAAATTATTAGCTTTATTCTCGATTTAAGCCATAGGTCAAGGCAAAATTTAATGTGAAAAATAAGCCCCTTATTATTTTATTTATTATCTTACTAGAATAACACCCGTGTGTTACACGGGATTTATCAGAAAATAAAATATTGATGTGTAAATTTATTTTTGATAGCCACAACAGATTCAAAATACTAATTAAAAACATTAAAAAATAAAAATTTGGAAGAGTCATATAAATCTTCACTTCAAATTCCGAAAAACTTCTTTATAAACTATATTATTTGTTCTATTTCCAAGCGTACCTGCATTATGTTTGGCATTTAAAGAACCACTTAATTAATTGTCATAATTTTATTAAACAAAAGTCTTCAATAAAAAATATTTATTATTTTTAATTTCTATAAGATTTAAATAGGTGAACATATACCATTTGCACACAATGTAGCTTGGTAAAATCAAGCCAATTTAAATTCACATGATATTTAATAAGTTTTTATTTTGTGTATTTGCTTGTCAAAATGACGCAAATATTTAATTATTTAATTATATTATTACAACTATTTTTACATTAATGTTTTATTAATTAACAGAATAATACAATGGTTGATATATAGGTTTTTAGCATTTGAAAATCACTTAGTTAATTCTGCTAATTTTATTAACAAATAATTTTCAATTTTATTAAGGAATTAATTTGCAACATGAGTATCCTTGATTTTTGGGATTATTATTTATTTTGTAGATTTCCTAATTATAATTAAAAGTTGATTAATTATTCTTTTATATATGGAAATACATACATATATGATGTATTACTATGTGTATTTGTGTATATATGCCTTTCCAATTTGTCAATCTTTCTAAGCCAGATGTCAATCTTCAAATTAGTATTTAATTAGTAGTTATATACGGAAAATCAATTTATCCAAAAATAATTCAGTTTATAATTGGAAGAATAAGGTGTTGACATGGTTTCTTTCAAATGCCACGTGGATTTGGAAATGTGTTGGCGTGTGGATTTGGAAGAATTTTTAGGTGTTAAACAGCTTATTATCTTGTTTTAAGAGCTTATTCTGACCATCCAATTAAAAAGTATTTATGTCAAATTTTATTTCTTCGCTCTTCGCACGATGAATATTCACTTATTATGATTTTCAATAAGTTTTTTCGTTTCCCGAAGATATATAAGTGATTTTGGGTTGATTAAACAGCTTATTATCTTGTTTTAAGAGCTTATTCTGACCATCCAATTAAAAAGTATTTATGTCAAATTTTATTTCTTCGCTCTTCGCACGGCTGGAAATGAATGAATATTCACTTATTAAGCTGATTTTCAATAAGTCGTTGACCCAAAAGAAGTCGTTTCCCGAGCAGCATTTCTGTATATAAGTGATTTTGGGTTTGGCTTTTGAGTTATAATAATAATTAGGTTAAGAGTCAGTTTTACACATCTCAAGTGCTAAGCCCACCACCAAAAACGTGTGAAGAACATAACCACCGTGTCCCTGACCACCGTCCACCATATTCCGCCTTCGCCACCACCGTCCACCACCAACTGACAAATCCTAAGTCTATAAAGAGATAACACCACTAAGTATAAATTAGGAAAAGGAAGACTGAACTCTGAAGTACAATTACATTGTGACTTTTGTTTGTTTTGTGATTCAACTTGCTCTTTTTCTCTTGAACCAAATTTTCCTGTCTCTGTTAATACCAAGAAAAAAAAACCATCTTTTTATTAAATTTTCTTATTGTTTCCGTATAATTACAAATTAAAGTAAAACTCTAAGCACCAATAGCGGAATGCAAATGTAAAGGCTCCACCTTATCCTTTGTTTCTGTTTGATTCCTTTGTAGTCTGCTGCTATCATGTCCTATGTGTGCATATCTCAAAGAGGATTTAATTGAAATCCTTTGGAATATTACAAAATATCGTGAAGTTTTAAAATCATTTGTTGGGTTATTACCGACGTCCCCTCACAAAATCCTATCTTTGTGGTTACCAATCCCCCTCCAAATCCTCCCCCTTCCTTCCTCTGCTTCTTCACCTATAACATAAGAGTGTCCATACATATTTGTCCCTCTCTTCTTCTCCGTCCCGCCTCTTGTTCCCTCTTTCTCTCTCAGACACAATTACAAACACTTAGCATACGTTAATTCTCACAGACACATAACTCGCACTTTTTCTCTGTCTTTCTTCATTTACCAATCCTGCTGGCTGTTTAAAGAAAACCCATTTGACGAGACATAATTAATTTGGTCCTCAATTACATCATTGAGAGGATTAAATATGCAGCCTTCAACTGTGAGCCAAGAACCTGCAAATCCCTTGGGTATTGTATCCCAATTGGGTTCTTTTGTATTCAACTCTTCCAGGCTAAATCCGGACGTACAATCCGCATACTTGTCGAACTACTTGTACTTTGATGCCAAAAAAAAGCCCAAGGCTGTGGCTTCGTTAAGTCTGAGCACTAAAGGTGTTGCTTTTAGCATTAGAAGAGCAATAAATCAATTCAATAGTGCTGTTAGGTTCCATTGCGAGAGAATCCCACTTGGTTTTGCCTCGGTTCGGGTTGATTCTGGGGAGAATAATGGGTGTATAGATGATGGAAATGGGGTTTTGGAGGAGTCAGAGGGAGTTCCTAGCAATGTTGTTGTCTCCGATGCTCCCAAAAAGGTTTTGATATTGATGAGCGATACTGGCGGGGGTCATAGAGCTTCTGCAGAGGCCATTAAGGCAGCTTTCAGTGAAGAGTTTGGAGATGATTATCAGGTATTATTATTTTGATGCAATGTGAACATGTAGTATTTCAGATGTGATTAGTGTGGGCCAATTTGACTTCCCTGTTGTAGTGGGTGTTTAGTCTTTTGCTAAGTACAATTGTAAATGCTAACACTGCAAGCATTAGGAATTTTGGTACCTTGAGCTCTAAAGCTTTTACATTTCTCTGGCATGATCAGGCTTGGCAGTTTAGCTGTGACGATTAGGATAAAAAGTTAGTATCTGTTGCTTTTTGTTTATTTCGTATTATGTTGGTAAGCATATAGGAAGAGGAAAATGACGAGTAGCTTAAGAATCATGGCACTGGATTTCCTGCTGTAGAATTATTCTGTATCTGGTATTGTAGAACATGTTTACTTGTTGAACATGCTCGGTGTGTTAAAGAGCTTTTTTCGACAGGTTTTTGTCACTGACTTGTGGACAGATCACACACCATGGCCCTTTAACCAGTTACCGAAGAGTTATAACTTCCTCGTGAAACATGGGACACTGTGGAAAATGACATATTATGCTTCTGCCCCACGCGTTATTCATCGAACCAATTTTGCTGCCACCTCAACTTTCATAGCTCGGTAAGTCTACTTCTCAAATTTGTCTAGTTTCCTGTGATTTCAAATTATATTTTAGGTGCTTGATGCAAATGGATTTATTATGAAGAAAGTATATTGTTAGTTCTCAAAAGCGGGAAGCTTATATTTTCCTTGGAATGGTGTGTATAGCCCAAAGAATGTCTGGCATGTTAAAAAAGTATTTGTTGCTCATGTGATAATCTTAGAGTCACCGTAGTTTTCTTGACTACTGGATTGGTACTGTATTTATTTCCTGATAGGAATTCCAGTGTGCCACATGATGAAAGGAAATTCTAAAGCATATTCATTGATGGCTTGAATCATGTGAATTGTTGTAGTTGAATCATTAAATAATTGCGTGGATACACTGTGGACAAATGATGGTGTGTTGTGTGCATATAGAACTTCAATTTAATCAAATGTACAGGTTGTGAAAATTAAAGTCACATTTTTGCCTTTAAGCTTGGGTAATTTGCATACAAACCCAATGTGGTTCTCGAAACTGATTTATAAAAATAGACAAAAACATCCGCACTGATTTTTAAAACCATGCACATGATCCCGTTTCATTGGTTACTCTAGTGCTGTTAATTTTTTTAATGAATTTTCTTGATCATCAGTTAATCCAGTTTAACACATGATTTCACCAAATAATTAATCTCTATTTCATTAGAGAGGTTGCTAAAGGATTGATGAAATACCAGCCGGATATTATTATCAGTGTACATCCTCTGATGCAACATGTTCCACTTCGTATTTTGAGAGCTAAGGGTCTATTGAAGAAGATCGTTTTTACCACAGTGGTAACAGACCTGTCCACCTGTCACCCTACATGGTATGCCTATCAGCCTTTTGGCCTATTATGGTACTATTAATGCCGATTCAGTACGGTTTTGATTTATTATGTCATCATTTTAGGTTTCACAAGCTTGTAACAAGATGTTATTGCCCATCAGAAGAGGTAGCAAAACGAGCATTGAGAGCTGGTCTTCAGCGGTCTCAAATTAAGGTGTATGGCCTTCCTGTGCGGCCCTCATTTGTGAAGTCTGTTCGCCGTAAGGTTGATTTATTTTCTGTTTTCATTTTTATTGCGCGCTTTCAATTTTCGTTCTCATATGATACCCGATCAAGGTGCCTAAGGGGGTTCATCTTATTATTATTATACCTTTTTTGTTTCATTCAAGTGTTTCATCAATTCCTTGGTGGGTGACATGTACTTCAGCTTGCAATTGATCTATTGGAATATATGTTTTCTTTTGTGATAATTGGGAATATACTTTATATATGGGGAAAGTGCACAGGGTAAAGAATTTATTTATCCAGACAGATATGTTTCTGCACAAATGCAAATTGTCACTTTGTTTGCATAATAGCCTTTTTGGAGTTTTTGAAGTAGAGAGGAGTACTTATGTTAAGAGATTATATTTAATGTTGTAGGACGAATTGAGGAAGGAGCTTGGAATGGATGAACACCTCCCTGCTGTCTTGCTAATGGGTGGTGGTGAAGGTATGGGCCCCATTGAGGCCACTGCTCGAGCTCTTGGTGATGCATTATATGATGAAGCTCATGGGCAACCGATTGGTCAGGTTCTTGTGATTTGTGGCCGAAATAGAAAGCTAGCCAACAAATTGCAATCAATTAACTGGAAGATCCCTGTCGAGGTAATACTTCTTAGGAAGTTCCAGCCATAGGTTGCAGTCGCAATTATTTTAGGGTAAATTGCACAAAACTACCCCTGAGGTTTAGCCTATTTACAAAAAACTCCTATTATTTTCAAAATTTTGAATATCTAGTTAAAGTACTACAAACACCCCCTTGAGTTTGCATTTTCTCCCCCCTTTTTGAGGGTTATAAACAAATGTTAAGGGGATACTTGTACTTTTGAATGATAGCTGAGATTTTTTGTAATTAGAATGAACTTCAAGGTTAGTCTTTGTAATTAATCCTTAATTTTATTTTCATTCAATCCGTCATATAAATACAGTAATACTAACAGCTGGATGGGTAGCAACTTTAGCACTGGTCATTATCCCATAAAACAAGGCCAACGATACTAATTAAAATAAAGTATTGCGCAACAGCAGATCCAATTCTCTGTGTTTTGAAATTATCTCATATTGCTTGCAATATTCTTCATTGGCAAAAACTTGCGTGAGACGGTCTCACGGATTTAGATCCGTGAGACGGAGCCCTTACACAAAGTTATAAAGATTTTTTTTTTTTTTTCAGATTTTATTTTTCTTAGGGTTTATATTTGTTTTTTTAGGGTTTATTTTGTTTCTTGGGTTTATTTTTAATTGATTTGGGTTTTTAGGATTTTTAGTTTTTTTTAGGGTTTATTTTTTATTTTTTGGGTTTATTTTTGTTTTTCGGGTTTATTCTTCATGGTTCATGTTTTTAGGGTTTATTTTTGTTTCTTCATGGTTCATTATTATTTTTAAATTTATTTTCATGGTTCATGTTCTCAAGACGTAGTCCTTAGGAGGTCCGTCTCACGGATTTAGATCCGTGAGACTGTCTCACAAGAGACTTGCTCCTCTTCATTTTATTCCTTCTTCTATTTCTTCTATTGAACTGTCCGTCTCCCAGATTTGTAATACTTAAAAATGTCATTGTCAGGAAAATCCAAACATGCCTTTTGAGTGTCTAATGTATCATACTTGCATTTTAGGTGAAGGGTTTTGTCACCAAAATGGAGGAGTGCATGGGTGCTTGCGATTGCATTATCACGAAGGTATATTGCTCATTGCAGTAACTTGATTTCCCCCATCCTGATTTTTCAACATTAGAATACTAAAAGAGAACAAGCTATCACCATCTTACATATGTTTTTCTGCAGGCTGGTCCTGGAACAATTGCAGAAGCTATGATTCGAGGACTTCCAATTATCCTAAATGATTATATTGCCGGACAGGTAATAACAGTTCTCTGATTTTTCCTAGTGTAAACGAGATCCTTTGCTCCTTGTGATATTAACAACGCAAAATCCACCGGTGGTGTTCAGTTTACAATTTGCTGAAAGTTGGACTTTATCAACTTCCAAAACACTATAACAGATGCTTTTAAGATCTAAATGCTGTGGTGTCTGAATTTTTCCTGGACATACATCCTATTGGCTAATGCTTGTGTGTGATCAACATGAAGGATCAAGTGGTACTTTTTAGTTATTACAAAATGCCCTTGAGCTTCACTCTAATTACAAAAAAAACCCAACTCTCTTTCGAAATTACTAACATCCCGTCAACGTTAGTTAATTTTTTACAAATTGCACCCGCAAGAGGTAGGTATTTGTTAAGTACATGCAAACTTTAAAAGGGTGTTTGTAATACGTAAGGGGATATTTGTAATTTTAAAAGATAACTGAAGTTTTTTTGTAGTTAGGCTAAACGTCACCGGTAGTTTTTGCAATTTATCCTTTTTACAAAGCCATGATGAAGCATTTTTTCGGACTGATATGAAACCCTTCTGGCTGATGAAGTTTAAAACTAGGGATAATTACAAAAACTACATCTAAAGTTTAGCCTTACGAAAAAAACTCTAGTCAAAATTAGAAATACCCCCTAAGGTTTGTATTTACTTAGCAAATACCCTCCTCTTGAGGATCCATTGAGGGCAATTTTTAAAATAAAAATATATATCAAGGGTGTATTTATAATTCTAAAACATATCTGGGTCCTTTTGTAATCAGGCTAAACCTCAGGGGTAGTTTTGTAATTAACCCTTCAAACTATGTATAATGGGAAATCTGCTGTTTTAACTGTAGATCCATGCCTTTTTGGCAACTCCTGAAGCATATTGATAGCTATCAAAATCATATTTTCTATTTCAAATTGCAGGAAGCAGGGAATGTTCCATATGTAGTCGAAAATGGATGTGGGAAATTCTCAAAGTCTCCCAAAGAAATTGCCAAAATAGTTTATCAATGGTTTGGTCCGAAACAAGATGAGCTAATGACAATGTCACAAAATGCGCTGAGGCTTGCTAGGCCAGACGCCGTCTTTAAGATTGTACACGACCTTCATGAATTGGTTAGACAAAGAAACACTGTACCTCAGTTATGTACGACTTGATTAAACTATATCTTGGCAAAAATTTTGCTTCTAGTTTTCTCGCGGAGATATTTTTTTCCCTCGAAAGCATGAGGGTTATTACTCACTCTTTTAATACTTCCTTGGGGATTAATCATTAATGGTTCATGGAGTTCAACAATTATTAACAAAATTATACAGGGACAAGCTTATTGTATATCTATGTTGCACACAATTTGTGGAGTTTTACTCTATGCAGCATAAGTTCATATGTATGTCTCATCTTTTTAAGCAGAAGAACATAGCCAACCAAGATTTTCTCCCCTTTCTCGAATGACTCGTTCATTCTGTTCAAATTTTCATGCTTTGTTTGGATATCAAATTCAAGTGAGAAAATAATCAAACAAGCATTTTTATTTATTTGATTTCAAAAAGTAACCAAAGAAAATGTTTGTACAAAAATGGTTGTGTGTATGTTTCCTTATTCACTTGACTTATGCCGTGTTTTTCCTTTCATCTTCTTCTTGTTTTTTTTTTTTTTTTCCTATTGCACTTAACAAAATTTTGAATTTCGTTAAAAGGAAGAATAAGAAGTGTAGGTCCCAAGGGGTGTGAGTGTAAGGTTTAGAAGGGGGGGTTGAATAAATCTTACCAACTTTTCGATTTAGTCCTTTTAAAACGTTCGAGTTAATACTTCACAAATGAGTCCTTGATGGACAAAAGTTAGTTAATCAAAGAGAGTTAGCCACTCAACAACGACTCGATCGAGCCGCTGATGATAGAGTAACTAAGTTTTTTTGACTAAAACTTAACTCGACCGTGATATGTTTTATTGGAAGACTTAACACCCTTGAATTTGGTTTAAGTTTGTTTTAATACTTGGTTTTAGCACTTTGTTGATTATCAATTAGATAGCAAATTTATCAAAGAAATATCAAAATAATATGCGAATTAAAATCTTTGAAATGTAAATGACATAATAAATTTTTATAGAGGTTCGAAGATGGGGTAATTCTTCTACTCCTCTCTTCTCCAACTCCTGGAGGAATCCACTAAGTATTGATCAATATACAAAGTAGTTATCGGTCCCGGGATGCAAGTCTTGATCACACAACCGACTTGATCCTTTGGGACTCGATCTGAGATGCCTTGGTCACACAACCGGCTTCTCGTATGACTCGCTTTTCTTCACAGGCAAGCCTACCTTGCACACTGACCCACTTTGCTCAAGCTTCTTGATTTGATCACGAAGCCCTCCAAAAACTTGAGACTGTTCGACCTTGAACCTTTCTACAATCCTTCGTGGAATGTAGACCCCTCGTTCTTCAAATGTTTCCTCTTCAACCGATTGAAGTCGTCTTTCCTCCACAGTGAGTGTTGGATTGATTTCCTTCGATTGTAGGCTTGAGGATTGAATCTTGAATGACTTGAGTAAGTTATAGTTTGAATAATAGCTTGAAAGTTCCAGTCACAAGGTTCTTCACTACTTCTCAAATAGATTCCTCAACTTTTTATAGTGTTCTTTTGAAAATTTTCCCGTTGAATAGATAGGTTAATTTTCAAAAGACAC
Source organism: Rehmannia glutinosa (assembly GCA_016081115.2). NCBI lineage: Eukaryota > Viridiplantae > Streptophyta > Magnoliopsida > Lamiales > Orobanchaceae > Rehmannia > Rehmannia glutinosa. Next base: position 33,660,925 of record CM071927.1, read on the forward strand.
TTGTGGTCGTTGGCTTGTCTTGTTGCAGTTTTTGGAATTGACATTTCCTCGTATGAATGAGTCTTGACTTTTTCGTAGTTCGACACGTGCGAGCTTCCCATTGGTTTATTCCTTTTGCACGCTTCGGGGTCGAGCACTTTAAGGAAGACAAGATGGAGGTATTACTTGTTTAAGTAATTCTCTTGACTTCGTAAATCGGATCTCTTTTAGTTATCTCGACTTGACCGCATTTCCTTGACTTCCCAGGTGACTTCGAGTCGACTTTCAATCATCGATGACTTATCCGTCACTTCAACTTGAGACTTGCTATCTTGAGTTGACTTGACCGACACTTCACTTAGTCGCATCTCACCGCACCTTGATCGAGTTCCTATCTTCTCTTCTTTGCCACACTCTACGCCTCACATCACCTGAGTCTTCCTTCTAATCTCCAAATTGACTTCTTACATATTCTGGCATAGCTGACTTTACTCAGCTCGACAAGCCCTATCTATTACAATGCAATTTATAACAAAAATGGGGTGTCAACTTTCTATTCTAAGTTTTACATGGCATTCATCAAAATCTAAAAATTAATTTCCCAACAATTTCCCCCTTTTTGATGATGTCAAAACTTAAAACATTCATACACTAATTAAACAACAAAGATACGTACAGACAATATAGAATCACAGAATGTATGCGTAGAATCAATCTTTTATTGATCATAACATTCTTGTTCTTTACACAGCTGTTTACAGAGTGTATCCGAGCTTAAACATAGCTTAAGGTAACCATGCTATTCTATATCTACGCAAGTATAGAAATTATACAATTTTATTCGATGTACAGAGGACTTACATAAAGATGCATTTACATAGTAAAATACATGAAGGGGTGGACAACATCACTTCATCTCCTTCGCTGCTTCCTTCTTTCCTCATCATCATCTGTCTTTTCTCTATCTATTTCTCTTCTTCTCTTCTTCACCGCTTTTTTTCTCATATGCTTTTCCTCGCAAAAGCCTTCATCTCTTCTTTTTCTTTCTTGTCTTTCTTCCCACAAAATTGAGTTTGTCTTCTATTTTCTTCTTCAATTCTTTTTACATAGTCGATTGTTCTTGCCACTTGCAAGTTGGCTACTTAAATCGAATCACCCAATAGATCCCTCATTTCTTGCCTGGATCTATATATTCAATGTTTTTGTGCGAGGTCTGTGTCTAAAACCTCTTCCTCCTCCACCATTTTTTCCTCTTCCTCCGGGCGTGTATTGTCTTGGGGCCTTCTTTTTCCCAAATGAGTGACCAGCAGAGCGATCGCTAGTAGTATGTTGCTCGTCGCCTTCTTCACATAGCGTGAGGCCTTTTTCCCAATACAAATCCCGTGCTTGAGCCATGGACATATTTGCGAAGTAACCCTGATGCGAGCGTCTTGAATTCATCAACAGATCTTGGCTCGCCCGACATCTAAAATGGCATAGGTGTCTGCTGCATTGGAATGCCTCCATGTTATTTCAAGATATCCATAACTCGGGCATCCATCTTTCCTTCCACCTCTTTCATCCCTCGCTTCTACTATTTTTCGCCACCCATGGGTACTGCGAATATTGGAATGGCAGAGTCATCGGGATTTTGCTTTGATGATATCACCAGGACAAGACCTTGTTGGGGGTTTAGCAATCATCGGGTCATATCTTTCGAACCTTCCCCCTCAACAGATTTTCCCTTCTTCTCTCTTCTTAGTTCTTTAGTTGTCTTCTCCTTCACAAACAGATCCTTCTTCTCTCGGCTCCGAACCTTTCATCGCTTTTTTAGGTATTCCTCTTCCCCTTTTTGGCATCATCAAAGGAGAGAGGAACCCCCTGAAACAAGTCGCAATCATGAAGTCTAAGCGGATGATAGCCGAAGTTATGCTTTGAGTCATCATGAGTATGCTTCACGGAATTCGAGCGAGTGGCGTTGGATTCACCGTCACCCTTCATTTCATTTCCATGAGGAGACCGAATTTCTTCTCCATGTTCTCCTCTACGCCAGAGCTCTTTCTTATGAAATTCACGCAACAAAAGCATCTCTCGTGTTGTGAGATTCATGCATTCGATCGATGTTTTCTTGCATTCTTGTCTTCATATCAGCATTCTCAGCCCGCCAGACTAGCAATTTATTGAACAATGTTCTGAAGTACCGAACTTGTTCCACGCGCATTGTCTTGTTGCCACCATTCCCAGATCCTGACAATTATTCCACGCAGACCGGCAGTAAGATTTGCGTCTCGGTTATCCAGTCTCATGTCCAGTGAGGCCTAGTGCCTCTCCATCTTCTCTATCTCTGCAAAGATGGCCTTGAAAACTTCTCGAACCTCAGCTGTCACTTCTATCTCAGCTGGTGGCCAAGCAACGTCAAAGTCGAAGTCTGTTGGGACGATGGTATCTGTTGGAATAACGGGATCAGGTTTATGGAAACGCTGTTGATCTGTGGTTGATTCTTCAAGAAGATCAGGCAGCTCCAGAGAGAAAGGGAACGATTCTTCGAACGGATCATCACGGGCAATGGGAATTTGCTCAACGGAAACTTGTGCCCGTGATGCGCCCGGTGGAGTCGATTATCTTTGCCGCACTTGGGAGCCCGCGCATTGGTATGTTTTCACTGTGGTCTGTTGGGATATTGACCCAGCTGGCTGAGCCTCAGCTGTCTCAACAGCTTCGTTGGTCTCAGCTAGTTTGTCCATATGAGTTGACTGGTCCTCGGCCGTATCAGTAGCGTCATCGGACGATGATGAGATTTGCATGGGTGGCCCATCATCAAAATTAAAGGTTTGGCGAGTAGCCTTAAGGTCGATCTTTACTCGTGGCTTGGGAGAACATCCTCACCGAAGCTTTTGGATTGGCACAGGGGATGACTCGTGTCGTCTTCACCATCCCGAAAAGGTTACATCGATTGTCTTGGGAATCGTGAAGAGCACTTATCTCCTTTTCGGATGGATCAATGATAGTAGGAGGGATGTTCTCGTGCGTTTGTCTCTTTACCCCTGAAGTCTCAACCTCCGCCGGCCTTCATTAGCGAGGTATTGATACCCTTCGACGTGTTACCGCCTCTTTGGTCTTCGAGTGTGGCATCCACGAGTCTCAACTCCATGGATTGCACTTTCATTGCCCGTGTGTTAACTCCTGGCGCTTTCTTCATGTGCCTCGACTTCATTGGCTCAGAGAGCTTAGCACTTCACCGAGACATGGGCGAACGCCTGAGCCTCGTCGACAACTTGTCAGTGTATCCATTTGTTGTTCCTTCTCCACTTCGCCTCCAAGATTCGTTGTGGAGTCACCGCAGATCCTCCGACCTTGCCGCAGGTGGAGGGAGTTTCCCCTGGCATACCAAATTGAGTGACTTGAATGGGGTCACTTGTCTCCGGACTCCCGATCGCCCTTTGAGTATTCAAAGTTGGGGCGGTGGTAAGACACCTTCATTAGGGGTTGGCTCGACTATGGTCCCCACATTTTGTTCGCTTATTTTTAGTTTCACCGCAAAGTAATGTACGGTGTAGTTTATAGAATAGGGTAAGCAAGGTCGTATCCACGGAGACTAATAAATTTATGCGCTAAGTATTGAACCAAAATAGTCTTATTTTTATTTAGACGATCGAAAGTTGGATGATTGTTGTGGAAGTAAAGGCAAGAAATAACCACAAGAATACAAGATACTAAAAATAATGGAATTATCAAGAGAATGAAATGGATTCCCGGTTATGGTTTCAATTAATATTCCTCTTGTTGTCCAATTTAATCAAGCCACGTTATTATCAATATTCCTATAAGACGATCACAAAGCTATTTTATCCTCCTCTCGAGATGCATATAAAATGTAGATTGACATATCTATGCTAAAGATCTCTACTCAACATAAGATACGCAACTCCCAAATGCACAAAAGATCAAATGTCCTCACAAATATTCACAAACCTCTCGATTCATGCAAATATTCGTGTCAAGTACTCAAGATCTAATATTGAAACTCATCTCTCGAATTATGAATCAATATATCAAACATGTTAAATCATTGGCCAAGTGATAAAACAAGAATAAGCTCAAAGTACTCAAATAGACTTCAAGACAACAACTTCAACTAAGATTAAAATATTCAACAAGAGTTCAATTAATCTACTTCCAAAACCCGGAAATCACAAGAAGTTTAGCTACTCATTACAAATAAACAACCCATAGACAAATTGTTCATATTCATGGCAAGCTAAAATGAAATATTAAAGCACAAAGAATGAGAAAACTTAGGGAAATGGATAATCTCTCGATTAATCTTCAATCCTCAAGCTCCGATTCGACCCGATTATTCTCTTGATTCTTCCTTGATGAAGTTGAGCTATTTCTTGTGTTCTTGGGTCTTTTCCTGCACTCTCCTCCCCCGGTGTGCGCCCAAGAAGTGGTATTTATACCCTTTTGGAAGTCTAGGTCAATTTTTGTCATTTTTGGAGTTTTTGCAAGCACGCACGGTCAGTGCCCACGCACGGCTACCCGTGCGCCATTTCGTGAGAAAACACCTGGGTCTTCTCAGAGCACGCACGGGTCGTGCGCCCACGCACGGCTACCCGCGCCATCCTATAGAAAACATCCGGGCCTCTGTATTGGCGCACGGGTCGTGGCGCCCACGCACGGTTACCCGTGCGCCCCAAACGTCCGAATTTGCTTGCGGGGTCTTCATAAGAGTTGTAGCCCTCTCTTAGCTTTCCATAGCCACTTGAATCACCTCGATATCAATTTTGTAAAAAGAGTTATGGCCAAAATACTAAACCCCCGCTTTGAAATTCCATACGCTTTGATGTTCCTTGAGATAAATCTCCTTGTTGTTTGATCATCCATGCTTCTTTTGACACACGACTCATCACTATGACTTGCTCCATATAGTTGGCTTCCAATTGGGTGTAATCGCCGATTCTTGATGATTCTAGGTAGCAATGCTCGTATTTGTCACAAAATCACTCCAAATATCGTTAAATTCCTACAAAACAAGCAAGCGTAATATCTTTTTCCACAAAGAGCGAATATATACCATTTCATACACGTTATTGCATGTTTAATCACCATTTTAATCATATTTATACCTCAAAATACATGCAAAACTCACACCTATCACATTTCCAGCTTCATCGCCAGCCTCTTAACACCTTCTTTCTCGAGTGAGCAGCAGGAAAGTGGTGGCAACGACAACAAAGGGCAATATTCTCGCACCACTCCCATCGGATCAATCTCTAGTCAGATGTGGAAGACTCCCGTCCTTCCAATAATCAAGTGCTCATGGAGGACCCAAGATTCCCGCATGGCTTGCCGCATCTCCAATTCTTCAGAGCAACAACAGGTCCGATCCTCATCACTCCTGAGAGAATGTCAAGATGAGGATGTGTATGATCGTAGTTCCATAAGAAATGACAAATCGCCTTTTTCACGAAGCCACTTCCTCTCCGCTTTCTCGCTTCTCTTGTCTTTTAAAGATCTCGCAAGATATCTCGTGCTTTTCTTCATCCAAAGGCTTGGACCACAAAGGTCAATCCGAAAAGTTCAATAGTTCGCTTCTTCTTCAATAAACGCCGGTCTTTGGAATCGTTCCCTGGATCGACTTAGCTTCCACTTCCTCCATTCTCGCAGCATTTATTTTTTGGATGTCCGGATATGGTGGGGATAGGATCATCACATCATCATCATCTTTATCATCTTCTCCCCGTTGTCCCTCGTTCTCGTGGATTGAAGGTAGCAAACTTTGTGCTTCACACCTCGCTCAGCAGTCATGCGCGAGGAGATACAACCCCGCACAACAGAGAGTTTGCTTTTTCAACTACTTCTTGGTCTCACTGCTCGACTACAAATGTGTCTTCAATTTGCCTCTCGCTGATTGGCTTCAAAGCAGACTTGGTTGTTTCATCAATAATTTCAGAGACTCTACTTCTCCATTTGTCTCAACGATCCGTTTTGAGTGGTGGCGACTCAGTTGTTTTCTCAAGTTCGAGCACCTCAAGATTCTTCTTATTCTTTTGGTTTTCACCAGAGGAATATCCGTTCCACTTCCTCCTGGTTCGTCAAGGTAAATGCCTTCGCTTGTCTTAGAGGCACCGCTTTCCTTGTTGTGACAGCCCTCTTCTTTTTAATCACCGAGAAGGGATTAACGGTTCCTTCTCCATCGCGTCACAGGGCAGGGGCGGAGACACACGGCTACGGGGGCAGGTGACTTACCGCAGGGGCAGCACGGATTTCTTTTTCTTCGCACGCAGGGCAAATTTTCTTGTAGTCAGCAGGGCAGCCTTTCTTTCTCTGGGGAGGAGGAGACAACTGCTTCTTCAGGGCCGCTTGATTTCCCTCACTTGTGTCCGCTCTCTTGCATAAGCTCTCCTCTTCGTCTTCGGAGAGATTTGATCGGAACATCTTTTTGTTAATATGGAACGCCTTTCCATGCTCGGAGAGAACACCTTTCACCTCCATCAACCGCCAATCACTGGCCATACCCCAAAGATCCTCCGAACGATCCATCTCCTCAAGGACTTATTCCCAATATTTTGGCGAGTCTCAGTATACAAACTCAGCCCAGCTTTACTTTCTTTCTCTCTCCATGATCGCAGCCATCACGATCGGCTTGGTTTTGATAGCCGATTAAAGCTTCCAAATTTGATGTCCACACACTTTGCAACAATGTCCAAAGAACTTGTGGTAATCTTCCTTCAAAGCCTTCTTCTCACTGTGTAGACAACCTTCGCAAAGATAGTCGTTTGGCCACTTCCTTCCATGCAAATGAACCAGGTTAACATCACCTTCATAAATCTCCGCACTCTTCCGCCGGCAACAAACAATGTTCTCGCTGGATCCTCGCGTTGATGGTGAAATCTTTCCCATGAACAGAGGACTTGATGCCCTCATTGTGAACTTCAACGTTCACATAGAACTGTGCGACCTCCTCCACGTAGGTCATTTGAAACTCCATCGACAAAAAGGATTTCAGTCCTGATTTTTCCAACTTCTCTACTATTTTCTTCACAAGGGTTTCGTCTGACCCTTGTTTGATCATGCCCTCGAAGTCCATAATAGATCCCGTGTGGATTTGCTTTCCCAACTTGACAAAGTCGTAAGTAGATGCCATTTCTCGAAGATTCACCGAAAGAAACTTTGAATATTAGCTTTGAAGATTTGTAGGGTTTAGAGAGTAAAAATGCTTTCTTTGCTTGAGAGAGATGAACAGTTTTGGTAAAGTGAGAGAAAATCGGACGAAATGGTATATGTATGGGTTATGAATGGACGTGCGGGTGGTTTTTGAAATTTGATCAAGATCAACGGCTCAGATTTTGCACGCCGATTAATATTTAATTTCTCGTATTTAATGCGACAGCATTTATATCCAATCATAAGCTTGGTATGCAGCTTTTGACTATACACGTCATAATTATGCCGACGCATTCTTAAAAACATTCCATCTTAGTAAAAACGATCACGTTTTTGTCACTTGCTCATAAATGACTCAGCTTATTCCTTAGCTGATTTAACTCTTCTCTCTTTGCACATAAGCACTCAGCTATCAACTAACTCGATGCAGCTGATTCTCCGATACGGCTGATTCACTTAGCTGATTCAAGAGTTCAGCTCTTTTTCATCTTTTCATGTTCTATCTCTTTTCTTTGACTTTTATGAGTGTCAACTTAGCTCAATCAACCCTAATTCATGCTTGAGTTCTTCAAATATTGATTCACATAATGGTTTTGTGAATATATCGGCTAACTGCTTATCAGTTGAGATATATTCCAAGGCGATGTCCTTCTTTTCAACATGATCTCTTATGAAGTGATATCTGACATCAATGTGCTTTGTTCTTGAGTGCAATACAGGATTCTGAGTGATTGCAATTGCACTTGTGTTGTCACACATGATTGGAATTTCCTTTTCTACAACTTCATAGTCTCTCACCATTGCCTCATCCATAAGACTTGGGCACAACACTTGCCCGCAGCCTATGTATTCTCGCTTTAGCTATGGAGGTGGCTATTGAATTTTGCTTCTTGCTAAACCAGAAATTAATCTATTTCCAAGCATTTGACATGTACCGATGTACTCTTCCCACAACTCTACATCCAAAGATAGTCGAGTCCGAGTAACCAATTAGCTTGAATCCACCTCCTTAGGATACCATAAGCCAACTTCTTGCTTCCTTTCAAATATCTCAAGATTCTTTTGGCTGTCATATCATGTGGCTTTCTTTTGGAGCAAATTGAAATCTTGCACATACATCTACAACAAAGGTTATGTCCGCTTGCTTGCCGTGAGATAGAGCAATGATCCAATAAGTGCTATGTATCTTGTTTGATCCACAGACTTGCCATCCGCATCCATATCCATTTTGATCGATGTATTCATTGGTATTTTCACGTAAGATTTCTCTTCTATACCAAATTTTTCATTAAATCTCTCCGTGTACTTTGTCCGACTTATGAAGGTTCCATCCTTCAGTTGTTTTACTTGAAGTCCTAGGAAGAATGTCAGTCTCCCATCATGCTCATTTCAAATTTGCTTTGCATAAGATTTGAGATTTTATCACACAGCTCTTTGTTTGTGGATCCAAAGATGATGTCATCCACATATATTTGAACAATCAGTATACTCTTCCCATCTTGAATTCTGAAGAGTGTTCTATCCACTTTGCCTTTTGTAAATCCGTTCTCAGTCAAGAAATTGTGATAGTGTGTCATACAAGCTCTTGGTGCATGTTTCAATCCATATAAGGCTTTCTTGAGTTTGTATACTTTATCTCCAAGAGTCTTCTGCTCAAATCCTGGAGGTTGTTCAACATACACTTCTTCCTCTAATAACCTATTAAGGAATGCACTCTTTACATCCATTTGATATACAATGAAGTTCTTGTGAGCAGCATACGCAAGAAACATCCTTATGGCTTCCAATCTTGCCACAGGAGCAAAAGTTTCATCAAAATCTATTCCTTCTTCTTGGCAATACCCTTTGGCTACCAATCTTGCTTTGTTTCTTACCACAGAGCCTTCTTCATTCATCTTGTTTCTGAACACCCATTTAGTGCCAATAACATTTTGATGGGTAGGTCTTTGAACCAATACCCACACTTTGTTCCTTTCAAACTGATTCAACTCTTCTTGCATGGCTTGAATCCAATGTGTGTTATCCAATGCTTGTGACACATCTTTTGGCTCTATTTGTGATATGAAATAGGTAAACATTGCTTCTTGTTGAGTTCTGGATCTAGTTTTCACACCTTCTCTTACATCTCCAATGTTTAGTTCTGGTGGATGGTCTCTCAGCCACCTTACATCAGGTTGAAGTAAGTTAGCTGGATTCATCGTCTTTTGCACGGTGTGTTATTTTGATCACTCTCTCATCATCACTTAGTTGCATATTTCCCAACCGTCTTTGAGACTCAACTATCTCATCTTCATCTGGGTTTATAATTCCAAATTTTCACTTCAACATAGGGACTCTTCGCATGGTTGGGCGATTCAAACTTTATCACCGACTCTTCAAAGTCTTCTCCATTTACGTTGGGTTCATCAAACACCACATGGATGGATTCTTCTGTAACCATTGTCCTCTTTAGCATCAAAAGCCTTTAAATTATCTTTGCCATTGTTGTGGATGAAGCATTTGCATCCAAATATTCTAAAATATGCAACATTTGGCTTTCTCCCCCCAAATCTCATAGGAGTCTTTGTCACCGTCTGCTTATCATGCATCTATTTTGAGTATAGCATCTTTGTGTTTATTGCTTCACCCAAAATCTCTTAGGCAGCCCCGCTTCACCTAACATGGTCATTGCCGCTTCTTTGAGAGTCATGTTTCTTCTTTCTCGCAACTCCATTCTCACTTGTGGAGTCATTGTCAGCAGATAGTTCATGAGCAATACCATTTTCAATACAATATCGAGTTATTATTCCATTGACAAACTCGCCTCCTCTCGTCGATCTAATTTTGATAATGGTTTGACTCTTCTCGTTTTGGATTCTCTTCATCACCGTGGTAGTTTCTTTTGCAGGTTTTTTTCTTCTTACACATGAAAATTGTCCATGTGTATCTTGAGTAATCATCAACTACCACCAAGGTGTATTTCTTTCCGCTTATGTTTGGTTGGTTCAATGACCAAATAGATCCATATGTAGGTGCAATACTCTTGTTGAAGATGGACATGTCTTTTCTTTGAATGATGATTTGACTCGCTTCCCATCCGCATGCATCACATACACTTTCCTTCTTGTATACCGAGTCCGAAGTCCTTCCACAAGATTACTTCTTGCAAGTTTGTTAATAGTTTTGAAATTCAGGTGACTCGACTTCTTGTGCCACAACCAAATTGATTCACCAGTGCTCTTTGCTAGCAGACAAGTGCTTGGTGTTGCGGTTGACCAATCTACCACATACATGTTCTTTTGTTCCGCATCCTTGCAACACCACTTCATTAGATTCAGATGTTCTTGATTTGGCACACTCCCATATTGAATCCAACATTATAGCCCTTGTCACGAGTTGACTTATGCTTAGTAAGTTGAAATTGAGACCTTCAACATATGCAACATCCGTAATTTCTAATCCATTTTTCTTGATGGATCCAATGCCTCTTATTTCTCCCCGAGCTTCATTCCCTCCAAATATGACTTTTGCGCCTCTAACTTCCTTAAATTTTGACAAATTTTTCTTGTTTCTGTCGTCATGTGTCCGAATGCCACTATCCATGTACCAGGTTCCTTGGCACTCACCTTCTCCTTGAACTCCGCAATCAAGGAAATTAGGTTTTAGGTACCCATAGTTGTGCCGGGTCCCGAGGGGTTAGTAATGTAAGATGATCCAAACAACCTATAGCCAAATGATTTGACTCTAAGAGGTTGCCATCTATCAGTGCCATAATCATAATTAACTTTGGCAAATTGCTTGGGGGCTTTAGGTTCATACAGGTGTCTCTTTTGTCTGTATGCCTGTGTATGTGTTTTAGCAATTGCTTTGTTTGGGTAGTTGTGATATCTTTGAGGATAGTACTTGGGTGCATATGTGTGCTGATGATAGCTCTTTTGCCTTTGGAATGGCCTTTGCTGAGTCTTAGGCCTTTTCCATTTAGGCTTATATTCCATAGGTCTTTGCTGATAGTTCACACAATTCCAATCACTTGGCTTGGGTAATTTCTACCATTCCCATCATATGGACAGCTGAGAAGAAATCCAGCCGAGTTCCTCAGCAAACTCCAAATAGGAAGTACTCTGTAAAGAAGAAAAAGAGCTACCAAAAGCCCCAGAAGCCAGTTTGCTTGTGGTTGTGCTTTGGAATGAATGTGTGTGCATCATTTGGAGTTTTGGATTTTTGAGATGCTTCATTACTTGAAGATCCTTTTTCCAAAATCACTCTTGGAACTTGACTTGGCATAGAGGAATTAAATCCTAAGCCTGTTTTATCTCCACATTCTCTTTGGCTCATAATAAGATCATCCAAAGATTTCGATGCCTTAGTGAATGAGGCAATCACATTTTTGAGGTCATTTTCCCTCTTTTACTCGTGGGGCGGCTATCTCTCGCTTTATTAGCTTAGCATTTTCAAAGATTTAAACTTTTATTCTCATCGCCTATGTGACTTAGAGTACTCGGCTCCTTAGTCACCGTGAGTTTTGACTTTGAGTAGGTCGTTTTTCTCATTTAGTAGTGTGTGTGAGGATTTAATATGTTTAAAGTCTTTCATCATTTTGCCTAATGAATCATAAAGATTAGTGGGTGATAAAGTGTGTGTGTCACAATCACTATCACTAGAATGAGTGTGATGAGTTAAGAGTGTACCTCATCTTCTTGGTCGGGTTGGTCTTGTTCTTTGGCCATTAGACGATCATCAAGGCTTCTTCTTTAGAGTCACTTGAGTAGTCGGCTTCACTACTCTCATGTGTCTTTTGACTTGACTATCTCAAAAAGTCTCTGCAGCTAACATTGCATTTTTTCTTCTCTTGTCTTCTTTCTCAAGACTTTTCTTTCATCTTCATTCCCGTATTTGTTGACTACGGGATATGGGCAATCAATAGCATAGTGACCAGGTTGTCTGCGGCCCCAAAGATAAATTTTCAACCTTTTGATTAGTTCTTTCCATCCTTGGATTGTCGGCTCTTTGATACTCAACCTTTGATGCTCTGTTCTTTTGGGTGGCCTATCTTCCCTTGACTTGGAGGAGAGTCGAGTGTCTTCTCAAAGATTCACCTTTGCCTCTTTTTTAATTCTTGTTGAAGAATTTGTTAAACCTTTTAACCATCGGGGCAATCTCCTCTTGGTCAATGACTTCCTTGACCTCACTCTTTTACCATCCTTAACTATTAGAGCAAATTGCTTTGGGCACATCTGCTCTTCTAGGTCTTTTCTTCTCACCAAATTCGTAGGCTTTGAGATCCGAGAATAGCTCATGGTTGGATGTTTTTGATAGGTCCATGGAGTGTCTCGGGGCCATGACTTTCATTTCCCACTCACCGAGACTTCTTAGAATCTTCATACACATTTCCTTCGTATATTCTTTTTCCAAGTGCGAGATAGCTCATTGGTAATTTCGTGAACCAAACATCCAGTTGATCCAAGGTTTCTCCCCGCAAGCATCTTAAAATTTTCAAATTTACCCAAAGAACAGATAATTTATTTTCCTTGATTTGCTCAAAGCCTTCACAAATCGGGGTTAGCTTATCCTGCATTTCTTTTGCGCTTCTTGCACGATTTAACTTTGTTGAACATAGCTTTGTCCGAGTTTTGTAAAGAATGTCCTTGGCCACGTTGTCCAAGTTGTATCTTTTTTTGTCATCATTTGTCCATTCGGCTCTTGGTTTTTCAACCATAGGCGGTCCAGAGCAACATCCTCTTCGCCTTCACCGCCACCCTCCTTGCGCTTGTGTTCACTTTTAAGATTTGCAGTGGCCCATCTTCTATTACTATCCACATTTCATCATGTAATGCTTGATAGATGAGCCTCATCTACGAATTTTCCAATCATCAAATTCTTCAAGTGTGAACATAGGGATGCGTGTCAAATTTGCTTCCATGATGATAACTTTGCTGAATAAAAGAGTTTTGAAAGATCAAGTGCTAAAGCAAGCTTTGAGAAATTGGAGATCTAGTTCAAGAACCGGTGCGGAAGGCTCAATGAAGGCCAACCGCTCGATACCACTTGTAGGTCCCAAGGGTGTGAGTGTAAGGTTTAGAAGGGGGTTGAATAAACCTTACCAACTTTTCGATTTAGTCCTTTTAAAACGTTTAGAGTTAATACTTCACAGTTGGGTCCTTGATGGACAGCTAAGTTAGTTAATCACCAGAGTTAGCCACTCAACAGACTCGACTGAGCTGTTGATAGAGTAACTCAAATTTGTTTTGACTAAAACTTAACTTGACTGTGATATGTTTTCAAATGGAAGACTTAACACCCTTGAATTTGGTTTAAGTTTGTTTTAATACTTGGTTTTAGCACTTTGTTGATTATCAATTAGATAGGAAATTTATCAAAGAAATATCAAAATAATATGCAGAATTAAAGTGTTGAAATGTAAATGACACAATAAATTTTTATAGAGGTTCAAGATGGGGTAATTCTTCTACTCCTCTCTTCTCCAACTCCTGGAGGAATCCACTAAGTATTGATCAATATACAAAGTGGTTATCAGGTCCAGGATGCAAGTCTTGATCACACAAAACTTGATCCTTTGGGACTCGACCGAGATGCCTTGGTCACACAAAATGGCTTCTCGTACGACCCAGCTTCTTCACAGGGCAAACCGCTTGCTACTACAGACCACTTGCTCAAGCTTCTTGGATTTGATCACGAAGCCCTCCAAAAAACTTGAGACCGGTTCAACCTTGAACCTTTCTACAATCCTTCGTGGAATGTAGACCCTTTGATTCTTCAAATGTTTCCTCTTCAACCGATTGAAGTCGCTCTTTCCTTCACAGGTGAGTGTTGGATTAATTTCCTTCGTATTGTAGGCTTGAGGATTGAATCTTGAATGACTTGAGTAAGTTATAGTTTGAATAATAGCTTGAAAGTTCTAGGTCACAAGGTTCTTCACTACTTCTCAAATAGATGCCTCAGCTTTTTATAGTGTTCTTTTGAAAATTTTCCCGTTGAAGAGATAGGTTAATTTTCAAAAGACACTTGTGGTCGCTGGCTTGTCTTGTTGCGCTTCTTGGAATTGACATTTCCTCGTATGAATGAGTCTTGACTTTTCGAGTTCGACACAGTGCAGAGCTTCCCATTGTTTATTCCTTTTGCACGCTTCGGGACCGAGCACTTTAAGGAAGACAAGATGGAGGTATTACTTGTTTAAGTAATTCTCTTGAATTCTGTGCAACGGATCTCTTTCAGTTATCTCGACTTGACTGCATTTCCTTGACTTCCCCAAGTGACTTCGAGTCAGCTTTCAATCATTGGATGACTCATCTGTCACTTCAACTTGAGAATTGGCTATCTTGAGTTGACTTGATTGACACTTCACTCAGCTGCATCTCAGCTGCACCTTGAGTCGAGTTCCTATCTTCTCTTCTTTGCCACACTCGGCTGCCTCACAGCGGAGTCTTCCTTCTAATCTCCAGTTGACTTCTTGCATATTCTGGTATAGCTGACTTAACTTAGCTCGACAAGCCCTATCTATTACAATGCAATTTACAACAAAAATGGGGTGCCAACTTTCTATTCTAAGTTTTACATGGCATTCATCAAAATCTAAAAATTAATTTCCCAACAAGAAGAAAATCAGTTAAGGGTGGTGCTATTCACACCCGTTTTTTCTCTAAATATACTCACTTTTAAATACATCTCACCGTATTTTTTAAAACAACCTATTTACTTAATGTACCCCTCAATATTTTCCAATTTACCATTCTCTCAACTTTGTGGTACGATAATATGGCAGATGACTTTCGTGGCACAATCATGTGGCATGACTTTTGTGGCACGATCGTGAGGCATGATTATGCGACATAAATTTTAGGTAGTAAGGGCATTATAATCTTTTAAATTCATGACATTTATCACTATAAGAAAATTCCAGCTTACCGACAGAATTTACCGACAAAAATGATTTTGTCACTAAATTTTACAATTACCTACAGAATACAAAATATCATTTTCCCCCAAATTATACCAACAAATTACCGACAGATTATCGACGGTTTTTCAATTACTGACAGATTTTCTGAGGTATTTACCAACAGTTTTAGATTCTGTAGGTAAATTTTTACCTACAATGGTTTTACCAACAATGATTTTACATACACTTTACAATTTTCTTAACATTTACCTATAGATTTATCTGTAGGTAAACTGGTTTTTTCTTGTAGTGTATGTAATCATAGATAAATGTATTTAGAGAAAAAAGAGTGAATAACGCCACTCTGTTCTTTAATTTAGTGTTTTCTATTCAAGTCCTTTGCTAAACCTTTGTTCCAAGTTGAAGTAACAATCTCCCCTTGTCCCTCTTTCCCCACTTGAATCGCATAATTAGAGTGCAGTACAATAAATATCACATGTGACATGGCTAAAGGTATTGATTTCTTGTACATAACTCCAATGACCCTATTAATGAGACGTTACCCAAGTGCCCAAGTACATTGTTTTTAACATGTGTCCCATTATTGGTATATGCTTTTGTGGATATTTGGCCCATTTCCTAGGCCTAATAGAACCAACCCACAAAGCAACCAACCCAATTAAAACCTAATCTCACCTTAAACCTAATCAGCTGCTTAATATATAATCCTATCACTCCAAGTAGCAGCCAACAAAAAGAAACACTCTCGGTCTCTCTCACCCAGCTGCCATATTTCTCCCTTAGATCTCCTTCGTGCAAAATCGATCGATTCTTGGTGAATCCCTGAGATACATGTGAGTGGTTGTTAGAGTTGTTCATACTTATGTGTGTGCGCTCCGAGAGGTTTTTCGGCCTAGTTTATTTCGCCCTTTTCCAACGAGCTTTTCGTTCGGTTTCTCTTTGTGGGTTTTGGTGGGTTTGGAAGGCTTTTGGGTTGTGGGTTCTCTTTGTGGCCAACCTTCGGTGCTTTCCGGTTTGAAGATGGTGACGGAGTCCTCTTCACATATCTGAGCTGAAGGATTCGAGCTCGACTTCCAGCTTTGCGTTCTGTCCGTTTCAGCCCGGTACCAGATTCGAGTTTTGGTCAAACTCATTTTTCTATCAGTCGATTCAGCCCGGGGGAATATAGTTTGAGTTTATACCTTGTATTTTATCGCTTTATTAGAATCGGTTTGTAATCCCTAAACCCGACTCCCGTAGGCGGATTATTGTAATAGTTCTATTTGTTAGAATCAGAATATTCAAATATCGGCTATGGCGATCCTGGAGCGAGATGACAATGGGTCGATACCCAACAGCCGTATCGAGACTCCCTCATTGTGGTGGTACGAAACCCTTACCATAGGGTTTCGCTGGTAAAGCGGCTTGAACTTCTTGTTTATCGTTTTTAGTAGCGTAACCGCTTGCCGCGGATTTATTGCTTTCGTAGTTTAAATACTGCTTGCCGCGGGTTTATTGCTTGTGTAGCTTAAATACCGCTTGTAGCGGGTTTATTACTTGTGTAGCGTAAATACCGCTTGCCGCGGTTTTATTTGTTGGGATTTGCTTGCTATAGAATTTTAGGTTGCTCCATGAGCCTTTTATTTCTATGTGGTGTTTGTTGTCCGTTTGCTCATTTTTCGCATTTTTGTGGCCTTGAGAATTGCTTCCACTGTATTCTCTCGAATTTGTGTGTTTTTGGTTTTGTGATATAACCTACTTTGTGTGGTGTTGTTTTCTTAAACTCGTTGTGTTTTTTGAAAATGGCTATGTTTGGTTATAATCTTGAACCGTTTAATGGCAAAACTGATTTCTCTATTTAGCAACAAAAATGAAAGGTATTTTAATTCAACAAAAGGTGTATAAAGCTATTATGAACACTTATGTTGACATTGATACTAAAGAAATCAAAGCTTAAACTGATGAGTATGCTTATTCCTCTATTATCTTGAATTTATCGACTTTATGTTAAGAAAAATTGGTAAACAAAAATCACTAAAGAATTGTGGGATAAATTGCAAGAGTTATATACTTTGAAACATCCTCCCTAGTAAGTTGTTTTTACTTGAAAAATTCTTTAGGTTTAAATTGGATTTAAACAAAGATGTTGATGAAAATCTTGATGTGTTTACCAAGTTAATTCAAGATATAAAGTCGATCGATAAAAAAATATTGATGATTATACTCCTATTGTGCTTTTAATGCAATTCTGAATCGCATGTTGATGTTAAATCTGCAATTAAGTATGGTAGAGATTCTATTACTCTTTGACATCAAGTTGTTAATGGCTTAAAAAGCAAGGAACTTGATTTAAAAGTTAATAAGGGTGGTAGCGGGACCGGTGAGGTTATGCATGTTCGGGGTAGGTCCCAACATAGGTTTGGTAACCAACAAAAACCCGATAATCATCAAAATTAGAATTTTATCAAGAAAAAAGGAAAAAAAGTAAGACTAAGTCTAAGTCTGACCTAAGGGAAGGAAGTGTTATAATTGTGGTGAAGTAGGTCATTATATTAGGGATTGCCCTAGTAAGAAAGGAAGCGGTTTAATTTTAAAAATCGCTAATGATCAAGCAAATTTGGCTTCTAGTAGTGAAAATGCGGTGATGTTTTTATGGTCACCGGAATATGTGATGTGCCTATTGTGAATGTGCATTCAAGTTCGTGTGTGAAAATAAATGGTTAATTGATTCTGCGTGCACTTTTCATATGTCCCCATTTAAAAATCTATTTTCAAAAAAAGAAGTGAAAAATAGTTTTGTTTCTTAATTGAGAAAAATGTAATGTTTTTGGAATTGGTGATATTTGCTTGAAAATTGATTCTCGTTATGCTTACACTTTGAAAAATGTTAGACATGTGCACGATCTATGCAATAATTTGATATCATGTCTTTGCATTAAAGAGATGGATTAGAAGGTAGGTTTGGAAATGGATTAATGAAAATTTTGAAAGGATCTCTAGTGATTTTCAAAGTCGCCAAAAGGAATAATTTGTATGTTTGCATTGGTAAACCCGTGTGTCTTTTGCTAAAAATACTATGAATGTTGTCCAGGAGGATAAAACTGATTTGTGGCACAAAAGACTAGGTCACATGAGTAGTAAAGGTCTTGAAATATTGCACAAAGCTGGGTGTTTTGGTAGTGATGTTTTATCTTGTATGCCTTTCTGTGACTCATGTGTGTTAGGCAAACAACATAAAGTGAAATTTCCTAGTATCTCCATTTCCTAATCAACTGCATGCACCGATATACTAGAATATTTGCATGCGATGTGTGGGTCCGTCTAGTGAACTCACTCAAGGTGGAAATAGGTATTTTTTATCTATCATTGATGATTTTTCAAGAAAAGTATGGGTTTTCCTAATGAAGAACAAATTTGATGTGTTTGAAAAATTCAAAAGTTGGAAAACTTTGATTGAGAATCAAACTGGAAAAAGGATTAAAACTCTTAGGACAGATAACGGTCTTGAATTTGGCAATAATTTGTTTGACAATTTATGTGTCTTTGAATTTGGTATTCGAAGGCATAAAATCGTGCCTTATACACCTCAACAGAATGGTGTTCTTTGAGCGTATGAATAGAACCTTACTTGAAAGGGTCCTGGAGCATGCTTGCTTCCTCGACTTTAAAAAAGGTTATGGGGTGAAGCTGTTCATCTCTATCGCTTATTTGAAAAATAGATCTCCGTCTCAGTGCCTTTGAAAGGAAAATGTCCTAAATCTGTTTTTTTTTTGGTAAAGAAATTGATTTTTCAAACTTGAAGGTGTTTGGTTGTCTTTGCTTTTGTTCATCAAAGAGGTGATAAACTTGAACCAAGATTTAAAAATGTGTTTTTTAGGATATCCTGAAGGTGTGAAAGGATATAGATTATGGCTTAGGGTGAACCTGGATTTAAAGCTATAACTAGTAGAGATGTCATTTTTAATGAATCTGATTTTCCTTGTTTATCTCAAGCATCGCCTTTGCTTGAATCAACTGCTCTAAATAAGGTGGAGCAATTGTTTGGTATGAGTCATATTGATGAAACTCAAAAATCGCATGTTGAGAATGATAATCACTGAAAATATTCCCGAAAATCAACTCAAAATTGCGAGCATACCTGAAAATGTTGATAATGCTGAAATGCATGATGATTTGGTTGATTTGAATGATAATGAACCTGGTGAACTTGGTAATTATCAACTTGCTAGAGATAGAACTAAAAGGAATATTAGACAACATACCAGATTTGATGATTTTCAAATGATTTCCTATGTGTTTTCTGTGTTTGAGTCTATTGATAATTGTGAACCTAAATCTTTATCAAGATGCTTTGAAATCTGAACATTCTCAAGAGTGGTTGAATGCTATGCATGAAGAAATGAACTCTTTACATGTTAACAACACGTGGATACTTGTTCCCAAACCTGAAAAATGTTCATTGGTTGATTGTAAGTGGTTGTTTAAAGTGAAGAATGAGAATGATTCTGTAAGATATAAAGCTAGGTTAGTTGCGAAAGGTTTCACTCAAAAAGAAGGAATAGATTACACATAAATATTTGCTCCTGTTGTGAAATTTACAACTGTTAGGATCATGCTTGCTTTGACTGCTCAGTTTAATTGGGAATTGAAACAGTTAGATGTGAAAATTGTTTTCTTACATGGTGATTTAACTGAGAAAATCTATATGAGACAACCTGAAGGTTTTGTGGATAATAAGAAATCTGATTTTGTTTGTTTGTTGAAAAAATCCTTGTATGGTTTGAAACAGTCTCCTAGATGTTGGAACAAGAAATTTGATGATTGCATGATGTCTTTGAATTTTAAAAGAAGTAATTACGATCATTGTCTTTATTTCAAAGAAAATGCTAAAGTGCCTGTTTTCTTGTTGATTTATGTTGATGACATGCTGTTAATTAGTCCATGTGTTAAAACTATTGAGCATGTTAAAAACTGTCTAAGTGCTAAGTTTAACATGAAGTATCTAGGAGATGCTAAAAGGATTTTAGGAATGAACATTGTGAGAGATATGAAAAATTCTGTTATTTTTCTAAACCAGATTTCTTATGTTGAGAAAATTTTGTGTAAATTTTCTATGTTTGATTCAAAACCTGTCAATGTTCCTTTGGCTGCTCATTTTTTGCTTAGTAAAGAACAATCCCCAAAAACTGAGCATGATGTGAATTCTATGAAGAATGTGCCATATTCCAATGCTATAGGTTATGTGATGTATCTAATGGTTAGCACTAGACCTGATATTGCTTATTCTGTTAGTTGCTTGAGTAGATACATGTCTAATCCTGGAATTATACATTGGAGTGCTGTTAAATGGCTTTTGCGATATTTGAAACATTCTGTGAATTATGGATTGAAATTTTCCAAGTGCAAATATGGTGTTAAATTGAAAGGTTATGTGGATTCTAATTATGCCAACGATAGGGATAATAGAAAATCAACAACATCTTATGTGTTCACTTTGTGTGGTTCATGTATAAGTTGGAAATCACGATTCTGACATTGTTGCACCGTCTACAATCAATCAATATATTGTTATAATCAAGCGTTGAAAGAAGTTGTTTGGCTTAAAGGCTTGATTTCTGAAATTGGTTTTCTTGAAGATAATGTTGTTGTGTTTTCTGATAGTCAATCCGGTATACAATTGTGTAAGAATCCTGTTTTTCATGATAGAACTAAGCACATAGATGTAAGGTTTCATTATATACGTGATATTGTTGCAAAAGGCTTAGCTAATCTTGAAAAGATACCTTCTGAATTTAATCCTGCTGATATGGGTACCAAATACTTGTCTGTTAGTAAATTTTTTTCTTGTTTGAAAATTCTGAATTTTGATACCCATGATTGAACAGATATGTTGCACTTGATCTGTTATAACTTGTTGTGTGCTTGTTATAACTTGTCTTAATGTACTATGTGTACAATAAGATTACCTTACCCTGTCCCGTGTTGCTATAGCTTGCTGCGTGCTTGCTGTGATGTCCCTTTGTGTTATAGTTTGCTTTGTGCTTACTATAATTGTATTCTCATTGTACTATGTGTATAGTGAGAAAGATCGGCGATGATGAATGTGTGTATGACTCGAGTCTTGTAAACTAGAATTGTGCCAAGGTGGAGAATGTGGATATTTGGCCCATTTCCTAGGCCCAATAGAACCAACCCACAAAGCAACCAACCCAATTAAAACCTAATCTCACCTTAAACCTAATCAACTGCTTAATATATAATCCTATCACTCCAAGTAGCAGCCAACAAAAAGAAACACTCTCGGTCTCTCTCACCCAGCTGCCATATTTCTCCCTTCGATCTCCTTCGTGCGAAATCGATCGATTCTTGGTGAATCCCTGAGATACATGTGAGTGATTGTTAGAGTTGTTCATATTTTGTGTGCGCTCGGTTTCTCTTTGTGGGTTTTTTTGGGGGTTTGGAAGGCTTTTGGGTTGTGGGTTCTCTTTGTGGCCAACCTTCTGCTTTCCTAGTTTGAAGACGGTGACGAGAGTCCTCTTCACATATCCGAGCCAAGGATTCGAGCTCGGCTTCCACGGCTGCGTTCTTTGTCGTTTGCTTCGGCCCCGCATGCAGTTCGAGTTTCGGCCAAACTCATTTTTCTATCAATGATTCAACCGATTGACGGGAATATAGTTTGAGTTTATACCTTGTATTTTATCGTTTTATTAGAATCGGTTTGTAATCCCTAAACCCGACTCCCGTAGGCGGATTATTGTAATAGTTCTATTTGTTAGAATCTGTAATATTCAGTCAGCTATGGCGATTCGGAGCGAGATGACAGCGGGGTCGATACCCAACAGCTTTTATTTTTTTTTAAATCGAAATGGAATGCATGTAAATATCACAAGGGAGTTGGGTGGTAGCCGATCCTATTATTACTATTGTGTATTATTTGTAAGGTTTGTTTGATCACAAATCTTGTTGGCAAATATCGCAGTGTTCATTCTGGGATCAGACACTAAAACATAACTGTGTATTTATAATGTAATAATCGAAATAGGTACAGTTCTTGATCCTGTAATGGTATCTCAATCAAACATTTTGAACACAAATTTAAGGAACATCATGTCATTACAAAGGAACAAAATTACGATGTTGACTAGCAAGAATATGGCTTAAACATTGTGTACACTGAAAACAAGATTAGTTAAAATTGAGACTCAAGTATAAGTTATAGGACTATTTTGCAAACTATTCAATATGCAGGACTATTTTGTAAAATTATACATAGTTACAGGACTATTTTACAATTCAAGTATTTTACAAGATCTTTTCGCAACCTCATTTTAGTTACAAGACTAATTTTGCAATTTTGCCAGAAACTTGATGAAAACCTCGAATGTCTTTTCATAACTTGGTGACACGGCACTCTCAACGTTTGACACATAATTTGTTCATTTCTAATTGGGTAATTGGTATTTTGACTGTAATTTGGGAGATGCAAAATCCAATTACCCTTTCCTATTTCTCATTGGAAATGCCACTACACGACTAAGTCAACTGTCAACGAAAACAAACAGTCAATGCATTTCCAAGAATTGAAACCTCCGCATTAATAACTTCTCTTACTGTTTGGTTCTCCTCTTCGATCAACTTTCTTCAAGAAAAGAAAAAAGAAAAAAGAAATGGAGTCCCTCTAATTTCTTTCCTCTTTTCTTTCTTGATTGATTTCTCACAAAAAAAGTTCACATAATTTATTTCTTGTTTGGGTTTTAAGTGTTTGGTAGATGATGGGTTGGAGGTATAAAGCAGGGTTGGGCATGATTGGAGCTTTTGTGTTGATATGGGTTACTGCTGCAGAGGTTACCCAGGTTGGCCTTCTCTTTTTTCTTCCCCAAAATATGCGTATATGTATGTTTACTTTTACTGGTGATGTTACTATTTAGATACTATTTGTAGTTTTCCTGTATCTTTACTGTTGCTCGTAGAAAATCAACTTGTACTTGGTGTTGAATTGATGTATTAGGAGTTGGAACAGAACCAAAATCTTGGGGGTTCTTGTTTTTCTTTTTTCCCATTTGTAGTTAATACTTTCAGCAATTTTATTACGCTTGCAATTTGTGGGGATACTATCAGTTTTATATTAATTTCCTTCATATTAGGCTGTAAAAAAGACATAAATTATAGAGTTGGTATGCTCATATTTCAAAATTCTTAGGACCAAATGAATATTGCTGTGATGGGTACTTTAGTTGTACAATATCAGTAGTGACCTATTGTTCATTGTTCCTCCAGGTTTCTTGGTTGATGAGAGGCTTCCTGATGTATATGAGCTTTATTGTGTATGAACATAGGTGTAGATCTTGGACATGATATCACTCTTTATTGCCCTCCAACCTTCTGATAGTTTTATGTCACTATTTATTTTCGTCAAACATGTGTGTTGTATATACCACTCTTTGTTGACATTCAGAGAGTGTTTATAAACACTTAAAAAAGTGATTTTCAGCTTTTAGCTGGGAAAAATAACTTTCTAGGATATGTTTGTTTGGTGATTGAGAGAAGTTTTTGGGGGTAGAGGGGTTTGATGTGATGTATTGAAACATGTGTGTATTAGTAAAGAAATACAACGGGAAGCATAAGCATAATAAATGTTTGATTGGTGATTATTGGAAGTGGGTGATTGGGGATGTGAAACAAACATTTAGTGTTTGCAAATGCCAACTTTTGCTTTTGCTTCATTTAATCAAAATCTAAAAGTTGGGGGTGCGGTGCTTCTGATTTCAGAAAAGTGCTTTTGGTATTTTGTATATATAAGAAGAAGATTGTCTTTGACATTCTTATCCTCAATTTTTTTTAATCATAATCCATACTTGCACTTTTCTCTTCCTAAATACCCGTACATTCCGTACATCAGTGTTTTTGTGTTTCTATCCAACAGCTAATTTTGAAAGTGTTCTTTTCCCAAACACTTCAACTTTGATTTTTCCAACTTTTAGATTCATTTTGCAAACACTAATCCTCAGCTACTTTTGTTTAGCTTTTGAAATTCTCATGTCAAGCTGAATACCTGTTTAAAAAATGCTTTTGTTCTTCTGGCTATTTTCGTATTCACTTGTGAGGATTAGGTTTTCTAATGGAACTTCTGACTGATGTTTTTGATGCACAAGATTTCAGACATTGGAGATCTATGAATTTTTATTGCAAGTTTGCACGCCGAAGAAAATTGACATTGTTGAAGTTTGCAGAAAATTTTTACAGAATACAGACAGCCTTTTGCTCTCACATATTTGTGGATCTCTCTAATGGTGGTATATCTTCCCATAGCAATTTGTAGAGATTGGATATACAAATTATTGGGCGGAAAGTGGATTAAAATTCCTTTTAGAGTCGATGAAACAAAGGACGATTCAGATGGAGTGTTGAAGAGCTACCTTATGACAGACATGAGTTTAAGCGAAGCAGAAGCTGGACAACCGTTATTGTTTAAGAACCTGGAAGATGACTTCCAAATCCTCGACGAGACACATGAACTTAGCTTGTGGGAAGTAATCACATGCAGCCTTTATCTTGCTCCCTTATGGTTTATAACAGAGGTAGTTTTTCAAGCATTCTGCATTTTTATTCTGACATTTATGCCGCCAATGAACAAAAAAGAATGCAAAGCCATTATCAACCATAGCAACTGCCATTATCAACCGTCATCATCTAAGCATTATAACAACAATGCCTTTAATTCCTGTAAACATTATATTATCAAATTGGAAAAAAAGGCCTTCTATTTTGTATTTGTATTTTGCCAAGTCCAAGTAATGACTTTATTTGTGTTGATCTTATATGGGTCTCTTTGTTGGATATTTAATTGCCTATCAAATCATCATATTGATCGCTCCGACAATCATATAAAATTTTATGAGTTAGTAATATCAGCATCACTACTTCATGCATAAGTATAAATAGCCTCTATTATGTTAAATTAAAGGGATAATTACCAAAAAAAAAAAAACATTTGGTTCGGGCTAATTACTGAAAAACCCAGAGGTTTTTGAAAAAGCCCCCTTGAGATTTTATTCCGTCGTATATTTTCCTCCTTCATAGGCAAAAACATTTCAAAACCCCCTTAAGTTTAAGACATAATCAAACCTAATGGTGTTTTTTGTAATTTTGAAAAATCTCTGGATTTTTTTGTAATTAGCCCAGGGGGATTTTGTAATTATCCCTAAATTATATGCTGGCTGTAATTTATGCTCCTGAGCAAAAGACATCTATACTAATGGATACACCATCACATGGGTGTTCGATTATATAGGATAATAAGTTTTTCTTCAAGCTAGTTATGCCTATAATTGACTGTGTCATCTAACTTATTGCAGTATTTTTCAAACTCTGCTCTGGCGTATACCAGTGTTGCAAGTACAACTGTCTTGACTTCGACTTCAGGGCTCTTCACACTTTTCTTTGGAGCACTAATTGGACATGATTCTGTGAGTGCTGCGAAAATTGCAGCTGTTTTAATTAGTATGGCTGGTGTTGCAATGACTACTGTGGGAAAAACGTGGGCCCCGGATGAAATGCTTAGCGCCGCTGAGTAAGTGTGGCTGGTGTTCTTAGTTTCGATAAACTGTCATCTGTTTATGTGCAATTACAACCATTATATAAATTCATTTTTTTCGTAACTTGTGCAAGCTTGTGGAGAACATTTGTGCTGAAAGTTCCCTTAGATGTGGAAAGTTAAAATATACAACTGTGCTTGTGTACCTTAATAAGTGACGAACAGATGCTTCTGATGATTTTTACTCTGGTACCAAAGATCTGATGATTTTTACTCTGGTACCAAAGACATAAAGGCAGCAATTTTTTCTGCAAATATTCATATCCAAAGTACAGAATTAATATATAATTGTTTTGAGAATACAAATCCTGGGAGGGGAGGTGTGATGAGAATCGGACCCCAAACCTCTGGTCTGGGCTTGAGAGTCTTAACCATTCGACCACTATCTAATTCCCAGAATTAATATATAGTTTCACATGATAATTGTGAAGTGCTAAGTATTTTAAAATTCAGGTAGGATTAGAATTTCATTCGGTAAACCAGTTTCGTCTTTCACTAGATTGAATCAGGGTTTTATTTCTATAGTCACTAAAGTTGAATACACAATGTTTCTTTTGGTTATTTGGGGTTAAATCAACTTTTTACCTATGATTACTATTAATTTATCATGTTGGCCAGGACAAGAAGGCATTCCATCACTGGAGACATTTTTGGTCTGCTCTCTGCAGTATCGTATGGATTATTTACAGGTATAACTATATCGGTGAAGCTTTGTTATTTCAGATAAAGACTTGGTTTAAGCCTTATTTTGGCAATATGTACTTTCACAGTGCTTCTCAAGCGATCTGCTGGATCAGAAGGAGACAAGGTTGATGTACAAAAGTTTTTCGGTTATATAGGACTGTTTACTTTATTTGGTCTGTGGTGGCTTGGTAAGAATTTAAAACTTGTAATATTTTCATCCTAATTCAAACCTTTTGCCAAAAGTATTTTGGAAGTTCATTCTTTTAACATCTGCATGAAATTCTTATTCTGGACAAAAACCTTACCCCCGTCCCCTGGCCGTCATTTAGTTGTAGACAGTGTGAACTATAAAATGCCTACACCACAAAAAAACTTATAGTTTACTGATAAAAATGATTTTGTAACTAAATTTTACAGTTACCTACAAAATACTGACATAATAAAAAATATTGTTTTTCTCTCGAACTATACAGACCATTTATTGACAAATCACCAACACTTTTAAAATTTGCGACATAAATATGTTAGGTATTTACAAACAACTTTAAATTTTATCAGTGAATATTTACCTACACTTTATAGCTATCTTAATACTTACGTTCATATTTTTCCGTACGTAAATTGGTTTTTTATTGTAGTGCTAGACTTGCTAAATTATGTCAAAATGATTTAGTTTTATACTAATTGGGTAAATTTCAAAAAGGTTTTATACTTAATTACTTATGAGGAAATTTTAGAACTTTTTTTAAATTAGTTTTCAAACTTACATTTCAAAATAATTTTATACTTACAAACTTATTTAGTTTTACACTTACAAATTTACCCTGTAGTCTTGCGAAATGATTTTGCTGTTCTAGCTCGTTTTCTTTACTCTGCTGTTCTGCATAAATATGAAAATTTGTTGTTCCAACAATCTGTTATATATGTTGTGTTTCTGTTGTTGCGTTTTTTTGTTCCAGCGTGGCCGCTTAATGTCCTTGGAATCGAGCCAGAGTTAAAGTTTCCTAGTTCAGCCTCTGTGACTGAAATTATTCTGCTCAATGGCCTTGTAGGAAGTGTTCTATCAGATTATCTATGGTATGGACTTTCTGATATACCCATACGTTATCTCCTTCCTACTGGAAATGAGAAAAAAAAAAAAAATCTGTTTCTGATGAATTACCATGTTTGTGCCGAATGCTGTAACAGGGCACTCTCTGTCGTTTGGACAACACCGTTGGTCGCAACACTAGGCATGTCCTTGACGATACCCCTAGCGATGCTAGCCGACATGCTAGTCCATGGTCGCCATTATTCTGCCGTCTATATCCTTGGATGCATTCTGGTGTGCTCTCTTCTTTCTTGATTCTTATTCTCCTACTCTCTCATTTTTTTTTCTTTAAT
Organism: Rehmannia glutinosa; assembly: GCA_016081115.2. NCBI lineage: Eukaryota > Viridiplantae > Streptophyta > Magnoliopsida > Lamiales > Orobanchaceae > Rehmannia > Rehmannia glutinosa. The sequence goes on from CM071927.1 coordinate 33,688,587, forward strand.
TTAAAATTATATATAGGAATGGTTTATTTCTAGTTTTTCTTAAATGATTCTTCCCTTAGGTTGAAACTTCTTTACTGACTTTCCATTCAATTCATTCAGGTGTTTGCGGGATTTATTGTGGCCAATATAGCGGACCGATTTTCTTGTAAAAGAAGAGATAGTTAATCAAATGATATTTTGACCTTAGGTTTAATTAGTATCTAATTATCTGACACATTTCGCTACCAATAGTTTTGTGTAATAACTTTATCACAATCTATACAAATGTATATTTTTGTGCCATAAATTCTCTATTAGGTCTCTTGTGAGACGGATTCACCGTGCAACAGAAGAAAAAAAATAATTTTATGTGTAAAAATGTTACTTTGAACGTTCTACCAGATGTTACATATTAGGTAAACATCTTTCATTGTACTTTAGGTCATCTCCATTCTCCAACCTATTGCACCAAATTTGGTGGATTTTTTTATAATAAATTTGGTGTTTTGGTGTAATATTGTCAATATCATCTTCAATCCATTACACCAAATGAATATTTTATTATTTTTTTTTCATTTTATACAAATTTATTTATTATACAATTATTTCATTTCTTTGTATTTTATTACTATTAATATAATTAAATAAAACTTACATTTAATTAATACGATATTAATTAAATAAAATAAATATTATAATTAGTATTAGTATCTCTTTGAGTTTATTATAATTATTTGTTAAATATTAGCATTTACAAAAAAATGTTAAGTTTAGATTATTATAATTATTGCTAAATTTTAATTACTTTTGAGTTATTATAAATGTACATCCAAATAATTACTAGGACATACGAAATTTAAATAATTAAAACCATGTTATAAATTAATTGTATATAAAATTAAGAATACAATTGAAATTTAAACTTTAAGAAGAAGAAATGTAAAGGCAAATAGGGGATATTGTATTACAACAAATTTGGTGTAAATGAATTGTGTTACACAAAATCTAGTGTAATACAATTCACTCCACAAAATTTGATGCAAGGTCTAGAGTTGGGCTGAAGAGGATTGTTTTCTGCGTATTTGGTGTGATAATGTGGGATTTGAAGTTGGGTTGTAGATGCCCTTAGTAGTGATGTGTTGTTGGTCACCGGGCATAGAGAGATGTTAATACAACCTTCAAAGACTAAAAGCATTTTCTAAGATTTTTTTAAGGTTTAGATATAAAGGTTGGATGATTGGCTTTTTGTTCCACTCATTTCTATTTTTGTAGAGAATAGTGTGAAAAGATTATTTGAAAAAGGGAATAAATTTTGATAATGTGATTGAATATAAGAAAGAAATGTGATGATGATAGTTGATGTGATAAATTTTCAGTAAAATAATGATTGAGTGTGATTGATGATTTGAAAAATAAGAGAGAGTGAATAGTGTATTCGTGATATAATTTTGTAATGATTATAGATAGTACTTGGTAGTCGGTAGTGATGTTTTTATATTAATATAATAATTTGATGTGATTGATGATTGGAAAATCAAAATGAATGGATATTGTAATGTTTTGAATTTTTTTTGCAAACAATTGCATGTTGGGGAAAAAATAATTTATAGAAATTTTTGCAAAAAAAGTATGCCATCCATCCACAACAAAATATCCTGCTCTTTTGGCAACATTCAAGACCATACAGAGAGAGAGAAACAAAAAGAATCCGACCTGCCGGATTCAAACCAATGACCTAAGGATTATCTGTCATTTCAAACTACAGTCTCCGCTCTACCAATGAGCTAAGATCGGTTGTTGAAATTAATGACTCCAAAGTAAATAGTATATTTTGCTATCTTTGAATTGCAGCAAAGGAGCATATGATATAAATGTATGGTAATATATTTTTGACTTTTTAAATTAGCATGAATCAAGTTGGAATTAAAAAGTCATAATTAATTAGCCCCCATCCAAGTCCAACTAATAGTTAGTCACGGCTATTTAATAGACGCTTAACTACTCTATTAGCTAGCGCATACCGAACACGAAATCCGTTCAAACTCGTCTCCGGCGCATTATTATATATATAGACTATAGTGGTGATTAATTGGCATCACCACCACCACCTGTACCGGAAAAAAGTGAAAAGGAAAACAAAAATGTTTGGAACAGTTTCAACTCTAAAACTTCTAACTTTAGTATCAATCAGGGCTCAAGTCTAACTTCTCGATCATTTATCACATTTTGATAATATAATAAAGGGCAAAATAAAATGAGACCCCTTGAATTTGGCATTATATCTCATTTATCCCCATAAATTTACAAATATACCACTTACCCCCCTCAATTAAATTAAAATATAGAGTATGGACAAAAATACCCTTAATAAAAATGAATATACATACTTTTTAGTAATATTTTAATATTTTGTACCATATTTGATTTACATTCTTATTAAATTCAAAAAATAATTTATTTTTCTTGTACATTAAGTAATTTAAATTTTAAAAAACTAAAGAAATGTAAAATAAATAAACAAAAAAATTAAATATGAATGATTAATGGAAAAAATAAAAAAATTAACTCTTTAATTTAAATAAACTTTCAATATTATAAAAAATATGAATAAATATATTTTCTTAAACCTAATTTAGTTATAAATTTTACACTTCTTTATTTCTTTCTTGCTTAGTTAATATAATTCGTAGTCCAAAATATAACATTAATAAATTGCCATCTTTAAGGAATAATCGATATTATTAATGAAACGAATTAAAAGAACATCCAATTAATTCGATTAAAATATTTTATACACTAAATCTTGTTATTTGAGCAAAGATTGTTCAAAATATTTAAATATTACCAAAGAAAATATGTATTATTCCTTCTTTCTTACTAAACCATTACATATATCATTATATTAAAAATATAAATTTTCAATAATTAAAAAAAATAATATGTATGTATATTCAGTATACAAAAAATATATTTTTTTCATTTTATTTGAGAGAGTTTAAAAACTGAAAGTTATTTTAACACTCAAATAATCAAAAATAATTTCTATATTAAATATTTCTTTATTTGTTATACTCATCTACTATTAAAATATTTTTAATTTTTGAACTTTTGCTTTCAAAAAACAATTATTTAAACAAAGAACATAAAATCAAAATTGAGGTGCAATTATTAAAATATGCTAAAAACAATTGTTATTAAGGGCGATTTTGTCCAAACATTAAATTATACTTCGATTGAGAGGGTAACTGTTACATTGACAAGTTCAGGTGGGTAAATAAGACATATGGCCAAATTCAGAAAGTGTTATTGTATTTTGCCCTATAAAAAACCAGTCAAATCATTACGGGCAAACAAAGCTTTAATATTTACCTTTCCCATGATGTCAAATCATTAATGGCAAACAAAACTTTAATATTTACCTTTCCCATGATTTTAGGGTAATCCTCTAATTATTTTGGGGGTAATTCGGGGAAAAAAAGCCCATGAGGTTTGAGAGAATTACAAAAGAATCCTAGATATATTTCAAAATTATACGTTTGATTTTGTCTTATATTTTTATCCATTTATAAAATGGAATTTGGTGATGTGATCAAATATTTTATAATTACGTCTTTTAACTTTTTTAATATTGCAAATAACTCGAATATTTCTTCTTATATTTAATTAATTTCATCATTCAAATATCCCTCTATCTTTCTCTTTGGAAAAGAAAAAAAAGGGAGTTTGGTTAACCGTTGTCTTTTAAATCCGGTGAGTACAAATGTATGTGAAGTCTACAACACAAGTTGTTGGAAAAGAATAATAATACTTTCTCTCTCTTCATATCTTTCTCTATGCCTTCTATATTCCTTTCAAAAACTCTATTTTTTCTCACTCCCTAGAGAGAATAGATGAATCACCTAAATTAGAGTGCAATTGGATATCCTTTTATTTTAGAATTTTTCTTTTTGTTAGAAAATAATGATGATTTTTTTTTCTGAAAGGAAAAGAATGAGTTTTGATAGTGTGATTAGATATGAGATGAAAATGTAATAATGAAAGTTGATTTGATATAGAAATAGTAAAATAATGATTGATAGCTAAAAATATGTGAGCGGATGAATAGTAGAATTTGTGAAAAAATAGGTAATAATGAATTAATGATTAGTGATTTAATAGTTTTTTTTTTTTGAAAAAATGAGTATAAGTGATTGATGGATGAAAAAAGTGAAAATGAGTGAATAGCGTATTTTATGAAAATTTTCATAAGAATTCACATTTTTTGGGTAAATATTTTTTTCTAGCAGAGCGAAAATGAAAGTTTTCATAAGCAATCGCAGCCTTAGATTTTTTTTCCTTCTTGTTTTCTTAGTTTTCCTTCATGGGAATGATTTTTCTCCTTGTGGCACTTTAGTCTCCTTTTATGGGAGTGCTTAGTTTTCCTTTGTGAGAATTTTTGTTTTGTTTTTTTTTTTAATTTTTCTTTTAAGATTTGGTCATTTGGCAATCGATTTGGCCTTTTTGGTTTCACATCTGACCAATTTGGTGGTTGATCGGCTACAAGGGGTGATTTCTCATGCCTTTCCATTGTAGAAAAAAATACGTAATGGAGTTAGATTCAGGCATAATGAAGAAAAGACGAAGATATTATCACAAAGTTGAAACTGCTAGTTGTTGTATGAAGTTTTGGTTTTCGTCAATTGTAACTAAGTTTCTCTTTGTTCTTCTTTTTTCAATTTATATGTATTTTCTTATTCGTATGTATTTTTTCCCGTTGTAGCCTTTTGTTTTGAAAGTTTTGGATGTTGACATGAATTTTAATTGGTCTAGCCAATTCTCCGCTTGACTCTTCGTGTAGTCAATGTGGTCTTGAGTGATTTGTATTCGTTGTATTTTAGAAGTTTGATTGAGTTTCAATAATAAAAATATATCGTTTAAAAAAAGAAAAAAGCACAAATGTATCTGTATTAGCCAAATTGTTGGAGAAATTAGCACTCCTAATCCTAATGCTACAGCAAAGCCCTACTCATTTACACTTTTGCCCTTTGGTAATAAGATTCAAAGAAGGAACTGTTATGTTTAAGAAAGGGGCAATGAAGAATTGTTACTTAATTAGATATCTTGTTCCCCGGATGAGATCTTCTATTCCATAACGGCTTGTTTGGGAATGTGGAGATGATTAGGTAGGTACACGTAGAATAGAACTAATTGTATTGTTCATGATAAAAATTGGGAAAATCTATCTTTTGATTGGGATTAGTGAAAATATTTAAAACGTGTATCCCTATCATTTGTTTGACTACACAATTAAGTTGGACAATATGTTGAAATTACTATCATGAATCCTAATTTAATATTTAAAACGTTTATCCCTCTTTTTGGAGGCGATACGCGTGAGTCGCCTCCAAAAAGAGGGATAAACATTTTAAATACTCTGTCCATATCTTTTGATATACAATCGTCTATATGAATCCTAATTTTGTTTATTTTGGTTGCGGTAATGACTCATATATCGTTTTTACTGAATCGGCTTTGATTGTAGATTGTTTAGATAAGTACTAGCAACAACAATAATCAGTCATCTGCAAGCGGTAACTCTTTTCGACGCCCTCTTTTTGGAGGCGATTCACGTGTGCAATGCTATTGTGGTTTTGATTTGAATGTGCATACATCGTGGACCAAGTCGAATCCTAGTCAACGCTTTATTTCATGTCCAGTACAAGGGGTGAGTATACAGTTATTTAGTGAATTAAATTTTTAGAGATTTTGTGAGATTTTTATAATCAATCTAACATTATGTTTTATGGTTTATGTGTGTGCAATATGTTGACCAAAACAACTGATATGTAGCCAAACAAATGTGTCTTCTTCAAATGGATTGGTGACGGCTTTGACAACCGTTCTAAAGAATTGTTATCCGATCTGCACGACTGCCTGAAAGTTGTTAAGGGTGAATTGGAAAAGTGCAGAAAACGACAACATTCATTAGTTCGCCTCACAAAGATGTCGTGGGTTATTACTGTTCTCGTGTTAGTTGTTGCTTACCTGCATCACAAGCTTATGTGCCAGTAAATTAGTTGCTTTAACTAGTATTTGTGAACTTTTTTAGTCAGAAACAACTATTAATATGTTCCTTTCATATGTAGTATTAACCCAATGAACCATTTGGCCTGTTCATTTTGTGTGTTTAACTTTTATAAGGTTGTAATAATATCTAATTCAATTAAAATGAAAGTTTACGCTCCAAGTAGTTGATGAATCCTTATTTGCAATGCACATTTTAGATGCGTTATTGTAATGGGTGTAACTGTTAGCTTGAAATTGCCTCTGTAGTACTCGATTGGATGCATAATGTACACCACTTGGATGAACCATCAAATCTAAATATATTTATGCCTCCAGTAATTTGGCCAAAAATAACACTGACTGAATAACAGATACAACTTGCACACCCTTAGTCCATTCAAAGATTGTATGACTGATATACAATCCACAATGAAAAGATTCTCTGTTTACTTGTTATGTCGATATTGTGGTTTGTGTTGTCCATCTTCTTTTCATTAGAATCAAATCAGTCTATATTTGATAAAACAACTCTTTCCATTTTTAGATATTGGCTGATTTACATTGTAAGTTGTGTATGGAAATTATTTGGATGTTGAATTTAGAATGACCCCAAAAAGCTGGTAATAACCCCAGCTCATTGCATATTCCCCATAATATAGTCATTGACTGCTATTTATGTAGAATGGCTATAAATATAGAACAAAGTTCAATTAAACTGACCCGCAAAGCTTTGAGAGCATAAGTTGTTATAGGTTGCTTGATATAAATCTTCAAATGGCTCCAAGATTCAATGTGATTTAGACATACTACATTTACAACCTTGAATGGATGGAAAAAGCTGACAGATTCTTCATATCCGTGTCGTTGGATCAACAAATGCTAGGGAATTTTAAGTATAGCGATACAAATGCACATGCGCTCCTTGTAGCCCAAGCCAGCGTGAACAAAGAATTGGACAAATCATTTGATTATGAGTACATTCAGCACTCCTGTTAGAGATTTTTCTATCCGCAAGTCTACGGTGTCAAGTTTTAATATAGAGAAGTAAGGTTGTCGAATCCACATGAAATAATTATCGAATTATCGCTAAGTACTATAATATAGTAGTCTAACTTTATTTAGAAATTTAATATTTGATGGAGTTGAGTATACTAAAAATACCAAAAATAGATCAAGAATATGAAAATATCAATGAGTTTATCCAAATGATTAAATGAATTCTAGAGGTGTGATGAATCTAGTTATCCCTTATGTTATCAATATGGTTTATCAATCATCAATTACCAATTTATAAGTCAAGATTTCTACAATAATCATTTCCTCTCTCGAGTGGCAAATGATTTTAGAATTCAATTGGGAAATCAATATCTCTATAAAAATCACCAATTGAAATCTCAATAAAAGCTATGAATCTTGATAAATGACTTTAAAGGATTCACAAATCTCTCAATTCTATGAAATCCTAGGTTATGCTATTCCAAGGTCATGTATTCAATTATCTCTCTCAAGTGTCAAATCAAATACACCAAACACTCTAAATTATTGATCAAGTAATTTAGAAGCAATAGATCCAAATAGCACAAATAAATTGATAGATCTAGATTGACAAACCACAATTTCAAAACATAAGTTCAAACATAGATTACATCATCTCTCTAGAATTATAGAGTTTAGCTCATGATTAAAGAAAATGAATCCATAAGAATACAACAATACATCTTACAAGATATGAAGAAAGCAACAAAATAAGAACAAGAGTTGAGGGATCTTCTCTATTTCTAGATGACAGAGCCTCCAATCTTCTTATCCAAGCTCTTCCAAAGATGTCCCAAACCTTCTTCTTTGTCTTGTGGCTGTTTTCTTGTCTTCCCAAGGGTCCAAGATCCCTAATTTCAAGCCCCAAGACTAGTATTTATAGTCCACAAAAGTCCAAGAAAGGGGGTAGGTGAACCTGGGAAATTCCGCCCCGGGCGCTGCGGCGCCAGCACGATGTTGCAATTTTTACCGCTCGGGCGCTGTAGCGCCGGACGTTGGGCACTGCAGCACCCACATGCATCCGCCAAACCTGCTAACCCTGTCATGGGCGCTGCGGCGCCCAGGACCGGGCGCTGCAGCGCCCGCCCGTCCTTAGGCCAAAATGCGATTTTTCCTTCTTCAAACGCGATTTCTTCTTTCTTCGCGCCGTTTTTCATCGTTTTCTTCATTTCTCGGCTACCAAATCTGTATTGACTCTTCATCGACACTAATTGAAATAAATTGGACTCTAACGACTCTAAAAACACCCAAAAATAAAACCAAATCCTAATCTAAAATACTCAATTAATTGGTAAAATACCAACTTAACAAATACCCCCAAACTTAAGCTATTGTTTGTCCTCAAACAATTATAACTCCAAAATAAAAAACAAACAATACAACAACACAAGCAACTACAAAACTCCACAAACCAATAAAATTTGTCTAAATACTCATTTCACTATCAATCAAGCATGCATTTTGACATTGTGATCAAAAGTGTTGAATATTCATGACAATTCCGTTTACATTATTCAAATTGATTTACGCAATCGAATGTTATCAAGATTATCCACTTTTAGGTATCAAAAGATAATGATTACCGGATTCCATAAGCTTGTTATTCACACTAATCTCCACTAATGTAGGGTAATATAACACAAGGATCAATAGGGCTTTCAAAGCTTGTAATGTGGCTTAGGGTCAGGTATGAAAATTTAGGATTAAGTGGCTCAACTCACCCAAACACACAATTATTTCTTCAAATCACCAATTGCCAAACAAAATGGCTACCTTCACTTTTGTTGAATTTTCAATTATTCTTCCTTTACGAGCCTCAATTTTCAACATTTTTTTTATGATCTTCCGAAACCCCCAAACTTAATCTTTTGCATATTTTAACACATGGGGTTTCATATTTTCTGTTTCTCGGCAACTTCATGCGAGTGAACACATATCCTACTTATCACATCCTCCTCAACCTTCAATCATTTTGTGTGTATGAATGATGGTTAATTAGGATTTTCATATGTAAACTCAAGGTAAAAGATTGGTTGCTAAAGAAAAGGTTTAATAGGCTCAAAAGGGGACACTAGTGAAATTATATCGTACAAAGGTAGTCATTTTGGCTCTAGCTTATTCAAAGATGGCCTAAACCATTTCCTTAATGTTATTTCACCTAGGATTTCGCCTCAATTAGTGATCGAACAAGTTCTAGAATCCGGTGGGATCATACAAGCAACACTCAACTTCATTAATCATTTTCAAATAAGTTAACAGAATTATTCACCACTTAAAAGCATGCTCTCAATAGCTCAACTCGTGATCAACAAATCTACTTAGTCATGCGATTCTACGATTCAAAGAAACTACCCAACTCGACTCAACTCGATTTTTTTTTTGACACGACTCAAAAGATACAAATACTGATTACACCCCCAAACTTGAATTAAACATTGTCCTCCATGGAGAGTGAGAAAAACTTTCCTCAGTAGCGAGCACCTAGGACTCCTCATCGGAGTCGTGTGGTGAAAAGTGAGCAATAGGACCGGTGGTGGTGGTGTTGGGAATGGAATTGTGGGTGCGTCTGCTATAAATGCCGGGCAAGTACTCGGTTGTGCTCATTCACATATTCTTCCCATGCCGCTCTGTGGCGTTGCTCGGCTACAAAAGCCCTTCTCAATTCTCGTATTTTCGCGAACTAATGCTCGAAGGGTTGCTCGTGATCTCGAGCATCCGAACGAAATGTCTTGCCACGAACCGGATGGAGCGTGCTCTCGTTGGGCATGTGAGCTCAATAACTGTAGTCGGGATCAAGGATATATCCCGCACCCTTGGATTAGGCACACCACCGTCTTCGTCAGGAGCAATAGTAGCCGAATCTATAGGTCCCTTAGGCTTTTCCAATGGCTCGGAGCTATCCCACTTAACACCCCTCTTTTTACATAACCCACAAATTAAACTCGGTAAGACTAGTCCCCCGGATTTGGGGTGTAGCATTTTGTGACAAAGGGACGTTGTAATAATTATCGTTGGGTCGAATTGTATGTCAGTAACTAATGCATATAGAAGATGGGCTCGTTCCTTAGTGACACCACTGACATGCTTGGTTGGTATCAAATTGTTGCATATGAAGTGGTACCAAGCTCGCCCATACCGACTAAGACTCGTGTGCGGAAAAGCAGAAGCACCTCCCACCACTTTAATATGACGTACCTCAGTTCCAGGCCGACATAAGGTATTACAAATCTCCTCCATACTCGGTGGTTGCGAGATAAATTCAACATACGGTGAGTGATCCACCTCCGGTAGTCCATAATATCCTCTTATCGCTTCTGTATCAGTGTATACTTTTTGTACTCCACGTATGAAAACCTCCGAGTGATAGCCAGTTTTGGACTTCGCATTCGCATAAAACTCTCGGACAATATTCGGTGCGAATGGTCCAGGTTGGGCACAAAGTTTTTTCCATTGCTTCTGATGTATCATTTGTGCAAGTTCACCATCATTCGGCCCCGGTTGCAATCCCCGTTCCGCCGTTATACTCTTCGAGCATAATGTGTCATAATACAACTGTTGTGCTTCCAAGTTAATAAAACGGTCTTCAACATTTTCCTCGGAAGTACTTGCCACTCTTTTGCCCTTGCTCGCATTCTTTGTTCTTGGCATTGTAATTGATCTGGAAATCACATGAAAAAATAACACAAACAAAATAACACATAGAACGCACAATACGAGTTAGGGGTTAGGAATTTTGCAACAACTCAAGAATTATGCATCCTTGTCATCAATTCATGATCAAATAACCTTTAGTACACAATGATGACAAGAATCAAATGCCTAAGTGTAATATTTTCATTGAGACATTTTAACAAACACCTTGTAGGCATATATGCAAAGAAGAGATGAACACCAAATTTGAAATTCAATTCATGCCCAATTTTCAACACCAACTAATTCAAGCACAATATAGTCATATATCATCACAATTTATCAAGAATTTATCAAGAATTTTGAAATTATAATGATATTGAAAATTCCCACATTTTTAACCTAAGCTTGAAAATTTTGCGAAAGATGATGTACAATGAAGCTCACTTACCCAATTGATGAAGAAGGTGAATTTGATGATCAACTTGTTCAATTGCCCACTTGAATGATGTAAATGGAAGACTAGGTGGGATTTTTGTAGAAGAAGATGAAATGGCTTGAGGGTGTGTGTGTGTGTGTGTTGTGTTTTAAAACACAAGGCTTTCTCAGCCTTTTTAATCGTCCTACCCGGTTGGCGGCAGCATAGGAGGGACCAGGGAGCGCTGCAGCGCCCACATGCCCCATTTTCCTTCGTCGCCCTGTCATGGGCGCTGCAGCGCCTGCCCTGCTGCTGCCAATTTTTTTTTTTAATATAGAATTTAAAATCACAATCAACTCAAAATTTAAAATCACACACGGATTAATTCACACAAAAATCACACCAAAATTCAAATAAATACACACCAAACTAAAAGAAAATAAAATCACACAAAAATTTTGATCACACGAAAATCACTTGGGTTGCCTCCCAAGAAGTGCTAAATTTATAGTCGTTAGCCGGACTCAACTACTCGGGCTCAAGAAATTTCATCACCAAGTGGAAGATTTAAAACCTTCCTTACTTCGTTCCCGAAATAATGTTTCAATCATTGTCCGTTTACTTGGAACGAATTCCATCATTTCCTCTCAACTCGACGGCACCATAAGGAAACACACGTTCAACCACAAATGGTCCGGACCATCGTAATTTGAGTTTACCTGGAAATAGTTTCAATCTAGAATTGAACAATAACACTTGTTGGCCGGGTAAGAATTCACGTCGCAAAATCATTTGATCATGCCATTTTTTTTTGTTTTTTCTTTATACATTTTGGCATTTTCATATGATTCGTGATGAAATTCTTCCATTTCGTTTAATTGAAGTAATCGGTTTTCACCGGCCTTTTTCAAGTTAAAATTCAACTTCTTAATTGCCCAATAAACTCGATGCTCAAGTTCAACCGGCAAATGGCACGCTTTACCAAACACCAATCGATATGGTGACATACCAATAGGTGTTTTGTAAGCCGTGCGATAAGCCCATAAAGCATCATCGAGCTTTTGTGCCCAATCCTTTCGATTAAAACTCACCGTTTTTTCAAGAATTTGTTTCACTTCACGATTAGAAATTTTAGCTTGACCATTAGATTGCGGATGGTAACCAAGTGCAATCTTATGACGCACACCAAATTTAGCAAGAAGGTTATTAAATAATTTATTACAAAAATGCGTACCTTCATCACTTACAATAGCTCGAGGAGTACCAAATCGGGTGAAAATATGCTTGTGCAAGAATTTGAGTACTACCTTAGCATCATTCGTTGGTGTAGCAATCGCTTCAACCCATTTGGAGACGTAATCAACCGCAAGCAAAATGTACAAATTTCCATAGGACGCGGGAAATGGCCCCATAAAGTCAATACCCCATACATCAAACAACTCCACCTCCATTATGTTTGTCAAAGGAAGCTCATGACGCCGTGAAATATTACCAACCCTTTGGCATCGATCACAAGTCTTTACAAAAGCATAACAATCTTTGAATAATGTTGGCCAATAAAAACCAGATTGTAGTACCTTTGCAGTTGTTCGGGTTGGCCCAAAATGTCCCCCATAAGATGAGGAATGACAATGTTGAAGAATCTCTCCAATTTCTTCCTTAGGAACACAACGGCGAATGATAGAATCCGCGCATCTTTTGAACAGTAGCGGACCATCCCACAAATAAGACTTAACATCATGTAGGAATTTTTTCTTTTGGTGTGAAGTCAAGTCCGGTGGCAAAACTCCTCCCGCGAGGTAATTAACAAAATCTGCGTACCAAGGTAATGATGTCTCGCACGCATAATTTGTTCATCAGGAAATGATTCTTTTATTGGGCTTTCAATCACCTCGTGCGGTTGCTCAAGGCGGGATAGATGGTCGGCAACCACATTTTCACTTCCTTTTTTATCCCGAATCTCAATATCAAATTCTTGCAAGAGCAAAATCCATCGAATTAACCGAGGTTTTGCGTCCTTTTTTGAGAAAAGATATCGGATTGCGGCATGATCCGTATAAACAATCACCTTTGTACCCACCAAGTAAGCTCGGAATTTATCAAATGCAAAAACTACCGCCAACATCTCTTTTTCTGTGGTGGTGTAGTTTTGTTGGGCATTGTCCATGGTCCTGCTTGCATAGTAAATAGCTTTAAAAATTCTGTCTCGCCTCTGACCAAGAACGGCACCCACTGCATAATCACTTGCATCGCACATAAACTCAAATGGTTGGGTCCAATCCAGCACTATCATGATAGGAGCTGAAACAAGTGCCTTTTTTATCTGTTCAAATGCTTGCAAACAAGACTCATCAAAGCAAAAGATAGCATCTTTTTCAAGGAGATTACAAAGTGGTTTAACAATTTTTGAAAAATCTTTTATAAATCTCCTATAAAATCCTGCATGCCCTAAAAAGCTTCTTATGTCTTTCACATTTGAAGGTGGGGTAGCTTTTCAATAGCCACAACTTTCGCCCCACACTTCCAAACCTGTACAGAAATACGATGCCCAAGTACAATCCCTTCTTTGACCATAAAGTGACATTTTTCCCAATTAAGTACAAGATTAGTTTCCTCACAACGTTGCAAAACAAGAGATAAGTTATGCAAACAATGGTCAAAAGAAGTACCAAAAATAGAAAAATCGTCCATAAAAATCTCCATGATTTCCTCAACCATACCATGAAAAATCGCCATCATACACCTCACGAAAAGGTAGCGGTGCATTACATAATCCAAATGGCATCCTGAAAATGCAAAAGTACCATATGGACATGTAAACGTTGTCTTTTCTTGATCCTCAGGAGCAATGGCGATTTGATTGTACCCTGAATAGCCATCAAGAAAACAATAGTATTCGTAACCTGCCAACTTGTCCAACATTTGATCAATAAAGGGGAGGGGAAAATGATCCTTACGAGTAGCTTTATTCAATTTCCTGTAATCAATACATACTCGCCATCCTGTGACAGTTCGTGTAGAAATTAATTCATTGTTATCATTTTTCACAACTGTCATGCCTCCCTTTTTAGGAACAACCTGTACCGGACTCACCCATGAACTATCAGAAATGGCATAAAATGATACCTGCCTTTAGCCACTTTAAAACCTCATTTCTCACAACTTCTTTCATTGCGGGATTAAGTCGTCTTTGGTGCTCAATAGATGGTTTATAAGATTCTTCCATTAAAATTTTGTGCATTATAATGGAAGGACTTATACCTTTCAAATCAGAAATATACCAACCCAGAGCCGACTTATGCTCACGAAGCACACGCAACAACTTATCCAATTCGAGTGAAGATAATGAAGCAGAAACAATTACCGGGTTAGTTTTATCTTTTCCCAAAAATGCATATTGAAGATGTTCCGGAAGTTCCTTTAGTTCTAAAGTACCTTTCGGAATATTTTCAATATTGGCATTTTCTAATTCTTCCTTTTGTTTTTCTTTTACAATTTATTTAGCCTCAAGGGAAAGAATAAACTCAAGCAAATCAATATCATCACTAACTTCATCATCACATTTCATTATTGAATTAATCAAACAATGTTCTAACGGATCTTTTAAATCTTGTTTTATAACCTCCGTTTGATCACATTGTTCGATCATATCAATAAAATGACATGTTTGAGGTTCTTCTTGAAATTTCATTGCTTTATAAATATTAAACAATACCTCATCATATACCCGTAATGTTAACTCTCCTCGTTGCACATCAATTAGAGCTCGTCCCGTTGCTAGAAAAGGTCTTCCAAGAATCAATGGCATTTCATGATCTTCCTCCATATCCAACACCACAAAGTCCGTCGGAAATATGAATTTATCCACTTTGATCAACACATCTTCAGTCACTCCTCTTGGGTAGGTGAGTGATCTATCGGCTAATTGCAATGTGATGGTGGACGGCGTTATCTCTCCAAGGCCAAGTTTCCTGAAAACAGATAACGGCATAAGATTAATGCTAGCACCTAAATCACAAAGAGCCTTATTAAAATAAGAATCACCAATAGTGCAAGGGATAGTGAAACTCCCCGGATCTCTTAATTTTTGTGGTAGCTTTCTTTGCAAAATGGCGCTACACTCTTCTGTGAGATTGACCGTCTCGTATGCCTCCAACCTTCTTTTTCTCGACATCACATCCTTCATGAATTTTGCATAGTTTGGCATTTGCTCAAGTGCATCGACAAAAGGGATGTTGATGTGAATTTTCTTGAATATTTCCAAAAACTTGGAAAATTGAGCGTCCAACTTTTTCTTCTGAAATCTCTGTGGAAAAGGAAGAGAATTTGGTAACACATTATCAGAATTGGAAATTGGTTTTACCTCAGTTTTTGCATTTTCTGATTGCTTATCAATGCCCTCTTCATTGTGGAGTGTTTCAGAGCTTGCTTCAGTTCATTGGTGGCGTGAGTAGGCATCTTTGGCTCATCTTATTCCGTTCCACTTCTCAACTTAATGGCCTTGCAATGCTCACGTGGGTTCACCTCGGTGTTACTTGGAAACGTATCAACTTTCTGTTTGAATTAATAGCCGTGGCCAATTGACCCACATGTGTCCCCAAAGATTTGAGATGACTTTCAATTGTTGTAACCCTTGAACCCAAATTTTCTATGTTAGAATCGGCCTTGTTCATCCTTGCTCTTGTTTCTACAAGGAATGAACTAAGTAATTCTTCCAAAGATGGCTTTTGTTCTCCCACGTGTGTACTCGTACTTGCTTGATTCTGATATCCCAGAGGTGGTTGCAACACATTTCTCGTATTGCTATACGAGAAATTTTCATGATTGCGAAGTCCCTGGATGATAATGCATCGGCAATTGATTCCTTCTATTGTTGAAACCCCGATTGTTCACATAATTCGCTTGTTCCGTATCGGGATTCACAATTTCTTGACTTATCTCCATGACTGCCTCTGGTTGTTGTTTTCCACCCAAATTTAGAGTAGCAATTTGCTTTGACAAGGCGGAAATTTGAGAGGCCAATGCAGACATAGTATCAAGTTCAAGAACACCGGCAACTTTTCTTGGCGTAGATCTCTCAGAAGGCCATTGATAACTATTGGCAGCCATTTCTTCTAGTAAAAGCATGGCTTCACTTGGAGTTTTAGCCATCAATGTACCTCCCGCTGCAGCATCTATAATAGTTCTCGAATGCCCATTCATACCATTGTAGAAATACTGAACTTTTTGCCAATCTGCGTACCCGTGTTGTGGACACCTCCTCAATAATTCTTTGAATCGCTCCCAAGCTTTGTAGAGTGGCTCAAAGTCGAGTTGATGAAATTGAGCAATCTCACTTTTCAGTTGAAGTGTCTTGCTAGGTGGAAAGAATTTTGCCATGAATTTTTCAGTGAGATCATCCCAACTAGTGATACTTCCAGGTGGGAAGGTTTGAAGCCATTGTCTAGCTTTATCACGAAGTGAAAACGGAAATAACCTCAACCGAATAGCTTTACCAGGAACCCCATTCATTTTGATAGTGTCACATATCTCGAGAAAAATAGCCAGATGAGCATTCGGGTCGTCTACGACACTACCCCCAAACTGATTCTGTTGCACCATGTTTATTAGGGCCGGCTTCAATTCAAAATTATTCGCATTGATAGGTTGGCGAACAATGCCCGAATAGTTTTGATTCGTGGTTGGTCGAAAATAGTCCCGAATGGCCCTTTCCGGTGGTGCAATAATAGGTATGCGTTCTTCATCATCACCGTTTCCTGCCATTTTTGCAAATTCAATTCTTCGTGCGGCTCTAATCTTTCGAAGTGTTCTTTCAATTTCTGGATCAAATAAGATTAAATTAGCACTTTTATTTTTTCGCATCAACAAGAGAATGCAAAAATGACAATAACCCTATTGTAACAAAAAACCAATCTAAATTAAAGTAAAACTACTAAGTAATAATATTAGCACAAATAAGATGAATTATTCCCCGGCAACGGCGCCAAAAACTTGTTAGAGATTTTTCTAACCGCAAGTCTACGGTGTCAAGTTTTAATATAGAGAAGTAAGGTTGTCGAATCCACAGGGAATAATTATCGAATTATCGCTAAGTACTATAATATAGTAGTCTAACTTTATTTAGAAATTCAATATTTGATGGAGTTGAGTATACTAAAAATACCAAAAATAGATCAAGAATATGAAAATATCAATGAGTTTATCCAAATGATTAAATGAATTATAGAGGTGTGATGAATCTAGTTATCCCTTATGTTATCAATATGGTTTATCAATCATCAATTACCAATTTATAAGTCAAGATTTCTATAATAATCATTTCCTCTCTCGAGTGGCAAATGATTTTAGAATTCAATTGGGAAATCAATATCTCTATAAAAATCACCAATTGAAATCTCATTAAAAGCTATGAATCTTGATAAATGACTTCAAAGGATTCACAAATCTCTCAATTCTATGAAATCCTAGGTTATGTTATTCCAAGGTCATGTATTCAATTACCTCTCTCAAGTGTCAAATCAAATACACCAAACACTCTAAATTATTGATCAAGTAATTTAGAAGCAATAGATCCAAATAGCACAAATAAATTGATAGATCTAGATTGACAAACCACAATTTCAAAACATAAGTTCAAACAAAGATTACACCATCTCTCTAGAATTATAGAGTTTAGCTCATGATTAAAGAAAATGAATCCATAAGAATACAACAATACATCTTACAAGATATGAAGAAAGCAACAAAATAAGAACAAGAGTTGAGGGATCTTCTCTATTTCTAGATGACAGAGCCTCCAATCTTCTTATCCAAGCTCTTCCCAAGATGTCCCAAACCTTCTTCTTTGTCTTGTGGCTGTTTTCTTGTCTTCCCAAGGGTCCAAGATCCCTAATTTCAAGCCCCAAGGCTAGTATTTATAGTCCACAAAGTCCAAGAAAGGGGTAGGTGAACCTGGGAAATTCCGCCCAGGCGGCTGGGCATGGAATGGCTTCTTGGCGCTAACACGATGTTGCAATTTTTACCGCTTGGGCTGCTGCAGGCGTTAGCTACGCCACATGCATCCGCCAAACTCTGCTAACCCTGTCATGGGCGCTGACGACGCCAATCGAGCCAGCAGCCCCGCCCGTCCTTAGGCCAAAATGCAATTTTTCCTTCTTTAAACGCGATTTCTTCTTTCTTCGCGCTGTTTTTCATCGTTTTCTTCATTTCTCGGCTACCAAATCTGTATTGACTCTTCATCGACACTAATTGAAATAAATTGGACTCTAACGACTCTAAAAACACCCAAAAAATAAAACCAAATCCTAATCTAAAATACTCAATTAAATGGTAAAATACCAACTTAACAGATACCGTACTTTTTATTGGATCAAAAGGAAACATGGAGTAAGATACGACGAGCCAACCAATACTGTGACAGCACCTGACTTTGTATGAGACGAAATTTTCAAGTTTTTTTCTTACCTTTGACAATGTAATTAAATTGTCATCCGTCCTTATAACAAGATGGAAAATCTTTATTTACAATTTCATTTTGTCTACTATTTTTTAAACAGAAAGATGAATTCGGACTTGCATATCAAGAGTTCGGTGATCCAGATTGGGCAGAGTTGAAACTTCTGTTTGGTGAAATGCATGCTAAGCCTATTCCGGACGGTGTGGAGGTTATCGATATTTCCTTTGACGGCGAAACGGAGGACATTGGAAATCTCCAGGGGTTGCCTACACCAGAATCAGGTTGGAATAGAGGTAAGAGGACATTGTCTTGGCCTTCACAAGATGAATCTTTCTGGAATTATCTGGCCAATTTATGTCCTCAAATGTCGTCCGGCTCTGAAAGTTCCGTCAACCAACCTGTTAAGCCATGTGACAACAAAGACTACCCCGGTCCATTGTTTTATCGCCGTCCAAAGATTGGATCACGGCCTCCCCGCCCACGTCTGCTTTCTCCTGCTGCCAGTATTGAAACAAATGGTTCTTCTTCCAAGCCATCCTAACATGCTCTAGGGTCTCTCCATTGGTGGACTAATTTTCCAATATTTTCCACCTGATGTTCGAAGGAAAATGTTGTTCCTCTACTAATTAAATTTGTTATATGAACGTGCCTTCAAAAAGTCATTATTGAATTACATACAAATCCAATTGTACTAATTAGCGTGATATGCTTATGAATTTTAAAAGCAAATGGAAATGCACAGCCAAATTACCTTAATCGCCGATTAGTCCATTAAAAAAGTTAAAAAGTTGGACGACAATCAAAGTACAGAACATACTTACAAACCTAATCATAGATTAAAAAAAACATAAAACTAAATCTGATTAAACATAATATTATAACATGGTTCCCCTTAATCGTCCATCATTTAACAAACCCCCCACAACCATAATCCTAACCCTTTTCCACATATGAAACCCCCGCCGCATCAATTTTTGTCCACCACCGAGCCTTCCGGTTCCTCCGCATTGCCTCCATTGTCATCATTGTGGCCACCATTTCCACCTGGTACATCCTAGAATACCACTCCCTCATTCTCGCATTACGGTCCTCATTAGCATCATCCATACTGTCATCAGAGGAACCGTCAATCTCTAGTGGGTGGTCTCGTGTATACCCAGGCACACCATTGCAGTCAATGGTGGCAGCCTTCCTTATGTTAAAAATATAGAAGCATTCGCTGTAACGAGAGAAACCGTTATTGCGGAAGAACCGATTGATGTTGCTCTCCTGCATTTATTTAAATGCACATGTTAACTAATGTAACACAAAAACCAATGTATATGGGAATATTCATATAAACTGTATCTTACCACTCCAACATGTTCATGGTACTCCGGTGTGGCGGTGACTTTGTTGCAAAACATATCGTAGTCAACACCTAGAAGCTGTATGAAATCACAGAAATCCTTGAAATGAGTTCTCAACATATGAATCCTCTCCTTCATAGCAGATGTTTTGAAGTTTCGTCTGCATTTGATGGATAGTTCGCGAGCAAGTGGAAGGAAGATATCGTTGAAAGCGGCGGCGTCTGCAATGTTCTTTGTTAACTGGCAATGACGGAAGAACATACGGTAGCATTATTCTTCTTCAGCTTCGGTCCATCCAACACCAATCATGTCGTTATTCATGACCTGGTTTCTCGTGCGTACCATCGCTATTGTCAAAATATTTATGGTAATTTATGAAGACATAAAAAACGAAAATACCAAAGTAACAATGGAAGCCAAAGAGACTTTATACCATTCACATAACAAAAAGACTACATTTAAGAAAATTAAACTCGACCTCATTTTCGATACGACTTCTATGTTTTCTGCTTCAGATTTCACCAAGCCAATGTTCTTGAACCAAAAATGACCTTCTCTTGCCTTCCTTAAATAGACAAAAAAACATTCAATTAATTGTGCATGTTCACATCCACGCGATTTGCTATATTAATTGAATGAATTATCCCACAAAGCGGTGGGTAAGTAATATATATCCGAAAAGCCATCATGTTTACAAGACTATTAAATGCATGGAATGACTAATGACGGCTAGATGGAATCAATGCACAACCAAATCAAGGGAAACAAACAGACATTAGTGCCTGTTCAGAGTTATCGAGTATCCTTTACTGATTTTGCCATAAACAAGTCAAGTTGCATTAAATCTTTAATCCACAGATGAGTACTGAATGGTCATATCATAAGTAGGCTCGACATATTTGAATCCTATCATTTAATACATAAAAAGACAGAATGGAGTGTAATTTCATACATTAAAATTTCGTCCAAAATAAAGTCTGGAATATTATACAAAATATTTCACACCATTTACATGCCATAGGGTACGAACACGCCCTCTGCGTACACGGATATTCATGACCTGAATGGAAAGACATGCACTTTGTTAAAGTACATGTCTTACATGCACTTTATATGCAATTCCATTCACAAAAATTCATAGGCATCCATAAGATGACCTTCAAAGTAACTAGTTCTTAATAGCGTAGCAAACATAACAAAACATAATTAACAATTTGGTTTTTTTACAAAACATCAATACTGTCATCACCCCCAGTATAAGATTTTGCCCTCACATATCATGCGTACCATAACAGCCCTGTTCTCAGATGATAGACTGAAAAAAAGATCCATGTCCTTAGCATCACCACACAATCGCTTCGACACAACAATCTTATCTTCAACTGATATGAATTGAATTTCATTGAGAGCATCGAAGAAGGCCACCCTTTTGGCTGAAGCATCTTGCTCAAATCCAATTGTGCGAGCTATGTCACCCAACATTGATTCAGTTCTCTATAGGAAGGAAGTCATTGCGTTTAGGAATCGCTCCTCTAGGGGGTCGTCACTTGCTTTTCTTTTGTTACACGTCTTACTTTTCGTAGTCCTGCTACCTTCACCACGGAAAACAGATGTACCATCTGCCTCGCTACCTGGAGAAGGAGTATGGGAGGTATTTTCAGGAACATTTTCCTCCTCGGCAGCTTGGTGTCCACTTAGAATATCCTGAATAACGTCATCAAAACCTTCAGCATTTTGTCCAGTCGCTCTATCCTTCCCGAAGATTTCACACCAGTCCTTGTAATATGGCCATGATTTGAATCGCATTGTTTGCATTTGGATCACTCTGTAAACAAGTTAAAGTTTTAATACAACAAATAACAATGTCATAATATACACATACGTTTACATCAGGTCATAGAATTCATTGTTACCCTAACGTAGTCATTCCATGCCTCGTCTTTGACAATCAATGTGTGAGCTGAATTATTCCATGCAAACCCAGAAAGGCGAAGCATTGAACTCAATGAACCGTAGTCCTTCTTCCATACGTGGATTTTCGAACTGATATGTGGTATTGCTCGTAAATTAGTACCCGGAAAGGCTTTTTGCATTGATGGCTCCAAAGCAACTTGATACCCACTTTTGAAGCCATTGTCACATTTCCAGCCTCGAACTATGGCCTCCTTCAAGGCATGCAGGAGGACATGCTCCTCTTGGGTTGTCCACGATCACCTACTATGAGTAATGTTTTTTCGTGCCATCGGTGGTTTAGGAACATTTTGACCAGTTGACTCCATTGTATGTTTCCTACATTATTCCAAAATATGACATAACATGTCCAAAATATGCACCATAAAAAAACTTGGAAAAAAACAACCACATGATTACATTTAATACGATTTCATCATACAATGATAATGACAAATCAAACTGTCATTACAAAAGTTATTGATACACATACAAATCATAAATTCTTCAATAATACATATATTAATTGTTTGAAATTGACTAATACAAGTCAAATGTTCTTATCCAACAAAAACATACAAAATAACAGAAAACTTGGCTCATGTTCTAAACCGTCCATGTTTGTCTATATTTGCACACAATGGTGCACGTTCATAGGATCTCCATTGATTGTACATGGACTGAGCTAAGTCATCACGCCAGTTTGTCCAAATTTGGGAAGACTCTACAACATCAACATAGTCAGGATCAGGTGCATCGTTATTTTCGCCAACCACATACTCAGGGACCTCGTCTTCTAATGGATCAACCACCATAGTTGTTCGAATATAATTCTAGAGAAGACAACATGCCATAATTATGCGATTCTGTGTTTTGACAGGGTAAAACTGCTTACTTCTTAAGATAGCCCACCGCTGTTGCAACAAACCAAAACACCTCTCAATTACGTTGCGAGCCTTGGCATGTTTAAAGTTGAATTTCCCTATAGTTTTGTGGAGCTGACGATCCCGACCCCCATTCATATAAATAGTACCTAACGCCTCTGTATGGTGTAAGAAAGCCAGGTCCATTTGTATATCCACAATCACACAAGTAGTAATTGCGTGAAATGAAATTAGCATCTTATTATTAGGAATCTGTTAAAAATTGTATTCATGAACTCCACTTACTAATGTGATTATAATGGACACTAAATAGCTCTAATTCGAAATTTACAACTAACTGTTGGGGACTCTCAAACCATTAGGCCTAGTCATGTCATCTCTTAAAACTCGGCTACCAACAGTTGATCCTTGCCATCCGGACAAAATGTATACGAATTTCATGTTTTGATCACACACAACCAACACATTTGTGGATGTGATTCCCTTACGATTTCTATAACATATTTTTTCATTTATAGGTACATGTACGTCAACGTAAGGTTTCATCTAAAGTACCTAGACAACCCTATGTTAACACCAAAACATGTTAAATATTTTGATTCTCAATTAAGAAAAACAAACAACTGGTGGTTCGTAATTAGTTTGTAAATTACCTTAAACCATTTTCACTTGTCACCCGTACAGTCATCACTTACGGGTACGGGTTTCGACAACAAAATGGTGTGAAGCCTTAGAACAACTTTAAGCACATTATTAAAGTGGGTGCTAATGGTGTAACCTGATCTCTTGAAGTCAAATTTGATGACAACATTCTTTTTATGATGTGCCAAAACAGACAGGAAAATTGCTACTTGCTCAGAGATTTGGACATGTCTTGTTCGTTTTAACCCACCCAAAATTTTCTAGAAGGAAACATAGCCTACCAAATGCATTTCTATCCATACGTAGCTGTTGGATACATGTGGTATCGCTATCATGGATAATTTCATGCAAGTGTTTAATTTGATCGGGTACATGGTCAAGCATTCTATATCGAGTAGGGGCTACATGTTGTCTACGAGGACAACGTCTTCGAATAAAACGCAGATGTAGAAAGTAAAGAGGAGAAGTAATATTTGGAGCGATGTCATTAGTTCCTCAACAAGTACAATAGGGTATTTAACTGATTATGGCATTTGCCAAATTTTGTTGCAAATGTGGGGTGAATTTGATGGGTGTTAAGATTTTAGGTGTAGGGGCATTAGCGCCCTTAAAGCAGGCGCTAATGCCAATAGCGCCTACTGCAAAGATTACTTTTTTTATTTTCTGACACTTCAGGCGCTAGTCAAACTAGCGCCTGCTCAAATCTGCATATTTCTTCCCAACCGTGTACAACACTCCATCCCCAACCAACTAGGGTATAAATGAATCAAATTGAACAGAATATAAATATATTTTATTCGTATTGGCCTCATTCATAGAATATTTTTATATGATTTTTTTAATATCCAAATATAAAAACTGACAAAAATAGATTTTTATTATTATTTGAAATATATAAATTAATTTGAATATTTGTATTTAAAATTCTAACCAATCTTTATTTATAGTAATGCAAAAATCTGCATTTCTTCTCAACATGTGTACAACACCCCATCCGCAACCAACTAGGGGTATAAACGAATCAAATCGAGCAGAATATAAATATATTTTATTCGTATTGCCTTCATTTACAGAATATTTTTATACGATCTTGTTTTTAATATTCAAATACAAAAACTGATTCTTATTTGAAATATATACGAATTAATTCGAATATTTGTATTTAAAATTCTGACATATCTTTATTTATACTAAGCAACTTTTTAACCAATGGCTATGATTTATTTAAAATTCCGACATATCTTTATATATACTGA
Organism: Rehmannia glutinosa; assembly: GCA_016081115.2. Lineage (NCBI taxonomy): Eukaryota > Viridiplantae > Streptophyta > Magnoliopsida > Lamiales > Orobanchaceae > Rehmannia > Rehmannia glutinosa. The sequence goes on from CM071927.1 coordinate 33,713,231, forward strand.
GCAGGCGCTAGTTTGACTAGCGCCTGAAGTATTAGAAAAAAAAAGTATTTTTTTTTATTTTTCTAAAAAAAATTTAACTAGATTTTTTTTTAAAAAAGGGGGGGTGGGAGGACGGGGCCTGAGTTGGCCCCCCTAGCTACGTCATTGCCTACAATTTAGGTTTGATTTATGCTTCTAAATAAATATCATATTCAAATCCCACAATTTAGGCTTGATTTATGCTTCTAAATAAATATGGTAATATTTGTACACGTGTCAATCATCTGTGCGGTGTAATAGGAGATGAAACACTCTTCTAGAATAGAAGATCTCATCCGCTTTTTCCCAGCTAGCTATGCACTCTGCCTGCACATCAAAACAAAATCACTTGGACGTTCACATGCACATCAAAACAAAATACACTTGTTTATAAATAAAGTGTTCTCGAAATTGCTCATTTGCTCAGCCATTATAATATTTGAGAAATGGCAGTAGGTTACATATTCCAAGTTAGTCCTTTCTCAACCTGGAGGGGCAAAGTTACTTCTGGTAAGCATTACATGCACACAATTTCCCTTTCCAAAGCATTCCAAGCTTTACATAGTACTGATAGTAGCTTTCTTCATCTCAATAGACTTAGCTAAAGAACTATAAGGCTTCATTTGGGTTTGGTGGAATTTGGATTGATGGATTTTAAGCTGGGTATTTCAAATCCATGATAACAAATTATTTGAGTTTGTTTTGATGAAGTCATTCTATAATTGATTTTAAATCATTGGAAACTATTTTTGGAATTATTTTGGAGTATTTCAAATTTATCATAGATATAGTCATTTGAAATCCTCCTATCAAATTCTTTTAAATCCAAACATTCACATCCAAATGCAACTTAATAGTGTTTTTAGGACTACATCAACATGCTCGATGTCCTTACTCAGTGTTTGCAATCACTAAGGCTCCATTTGGATTGATGGATCTGGAGCTAAAGATTTCGAATCCATAATGAGAAGTCCATTGAGGTTGTTTGGTTTTGGATGAAGTAATAATGAATTTCAAATGGGAAGCTATTTTTGGAATATTTTGGAGGTTTCAAATTCATCTTAGATAAAGTGATTTGAAATCTTTCCCACAAACCCCCTCTTTAAAGTGATTTGACAAATGACAACTTTTGCTTCTAAATTTCCTTCGTTGAATCATAATCTAAAAGTAGGGATGTGTGTGCTTTAGATTTCTAATTGTGGTTTTGGTTTGATTCTTACAAATAAATTAACTCTTTTATATCTTTTTCACCAAAAACTCTCAACATATGATTTACAATTTTTGATTCTATTTGTAAATACTGCAAATTTCTGATTTTCAACTAATTTTACTTCTGCTCCAATAAATCTCTTTCTTCTAGAAACATAGGCTGCGTTTGGATATGGAAAACTTTTTATTTACGTTCCACTAGAGAAATATTTTTAGCCCAACATGTGATTGTTTGTGAAATTTTTCAGAAAATACACTATTCACTCACTTTTATTTTTTTTTTCTCTTATCAATCACATCTATACATTTTTCAAAATAACTAATCATTATTACACATTTTCCTACAAATTTCACTATTTACCACTCACACATTTTTAACTACCAATTCTATCCAATTGTTATTTTATTTTTTCCATATTCATCATTACTTTTTCATCTCATATCCAGTCACACTTTCAAAATTCATCTTTTTTCTTTGAAAACTTCTTTTACAACTATTTTCTCTAGCAAAAGAAAATTTTCAAAATGAAAGCATATCCAATCGCAAGCTTAAGGGCCTATTTATTTATGTTTCGCTGACGTGCGTTTTGGTCAACAAGCGAAATATGTAAAAGATTTAACACGTGGAAATGAAAACGCGTCGTAACGTATGTTTATTTCTCGGCTAATTATGCCTTTTTGTATTTTGCCGAGCCGAATATCGGGGTCGGTTTTTCTTATAATTGGTTACAATTGCCCTCCTTTTCTTTCCTCCTTTTCCGACTCTTTATACCCCTTTGAGTAAGTGGGTTTACAATAGTCATCTTTGCACTAACTATTCACTAATTAATAAAATGGTTAAAAAACGACACATGTCCCTCTATAGTTGTGCATATCGTTTTAAAACTTGCCACTTGTCGACTTCTCTTCATGATTCTCCGACATGTGGCGCTTTAAATACCAATAAAGTGTTCAACATGGGCATGTGTTTATTTTTATGAAGTCACATCGCGCGTGCGTTTCATCTCGAAACTTGGGCTCGGGGCTCGGGCTCGGTAGCCGTGTTGCGGTTGGGCTCGGCACTGTTGGGCTCGATAGCGGCAAGCCTAATTCGTGACGTGTTGTTGTACATCATTGTTGACGTCACCGTAGGTCACCTATTCAATATGTGTCAGGTGATGACGTGGATTAATTTTTCACAACTCGCTCGGGTATCATCAAAGGCCCCCAAGTTTGATTCCGAGAGAAGAACTTCAAGTCGGAGTTAAACTTTAATGCTAATGATGAACAATTAATGGGGAAACGGATTTCTCAAAGGTTTTGTTCTTTCCTGGTACTGTCGCGTAGCAATTAATGCTTGAAACGGCGCATTAATGGTGGGTTGCCATAAATGACAGAACACGTGGCGTCTTGTGGTTGGACCAATTTTGCGCAGAACCGGAAAAGGTACGCTCGATTCTGTCGGCGGCGTGCGTGGGGACGCGATGTTTTTTGATATGTTTGACGCTTTTAAATTTTTAAAAGGCGTGTCTTTTTCAAAAATCGTCGCGCCTATCGAGAACCCTATCTATAAATACCTTCGTTTCCCTTCATCATTCACTTTCGCAACCATTAACCTTTGAGCTAAAGCAAGTAGAACCGAGCAGAATTTTCGGGTCGGCTTTCCAAGTTCAGAGACTTCAAACTTAGGTATTTTTTCCAAATACTCTCCCTTTACCTATAAATGTCTTCTTTTGAGGATAGTAGGAGTCGTAGTTATAGTGTAGAGGTTGAAATCGAAGATCCCCCTCGAACCTTCTCGTTTCTTTCTCACCAAAGACGGCCAAAGACCGCCTCATAGTCCGAGTGTCATTCGGGATATCTTCTCCGGACTCTTATCGAGGTGGAACGCTTTAGAGCGGACGATACTATCTTCGATCCGACGCCAGTGACAGTTTTCAGAGAAGGAACGGTGTATCAACCCGGACTGGAACAAGAGAGTTCTGGTGAAGAATCACCGAGTGTTGATTTTAGACAGTACCAGTCGGAAGAAGAAAATATGGACCCATTGGAGCCGGAGCGTGATAATGTAGAGCGGGTAGATGAACCATCCGGCGATTCAGGGCCGGAGAGGCCGCTAGGGCCCGTAGGCCACCGTAATGGCGACGGTCGGCATGGAGGAGGTCCTCGTCTCCGTGTTGAGCCTCGGTGGACGCCGAGTGACATAAACGATATCCCGAGCATGTTAATGATTCGGGAGGTGGATGAATTCCTACGAGGGTACCGTATTCCAAGTGGTATCGATTTTTGGGTGCGGACGGCACGGAAGTTCCCGGATTCACCAAATGGGTTGCATAGTTTGTATTCGCCCCCACCTTTTATATGGTTTGAGGTTTCCACCGCCGCTTTCCTTACGCGGTGGTTTTGTAAGTGGGGAATGCATCCGCCCCAAGTGCACCCGATTTCTTGGGGCGGGATCATCGGCCTCCTGGTGATGTTTCACCGGAAAAGTATCCTCGCCCCAAATTTAAGGAGATGAACGACCTCTTTGTTTGGCGAGCAACTCCTTCGTCTCGGGGCCACCGTCCGGGTGGTATTATGTACGAACCACCGGGTATCCGGATGGTTTAGTAGAAGGTCTCCTTCTTCTCTCAAGGAGTGGAAGGATAAATGGTTTTGGGTGGGCGGCGAGTGGCAAGCTCGCGTGGGAGATGGAGAGAGGGAGGTCGTTCTTCATCCTCCATCAAATTTTGTTTTTGTTATAGTAAGTCTTACCTTTTTCCTTCCTCTCGCTTTTGCCGTTATTGTTTCCTTTTGTAATTGTCTTTTCTTTTCACTTTTATAGAGAACCGGGGCGTCCAAGGGGCCTCTGCTTACCTTTTGTTCGAAGGTGGAAAACATCCGTGCTCGGGGCATAATGGATAGGCGGATTGAGAGGTTGGCTACCGAGGCCAACTTAGCCGCACTGCCTGAGGTCCGCTTGCCCGCCAACCCGAGGACGAGGAGCGGCTCGGGACGAGGTGGTGAGCGGGAGGTAGAGGTTGAGAGAGAGCCTCAACCGAACCCTCCCGGAATGAAGAAATACGGCCCCATTCTCCAGGGAGCAAATGGTGAGGACAGAGCAAGATACGTCGTCCCTGCGATGGCCACCCAGTAGGCGCATCATCTCACGCTGTAGGGCCAACACAGACTCCGAGCGCCGAGTGCGGTGGCTGTCCGAGGTAAACACTTATGTTTTTCATATTTCATTTTGAAACATCTTTCTTTTCTTTTGATCTTCGGCGACGGTTGCTTTGTGCGGGCGTGGCTTAGACTTGCGTGCATGTCTTCGCAGTGTGAGGAACACGGCACACGACGAAACTCGGCGTTTGTCGATCGACTGCGGATGTGGAGGCGGCTCGGAGAGAAGATATCCGGGCCGAAAAACGCCTGGCGACGGGTGCGGAGGCGGTGCAGCCTCCTCTTCAAAGGAGAAGAGGAATCGTGATGGAGGAGCCTGATCAGACCGAGGGGGTTGGTCGAACGGTACCCGAACATCCTGAACAGCCCCCTGAAGAGGGAGGTCCGCGAACTTTTTCGGATGACCTCGGCGGGGAAGGTCACTTCATCCCTCCAAGTCAGTGAGGGATGAATATTGCGAGGGATGATCGGACTACGCCCTCGATGGTTTGTGGAATTCGTTCACTGTGCCACAATCGACTGCAGAGCAAACGAGAGTTCTACCGGAGGAGCGGTCGGGCGCGATGAGTGTTCCACTCGTGCCTGGACAAAAGGTATCGAGCACCCTGCTCGGAGACAAGCCAAGAACAAATTCAATATCTTTATGGCCATGTGCGGCGGATGATTGGGCTCTTATGGCATGCGGTTGGGGAACCCGCGAGTTGGAGAAAAAATATGCCGACCGGAAAGGCGGCACGGGGATCTGCGGGAGCCTATGCTACCCTCAAGGGGTGCAAGAATCTTTTAAGACTCAGCGGATGAGGCTACGCTCGGGCCAACTCCGAGAGAGAGATCGCTGCGAGGGCCGAGGCGAGCGAGATCGGGCCCGCAAGGCCAAGAAGAGCTCGGGGTTAAGGTCGTCGAGCCGAACGTCTTTGCCACCGTCCGGCCGAGGAAATGGAGAGGCGTCTAGCCGATGTACGCAGGAGGTCAAGAAGGCCGCCGCCGCAACCGAGGAAGTTCGTAGAGAGGCCATTAAAGCTTACAAAACTCCGAGGAGTATGCATTCATGTTAACCTCGTGGCCATGCGACCCGACTTCCGAGAAATTCTTGATTTGATTAATGGCGGGCGTCTTCTTTTCGACTTGAGGAAGACCTGGCCCTCCGGAGGTCGATCTCGATACCCTTCGGCCGAAATTTGCCGAGGCTTCTAATGCGCAGGGCTCTCCTCCTCCGGACGTGGAAGAAGTTGGTTCCAGTGGTGCCGTCGAAATTCCGCCCCCTGCTCGTTCTTGATGCTTTTATATGTACCCCTAGGTAGGTAATTTGGCTTCGTGCCTCGAGATGCAATGGGCTCCGGCCTTATGTAATTATTTTTGAAGTAGAAATGAATTGTTATTTTCCTTTCCTGTGTATGTATTTCAAGCTTTTTGTGGATGCTCGGCTCTTTCCTTTTTGTAAGATTGTTGCCTGTCTTCTTTTTTCCTCTTATTTTCCCAAGTACGGGGCTCGGTTTTCAGTACTTCTGAGTAAGGGGATCTGCTCGCCTTAATCGATTCTTGTACTCAGGGATATAAACCTGTCCTTTATTTTGTTTCTGAAATTTTGTTTATGAACCGAGTCTTTATTGCGCTCGGCGCATAACTGAGTCCTTATTTTGTACTTGGTACGTGGCCAAGTCTTCACTTTATGCTTGGTGCGTAACCAAGTCTTGATTTCGGTGCTCGGTGCATAACCAAGTCTTTATTTTGTGCTCGGTGCGTAGCCAAGTCTTTATATTGTGCTCGGTATGTAACCGAGTCTTGATTTTGTGCTCGGTGCGTAGCCGAGTCTTTATATTGTGCTCGGTGCATAGCCGAGTCTTGATTTTGTGCTTGGTGCGTGGCCAAGTCTTTATATTGTGCTCGGTGCGTAGCCAAGTCTTTATTTTGTGCTCGGTGCGTGAGCCGAGTCTTTATATTGTGCTCGGTGCGTAGCCGAGTCTTTATATTGTGCTCGGTGTGTAACCAAGTCTTGATTTTGGTGCTTGGTGCGTAACCAAGTCTTTATTTTGTGCTTGGTGCGTGGCCAAGTCTTGATTTTGTGCTTGGTGCGTGGCAAGTCTTTATTTTGTGCTTGGTGCGTGGCCAAGTCTTGAGTTTGTGCTTGGTGCATGGCTAAGTCTTTATATTGTGCTCGGTGCGTAGCGAGTCTTTATTCGTGGTGAGTAAAAACTCCGTTTTCCTTTAAAGAGCTCACGAAATACCGGATGAAGGGATAATTCTTTGGAATCCTATCCGGATTGTAGATCGAGATCTTTATTGATAATACCGCTTCGGGTATGCTACGTTCCATGGATGCATAAATTTTTCTCCACTCAAATATTCTAGCCGGTACGCCCACCGATAAGATGTGGTGACCCGAAATGGGCCCTCCTGTTGGCTTCAATGGGTCAGGTTGAATGCCCGTTATCTTTTTAATACAAGATCGCCGACCAAAATCTTCTTTCCTTTACTTTCGAATTGTAGTACCTTTCACTCCTTTGTTTATACACTTGCATTTTCATCTCGGCATTGCACCTTTTTCTTCAAGCGTGTCTAGCTCGGCTCGAGCGCGGCCTCATTACGATCTTCTTCAAAATTTGCAATTCTAAAGGTAGGGGCTCCAATCTCGACATGAATCACCGCCTGCTCCATAAGCTAAAGAAAAAGGTGTTTCTCCGGTGGCCGCTTGATGTGTCGTTCAGTATGACCATAGTACGCCGGGTAGTTCCTCCGCCAATTGCCTTTAGACTCTCCAATCTCGCCTTCAACGTATACTTGAGTATTTTATTAACGGCCTCAACTTGTCCGTTCGATCGGGGTGGTATGGAGTTGAGAAATAGTTTTTATGCGGAAACTTTCACAAAAATTTGAAACCTTCGGTTGTCGAACTGTTTCCCATTGTCCGTAACAATCGAATGTGGTATCCGAATCTCTGATAATAGATTTCCATACAAAGCTCACGACCTTTTCTTCATCTATTTTTGCCAAAGGCTCCGCCTCCCATTTTGTGAAATAATCCACTGCCACAATGGCATACTTGACGCCCTTTGCGGTGGGTAGTGGTCCGATGAGGTCCATTCCCATTTGGCAAACGGCCATGGGCTAAATACGGAAGTAAGTCTGTTCGGATGACATCGACTGTGGTGCAAACTTCTCGCATCTCTCACATCTTTTGACGAGGTCGGTTGCGTCCTTTCTCGGGGATGGCCGTGAGTATCCTTGCCGTATTAATTTATAGGCCAACGTTTGGCCCCAGCGTGGTTGCCGCATATTCCCTCATGAACCTCTCGAAGTGCATAATCTGCGTGATCCGTCTCGGAAAGGCAACGAGGAGTGGGATGGAATATCCTCGTTTGTATAGGATGCCGTCTACTAGTGTAAACCGAGCCGCTTGAGTTCGTAGCGTTCGGGCCTCAACTTTGTTTTCGGGTTGAACTCCTTTCTCTAAGTATTGGATGATTGGGGTCATCCAAGTCCTGCTCGACGTTTCGGTCGTATATATTTTCTTTGCACCGAGTGACGGGCGGGAATAATAGTGTGACTGTGTGACATCGTGATGGCATCCGTCCCTCGGATCGAGCCGAGCCGAGCTAAGGCATCATGCTTGCATGTTCTCGGCTCGGGGCACATGTAAGACTTTTGTTTTAAAGTGTGATAATCTCTTCTTGACCAAATCCAAATATTGTGCAATTTTTTGCTCTTTCGCTTCACTACGCCGTTGATTTGATGAACGACCAACCGAGAGTCACTTTGTGCACCAATAGTTGTTTCGGGCCCATAGAGGCCGCCATATCTAAGCTTCTTAGCGCCTCATATTCGGGCCGTTGTTCGTTGCGGGAACTCAAATCGTGACGGCGAGCAAAGTAGCATTTTTCATTTGGATCGATTATCACGATTCCGCCCCCGCTCGGCCTGCGTGGAAGAACCGAATCAACGAATAATTTCCATTCTTGGTCTTCCTTGACTTCCAATTGTATGCAAGACGTGAATTCGCCACAAAATCGGCTAAAGCCTGTCCTTTTATTGCAAAGACGTGGTTCGTACATAATGTCAAATTGGCCGAGTTCGACGCCCACTTAATCATTCGACCGGAAGTATCAGTCGATGTAACACTTGTTTCAAAGGATAGTTCGTCAATACTATAATCTTGTGTTCTAAGAAATATGGACGGAGTTTCCGCCGCGGATGATCAATGAATAAGCCAACTTTTCCATTGGTGGGTACCGGAGCTCGGCATCATGTAACGCTTTGACTGTGTAATAAATCGGATGTTGAATAGAGCCGTCTTCAGCCGATTAACACCGAGCTGATAGCGTATTCGGATCTTGCCAAGTACAAATACAAGTCCTCCCTCGGGTCGATTTTTGTAATATAGGGATTGAAGATAGGTGTTGTTTGAGGGATTCAAAGGCCATCTGTGCTTGCTCGGTCCACTCGAAATTTTTGCTTTTCTTTATAATTTCAAAGAAAGGTTTGCACTTGTCTCGGGACCGAGAAACAAATCGGTTAAGGGCGGCAATCGGCTGTTAGGCTTTGTACCTTTTTTACGAGTTTGGGGATTCTAGGTCGGTGATGGCTTTGATTTTGTCCGGTTAGCTTGATTCCCCTTTGGCTGACCATATACCCCAAAAATTTACCCGAGCCGACCCCAAATGTGCACTTTCTCGGGTTTAACATCATCTTGTACTCTCTCAAAACAACAAACATTTTATTAAGATCGTTTAGATGATCGGACATGTACAAAGGATTTTACTAGCATGTCATCTACATGACTTCCATAGTGTGACCTATCATTTTCTCAAACATCTTATTTACTAACCTTTGATAGGTCGCACCAAAGATTCTTCAATCCGAAAGGCATCATCTTGTAGCATGAATTCCTCGAGCGAGAGAAAAATGAGGTATTTTCTTCATCTTCCTGGGGTGCATCCGTATTTGGTTGTAACCCGAGTATGCATCCATGAAGCTCATCGGCTCGTGTCTCTGCCGTGGCATCTACCATGTAATCGATATTCGGCAATGGATAAGCGTCTTTGGGGCATGCTTTGTTGAGGTCGGTAAAATCCACGCATAGGCGCCATCGCGCATTGCTTTTCTTTACCAAAACAGATTGGCGACCCATCGGGATAGAGGGCTTCCTGATGAATTGATTGTCTAGTAGCTTGTTAACCTCGATCTCGAGTCTTTGCTGCCTATCGGGGCGAGTTTGCGCCTTTTCGGATGACCGCGAACGTTAGATCAATATTGAGGCGATGGCACGCATGCTTGGGGTCAATTCCTGGCATGTCTGCGTGAGTCCATGCGAAGACGCCAAGATTATTCCCCAAAAATTCGATCAACTCACTTCGATATGGTTCTGGGAGATCATGACCAATACGTAGTTGGCGCCCCTAAGCTTGCCTTCCGACATTGATTGTATCAACCTGTTCTACTGTTCCGCTGTTTTTCTTTTCTTGCTTTGCCCTCCTTGATTTGCGGGGTAATTCGTCTTCGGCCGGCTCGTTTTTCGATTGTCGGCTCGCCTTCTTCCATCATTGGCTCCTTCCCGGGCCGGCGTCCGGATTATCCTCCGAACGATCACCACTTTCGCTCGGACTCCTCCCGGCAAGGGATTATCTTGTGTGGTTCCACTAGTTTGCCCTTGTTCCACCACATTAATCTCCACCGGTCGGAGTTTAAGAGAGCACTCTCGTGACTCCCTTTGATTCCCTTTATGTATAGCTTCGCCATCGACGTTGGGAATTTTATACAAAAATGATATATTGAAACGGCTTTGATATGATAAAGCAATGGCCTCCCAATGATGGCATTGTACTCGAATCGGCATTGATTATTTTGAATGTTGTCATGACAGTCCGTTTATGCAAACCTTGTCCCATTTGGATGGGCAAATCAACTTCTCCGAGCGACTATCCTTCCTCCTCCAAACCCTGAGAATGCTATCGTTACATGGACGGATATAACTATCATCCACGTTTAATCTTCAAAATGCTCGGACATAAATGACGATGAATAGCTTCCTGAGTCAATTAAAATTCGTGAACCGGAATACCCGGAATCGGTGCCGTGATGACCGGAGGTCGAAATGAGGATGGACCACCTGGTCGGCATCCGCATCCGAGAACACAAAGTGGCGGTGGGTTGGCCTTCCTTGATTTCGCCACCCGAACTTGTCTTTCGGCATTGGTTGCTGTCCTAACATCGGCTTTTCTTTTCTGTTGGAGCGCCTATCCTCCATTGTGTTGGTATTGATCCGACCGACACTTGACATCATGAGGATTTCCCTCCCTGGTTTTCACCGGGGCGGCGCAGAGAGCCGGATTGATTACGCGCTCCGGGTTGACGCTTGAGCCAATCGCCGGGGGCGGTGAGCTCATGAACGTACCTTTTAAGACCGCCTACGCCGAACAACCCGCATAATTTCCCTAATTAGATCTCGGCACTCGTCGATGCTCGTGACCTATCGATTTATGATATGCACGCAGAATCGACGCGAATCTAATTTTCGACGGCTCAATTTTCGAGGCCGAGCCGGGGTAACAAATTCGAGACCGTACTTCATTCCATATGGCCGATGGAGTGTGGGTCAAATCTACTCCTTAGCGCGGCGACTTCGGCTCTCGCCTCTTGGCGAGCTCTAAATCCGTAGTCGGATTTTCCGAGAATGGCCGGAATCCCGACCCTACCCAACTACTAGTTCTTTCCTTCCGTCCTTTCTTACGCCCCCTTGCGGTGCTCGGGCGGTTACTTGCCATGGCTTCTTCCGCACAAATATGGCGTTCGCGTGGATCGAAAATTCTTGATACGAGGTCGCCCCGATTCGTGGATAGAGTAATTGAACCAAGTCTCGGGGCTAGTCCAAACATGGTCGCGATCAAAATGGCGTCATCCGACACCGCTCCATCTCTCGAACTTGTTTATTGAACCGAGAAATATAACTTTTCAGGGGCTCGTCCTTCCCTTGTTTGATGTTTACAAGGGAGTCTTTAAGCGCGGCTCGGACTTTGGACGTTAGGAAATGTGTCGTAAGCGGAGGCCGATCCCCCATGCTTGAATGGATCCTGTGGCGGTCCTAAACCAACGGTGGGCTCGGTCGCCCAAAGTCGTGGGGAACGCGCCTACGAGGATGGCATCGCTTGGACTGTATAGTTCCATCCATGCTAAGTACTTGTGAACGTGAGTAGTCGGGTCGGTTTCCATTATAGAGACCGACCTGGGGATTTTCAACTTTGGCGGTAACGGGATTGCCGAGGATTCCGAGGGAAAATGGCGGCGGGGCGGCCGGGTCGCTCATTACTTGGGGCGGTCTTGAGACTGCTTCGCCATCCGGACCGCCTTCCAATTGTTCGATTTACGGCATAGGCGGTGTATTTCTACATCCCGTTCGCCATAAGCTAGGGCCTTGGACCGATTGACCCTGAGTTGCTCCCGCTCATCTAGAAACCTGAGCCGAACTTATCGATCGAGTCGGGCGAAAGGATCAACTCGGTCGTCCGGCGAACACCGAGCGGCATGACGATGTCGCGTTTGCTCGGAAATGATTCTCGCTATGCGACTTTGCTCCTCCTCATCTTCTCTCTCCGTCTTCTGTCATGACGGACATGTTCATTACCCGAATCGCTTTGGCTTCATGGTGGGGAAGTCCGGAATTTGAGGATTAATGTTAACATTTAGTTGTGGGTTGAGTGGGTTAGTGTTTGCAAGGAGTGGAGGAGGTGCTTGAGAGTTTGTGGTGGCGAGAGTTTGCGATATAAGTTGGTTCATTTGTTGTACAAAAGTTGGGTTGGCAATTAACTGAGCAAAAGGAAATAAAGTAGTCTTCCTGCTTAGTTTGGAGCATATTGTGGCCATTTGTAGTCGGCCAGGTTGGTTGTTCAAATGTTGCTCTTGATCAAACGGGCATTTCTCGACAGTTGACTCATTTTTTCTATTACCCAAAAAGTTAAGTGTCAAACTTTACCTGGTTTTTATTTCACTTGCTTTTGACTGGAACTTGGACTGGACCAATACGGGCCCTCCTTCTAGCGCCAATTTGTTGACGTGCGTTTTGGTCAACAAGCAGAAATATGTAAAAGATTTAACACGTGGAAATGAAAACGTGCGTAACGTATGTTTATTTCTGGCTAATTATGCCTTTTTTGTATTTTGCCGAGCCGAAATATCGGGGTCGGTTTTTCTTATAATTGGTTACAATTGCCCTCCTTTTCTTTCCTCCTTTTCCGACTCTTTATACCCCTTTGAGTAAGTGGGTTTACAATAGTCATCTTTGCACTAACTATTCACTAATTAATAAAATGGTTAAAAAACGACACATGTCCCTCTATAGTTGTGCATATCGGCCAAAACTTGCCACTTGTCGACTTCTCTTCATGATTCTCCTCGACATGTGGCGGTTTACGTACCAATAAAGTGTTCAACATGGGCATGTGTTTATTTTTACGGTTGCCGCGCGTGCGTTTCATCTCGAAACTTGGGCTCGGGGCTCGGGGCTCGTGAGCCGTGTTGCGGTTGGGCTCGGCGGTTGGGCTCGGTAGCGGGCGAGCCTAATTCGTGACGTGTTGTTGTACATCATTGTTGACGCCACCGTAGGTCACCTATTCGAATATGTGTTAGGGATGACGTGGATTAATTTTTCACAACTCGCTCGGGTATCATCGATTTCCATGGTCCATTTCCGGTTTATGGAGTTGGAAATAGAATTTTGAGAATTTATTGATTTTCATGTGGAAATTGGAATTATGTTTGGATGAATGAATTGAAATGTGTTTTATGTAGGATTGAAAATGAGATTGTGTTTGGTTGAGTAGTTTTGAAACATTATTTTATCTATATAATAATTGAAAAGTTGATAGTGGTGAAATCCACTTTCAATATTTTAATTTGAATATATAATATTATATTTGTAATACTGTAGGTGGTGGGTCCCATTAGATAGATATAATTTAAAAATAATAATATTTTAAGTAGATAGAGTTGATAGTGGTGAGTCCTACATATATAATTGAGTTAAAATATGAGAATAATGATTGATGAGTGATGTGGGGTAGCGTATATGTTTGAAAATAGAAATTATAGGTTTGATATGTTTTATATGAAAAATAGAAAATGAAAATGATGATTTCTATTGGAAATTTTATGGACAAACATGATTCTACTTTAATGAATAGTTGGAAAATAGAAAGAGACTCTTGAAAACATAAACAAACAAGGCCTATTTTGTAAACACTCCCTTAGTTAATAGTTTTAAATACAGTCGTTTTTTTAGCCATTCTCATCAAACAAAGATGTTTTTAAATGCCATCTTTTTCAAACACATCTTTTTATTCATTTTGGTGTGTGAAAACCCAATTTGTCATTGAGTCAATTTAATCGCTGAAAAACACATCCTCGTGACTCGACATCAAGTTATCAGAAACTCGTAGCTCGACATCGAAGTTCGTGACTCGATGTCGAATTCGAATCCGATTATCTCACTTATTATAGCCCGATTTATTTTTTTTTCCAAAACTCAATTCACATAATTTTTTCGTTCTACATCCGTTTTGCATATATAATATATCAAATTAATTCTTTTTTCGATATCTATAATTCAACACTCATATTGCATATTTAAAAACGAAAAATACAGATTCGATTTTTTTAAAATAGTTTGAAAGAAAGAGTAAGAGGATAGATATAGGTAGGTAAAAGAGAGAGAAATAATCTAAATATCAAACAAACATACTAGAAGGATATGAATGTATTTCACACCCTAAAATGGTAAAAAAGATGTGTTTTACAATGACTATTTTTAATCCTTACATTTTTAAATAACTATTTTGTATCATTTCAACTTTTAAATATTGTTGATATGTATTTTTCCAGCAGATTCATTCACCCGCAGACAAATTTCTTCCGGTGCCAAATGCAGCCGCGGTGTTCCAACGGTAAGCCCCCCACATTTTATCACAGCCCAAGAAACAAACCATTTTTATTAGGTCCCTGCAACTCATTTATTTACACTGATGCACCCCGTATATGGATAATGGATTGGTAGACCAATGAAGACTTGATTGGAAAAATTAGAGAGAGAATAACTAATGGGAAGTTCGAGATATCGCCGTCGGCATACGACACCGCATGGGTGGCGATGGTGCCGTCGAGAGATAATTCCGGCATTAAGCAGCCGTGTTTCCCACAGTGCTTGGATTGGATAACTGAAAATCAGAATCCGGACGGGTCATGGGGTTTGAATCCGGGTCATCCATATCTGATTAAAGATTATCTTTCTTGCACCTTGGCGTGCGTGCTTGCCCTCCGCAAATGGAATATAGGCCATCAACTGGTACAGAGAGGTAAAAATAATCGCCTTTTGTTTTTATTTTTTATTTTTTATTTTTTTGGTTTGTCAAATTACATTTTGATAAAACAAGATAAACGAGGATAGATAGACAGTGAAATTTGTTATACTAATTTATTTAATTTTGTACATTAAATGGTCTTTAGATTATCGGATGGGATCTTCTATTCCAAAACCGTATTTCATCACCTATTCCAACCGTATGGATGATTGACACGTGTATCACACTTACCATATAGATTTTCAAGCACAAATCAAGCATAAATTGTAGGGTTTATATGGTAAGTGTAATACACGTGTCAATCATCCACACGATTGAAATAGGAGATGAAACACTTCGTTTTGGAATAAAAATCCCATCCATTAAACTATTGATCTTGTTTCTAGGCTTGGACTTCATTACATCTAATGGTTGGGCTGCTGGCCATAACGATCAGTTTTGTCCCATTGGATTCAATATTATCTTTCCTGCGATGGTTAACTATGCCAAGGAACTGGATTTAACTCTGTCCTTAAGCCGTACTTTAGTTGATTCATTGCTTCAAACGCGAGACTCAGAAATTAGGTTAGTTCTTCGCTCTTATTCTTAAATTTTAATTAAATTCTAAAAATACTGTATGATATTATGGGATTCCTTTTTTGTAAGAAGAAAAAAGTACTTACCATATTTTGATTGTGTATCCAAGCATGTTATTCATATCATGAAAAACATATTTACTACCAGGGCATTTATCATGATCATCAAGGAGGTTGTATAGAAGTCTACTAAAGTGATTGAATAGATATAAACTTAATTTATCTCATCCATAGATCTGATAAATCTGTTTCTTCTACTATATGAGTTCTGTGACAGTTTTTGAAATTTATGAGTGATCCAAAAATCAGGATCCATTTAGAGAAAATTCCATTATCAGTCCTACTAGATTTCGGCTGTTGTGATTTTAGTCCAATGGTTTCAAAATAGTCCCACTAGAATGATTTTATTGCAGAATCAATCCGTCGTTATTTATTTATTTTTTTTGTATCTCTTTTTTGTGCAATTTGGTCCCGCCGTTAATTTTTTTGCAATTGAGACTGAAGGAGAAAAATAGTACTAAAACTGCAATGACCCCTATCCCATGGGACTAAAAGTGAAATTATCCGCATCGTTTTTTTTCTTGCAAATGAAATATTAAACCAAAAAATGTTACCTAATTTCTCCCATTTGTTGTCATTTGATTTTTTTATTTAAATTCAAAATCATTATTCAGTAAAAAATCTTAAAGAATTGAGATGAGATGGTACGATCAGTACATTATTAGTTGAAGTTCCATTTCCGCACTCTAACTGTTGTGAGGTTCTTTTCTTTTTATTTAAATTTTTGATATATGTGTTGTACTTCTAAAATCTCAACGCCCCCAATCCTATGGAACCAATACTGCAACAGTTATCAATGAATTAACGGCACATGATCATCTTCATTAATTTTTTAACGGTCATGGGACAAAATTGCAAGTTCTGATCATTCTGGGATTGTGTTTGTGTAAAAAAACAAAAAAAAAAAAAAAACTTTGGGACCATAAGTAACCATGGGACAAATACTGCAATTTCCTTGATTCTTTTAATTGCATAATTAAAGCTAACCTTGTTTCAATTTCTAGTTGATACTTAGAAGCAAATTTTTTGTTAGTTAAGCTCTACAAGTATTACTGATGGTAAAAATTAAAGAAATGAACTCAATAAATGATCCAAAATTATGGTCCTGGCAATTCAGGAGGGAGTGAGAGTGTTATATATATATATATATATGTATTGGCACGTACCTTCAACATTCCTGTTAATAATAAGATTCTAACTGTAAAGTGTTTCCTGAATGATCTAATGGGAAGAAAACAAAACAGGAATATGTAGCAGAAGGACTTGGATATTCATGTGACTGGAAGTGGGTAATATTGACGCATCAAAGAAATAATGGTTCGTTGTTCAATTCACCAGCTACTACTGCAGCTGCTTTGATTCACTGTCATGATGATAAATGCTTTGAATACTTGAGTTCTGTGCTCAAAGCTTGCAACAAATGGGGTACTTGTTTTAAATCTTGTACTTGGTCTTATATATATTTTTTATCACATCTATATGTATACACATTCCGCATTGTTGCTGTTCCTTGTCAACTTTGTTGTTGTTCTTTGTCAGTACCAACTATTTATCCCATGGATATATACACTCGTCTCTGCGTGGTTGATACCCTGGAGAGGTTGGGAGTAAATCGGTATTTTGGATTTGAGCTTGACGGTATTCTTGATGAAATATACAGGTTGATTTTTAAAAATACACAACCAAACTCTGGTGTACATGCAAAAAAATATAATGCTTCACTTGCTCATACAATGAGTTTGTACGACCAACAGGTTTTGGCAGGAGAAAGATGAACAAATTTTTACTGATATTACTTGTCGGGCCATGGCATTTCGACTTCTTCGGGTGAAAGGATATGATGTCTCATCAGGTATTTTATCTATTAAAAGTTTTGAGGCGAAATAAGCCCACATTTTAAAATTTGTAACTATGCTATGAGAAATGAAGTTAATTATCGTCCATCTTGATTTAGATCAGTTGGCAGAATTTACTGACGAGGATCATTTCTTCAATACGGTTAGCATACAATACAGTGGTGTAACTACAGTGCTTGAACTTTACAGAGCTTCACAGGTAAGAATATATGGAGAAGCCATTCTTGAGAGAATTCATGCTTGGACTAGTGGATATCTGAAGCAGCAGTTGCTAAACCAAAGTGTTCTTGACAAGCGATTACAGAAGCAGGTGACAGTTAAGAAAGTTAAATAAACCCTGTAAAACTGATAAGTAGTCAATTTTCGAGCAATGACTGTACAAGTCTCCTTTCTGATTCACTAACTTGCATCATGTTATTTTTGGAAACTATAAGGTCGAGTATGACTTGAAGAATATTTATGGCATGCTAGATCGGGTTGGGAATAGACGAAGCATCGAGCTGTATGATGCTCAAGATTTTCAAATTATGAAAACAGCATACAGGTAAATTGCATTTTATATATAACTAATATATAGATTAGGTTAGTCTCATAAATCACTGATTGCTATTTAATTCGTTTCCCATATTGTCATTAGGTGCTCCACAATTCATAATGAAGACTTTATTCAGTTATCAGTGAAAGATTTCAGAATGTCCCAAGCACAATACCAAAATGAACTTCAACAATTGGAGAGGTATCATCACCATATAATATAGGCGCGGAAATGCATTTTTTGTTATGGTAATAAACTAACACATTTTACCAACGACAAAACAGGTGGTACACTGAATGTAGGTTGGACCGCTTAGATCAAGGAAGAAATACATTACGGATTACATACATGGTCACTGCTGCGGCTATTGGTTGTCCTGATTTATCTGTGGCTCGAATTTCTTGTGTTCAAATCACTATTCTAGCAACTTGCTTGGATGATTTTTTCGATCTTTATGGGTCTAGAGAAGAAGCATTCTGTATTATCGAATTAGTAAGCAAGTATGTGTTTTTTTTTTTTTTTTGCATTATTTCTTCCAGATACACTTATTATTCCGTATCTCCCTGTGCAATCATTTTTCTGTACATAAGAATGTTTACACAATTTTCTTGATCATAGCTGGAAAATGCATCCAGAAACAACTTATTGCTCTCGAGAAGTTGAGATTCTATTTATTGCATTATACAACACGGTAAATGAAGTTGCAGAAAAGATTTATGCCAATCAGGGCTATTGTGTTAAGCACGATCTAGTTAGCATGGTACTAGTTCTCTCATCGCCAATGCTTTGATTTATTTCGTTTTTTCAATTACTTTCAAGGTGTTTGTGTATTTCATTCATGATTTTATTTTTCGTGTCTAGCACAGTGACTTGAACAACTAAAAGCTTTTGCGAGGGAAAAGGATTGTTGGAGTGACAATAATGTATCAACGCTCGATGAATACTTGTCTTTTGCATGGAAAAGTACCGGTTATAAAGTTTATGTTTTCACGTTGATACATTTTCTTGAAATGCAATTATTAGAGGAGATGCTTACATGTGAAGAGTACACTAGTTTGTGCGAGCATGCTTCTTTGTTGGGCAGACTTCTCAATGATCTAAAGAGTTTCCAGGTAACTTTCCCGCAAAAAATAGACTTTCAAAGACATTTATTACGGGAAAATTGTAAAATTGGTCTGCTAAGTTGTCAAAATTTGTTCTTAGTTTAGTAACTTTGAGAATTTGGGACATTTAGTCCAATTTTCGCCAGAAATTATTGATTTGGACCTGAATGTTGATGACATGAACGACAAATTGGGAATTCTTTTCAAATTGTAAGGGGAATTGCCACGTGTTCTAAGACCATATATTTAAGTTTGACAAAAAGGTAAAAGTTAATTAAAAATAACAATCGGAACCTAAAAATCGAATTTCGATGACGGGGTCCCCAATAATTTGGTTGGATCCCCCTCAATGCTTACTTGTCATTTTTGTTTAGTTTTTTTTTTTGTCAGACTTATATATAAAATCAACGAATACGTGAATTTTCCCTCGAAATTTACCCAATTTGTTATCCATGTCATCAACATTCCAGTCCAAATAAGCCATTTCCGGCGAAAAAAGAATTTTCCGGCTAACATCCGATCAAATTTCTCAAATATTTAAATTTACTGAACTAAGATTAAACCTTGACAACGTAGAGGACCAAAAATTTAAAGAGGCCAAGTTACCGGACCGATTTTACAATTTTCACAATTTATTTATTTGTTCAGTTTCCAAATGTGCAACGTTCCTAAAATGAGAACAATATTTGGCAGAGGGAAGAGGAAGAAATGGCGCTAAACAGCGTGAGTGTTCAAACAGTTAAAGGAGGCATTTCAGAGGAGGAAGCCATTTTAAAGGTACAACAACTTGTAGAATATCATAGGAGTAAAGTGCTAAAGATGGTTTATCAAAGTAAAGGAAGCATTATCCCCAGAGAATGTAAAGAAATCTTTTGGAAGACATGCAAGATTGCTCATTGCTTATACTCCCACGATGGCGGGGACGAGTTCTCGTCTCCGCGAGATATTGTTAAGGATTTGAATGCAGTGATTTGGGAACCCATCGAGCTTCGTGGCTCCTCTTTCAATATGATGTGAGCAGCACAAGAATCAGAACAAACGTTTCAGGATTGAAATTTCTCTGTTTCATGAAACTATGAGGAATCATTACCTATAAGTCTGCATCCCCTATTCCAATGGCTGAGAAAGGAGGGGGTGTGCATACTGGGCCCCGAACCCCCTTTTTATTTTTCTCCCCTAATCTCATTAACAAATTTAAGAATATTTTTAAGTTATAGTTTAAGTGATTTTCTTTTTTAGGTTTACTTTCGTGCACTTGCCACACCGTCGCCATTGCCCTATTCTTATAGTTTTTTGTTTGGTATTTTTGTTAGAGTAGAATGCACGGCGTTCCAATTAGATTGGATTTTATTCTACTTGTAAAATAATTTTATTGGAAATTATAATAATATAAAGGCATTTCTTTATCTTATGTTCTTTTGCATTTATCACATATTTGCACATATGATAAAGTCCTCAGATCAATTTAAGCTATGAGGCATGGTCGCGCATTTGATGGCGATAATGGAACATGTCTTTAAGGCTTTGATCTTAAATTTGTTCCAAGTCGATGGATTTTTCAAGATAGGATATTAAATAACCCCGTAAGACTTGTACATATGGTGCATGCTCATGAGACGAGGATGTTGCATTCCATTAACATCAGTGTTAAGACACAAATGCACATATGTGGGTGTTTGTTAGCGAACAAGTTCACTGAACATGACCCAATGAAAATTCTTAGATAGAAGCTTTGATTGTCGAATAAGAATTTTTATATTGCAATAGTACATGATTAATCCTCGTACTTGAGGCACGACTATGCCTTGTGTATATTTTACAATACTTTGATTTATCTTTTGATTACTTGGCAATCACAAAAAGGTATTTTGGGTATTGCAGTGATATGCATGGTGGTTTGTGTGTGGCCAACATAGAATTCGACAATTGTCATTTAATAAGGGAATTTCCTGTATTTTCATAGTTTGTGGTTTAAAGACCTTGGCCAAGGCACGATGAATTTGATTCAGAAAAGAATCACAAGAACTTGAAATGGAATCACAGTTATTAAATCAATTTGGGTTCGACTTATAAATCCATGCCCAAGATTTAATCGGGAAATTAGTTGTCGAAAAGATCGTACATGTATGCAATTGTAATTGAAATAGGTTTACTCGCTACTTCACCTAATACTAAGTAATCATGCTACTTGCTAGGTGTTACCATGATTTGTAGGTTATTGAAATTAAAGAGTTAATTTCAAGTATATTTATTAATTGTATTAATAAATAGAATAGATTATTATTATTCGAAAGTTGCAAAAGTTGTAAGCCTAGTACTAGTGTTAGTCGTGAACCTAAAAAGGTCACACATAATTTTGGATGTTGACATTTTGAGATTGAATAATGCAATGGTTGGATGCAATTAATTGATGTAGATTAATTAATTGGGTTTAATTTAATTCAATTGTAGAATTAAATATTTAATTAAATAATTTGATTATCTAATTAAATCTAATTTGATTAGAGACCAGATAATTGGAATAGAATGAATTAATCAATATTTGAATTGATTAATTGAGATTTAAATTAATTAATTAGTAGAATTAATTAATTGGACTTTAGAGTCCAATCTCATACCATAATTTAGTAGGTCTAATTGTAGAAGCCCACTACATAAATGAAGAGAAATAAATGAATGAGATTTATATATATATATATATTAGGATATATATATATATATATATTTATAATGAAGAGGTTTTTAAGAAAAAAAAAAAACAAAACACACATGCAACTATATACTAGCATAATAGCATGTGAGGTGGGTGGCGTCCACTTATTTGAGCCACACCATCAATGTTTTTTTTAAAACAAAGTTGACCATTGATTGAATAGTTTTTTTTTTTTTTTTTTAATAGGTTGAATTGAGCCAACCAATATTCTTTCTTAAAGATTAATACTAATTATAGTCTTAGAAAAGGATAAGGAACTAAGTTTTCATCTTAGTAACAGAAAAGCACGGTTTTGACAATGAAAAATGAGGGTTAACTTCAAAAACTTTCATTTTTGCTCTCGGTCAAAAACAAATTAGAAGCTCTATCAATCTCTTTCTCAATATACATTATTTTTCTTTTCAAAAATTTTAGTAGAGAATAATTAACCAATAATTATTCATCTACAAAATTTTAACAATAGTTGATTGTTAGAATTAAATTCTATTCCGTTTTTCAATTTCGAAAACGTGGTAAACTCTACTAGCGAAGAATTTATTCAGGTGTCACAACCAAGAGGTGGACTCAATTAGAGGGGAGACGCTTGAATCTCTATTGGCGAGTTTGCGAGGATTTACCCTGCTGTGAGGAATTTGGATTCCTTCTACACCATCTTCAAAAGGAAGCAATTTAGGTAAGATCCTAAATCTTATTTTACCACTTGTATAAACGCGTGAACGTTAAATCGCTACGAGAATCGGGGGCTTTATTTTTATGTATAATTGTATGCATGATTTAAATTTTAAATTTTCGCTGCGTTTAGCCCCGCGATATAGCGAACCCAACAGTGGTATCAGAGCCATGGTTTCACGATTATACAAGTTCTGTGTTTTGAAGCATGTTTTAAATTGTTAAAATATGTTTAACTATTAATTTTATGTGCGATGTAATTGTTTCATTCGATTTGTATTTGGGATAAATTGGATTCAATTATTTCTTTTAAAAAAAAGGAATATTGAAGGTGGAATTGCCGAGAAATCGAAACACTGTTTTGATTCTATAAAAATGTTACAGTTTGGTAAAACCAAACATTTTGTTTGATCATTCTAATCAGCAAAATGTTTGAGGTAATTATTGTTTAACTAAATTTGAAACATTATTTTGATTCTATAAGATATTCAAGTTTGGTAATTGTAAGACCCCCTTTCGAATCAATGCGTTATACGCTGTAAATAATATATAAGTATAATTTTTTTTTTATTGTCTTTCTCGATATGGTTTAGCGATTCTCGTGTTCTACTCGGATTAATTATTTGGTATTTTGCTTGGAAAGATCCTAGTATATTTGGACCATTTGGGATTTCAGATCGATTAGTTGTGATTTATTGGAATAATTGGGATTTTTAGAATTGCTTCTTCTTAAGTTGTACTTGAGGAAATACTTGAATTACATATGATTGGGGATTCGGGAATATAATATGTTTTAGAAAATTTCATTCTGATATACTTGTGGATCATAGGCTTGAAAAAATATATAATTGGTCGTCATAACTTGGTGATAGATTTTTCATTGTTACCTTAAAGACAAAACGTTATTGCATGTATCAGGGATTTTAATTGATCCTTAGATGTAAAGCTCTTAAAAAAAAAGATTGATTTCTCTGTATCATGAGACAATTAGCATGAGATTCACATGAATGTGAATTGCATGAGTAACGATTGAATATAGAAATAGGCAAACGACTTTATTACTAAGAGATGGATATAATTCAAGTAACTTATTCTCTATATAACACTTGAGATTATATCACCGTGATTGTTTTCAAAATTACAATTAAATGATATTACATGTTCAATAAGTTGGATGGAAAATATTTGAAGAAAACTAGAATTATTTCTAGCATTGGTAAGAATGGAATATTAAGCACAACTTTGATTATATCTAGAACAATTTTAAGAAGGAATTTGGGGACCAAATTCTTTTAAGGAGGAGAGAATGTAAGACCCCCTTTCGAATCAATGCGTTATACGCTGTAAATAATATATAAGTATAATTTTTTTATTTTGTCTTTCTCGATATGGTTTAGCAATTCTCGTGTTCTACTCGGATTAATTATTTGGTATTTTGCTTGGAAAGATCCTAGTATATTTGGACCATTTAGGATTTCAAATCGATTAGTTGTGATTTATTGGAATAATTGGGATTTGTAGAATTGCTTTTTCTTAAGAATTGTTTATATCATTATTTAATAAGTGAAAAATTTATTTGATTATTAAGTTGGAGCTTAGAAGTAATTAAAGTGATGATTTATTGAAGAATTAATTTAGTTCGTTAGTTAATTTCCTTAAAACCATTTTTTCTTCTATTTCAAGCACATTTTCTATATAATAGCATTTAAAAAAAATGTATTTTCAGCCCGCCCATTTCTTAATATTTTTTTTAGCGTGCATTTAGCCAACTTATTAGTCAACAATTAAAAACCTACCAATTCCTTTACTCATTTCACATTAAAACCATCAGCCATGAATCAAACCAAAGATCCTAATCACTAACCTACTCAATATTTACACACACGTGGAGCACTAAAAGAGTTGGTCACCTCAAACACAACCCACCTCATGCTTAAAACACACCTCACTTAGTTTTACACATAATAAAACTCAAAGAAAAATATAATTCCTTTTTATTCTCTTGCAAGTCTCGACAGAGAGCCAAAATTTGAGGGAAAGGACTTATTTTCTCTAAATTCTTACAAGAATAGATAAACAATTGCATATTAAAACATTGTGATCAACTTACTTCAATTGGGGGCCGATCAAGAGTATATAAAGCCAAGAAACAAAAAATTGAAAGGTAAGATTTGCCTAATCTTGAAATTGATCTGGGGTTTAGATTAATTATTCAATCTTTGAGGAATCTAATATTTGTTGTGAGATCAAAGAAGCAACTGAAGGAAATCTATTGATTAAGTGAAGGTGGGTTAGAACTTAATCTTTCTTTAACATGGACTTGCTTAAATTTATGTTCAATAAATGAAGTCCATTCTTTATTATGGTTTAGTTCCTATGAATCTCTAATATTAATATGTCCATATTATTAGGATTAATTGTTAATCGTTTTTTTTTAAGATTATATTCAGTTATAAAATTGTAGCTTTGCAAAATCTGTAGTAAATAAAATATTTTTCATAACATGTAATGTACTAATTAGTTGTATAAACAACCTATGGACAATTGAATTAATAAACTATAATATAATATGACATTAAATATTTAAAAAAATGAAAAAAAAGAGAAAGAGTTGTCTCCTTTTGATAAATAAATTTAAAACCTGAATTTTATTTGATTTTGGCAATTAAGGGCGGCTTTTAGTAATATATATTAATGGAATTATATTATTATAACATCATAAATTGTATTACTAGAAAACTGATTTTGAGACTAAAAACATTTAACCCTTTATAGATGGATTCCATACAGTGGGTCTATGTAAATTGACAAAATTCACATTTCCTTGATAAGCTTAGAATTAATTGTACGTTAACCTTACTGATTTTATAAATTAAGTCGGCTAAAATGTGATCTTGCAGTTGGACTGTATTATGCTTTCATAATTAGTAAATGATCATATTAAAATCAATATCCAATAGTTACCCCAGACTTCTATAGAAACCGAGGTCAATGCTTGATCAATAAAATTGATAAAATGCAGGAGTGGTGGTCGAGCCCGACAACTAGGATTTGTATTTGACACATCAGTAAGGCGACCTTTGAGTTAAAGGTGGGCAAATTATTATCTTTCTAAAGAAAAATTAGGTCTGCTTGTAATTTCATAAACTTCATGACATCAGTTATTTCATAAATTTCATGATAGAGAGCAATTGCATAATTTCACGATATACATCATTTTCATAAAGTTCACGAGCACTGCTTGGAGAATCCATCTTTCGAACCCTTTGTAAGGTTGTTCTATGATTATATTTTGTGTTTCTTCCAGGATAATTTCCTTTATTAAAGAAAACATAAAGTATATCATTCATGATCATATTCACTTGCATTTTAACTATTATAACTACTTGACTCAGCCTTTACGCAAATAAATGTCATTTTAACAAAAATACTGACTGTTTGAGTCTATTGTGGCGTGGGTAGGTTAGACAATGGATCGAACAGGTTGCCTGTGGTCCTTGTTTGATCGCTATATGCCTAATCCCATTTTCGGGTCGGACCGGAGACGGCGACAGAACTTGGGTCGTAGAACGGTATATTCATGAATATGACGATCTCTGGGCAACAGCTCAGGCCAAAGAGACGTCGAGCCTAGTGGGAGGGATAAGGTGACAGGGCTTTGGCCAAATATTAGTGGAAGCAATAAGGAGAACGGACAGAGTCAGTGTCCGATCAATACTGATCCTACGTTTCTTATTTCGGGCTGACGAACTAATTGATTAATTGTTTATATTTTATTTTAAAATAAGATATCCCCTATTTGTTTTAAAAATTGGGATGTCAATTGGCTGTTTGAAAAGCAAACATATTTACCGTACATGATTGACTGTTGTACAATGTGCATTATATCATTGATAGCATCAAAAATTAATATATCATTATTGAATTGCAATATGTTCTTGATCCTTACGGCAAATAATTCTTATGTGTATCATTATCATGCATATATAATTTTCAGGCGCAGTAAGTACTTTTTTCAAAGAAACTTCATCTTTCATTAAACAAATATTGCATTCCTCTACCCCAACCCATTGAGCTCGTTTAGCTCACCCCACTATTTTCATAAAAACTTTTCAGAGAACGAATATTTTGAGGTCGATGAGACTGATACGAGACTTCTAGCTCAGAGTTGACTCTGCATAACAGTTTATGCATGAATTGCTTATCCGTCAGCGCTTGAACAATATAACTAATTTATCCTGTAATAGTTTGGTGAGTTACAACTATATTATAATTGTTTGTTATGATCTATAGACTTCCGCTGTATTTATATTTTTAGTTGCTTGTACTTAGATAATAGTTCTTGATGAGCCTAAGATATGAATATTTGGGTTGTACATTATTGGATGGTATTCAATTTTATTGGGTATGTAAAATGGGGCGTGACAGTAATGTTTCAGTTTGGTAAAACCAAACATTTTGTTTGATCATTATTAACTAATCTAATCATCAAAATGTTTGAGATAATTATTGTTAACTAAGTTAAACCTTAGTTTAATTTTACATTTATTTCTGGTGGACGTGTTTCATTTTGATTATTTATATTTTGGATTTAAATTGTTAACTCCAAGATAAATAAAAACTGTTTTTATAAATAATCAAAATAAGTTTTATCCCAAAATTAAATCGGCACATAGAATTTGGTAAATTTAAAATACTTTAAGTTCTTGTGATGGATGTTTTAGCATGATTTATTCAGGGATGATCATGAGCTTATGACCAATGTGATTGGATGTATTTAATTTCTTTGGGTTTTTGGGGCCTGCGAGCCTCTTATTCAATTATTTGTAAATATTTAAATTTTCCAATTGAGAGTAAACTAGGTGGTGAGGTTTTCTATTTATTGTAATTGGAGGACGTTCGATGCGAAAGTCCCACGCTTGTGTGGGTATATTTTTACAAATGTAATAGAATAGAAGAATCAAGGCCCATGCATGTATGAGTATATTAATGAAATGTAATAGAAATAGTTCTATTTATTTTGACCCTTAGATTGACCACAGACCCATATTTGGCTCAAATGGTCGCATAGTTTGGCCATGATCATCCCACCGCTTTTTGCATAGGATGTATGCTAGATTTATTTAATGCTTTTTGCTTGCGCTCATATGATGAATTGCGTTAAATAAAAACCAATCTAGTAATTAAGTTGATGAGATTTTTGAAAAGTTTAAAACCCCAAGTTTTTGAAACTTAAAAAGGAATTTAATTTTAGTAAATTCCATATCAAGCAAAATGGACAAGATAGGTAGGACTCATCGTTCCATGCCTTCCATTAAAGGTAGACGACATGACGATGCTACCACACTTGGTCACTGGCCACGAGTCGTGGAGTGATTTTGTGTTGGAAAGCTGTGATATCTACCAAGTATTGAGATACTCGTGGGATGGACTCGTCTTTATGTTGGCCACGAGTCGTGGAACATCTTGATGCTCCATCTACACGAAGGTTTGATGGGTTATGTTTGACGCTTAGTACCATATAGACTCATAAAATTGGGGTATATGGGAAAACGTGTGGCAAAATAATCTTGAGGGTTGTATAAATGATACAATTGACAAAGAGTTGACTGCCAATAGTAATATCTCATGAGCTCATAAAATTGGGGTATGAAATATTTCTATTGGGCTCCAAGCCCATTAAGAAAATTATATTTTCCAAATTTTATTATGGGGTTAATAAAATTTGAATAAAATAGTGGGAGACATTTAATATTAAAGACCTTATATTAAATGAATATATTTTCCATAGTTTACTCATTTTCTGCTTCGTTTATTTTTGTAGATAACTCTACTAAAAATGGCTAAGAATCCACTAGGATCCATACTTGAGCAAAACAAATTAACTGGCCCAAATTTTGTCGATTGGCTGAGAAACCTAAAAATTATCCTTCAGTCTGAGAAGGGGGCTTATGTACTTGACCAAGTACCTCCTCCACCTCCTGAGGATATTACATCAGAAGCCTATGGAGAATACCTTCGTCATGTTGATGACAATCTCCAAGCTCGGTGTTATATGTTGGCATCAATGTCAAATGAGCTGCAAAGGCAGAATGAAGGTCAAAATAATGCTAGTGAGATTCTTCTCCACCTACAAGAGTTATACGGTGAGAGAACACGACAAATAAGATATCAGATATCAAAGGAGCTTTTCAGATGTCGTATGACTGAGGGCTCTTCAGTCCAAGACCATGGGCTGAAGATGATAGCGCTCATTGAAAGGCTTACGTCCCTTGGAGACATTATGGACAATGAACTCTATGTGGACCTTTTGTTGCAATCTCCGCCTCCCTCATTTGACACGTTTGTTGTCAACTTTAACTTGCACTCCATGGAGACTAGTCTCCCTGAATTGGTGAACATGTTAAAGACGGCTGAATCTATTATCAAAAAGGATAAGCCAGTCATGCTTGTTGGATCCAATTCCGGATCAAAGGCTGCAAAGTCTAAGAAAAGGAAGTGGAAAGGAAAGGGTTCCTCTAAGCCCAACAAGAAGGCAAAGGACAATGGCAAGAAAAAGGTTAATTCTCAAGCCAATGACAAATGCCATTACTGCAACAAAATGGGGCATTGGAAGAGGAATTGCAAGGAGTACCTTGCGAGTCCAAACGCGTTCGGTATATATATTTTGTTGAAGTTAACTTATCGATTAATGATGCTTCTTGGGTATTGGATACGGTTGTGGCTCACATATTTGCAATGATTTGCAGATAATGGTAAGAAGCAGGAAGCTTGATAGAAAGGAGATGGTCCTTCGGATGGGGAATGGAGCAAGAGTTGCTGCATTAGCTATAGGGACTGTTTATCTATCTTTGGAGAATGGTTTTAATTTGTGTTTGAACAATTGTCTTTATGTTCCGGATATTATTAGAAATATTATCTCTGTTCCTATTTTGGATAGAGAATGTTTTAAATTTGTAATTGAGAATGGATCTTGTTCCATTTTCAAAGATTATGCACTTATATGTTCTGGTTATTTGACAAATTGTTTATACACAGTTACTCCCCATAATCCCATTCTCACAATTCAACAAAATAAAAGAAAATTAGATAATTATAGTTCTGTCACTCTTTGGCATGCTAGATTATGTCATATTTCTCAAAAAAGAATACACAAGTTGGGACAAAAACTCAACCTTATGGGAGAGCAAAAGTTGCCAACATGTGAATCATGTCTTAAAGGAAAAATGTCCAAATCACCATTTGTTGGACAAGTGGAACGAGCCAAAGATCTGTTGGATTTGGTCCATACGAATATTTGTGGTCCACTAAGTGTTAGTGCACGAGGGAACTATCACTATTTCATAACTTTTACCGATGACTATTCTAGGTATGATTATGTATACCTTATGAGGTTCAAATCTGAGGCTTTTGAAAAGTTCAAAAAATTTGGATGTGAGGTGGAGAAACAAACTATCGTAGTATTAAGACTCTTCGATTGGATCGAGGAGGTGAATACTTGACCACTGAGTTTCTTGATTATCTAAAAGAGAATGGTATTATCTCACAGTGGACTTCTCCTGCTACTCCACAACTCAACGGAGTTTCAGAGCGTAGAAATCGAACTTTGTTAGACATGGTTCAATCAATGATGAGTTTCACTACTTTACCTCTTTCATTCTGGGGCTACGCCCTAGAGACATCAGCATACTTATTGAATAGGGTGCCATCTAAGGCCGTTCCCAACACACCATATGAAATGTGGTGTGGTAAGACACCCTCCTACAAATACCTCAAAGTATGGGGGTGTGCTGCTTATGTGAAACAACAAGTGGGAGATAAGTTGGATATGCGATCCATCTTATGTAAATTCGTGGGGTATCCAAGAGAGTCTATAGGATACTATTTCTATGATCCTTCAGAACAAAAGGTTTTTGTTTCGAGGAATGCTACTTTCCTTGAAGAAGAATTTATTTCTCAGAGGAGTGGCGAAGCAGTAGAACATGAAGAAGTTGAAGAACCACAGAATTTCCCAAATGTTGCCACAGATAATGCACCAGCTGAAGTTGGACCATCTAAAGCACAACCTCTTCGAAAATCCATAAGGTTTTCAAAGGCGCCTGAGAGGCTAAACCTTTTATTAGAGAATAAGAAGAGGGACTCCTTTTGGATAATGATCCAAGAAGCTATGAAGAGGCAATGTCAGACATCGACTCAGATAAATGGAAAGAAGCAATGCAGTCCAAAATTGACTCCATGTACTCCAACAAGGTATGGACCTTGGTGGACCCACCACATGGAATTGTTCCCATTGGTTGCAAATGGGTCTACAAGCGAAAGCTAATTGGAGTAGATGGAGAGGTGACGACCTTTAAAACACGTTTGGTTGCAAAAGGTTATACTAAAAAATAAGGAGTTGATTATGATGAGACCTTTTTACCAGTAGCGATGCTTAAATTCATTCGGATCTTGCTAGCCATATCAACATATTATGACTATGAGATATGGCAAATGGATGTGAAGACAACTTTTCTTAATGGAAACATTAAAGAAGAGATCTATATGAAGCAACCAGAGGGCTTCATATCCAATGGAAGCGAGCAAAAAGTTTGTAAACTCCAGAGGTCCATTTATGGACTCAAACAGGCTTCTAGAAGTTGGAACATTCGATTTGATGAAACGATGAAAACATTTGATTTTCATAAAAATCCAGATGAACCATGTGTGTATAAGAAGGTTAGTGGGAGTGCAGTTGCAGTTGTTGTGCTCTATGTTGATGACATTCTACTCATTGGAAATGATGTAGGTATATTACAATCAACTAGGACTAGGTTGTCTAAACAGTTCTCCATGAAGGACTTGGGAGAAGCATCTTTTATTTTAGGGATAAAGATCTATAGAGATAGATCACGAAAGATGATCGGACTATCCCAGTCCATGTACATAGACAAAGTGCTAAAAAGGTTTAGTATGGAGGAATCCAAACGAGGATACCTGCCTATGAGTCATGGTGTTTCACTTTCTAAAGCTATGTCTCCTAAGACACCTGAAGAAAGAGAAAGAATGTCTCGCATACCTTATGCATCCGCCATTGGAAGCATAATGTACGCAATGTTATGTACAAGGCCTGATGTCGCACATGCTTTGAGTGTCATGAGCAGGTATCAGTCCAATCCAGGTGATGAAAACTGGAAGACCGTTAAGATGATCCTTAAGTACTTGAGAAGAACTAAGGATATGTTTTTGATATATAGCAATGGAGAGCTAAAACTAGAAGGGTTCACTGATTCTAGTTTCCAGTCTGATAAAGACGACTCTAAGTCCATGTCTGGATATATATTCATCTTGAATGGGGGAGCAGTTAGTTGAAAAAGTTCCAAACAAGAAACAACTGCAGACTCCACTACTGAAGCTGAATATATTGTCGCATCGGATGCATCAAAAGAGGCTGTTTGGATATGAAACTACATCCAAGGGTTGGGTGTAGTTCCATCTGTTGTTGATCCAATAATGATTTATTGTGACAACAATGGTGCTATACCGCAAGCAAAAGAGCCAAGATCTCATCAAAGATCCAAGCATATAATGAGACGATACCACCTGATCAGAGAGATCATTGGTAGAGGCGATGTTGTTGTGGATCGAGTTGCTTCAGCAGAAAATGTAGCAGACCCGCTAACTAAGCCCTTATCACAAAAAGTATTTGACGGACATCTCGAAAAGATGGGCCTAAGATACATGGGCAATTGGAACTAGGGCAAGTGGGAGATTATTAGAGTAGAATGCCCGACGTTCCAATTGGATTGAATTTTATTCTACTTGTAAAACAATTTTATTGGAAATTATAATAATATAAAGGCATTTCTTTATCTTATGTTCTTTTGCATTTATCACATATTTGCACATATGATAAAGTCCTTAGATCAATTTAAGCTATGAGGCATGGTCGCGCATTTGATGGCGATCATGGAACATGTCTCTAAGGCTTTGATCTTAAATTTGTTCCAAGTCGATGAGTTTTTCAAGATAGGACATTAAATAACCACGTAAGACTTGTACATATGGTGCATGCTCATGAGACGAAGATGTTGCATTCCATTAACATCAGTGTTAAGACACAAATGCACATATGTGGGTGTTTGTTAGCGAACAAGTTCACTGAACATGACCCAATGAAAATTCTTAGATAGAAGCTTTGATTGTCGAATAAGAATTTTTATATTGCAATAGTACATGATTAATCCTCGTACTTGAGGCACGACTATGCCTTGTGTATATCCTACAATACTTTGATTTATCTTTTGATTGCTTGGTAATCACAAAGAGGTATTTTGGGTATTGCCGTGATATGAATGGAGGTTTGTGTGTGGCCAACATAGAATTCGACACTTGTCTTTTAATAAGAAAATTTCTGTGTTTTCATAGTTTGTGGTTCAAAGACCTTGGCCAAGACACGATGAATTTGATTCATAAAAGAATCACAAGAACTTGAAATAGAATTACAATTATTAAATCAATTTGGGTTCAACTTATAAATCTATGCCCAAGATTTAATGGGGAAATTAGTTGTCGAAAGGATCGTACATGTATGTAATTTTAATTGAAATAGGTTTACTCGCTACTTCACCTAATACTAGGTAATCTTGCTACTTGCTAGGTGTTACCATGATTTGTAGGTTCTTGAAATTAAAGAGTTAATTTCAAGTATATTTATTAATTGGATTAATAAATAGAATAAGTTATTATTATTCGAAAGTTGCAAACGTTGTAAGCCTACTACTAGTGTTAGTCGTGAACCTAAAAGGGTCACACATAATTTTGGATGTTGACATTTTGAGATTGTAAAATCCAATGGTTGGATGCAATTAATTGATGTAGATTAATTAATTGGGTTTTAATTTAATTCAATTGTAGAATTAAATATTTAATTAAATAATTTAATTATCTAATTAAATCTAATTTGATTAGAGACCAGATAATTGGAATAAAATGAATTAATCAATATTTGAATTGATTAATTGAGATTTAAATTAATTAATTAGTAGAATTAATTAATTGGACTTTAGAGTCCGATCTCATACCATAATTTAGTAGGTCTAATTGTAGAAGTCCACTACATAAATGAAGAGAAATAAATGAATGAGATTTATATATATATATATATTAGGATATATATATGTATATTTATAATGAAGAGGTTTTTAAGAAAAAAAAACAAAACACACATGCAGCTATAATGCATATTAGCATAATAGCATGTGAGGTGGGTGGCGTCCACTTATTTGAGCCACACCATCAATGTTTTTTTTAAAACAAAGTTGGTCATTGATTGAATAGCTTTTTTTTTTTTTAATAGATTGCATTGAGCCAACCAATATTCTTTCTTAAAGATTAATACTAATTATAGTCTTAGAAAAGGATAAGGAACTAAGGCCTTGTTTGTTTATGTTTCCAATGGCCTCTTTCCAGTTTCCAACTATACATAAAAGTGAAATCATGTTTGTTCATAAAATTTCCAATGGAAATCATCATTTTCATTTTCTATTTTTCACATAAAACAACATCTCAAACCTATAATTTCTATTCTCAAACCTAAACACTACCCTACATCACTCATCATTACTTATCAATAACTATTTTCATATTTTAACCCAATTATATATGTGGGACCCACCATTATCAACTTTATCTACTTAAAATATTACTATTTTTAAATTATAACTATCTAATGGGACCCACCAACTATAATCTTACAAATATAATATTATATATTCAAATTAAAATATTGAAGTGGACCCCACCACTACCAACTTTTCAATTATTATATACATAAAATAATATTTCAAAACTACTCAAACCAAACACAATCTCATTTCCAACCCTACATAAAACACATTTCAATTCATTCATCCAAACACAATCCCAATTTCCACACGAAAACCAATAAATTCTCAAAATTCTATTTCCAACTCCAGAAACTGGAAATGGACTATGGAAACATAAACAAACAGGCCCTAAGTTTTCATCTTGGTAACAGAAAGCACGGTTTTGACAATGAAAAATGAGGGTTAACTTCAAAACATTAATTTTTGCTCTCGGTCAAAAACAAATTAGAAGCTCTATCAATCTCTTTCTTAATATACATTATTTTTCTCTTCAAAAATTTTAGTAGAGAATAATTAACCAATAATTATTCATCTACAAAATTTTAACAATAGTTGATTGTTAGAATTAAATTCTATTCCGTTTTTCAATTTCGAAAACGTGGTAAACTCTACTAGCGAAGAATTTATCCCGGTGTCACAACCAAGAGGTGGACTCAATTAGAGGGGAGGCGCTTGAATCTCTATTGGCGAGTTTGCAAGGATTTACCCTGCTGTGAGGAATTTGGATTCCTTCTACATCATCTTCAAAAGGAAGAAATTTAGGTAAGATCCTAAATGTTATTTTACCACTTGTATAAACGCGCGATCGTTAAATCACTACGAGAATCGGGGGCTTTATTTTTATGTATAATTGTATGCATGATTTAAATTTTAAATTTCCGCTGCGTTTAGCCCCGCGATATAGCGAACCCAACAATTTTCAATAACTCGTGAATTTTGAAGATCGAAGGCATTGATCATGTGATTTTATTTTTCTGAATATGATCGTTCACTCCTCTACCTTGTTTTAGTTTCCAAAAAGGCAAATTAATGATTGATCACTTATTTAATGTGAGGTGGTGAGATTTGTTCACTTATTTAGAATTTGGTTATTCACAAATCCGTAATTGTTTGAGGTTTATATGGTAACTTTATTGCACATTGTACACATTGTACACATATTTTATCTCTTCATAAACAAATATATTTCATAAACTCCCTTGATATTTATAGAAATATTATAGTTAATCCCTTAAATATAAAACACAATCAAACCTTAGGGTTTTTTTTTTTTTCATAATTTGGAAATATCTCTGGATTTGTTTTGTAATTAGCCCAAACCTCAAGGGGTATTTATAATTAGGGATGGCAATGGGGTTTCAAAACCTGGATCTGCATTAAACCCACCCCATTTGGGTCGGGTCTAAAACCGGTCAAGTGGGTCCCGCGGCGGGTAATGGGCCCACCCCGGACCCGCCCCATACATGTTAACTTAATTTTTTTTTAATTTTATTAGGGCGAGTGAGTCTCTGAACTAAACGTGTAAGCCGCGCCTAGGGCTTGCAATTAGTTTGAAACGCGCTTCTTCCCGGTCATGTCTTTCTTCACTCAGGCTGGCAGTCTCTACTCTTAATATGCAGTTGAATATATTTATTTTGACTTGGGTCACTTTGGCTGTCAACTATTCTAATTAATGGGGCCTAATAATTTGGTTAAGCTGATGATTGATAATTTAAAAAATATTATAAAAGCCAATTTGAACAATAATTACATGAACCTTAAGCTTAAGCGCTAATGCTGTTCACTGACTGCCAAATTCTCTTGACGGGTCCGGCGGATTGAACCTGCCAGTTCCCGTGTCCAATATGGGATGGGACGGGGTGGGTTTCAATGGTGGGCAGGGCAAGTTCTGGTCCAGTATTTTCTTTTTCTGCTGCGGTCCCGAATTTGACTAAACCCGTCCAATCGCATCCATATTTATAATTACCCTTTAATTTAATATTCCTATTACACACGCCATGTGCGCCCCCCTCTCTCTTCTCTTTTAAGGTTGACATCATTTATTAACGTACACTTGGATTGTTTCTGGAAAATAGAGATAGCATACCTCTATGTACACATTATCAAACACGTCTTACGTTTTTCGGGTGAATTTTGATAAGCATGAGTAGGCTAGGTTTCTCCCTAATATTTATCCAAGAATAACAAATACAGTTGTGCGCATTAGGGGCTTAATCTTTGCGCACTCGCTCCCTTCTAGTCTTTCCCGTAGGAAGTTTTTGGTTTCTAGTGGGATTCGAATCCCACTTTGCCATTAGCAAGACAACAATCTTGATTGGTCAACCACCAAAGATGTGCTGCGACTTGAACCTTAACCTCAAGGATGCTAGGGCCTCTTCCTTACAAGGGAGATCAATTCCATTATTATTAGGGATAATTACATAAAACCCCCTGAGGTTTGGGCTGATTATAAAAAACCCTGAGTTTTCTAAAAATTACAAAAAACCCCTTAAGGTTTGATTCTCGCTTACATCTTTCTCCTTCATAAGCAAAAATATTTGAAAAAGCCACCCTAATATTTGTAGGAAAATTACAGTTAACTCCTTAAATTTAAGACAAAATCAAACTTGAGGGGGCTTTTTGTAATTTTGAAACAACACTGGATTTTTTTTGTAATTAGCCCAAACCTTAAGGGTGGTTTTGTAACTATCCCTTATTATTATTAAGAGGAAAAAGTACATCAAGGCGGAATCTATCATCCACGATTTACACAAAAACTCCAGAAAATAAAATTCAATAAAGAACCTACCATGGCTTAGCTCGATCAAATTATTTTTTGGTGTCTTTCATTTTTTTCTTTTCAACGTAACATTCTGGACAAGAAAATTATTTGCTTAATTTCGTGCTCATAAAATAGGTTATATAAAACCTCAATTAATAATTGAAGGTTTTTATAATTTATTTGTCTTTCCTTTCTCTTATATTTTTTTCCCTTGAAATTTACGAATTATCTGGTAGCTAGATCACAGTATTTCGCAATCAATTAAGCACAAATTGTTCTTCCTTCCAGCTGATGCGCCAAAATTCTCAGTCATGTCAAATTCTTCTGGATCAATCCGGCCCGTCAGGAATTTCCCAATCAAAGTGGTACAATAAATGAGCAAGAAATATTTCAATGCCGGCTATGCCAAACGTTATCCCCGGACAAATCCTTCTTCCTGCACCAAACGGTATAAATTCGAAATGTTTGCCATTACATCTTCAAATCTCTCGGGCTCAAATTTTTCGGGTTCCTGCCAATAATCAGGGTTTCTTCCTATAGCCCAAACATTGATCATCACTATTGTGTTGACCGGAATATCGTATCCGCCGATCTTGGATTGCTCTCGACAACGTCGGGGGCACAATAGTGGGCCCGGAGGATGTAATCTTAATGTTTCCTTGATGACCATTTTTAGGTAGCTCAGTTTTTGGATGTCATTTTCCAGGAATTTTTTCTTTCCCTGGAGAACTTGTCTTACTTCTGCTTGTGCCTTGTGCAAGACGCTTGGATTCTTCATCATTTCGGACATTGCCCATTCTATGACCAACGATGAAGTCTCTATTCCAGCTATAAACATCTCCTGCAAGTTAAGAAAATTGATTTATTTGTCACACATTAGTTTATTTAATCCTGTATGTATCTATAGGGGTGTTGCAATATTAGGATGCTACTTTTGACATTTCAATTTTAGTCCTATATGTTTTACTTCTTATGCAATTTTGGTCCCGTAAGTTTTGGATTTGTATAACTATGGTCCTATAAGTTTTACGATGGTGCGATTTGGTCCGATGGTTATTTCAATATTTTACTTTTTTCTCAAAATGCCATTGGTAGCCAAAATATTCAATATACCTAAGATAGAGTAAAACATGGTATTAGACCTGTGTTTTTTCACTTATGAGTTGAAATTGTTTATCATTTATACTATAAATTGCACGATGAGAGACTAATTTTAGAGTTATAAATACGGACCAAAATTCGTGATATGAGTTCAATAAGATCTATTCTTTCATAATTATGCACATAAAAAATTATGCATGAGTGGTAGACAATTTCATATCTATCTAGTATTATAGATCACTTCAGCTTTATGTCAAACTAAGGCAAAAAACTTTTACAACATAATGTTGCTTTTCTTAGTAAATGTTTATGTGGTAATAAGCTAAATTCACCAATTATATTTTGCGAAAATGAAAAATAATCATGCGTACCAAAATATATATTTTTAGCCATCTTGACCAAATACTTGCCGGTCATATTTATCCTTCGTGTATTCTTTGGTGAGGTATTTGGTCATTTTTTAAAAAATTGATGCGGTACATAACTCGGTATCGAGACACATAACTTGATATTGAGTTATGTACGGTCCCTACAAATGAAAAAATGGACAAAATGGGCATATGAACTCAAAAATGGCCAAAAAAATACTTTTACTATGGAGAAGTGACCAAGAATTTAACGGACTCTATTAATATATATAGAATTGTTCATATGACCACTGATCAAATTTACCAGATAGACGGCCGAAAATCTCTTCATGAAATCTTCTATTCCAAAATGACGTTTCAACTTCTATTCAACCACACGGATGATGTCGTTGGTCCTTCTTTCTTTTTTTTTTTGAAATCGTCGTTGGTCCTTCTTTCACTAATGAACTATTTTCTAGTAGTTGTAGCTCGTGCGAATGCGCGAGGGACTATCCTTCCATTGCTTGCCTTATTCCCACATGTTTAAATATACAGCACTAATATTGTTCATGATACTTACAAAGATATTGGCTTTGATATTATCCTAGTAATGGGAACTTGTAGGTCCTCGTTCTCACTAACCCTCAAAAGAACATCAAGAATATCTTCTTCCTCGGCCATTGATTCATTTCCATGTACTCTCTTTTCTTCGTGCTGTCGAATGATCTCTTCAAGAATACAATCAATCCTCTGGTGCATCTTTTCCAACCTTCTCCTTGACCCAGCTGACAAAAAATGGAGAAATTTCATCGACGGGAAAACATCTGCAAAGTTGAAAACCCCTGCAATCGATACAGCTTCTTTGATAATCATTATCAATGATTCTTGATCCTTCAAACACGCCCTACTGTTGCTCTGCAAATAATCCCACATTCAACGGCTTTGGGTCAGATTAATGGGCAGCCCTTGATCAGAAAATCGAACATAATCCACCAGGCGCAAAACTTCATCTTCCATTAAATTATGAAAAGATCGAACCTTTTTGTGACTTAGAAATTCCAGGACGCATAATTTGCGCATTTGTCTCCGGTACTCGCCGTAGGGAGTGGATGCAATGTCAGTAGAGTTGTATAAAACTATTTTAGCAATCATTAAATCGATCGACTCGATCAGCAAATGCAACGTTGTTTCTTTTCGTGATTTCTTTTGCTATTTTTGGAGATGAAAGGATGATTGTTGAGAGCTCTCCCAGTTTTATGTACATAAGGGGGCCGTGTTTTTGTGCTAGGGTTGTGAGTGCATGGTGTGGAAGTGAACCTATTAACAGGTGCAAATTTCCCAAAACAGGAGTCTCCAGGGGCCTGGAGGCAATATTCGATGATTTCTTGATTTTCGACATTCTTTTATTACAAGGAAAACTTTTATTACAAGGAAAAATAAGAAGAAAAAAAGAAACACTGAGTGATCAGTGGAAGCTGGATTTCCATGAAAGAAAGATTTACTACGTTCTAATAACGATTACCATATTTTAATTATGGCCATGATTTTATAGAAGATAGTTAGCCCTGCAGGGCTTTAATTTGTTGATGTAAAGAAATTTAAGAATGATGGAGATGGAGTAGTTGGTAGGGGGAATATTTAAAGTATCCATCTTGGATAGTAGAACTTTGTAATTATCAAAATAATTTTTACTTTTGATTTGTTAAAATCTTACAACTATAAGGGTTCATATCGTGATATTAACTTTATACCATGATAACTTATTTTATCATATCATGATAATTTTATTTAATCATATCGTGATAGCTTATTTTATATCGCAATGGGTTATATCATGATAATTATAACATGATAGCCTATTTTAATCATATTGTGATCACATATATCATAATAACTTATAACGTGATAGCTTATTTTATACCGTGATAGCTTATTTTATACTACGATAGCTTATTTTATACCATGATAACTTATATTTTAATATTTTGATAGCTTATATCTTGATAATTTGTAACTTGATAACTTGTATAACGTGATAGCTTATTTTATACAATGATAGCTTATTTTCTCATGACGTAATAGCTTATATCATGATAATTTATATATTGACAATTTATATTACGTGATAGTTTATTTTGTCATACCGTGATAACTTATTTGATCATACCGCGATAGCTTATATCATGATAATTTATAACTTGACAACTTTTATAATGTGATATCTTATTTTATCATACTGTGATAACTTATTTATTCATACAGTGATAACTTATATACCATGATAATTTATAACATGACAACTTTTATAACATGATAGCTTATTTAATTATACCACGATATAAAATAAGCTATCACGGTATGATTAAATACACTATCGCGTTATAAAAGTTGTCAAGTTATAAATTATCAAGATATAAGCTATCACGATGTGAGAAAATAAACTATCACGATATAAAATAAGCTATCACGTTATAAAAGTTGTCAAGTTAAAAATTGTCAAGATATAAGCTATCATAATATGAGAAAATAAACTATCACGGTATAAAATAAGCTATCATGATATAAAAGTTAGTTTCTCATATCCTACGTTAGAAAACAACACAAAAAATCGGTAGAAAAAATAGTTTCTCAATTTTAGGTCAAAAAAGAGGTTGATGTATCCTATGTTGGTACTTCTCCCTATTTACAATAGTTGGAATAAGATATTGAGTTGAGAATAAAAACTTGTTATTGATCGCGAAAATCTTACCGCAAGCGTATGGTGTCAAGTTTTAGTATAGGTTTTGAAAGTAGGGTTATCGTCTCCACAGAGATTGTTATCGAATTTTATACTAAGTACGATAATTAAAATAGCTTAATTCTATCTAGAAATCGAAAAGAGATGATAATCTAATAAACTAAAAATAAAACTAAAAATAAGCAAATAACTGGTTCGGACAATTAATCAAACACTTGAGAAATGAATTCTAGAGGGTTGATTTTACCTAGTTATCTCCTATGTTTTCATTCCAGTTTATTAATCACAAGTTATCAATCTACAAGCCAATATTCCTACCGTTTATCACTTCCTCTCTCGAGTGCCAAGTGATTCTAGGTTCCAATTTGGATTTCGATATCTCTATAAAAATCATAAATTAAACCCTAATACGCTCAATGAATATTCTATCACAGGCTTCAAAAGATTCATAAATCTCTCGATTCTATGAAACCCTAGGTTATACTATTCTATGGCCAGCGTTCAATTACCTCTCTCGAGCGTCAAATTAAACACGCCAAACAATCTAAATTATTGATCGGATAATCCGGATGCAATCAAATCAAATAACACAAATAGATTAATAAATATGCGAATTTCATAAACTGAAAATCAAACATAGGTTCAAACGTAAGTTACATCAATCCCTAGAAAAAGAGGTTTAACTCATAATGGATGTACAAAACTTCATGGAGAAATAATTATACATCTCAAGAAATTGACAAAGAAAAACAAAGAAAGAATTGAGAAAAAGAGAAGGAATTCTCTCTTCAGGTCCGGATGAGAAGTGCCTCCAATTGCCGTCCCGAACCCTAGCTCTGTGTCTCTTGCCTTGCGTTGTGCTCAAAATAATGTCCGACCCCCTTGTTTGTACGTCACTTCTTCTATTTATAGGCTTGAAACCCTCAAAAGTCCGTCCAAAAAGCCCAAAGAATAAAAAGCCCAGATTCAGCCGTCGCGCAAGCTGCGGCGTTCCTCGCGCCAAGAACAAGGCCGCTCGTTATTCCATCCGCTCACCGCCACCACCGCGTGCACTGCCCCCAGGTAATGGCGCGTTGCGGCGCGCCCATCATCATTTGTTCTTTGCTTTGCTATCGGTCGCCTTCTTTTCATTGTATCGGCTTGGCCGGTCGTCGCCCTTGTGCTACTGCTATTTCTTGGAAACTACTTTCCGCTTCCGCTTTCTGCTTTGGACATTTCTTCTTCTTTGTGTTAGTCTCTTTGGCCTGCTGCGACCCCTTTGCTATGGAGGCGCTGCAGCGCCTTTCTTTGCACATCGATACTGTTTGCTAAGCCGGGCGCCGCAACCCTTACATGTGGGTTGCGGCGCCCAACAACATCCTACCCATTGTACGTTTTTCGATCCCACAGCGCGGGGTTTTTAGCGACTAAGCGCTCGTCCGTGAGTATTATTTTCGCTTTTCAACTTGTAAAATGCGATTTTCACCTTCCAACCACGTTTTCATCGTTTTAACCAATTTCGGCTTCCAAGATTAGTCCCGACTCTCAAACGACAACTAATTACATGAGTTCGACTCAAACAACATTAAAAATACCCGAAAATAACGCAAAAATCCTAGTCTAGAATACTCAATACGTTGGTATAAAACCAACTTAACAAATACCCCAAACTTAGACGTTTGCTTGTCCTCAAGCAATTACAAACTCTAAAAATCGACAAACATAAAGGAAACAAAAATGAAGATGACGGACTCAACAAACCAATCTGCGAAACTTCACAACCAAACTCATTCGTCAAATTTTGTTTTACTATCAATCAAACACGTATTTTCACAAAGTGATCATGACGGTGGAATGTTAATGCCAACCCCGCTTTCATTATCCGGATAGATTCACACAATCAAGTATTTTCAAAACAATCCACTTCTTTAATATAGAGATGAGATGCTTACCGGACTCCATAAGCTTATCTTTCACACTAATCTCCACTAATGTAGGCTAATGTAACACAATGATCAATATAACTTTTAAAGCTTGTAATGTGGGCTTCGGGTGAGGTAGGAAAATATGGGATTAAGTGGCTCAAATCACCCAAACACACAATTATCACTTGAATTATCAATAAGCAACTACCCTTTACTTTTTGACATCCCCATGTTTATGAACTTTCAATCCCGCTGATTTTTCTCAATTTTTTTTTTTCACATTTTTTTTCGGAACCCCCAAACTTATTCTTTTGCGTACATGGGGTTTCATCTTTTCTTTTCTCGGGCAACTACATTCAATTAAATACAAACCCTTCTCATCGTACCTCCTCAACTTCCAATATTTTTCTATACTTTGTGTGTATGAGTGATGGGTAATTAGGATATTCACATTTAGGCTCTGGGTATTAGATTGGTTGCCAAAGAAATGGGTTTATAAGGCTCAAAAGAGGACACTAGGGAAAATATAATACAAAGGTAGACATTTTAGGCTCTGGCTTGTTCAAAGATGGCCTAAATCACTTCCTCAATGTTACTTCGCCTAGGATTTCGCCTCGACTAGTGATCAGACAAGTTCTAGCATCCGGTGGGATCATAAAGGAACCACTCAATTGCATAAATCATCCCCAAATAAACCAACAGAGTTAAGCACATAGATGGAATTAATGGAAAGAAGAATGGATCACAGTTCAAATACATGCTCTTTTGACCGTTCAACTCATATTCAACAATTTCATTTAGTCATGCAGTTTCACAGTTTTACTAATGCCCCGACTCGACTCTAGACTCTTTTTCATTTTTTTTGACTCAAGACTCGACTCGATGAATAAAAATAGACTACACCCCCCCAAACGTAAAACGACATTGTCCCCAATGGAGAGGTGGGAAAAAGACTTTCCTGGTAGCCGAGGAGCGAAGACTCCTTAAGTCATGTGGTACTACTACGTGTAGGAGGTGTCTCATATAAGCTCACAATGCATCCTAACGCACAAGCTCGTGAGTGTTGTATGCCTCGAGGTGTGGTCTTGTTCTTCCCCTTCGCTTAGCCGGTCCTCTTTGGTTTTGTATTTTTGCAACCTAGCAAGGTAGACAAGAAAACAAAACTCGTGGAACCAAGGGATTCGGTTATGGGTGAGAAATCGAAAATCAAAGCACATACATAATGCACCCAAGTAGAAAATATAGTGCCATGTCAAAAAGATAAGCATAAATATGCAAGATAGCACTAAACAATGTGAATTTGTCATTGGGGCATTTTATCGGACACCTCATATGCATGAATTTGGGCAAAGATAGTGAATGCAATGGATAACTCAATTCAATCCCAAAAATCAACACCAAGCCTAAGTCTAGCATGATCAACAATCCACAATCCACAAATCAACAACAATTATCCTAGCACTACTACAATCCAATCGCACCAAAAATCACAAGATAGGGAAAACCATGGGGTGGGGTTTGGAGTTCTGAGACTTACCAACTAGTGAATAGATGAGATGAATATGGTGTGTGTGGTGTTATATTGCTCCTTTGTGAAGATGGAGTGGGATATGTGGGAGTTGCAC
This sequence comes from Rehmannia glutinosa, assembly GCA_016081115.2. Taxonomy (NCBI): domain Eukaryota; kingdom Viridiplantae; phylum Streptophyta; class Magnoliopsida; order Lamiales; family Orobanchaceae; genus Rehmannia; species Rehmannia glutinosa. The sequence continues at coordinate 33,757,570 of CM071927.1, forward strand.
AAATAAGAGGGGTGGGGTATGATGCAACTTACTACTCCTAAAAATGCAAAAAAAATGCAGAAAAAACAAAAACAACTACTAAACTATATTAAAACTAAGAAAGCAATAAAAAGGGCTTGGGTTGCCTTCCAAGAAGCACTAAATTTACTGATCTTGACCGGTACTATGTCAGATTATCCTCAAGTTGGGGCTCCAATAGGCATGTTATCCACATTTCCCTTAGAAACTTCCCAACCTCCAATGTCTTCAGCTATATTCCCAACCATCTGCTTACCATCATTTGATTCAAATTTTAGCCTGTTGGTTGGATGGATGGTGAATACAACTTTCTCCTGATTTGCCCGCAATGTTAGCTCCCTGTTTCTACATCGATCAAAGCCCGTGCTGTAGCTAAAAACGGTCGCCCAAAGATGATAGGTATTTTCTTCTCCTCGTTCGCGTCCAACACTACAAAATCCACAGGAAAAACAAATTTATTAATTCTTACCAATACGTCTTCAATGATTCCCCACGGATAGGCGATGGATCGATCAACGAACTGCAAAGTGATATTGGACGGCTTCACCTCCCCGAGCCCAAACTTCGTCACATCAGAAAGAGATATAAGATTCACACTGGACCCAAGATCACAAAGTGGTTTCTCAAAGAAAACTCCTCCAATAGTACAAGGAATAGTGAAACTCCCTGGATCCTTCATTTTCTGAGGTAGTTTACTTTGGACTATTGCACTACACTCCTCTGTCAAATATACAGTCTCAAAATCTTCCAACTTCATTTTCTTGGGTTCCATTGGTTTCGCATAAATAGGTGATTCTTCGGGGCCAGGCTGAATTTTTGCTTCCTTTTTCACGTAAACTGCATTGCAGTGCTCTCTCGGATTAACCTCTGTATCACTTGGGAACTTTCCCTTCTGCTGCAATGAATTCACGGCTGTAGCCAACTGACCCATTTGTGTCTCGATCGACCTAATATGCATCTCCATTGTGCTCATCTTATTATTCAGACCATCAATCTGCGCCTTACTCCTATTCATTCGATTCCCCGGGTCTCTCCGATGAATGAGCCGAGCATCTCTTCAAGCGATCGCTTTTTTCACCTCCGAGTGCATTGGAATTGGATGGGTTTGGATAACTTCGGAGGTGGATTCAATATGTTCATGTTGTTGCTATAAGAGAGATTCTCATGATTGCGAAGTCCCGGTGATAGTGAGTTGGTAGTGAATTACCTCTTATTAAAATCCCTGGTTATTCACATAATTGACTTGCTCGGCCTCATGAGTGGCGTGCCGCGTGAATGGCTGCGGGTGGGAGTGCGACTTCTTTGTGTGTCTTTGCCGGTATTCATGATTGCTAATTGCTTTGTCGGACTCGAGATTTGGGGTGCCAAAGCCGACATTGTATCAAGCTCAAGAACACCGGCAGAATCGGCCGGTGCTAATCTCTCGGAGGGCCATTGATAGGCTGTTTGTGGCCATTTCTTCAAGTAAAGTAAGGCCTCGATCGTTGTTTTAGCCATCAATGTACCTCCTGAAGCCGCATCTAGTATCATTATCGTATGCCCATTTAACCCGTTGTAAAAATATTGAACTCTCTGCCGGTCTGCATAGCCATCTTTGTAGGCATCTGCCAACAGATCTTTAAATCGCTCCCAAGCTTCATATAACGGCTCAAAATCAATGTGTTGGGCTGGGCTATCTCGCTCTTTAGTTGGAGTGTCTTCTTTGGGAAGGAAAAATTTTGCTAAGAATTTTTGAGTCATATCATCCCACTCGTAATACTCCCCTGAAAGCGAACGCGTCTATAACCACCTGCCTGGCCTTATCCGGTGTGAAAATGGGAAAAGCCTCAATTGAATGGCCTCATCACCACACCATTCATCTTGATGGTGTCACAAATTTCCAAAAATGTGGCGGATGTGTATTCGGATCATCCACCTGGACTCCCCAAAGTGATTCTCACTGAACCAAGATTATGAGGCCCGACTTCAATTCAAAATTATTCGCATTTATGGGTTGGCGCACACTGCGAGGTAGTTAAGTTCACGATCGACGAGAAAGTAATCCCGTATTGCCCTTTCTCGGTGCCTCAGGCTATGGTGGCACATTCACGACCCAATTTCCATTATTCTCATTGTCCCCGCCTTCCGTTTGCTCGATTCTCTTCTCGCTTTCTTTGCTCGGATTGCTCGAAGTGTCCTTTCAATCTATGGATCAAAAGGAAGCAAATTAATATCTTTGGAATCTCTCATAAACAGACAAGTCAAATGAGAAAAAATGAAATTATAATTCCTAAACTAATCTAGATTAGGATTAAGACTACTTGGTAATAGTATTAGTTTAAAATAGGATAAAACAATCCCCAAAGAAACGGCGCCAAAAACTTGATCGCGAAAATCTTACCGCAAGTGTATGGTGTCAATTTTTAGTATAGGTTTTGAAAGTAGGGTTATCGTCTCCACGAGGATTGTTATCGAATTTTATACTAAGTACTATAATTAAAATAGCTTAATTCTATCTAGAAATCGAAAAGAGATGAGAATCTATTAAACTAAAAATAAAACTAAAAATAAGCAAATAAGCGGTTCGAACAATTAATCAAACACTTGAGAAATGAATTCTAGAGGTTGATTTCACCTAGTTATCCCCTATGTTTTCAATCCAGTTTATTAATCACAAGTTATCAATCTATAAGCCAATATTCCTACCGTTTATCACTTCCTCTCTCGAGTGCCAAGTGATTCTAGGTTCCAATTTTTGATTTCGATATCTCTATAAAAATCATAAATTAAACCATAATACGCTCAATGAATATTCTATCACAAAGCGCCAAAAGATTCATAAATCTCTCGATTCTATGAAACCCTGGTTATCTATTCTATGGCTAGGCGTTCAATTACCTCTCTCGGCGTCAAATTAAACACGCCAAACAATCTAAATCGGATAATCCGGATGCAATAAAATCAAATAGGACAAACAAATTAATAAATATGCACGAATTTCTATTAGGAAATTTATTGTTTAGATTTTGATGAATGCCATGTAAAACTTAGAATAGAAAGTTGGCACCCCAATTCTTGTTGTAAAATGCATTGTAATAAATAGAGTGGCCAAGTGAGTTAAGTCGACTACACCCTAACATGCAAGAAGACAAATCAAGACTAGAAGGAAGACTCATTGCGAGGCAAATGAGTATGGCAAAGAAGAGTAGACGGAACTCTACTAAAGAAAGCGGTGAGATGCGGTGAGTGGAGTATCGATCAAGGAAACTCGAGAAAAGCCAAGTCTCAAGTTGAAGTGACAAGAGTCATCCAATGATTGGAAGGCGACTCTAAGTCACCTGGGAAAGCAAGGAAATGCGGTCAAGTCGAGATAATCAGAAAAGATCCGTTGCACGGAAATCAAGAGATTTACTTAAACAAGTAATATCTCCATACCACCTTTCTCGGAGTGCTCGGTCCCGAAGCGTGCAAAAGGAATGAACCAATGGGAAGCACTACACCGTGTCGAACTCAAAAGGTGAAAGAACAATTCATACGAGGAAATGGCAATTCCAAGGACTACAACAAGACAAGCCAACGATGCAAGTGACTTTCAAAAATAAGCCTATCTCTTCAACGAGCAAATTTTTGAAAGATCACTATAAAAGGCTGAGGAGTTTATTTGAGAACATGACACATAAGTGACAAGCAACAAGCGACACAAGTCACGACACGAACTAAAAACGTTCAAGCAATTATTTGAAGATCTGAAATATTCTCAATCCTCAAGCTACACTACGAAGAACATCAATCCAACACTCACCGTGAAGGAAAGATAACTTCAATCGGTTGAAGAGGAAAATACTTGAAAAATCAAGGGGTCTACATTCCATGAAGGATTGTAGGAAGGTTCAAGGTCGAACCAAGTCTTAAGCTTTTGGAGGGCTTCGTGATCAAATCCAAAGAGCTTGAGCAAGTGAGTTTGTAGTAGCAAGGCAACTGCCCTGTGAAGAAGCTGAGTCGTACGAGAAGCCACCGAGTGATCAAGGCGTCTCAGATCGAGTCCCAAAGGATCAAGTCAGCTGTGTGTGATCAAGACTTGTATCTGGACTGTTACCACTTTGTATACTTGATCATTACCTAGTGGATTCCTCCAGGAGTTGGAGAAGAGAGGAGTAGAAGAATTACCCCATCTTGAACCTCTATAAAAATTTCATTGTGTCATTTACATTTCAAAGACTTTAATTCCTGCATCTTAACTTTGTTTATATCTGTGATAAATTTGCTATCCACTTGATAATTTAAGTACTAAACCAAGCACTAAATTCTTGCTTAATCAAACTTAAGGGTGTTAAGTCTTCCGCTGAAAACAAAACCACAAATTGAGTTAATTTAGAGCCAACAGTGAGTTATTCCATCAACAGCTCGATTGAGTCTGTTGAGAGACTAACTCTCTTGATTGACTAAATTGATTTGTCCATCAAGGACACAAATCGTGTAGAATCAACTCGTATATTTAAAAGGACTAAATCGAAAATTTGGTAAGCTTTATTCAACCCCCTTCTAAACCTTACATTTACACCCCTTGGGACCTACAGTGTGGTATCGAGCGGTTGGTTCATTGAACCCTCCGCACCGGTTCTTGAACTAGATCTCTAAACTTGTCAAAGTCCGCTTTAGTACTTAAACTTTCAAAACTCTTTTTATCATTAAAAGTTATTATCATGGAAGCAAATTTGACACGCATCCCTATGTTCACAATTGAAGAATTTGATGATTGGAAAATTCGTATGCGGCTCATCTATCAAAGATTACATGATGAGATGTGGATAGTAATAGAAGATGGGCCACTGCAAATCTTAAAGGTGAACACACAGTAAGAAAGAGCTCACACCAAGGAGAAGAGGATGTTGCTCCCGGACACTGTCATGGTTGAAAAACCAAGAACTGAGTGGACAATTGATGACGAAAAAGATACAACCTGGACAATGTAGCCAAGGACATCCTTTACAAAACCTTGGACAAAGCCATGTTCAATAAAGTCAAATCATGCAAAACGACTAAAGAAATCGGGACAAAGTGACATTGATTTGTGAAGGCTCGATGCAAATCAAAGAAAACAAATTATCAGGTGGCTGTCACATTTAAATTTGAGAACTTCAAAATGATCTCGAGGAGAAAACCTGGATCAACCGGATGCTCGATTCACGAAATCACAAATGAGTACATCGCACTTGGAAAGGAATATACACAGAAGAAATGTGTATGAAGATCCTAAAAAGTCTTCCAACTGAATGGGAAATGAAGGTCATGGCATCGAGACATTCCATGGACCTATCAAAGACATCCAACCATGAATTATTCTCGGACCTCAAAGCCTACGAGTTTGAGCCGAGAAGAAAAGACCAGAAGAGACAAGTACCCAAAACAATGCTCTAATTGTTAAAGATGGGAAGAGAGCCGAGGTCAAAGAAGTCATTGATCCGGAAGAAATAGCCCTGATGGTTAAGAGGTTCAACAAGTTCTTCAATAAGAACTACAAGAGAGGAAAGGGTGAATCTTCCGAGAAGACACTCGGCTCCCTCCAAATCAAGGGAAGATAGGCCAACCAAGAGAACATATCATCAAAAAGTTGAATATCAAAGGGTGACAATCCAAGAATGGAAAAAGCTGATCAAAAGGTTGAATATCTATCTTTGAATCAGAGACAACCAGGTCACTATGCCATTGATCGTCCATATCCTCGTAGTCAACAAATACAGGGGATGAAGAAGAAAGGAAGGTCTTGAGAGAAAGAAGACAAGAAAAAAAAAAAGGCAATGATGGCTGCAGAGATCTGGCTGAAACAGCCAAGTCAAGAGAGACAATCGATTCGAGAGCAAGCGATGAAGCCGACTACTCAAGTGACTCGAAGAAGAAGCCCGACCGCTTGATGGCCAAGGAACAAGATCAACTCCGACCAAGAAGATGAGGTACACTCTAACTCATCAAACTCGGACTCTAGTAGTGATGGTTGTGACACTCACACTTCATCACCCACTTTGATCTTTACGATTCATTAGGAAAAATGATGAAAGATTTTGAACACATTAAATCCTCACACACACTATTAAATGAGGAAAACAGCCTACTCAAGAGTCAAACTCAAAGTGACTAAGGAGCCGAGTACTCTAAGTCAAATAGGCGATGAGAATGAAAGTTTAAAGGTGAAAATGCTAAATTAATAGCGAGAAATTGCTATATAGAGAAGAGGGAGAATGACCTCAAAAATGTTATTGCCTCATTCACTAAGGCATCTAAATCATTGGATGATCTTATTTTGAGTCAAAGAGAATGTGGAGACAAGACAGGACCTGGGATTTAATTCCTCCGTGCTATGTCAAACCTCAAAAGTAATTTTGGAAAAAGGATCTTCAAGCCATGAAGAGTCCGAAAAATCCAAAACTCTAAATGTTGCACACACATTCACTCCAAAACACAATAACAAGCAAACTGGCCTTGGTTATAAAGGAAAAGGAAAACAACCAAATTGAGTGCGCCGAAAGGACAACGAGAAGAGATTCACCGAGTTCTCAAAGAACTCCAAACAAAAAATACTCTGTAAAGAAGAAGCGAGCTACCAAAAACCCCATAAAATCTATAAGAGAAATACATATGATGGGAATGGTAGAAAATATCCAAGCTAAGCGGTGATTGGAATAATGTGAACTATCGGCCGGACTTATGGAATATAAGCCCAAATGGCAAAGGCCAGAACTCAAAGAAAGGCCATTCCAAAAGTATAAGAGCTTTCATCAAAGACACATATGCACCTAGGCACTACACTCAAAGACACCACAATCACCCAAGGAAGGCAATTGCTAAAACACATATGCGGACATACGGACGATGTAGAGACAATTTGTATGAACCTAGAATTCCCAAGCAATTTGTCAAGATTAATTATGATTATGGCACTGATAGATGGCAACCCCTTAGAGTCAAATCAATTGGCTATAAGTTGGTTGGATCATCTTACAATTCTAACCCCTCGGGACCCGACAAGTATGGGTACCTAAAACTTAATTTCCTTGATTGCGGTTCAAGAACAGTGAAAGTGCCAAGGAACCTGGTACATGGATAGTGGTCATTCCCGGACATATGACAGAAATAAGAAAAATCATCAAAATTCAAGGAAGTTAAAGGAGCAAAAGTCATATTTGGAGGAAATGAAGCTCCTGGTGAAATAAGAGGCATTGGATCCATCAAAAGGAATGGATTAGAAATCACGATGTTGCATATGTTGAAGGACTCAACTTCAACTTACTAAGCATCGATCAACTCTGTGACAAGGGTTATAATGTTGGATTTAACATGGGTATATAACAAATCAAGGATATTGAATCAAATGAAGTTGTGTTGTAAGGATGTAGACAGAAGAATATGTATGTCGTGGATTGGTCAACCGCAACACCCAAAGACTGTCTACTAGCAAAGAGCACAAATTGAATCAAGTTGGGTTTGGCACAAAAAGCCGAGTCACCCGAATTTCAAAACGATTAACAAGCTTGCCGGAAGTAATCTTGTGGAAGGACTTCCAGGACTCGATATACAAGAAGGAGAGTATATGTGATGCATGTCGAGAAGGAAAACAAATCAAGTCATCATTCAAAGAAAAGACATGCCCATCCTCAACAAGAATATTGCATCTCGCTACATATGGATCTATTTGGCCCAAAGGAACCAACCAAAGATAAGTGGGAAGAAATATACCTTGGTGGTAGTAGATGACTACTCAAGATATACATGGACAATATTCATGTGTAAGAAGAAAGAAACTCTACAAAAACTACCACAGTGATGAAGAGGATTCAAAACGAGAAGAGTCAAACCATTATCAAAATAAGATCGGATAGAGGAACCGAGTTTGTCAATGGAATAATAACTCAAAGATTGTATTGAAAATGGTATTGGTCATGAACTATCGGCAGCAAGGACTCCACGTGAGAATGGAGTTGCGAGAAAGAAGGAAACAGAACTCTCAAAGAAGCGTGAGGACCATGTTAGGTGAAGCGGGGTTACCAAAAAGATTTTGGGTCAAGCAATCAACACAACTTGCTACACTCAAAACAGATGTATGATAAAATGGACAACCGACAAAGACTCCTATGAGATTTGGACGAAGAAAACCAAATGTTGCATATTTGAGAATATTTGGATGTAAATTCTTCATCCACAACAATGGCAAAGACAATCTAAAGGCTTTTGATGCTAAATCACGATGAAAGTATCTTCTTAGGATACTCACCGAAAGCAAAGCTTACAGTACTCAACAAAAGAACTATGGTTGCGAAGAATCCATTCATGTGGTATTCGATGAGCCAAATGTAAATGGAGAAGACATTGAAGAGTCACCGATAAGCTAAATCATCCAACCATACGGAAGAGTCCCTATCTTTGGTCAAAGCGGAATTATCAATTGAGAAGAATATGAGATAGTTGAATCTCAAAAATAGCTGGAAAATTTGCGGCTAAGTGATTACGAGAGAGTGACCACAACAACACACGGCAAGTCGATCAATCCACTAACTTACTCCAACTTTGATGTAAGATGGCCGAGAGACCATCCACGAGAACTTGTCATTGGAGATATAAGAGAAGGTGTCAAAACAAGATCCGAACTCAACAAGAAGCAATGTTCACATGCTTCATCTCGCAAATAGAGCCGAAAGACGTGTCACAAGCATTGGACGACACACATTGGATTCAAGCTATGCAAGAAGAGCTGAATCGGTTTGAAAGAAATAAAGTATGGGAATTAGTGCAAAGACCCATACATCAAAATGTTATTGGCACCAAATGGGTGTTCGTAAATAAGATGAACGAGGAAGGTTACGTGGTAAGAAACAAAGCAAGATTAGTAGCCAAAGAATATTGCCAAGAAGAAGGGATAGATTTTGATGAAACATTTGCCCTCGTAGCAAGATTGGAAGCTATAAGGATGTTTCTTGCCTATGCGACTCACAAGGATTTCATTGTATATCGATGGAGGTTAAAAGTGCATTCCTAAATGGTTTATTGGAAGAAGAAGTGTATGTTGAACAACCTCCAGGATTTGAGCGAGAAGACTCTTGGAGATAAGGTATACAAACTCAATAAAGCCCTATATGGATTGAAACAGGCACCCGAGCATGGTATGATACTTGTCACAATTCCTAACCAAAAATGGATTCACAAAAGGAAAAGTAGATAGAACACTTTTCAGAATTCAAGAAAAAAGAGTATCTTGCTTGTTCAAATATATGTGGATGACATCATTTTTGGATCCACAAACAAAGAGTCAGTGAAAAGTTTTCAAACCTCATGCAAAGTAAATTTGAAATGAGCATGATGGGAGAGTGACATTCTTCCTTGGACTCCAAGTGAAACAAATGAAGGATGGAACCTTCATAAGTCAAACAAAATACACCGAGATTTAATGAAGAAGTTTGGTATGGAGGAGAAGTCTTCTCGTAAAAATACCAATGAATACATCACCAAAATGGACATGGATGCGGATGGCAAGATCAGATCAAACAAGATACTGAGCACTTATTGGATCATTGCTCTATCTCACGGCAAAGCGGGCGGACATCACCTTTCTTTGTAGGTGTATGTGCAAGATTTCAATATGCTCCAAAAGAGAGCCATATGACAAAGCTAAGAGAATATTGAGATACTTGAAAGGAAGCCAAGAAGTTGGCTTATGATATCCAAAGGAAGGTGGATTCAAGCTAATTGGCTATTGGATTCGACTATCTTTGGATGCGAGTGGACAGAAGAGCACTTCGGCACATGTCAAATGCTAGGAACAGGCTGATTTCTTGGTTTAGCAAGAAGCAAAACTCAATAGCCACCTCTACAAATGAAGCGAGAATACATAGGCGTAGGGGCAAACAAGTTGTGCCAAGTCCTATGGATGAGATAGCAATGAGAGACTATGAAGTTGAAGAAAAAGAAATTCCAATCATGTGTGATAACACAAGTGCAATTGCCATTACTCAAAATCTGTGTTGCACTCAAGAACAAAGCATATCGATGTCGATATCACTTCATAAGAGATCATGTTGAAAGGAAGGACATCATCTTGGAATATATCTCAACCGATAAACAATTGGTGACATTTTCACAAAACCATTATGTGAGTCAAGATTTGAAGAACTCAAACATGAGTTGGGGTTAATTGAACTGAGTGACACTCGGAAAGAATCAAAGAAAAGAAATGGAACAATAAGAAAGGAGGTGAAGAAGAGTCGAACACGTAAATCACCTCGATAATCACCAGATCGGAAAGACAAATACACCGAGTCGGTGATAGGAGTCACTAAGAGAATCGTGAGAAGTAGAGTTAAATCGGCTAAGGGATAAGCCGAGTCACTTATGAGCAAGTGACAAAAACGCAATGTTTTGACTAAGCGGGAATGTTTTTAAGGAATACGTCAATAATGATGATGTGTGGACATAAAGTCGCACACCAAGCTTATGATTGGATATAAATCTTTGCCGCATTAAATACGAGACATTAAATGCTAAATAGGCGTGCAAAATCTAAGCCGTTGATTTCGATCACATTTCAAAACCACCCGCACGCCCTTTCATAAACCATACTTAAACCATTTTTGTCCGTTTCTCTCTCACACTTCCAAAATCTGTTCATTTCTTTCTCTCAAAAGCAAAGGCAAAAATTCTCTCGAAACCCTATCTATCTTCAAATCAATCCCTTAGTTTTTCTTTGATAAAATCCTGAAAAATGGCACCAACCTACGACTTTGTCAAATTAGGGAAGCAAATCCACACCGGTCTCACTTGTGGATTTCGACGAATGGTGAAACAGGGGTCCGACACCCTAGTGAAGAAAATCGCTGAAAAATTGGAAACGCCCGGCCGAAACCGTTTACGATGTTAGAATATCCGATGACCTATGTGGAGGAGGTCGCGACGATTCTCGTGAATGCCGAGATTCACGATGAAGGAATAAAGTCATCTGCTTCACGGAAAGCGGTGACTATCTCTCGCCAAGGATTTGGCCGAACATTGCTCACTACCAATCAAGGAGCCTCGAAATTAACGGCTGATGTAAACTTGGTGATGCTTGGAAAGAAATAGCCAAGCCCGACTATCTTGATAAAATAGTGTACACATCAAACAAGAGATCAGCAAGGAGGATTATCACAAGTTTGTTGGACATAGTTGCCAAATGTATCGACATCAAATTTGGCGACTTTGACCAATCAAAAGGCAAAGCTAATTGTAATGGCTGCAATCAACGCATAAAAGAAAATAAATCGGGCTGAGTTTGTCTACAGCAGACTCGCGCGAACGTGGGGAACAAATCCTTCAAGGAAGATGGCACATTTGGAGGATCCTTAGGATATGGCCTAGTGATTGGCCGATGATGGAGGTGAAAGGAGTCCCTCTTAGACATGGGATGACATTCCATGTTAACAAGAGGATGTTCGAGCAAACCTCTCTCGGCGCACGAGAAGAGCCTATGCCAAGAGAGCGACAAAAGTGAGGGGGAATCACCACCACAAGATACTGTTTTTCTCTCCACACAAGAAGAAGAAAGCGCCCTCGCACAAGCTAAGAAGATCGCCCCTGCAAAGAAAGAAAGTCAAACATGCTCCTACCCCTGCAGCGAGTCACCGCCCCTGCAGCCGTGTCTCCCGCCCAGCGCTGCGGTCGATAAGGACTCACAAATACCTTCTCCGATCGTCAAAAGAGGAGAACGAGAAGCCAAGACGGCCCGCTCCTCGAGAAAAGACACCAAAGGCCGCCCCGCCGCCAAGACTCGAGAGGACACCGTCTCTAAACCAAATCCCTCCGGTACAAACTAGAGACGAAGACAGATTATCAAGCACTCCGAGCTTGAGAAACCGGGCCGAGTCGGCCACTCACCGGGCGCAGATCTGAGATCTGCTGAGAAGTAGAGTCTCGGATGTAGTTGATGAAACAACCAAGTCTGCCGAAGGCGATCAGCAGAGGCAACTCAAGACACAAATTAGTTCACACAGCCTTAAACACAAGAAGAAATCTGCTAGCGGATAGTGATGTGATGATCCTATCTCCACCTTACCCGGACATCCAAAATCGTCTGCGTGAGTGGAGGAAATGGAAGTTGAGTAAATCAAGGGAACAGTTCCAACGGCCCGAGTTTATAGAAGAAGAGGAATGTTAAACTTCCTTGGACTAACCACTCACTGTGCTCCAAAGAATGGATGAAGACAATCGCACGGACATCCTGCGAGATCTTCAAGGACAAGGAGAAAGAAAAGCAAGCGAGGAAGCCGAGGCACGTGAGAAGGCAAGCATCCGTCCTATCTCCACACCACGAACACACACATCCTCTCCTTGATGTCTTCTCCCGACAGTGATGAGGATCCGGAGAATCTTTGCGCCCCGGAAGAGTTGCAAATGCAGCAAGCATTGCATGAATCCGAATCCTTCACGAGCAAAGACCGATGGAGGGACCAGGAGAGTCCTCGAACACACCGAAATTGATCCAATGGGAGTGGTTCAGCAAATCTCCATTGTTGTTCTGCCACCACTTCCCCACTCACTCGGAAGAAAGCGATAAGGGACTTGGCGATGAAATCGGGATAGTGGGGACCCCAATCGAGCCAACCCCTATTGAAGGTGTTTTACCACCTGCCCCAACGATGAACATTCAATCGCAATAGGGAGTTTGGAGACGAGTGACCCCATTCCAAGTCACTCACCGGGTGCGCCACCGAGTGGGAAACTCCCTCCACTGCAGCAAGGTCGGAGGATGTCTTTGCAGATGACTCCACAACGAATCAAAGAGGCGAAGTAGAGAAAATACAAACACAAGAAGAACAACAAGTTGCCATCAACGAAGCTCGAGACAGTTGAGTCTGTCTCGGAGGTGCCAACCGCTCGAAGGCTAATGACGCCGCTGATGCGGTCGAGGCACGAGGAAGGAACAACCCCGGGAGTTAACACTGGGCGATGAAAGTGCAATCCATGGGGTTGAGACTCAATGGATGCCACCGCAAAGACCCTAAGATAGGCGACACCGTCGAAAGGGAGGACCAAGGCCTCGCGGAGAGAGATGGCTTGGAGGTAATAAAGGCCCACGGGAGGTTGAGACTTCCCTGGGGTAAGAAGTCAAGTAGAGAACATCCCTCCCCGCTATCATCGACCCATCCGAGAAGGAGATAAGCGCACTTCATGATTCCCAGGGATAATCTGATGTAACCTTTCTCGGGATCGGAAAGGCGAAGAAGAAGCCGAGTCATCCGAGCTTTAGATTTTGATACACCATTGGTTTTCATTGTAATTTGTTGATAACTCATTATGATAGAATTGTAGATGTCATAGCCGTAACGGAAAAAAAATTACATTGTACGATCATTTCTTGGTTTATTCTACGGGTAGGGGATCACGCCTCAATCTCCCACCCCGGTGTTTTTCCTAAAAAAAAAAAAAAAAAAAAGAAGTCATCCCCGTGATGAGATCCAAAAGACTCACCGGATGTTCCAAGCACGAGCAAGTCGATCCCAAGACTACTCGTCAAACATTTAATTTTGATGATGAGCCAACATCGAAATCTCATCATCGTCCGATGACGCTTCGATAAGGCCGAGGACCGTCTACTCAATTGGAGAAATTAGCGAGACCAACGGTTTGAGAGACAACAGGCTCAAAGTGGGTCCACTTCACAACAAAATCCAAACAACTGAACCGAGTCCATGCGCAGCTCCTCAAGGCAGGTCGCCGATTCCAAAAAGAACTTCACGCGCACCGCTCATCATCGAACAAATCCCGGTTGGCGGTGATGAATCCTTTATAGAATCTTTTCCTTTTTCCCTGGAGGTACCCGACCTCCATGAAGAGTCGAAAACGAATCGCACGCTACCACGACCGCTCCGTTTTCCATCGGCACCATTGTTCCGTGATTATGATTTTGACGCTGCATGGCCATCCGCTGTTAAGAATCACCAAGTCCGCGAAGTGTTCAAGGCATTATTCGGCGAGATTGAACGAATGGAGAGGCATCGAGGCCTCTATGGACATGCGGCCGACAACAGAGATGCCAATCTCACTGCTGATTTAAGAGGCATAACAGTCCGGATCGGGAATGGTGGCAACAAAGAAGAAAACAATGCGTGTGGAACAAGTTAGATACTTCAGGACATTGTTCAACAAGTCTGCTTGGTATGGAGAGCTGAAAATGCTTTGATGCAAAAACGGTTGAGAGAACATATTGAGCACATGCATGAAGCTCACATTGCCGAGATAAAGCTCGCTGCGTGAGCAAAACAAGAGTGATCTACAACGTTTGGAAGAGACCATGAATACAAAATTTAGCCTTCTCATGGCTGAGATGAAGCGATTTCAGCAGAGTCCAACGCTACTCGTCCGAATTTCGTCCGCATACTCTGCGGCGGACTCAAGACAGAACTCTACCATAAGCGGGCTTGACTTCCCTTGCAAGTCTTTTCGGCGTTCCTCTCTCCTTTGATGATGCCAAAAAGGGGGAAGAGGAATACCTAAAGCGCAGAAAGAGGATGCACTGTTTGAAGGAAAAAGACAAATTGAGGAAGCGAAACAAAAAAAAGAAAGGAAAATCTGGCTTTGGGGGAAGGATCGAAAGATATGACCTTGATGATTGCACAAACCCCTCAACGGGGTCCTATCACAATACTATCGTGACAAACTCCCAATGACTCGCCACTCCAACACTCGCTATATCTATGGTTGAAAAGAGAAAAACAATTGAAGCGGGGATGAAGGAAGTGGAAGAAAGAGACACTTATGCCATCTCCCGAGTTATGAACATCTTGAAAGAACATGGAGGCATTCCAAAGAGAGAGACACTTATGCCATCTCGGATGTCGGAGCGGAGCCCCGATCGTTGATGAATTTAAAACGCTCGAATCAAGGATACTTTGCAAATATGTCTATGGCTCAAGCTTGGGACTTATCTTGGGAAAAGGGTCTCACATTATGTGAAGAAGGCGACAGCGACGGACTCGGTGATCCTCTGCTGTCACTCCTCCGGTCACTCACCGGGAAAGAAGAAGACCCATCAAGACACGCCCGCAGGTAGAGGAAGAAGCGGTGGTGGAGAAAGAAGCTTGGACCTGGCCTCCGCCCAAAACATTGAATACGTGGATCCGGGAAAGAAAGGAGGGATCTCTTGGGCTGAACTTGACCAAGTAGCAAATTTGCAAGTGGCTAAAAGTAACGTATTTGCAGTATGCAAAAAGATTAGAAGAAGAAAACAAGAGACAAACTCAGCTATGGGAGGAAAGACAAGAAAGATTAAGAAGAGATGAAGCGCCGAGGAAGGCATATGAAAAGAAAAAGAAGGCGGTGACGAGAAAAAGAGAAGAAGAGAAGAAGAGAAGAAGATGCCGAACAAGATGAAAGAAGGAGACAAAATGAAGGAGATGAAGTGTTGCTTTCCACCCCTTCGTGTATTTTATTATGTAAATACATACAATGTAAGTCTTACGTAATAAAGCTATAAATTCTTTATTTTAAGTGGTAGACAAATATGTGCTCCGATACACCACATGTAAACAATTGTGTAAAAGAACAAGAATGTTATGATAAATAAAAGGATTGATTCTGCGCATACATTCTATGTCAATACACTATCTGTATGTATCTTTGCTATTTGCATTTTTGAATGGTTTAAGTTTTGGCATCATCAAAAAGGGGGAAATTGTTAGTAAATTTATTGTTTAGATTTTGATGAATGCCATGTAAAACTTAGAATAGAAAGTTGGCACCCCAATTCTTGTTGTAAAATGCATTGTAATAAATAGAGCTGGCCAAGGCGAGTTAAGTCGCTACACCCTAACATGCAAGAAGACAATCGAAGACTAGAAGGAAGACTCATTTGTGAGACAACTGAGTATGGCAAAGAAGAGTAGACGGAACTCTACTAAAGAAGCGGTGAGATGCAAATGAGTGGAGTATCGATCCAAGGCAACTCGAGAAAAGCCAAGTCTCAAGTTGAAGTGAAGAGTCATCCATGATTGGAAGGCGACTCTAAGTCACCTGGGAAAGCAAGGAAATGCGGTCAAGTCGATATAATCAGAAAAGATCCGTTGCACGGAAATCAAGAGATTTACTTAAACAAGTAATATCTCCATACCACCTTTCTCGAGTGCTCGGTCCCGAAGCGTGCAAAAGGAATGAACCAATGGGAAGCACTACACCATGTCGAACTACGAAAGGTGAAAGAACAATTCATACGAGGAAATGGCAATTCCAAGGATCGCAACAAGACAAGCCAACGATCGCAAGTGACTTTAAAAAATAAGCCTATCTCTTCAACGGGCAAATTTTTGAAAGATCACTATAAAAGGCTGAGGAGTTTATTTGAGAACAGGACACATAAGTGACAAGCGACAAGCGACACAAGTCACGAACTGAACACGAACTAAAAACGTTCAAGCAATTATTAGAAGATCCAAACATTCTCAATCCTCAAGCCTACACTACGAAGAACATCAATCCAACACTCACTGTGAAGGAAAGATAACTTCAATCAGGTTGAAGAGGAAAATACTTGAAAAATCAAGGGGCCTACATTCCACGAAGGATTGTAGGAAGGTTCAGTCGAACCAAGTCTTAAGCTTTTGGAGGGCTTCGTGATCAAATCCAAAGAGCTTGAGCAAGTGAGTCGTAGTAGCAAGGCGGTACGCCCCAATGAAGAAGCCGAGTCGTCACGAGAAGCCACCGAGTGATCAAGGCGTCTCATCGAGTCCCAAAGGATCAAGTCACCGTGTGATCAAGACTTGTATCCGGACTGTTACCACTTTGTATATCGATCATTACCTAGTGGATTCCTCCAGGAGTTGGAGAAGAGAGGAGTAGAAGAATTACCCCATCTTGAACCTCTATAAAAATTTCATTGTGTCATTTACATTTTAGCATTTTAATTCCTGCATCTTAACTGTTTATATCTCTGTGATAAATTTGCTATCCACTTGATAATTTAAGTACTAAACCAAGCACTAAATTCTTGCTTAATCAAACTTAAGGGTGTTAAGTCTTCCGCTGAAAACAAAACCACGATTGAGTTAATTTAGAGCCAACAAATTGAGTTATTCCATCAACGGCTCGGTTGAGTCATTTGAGAGACTAACTCTAACGATTGACTAAATTGATTTGTCCATCAAGGACACAAATGTTGTGTAGAATCAACTCTGTATATTTTAAAGGACTAAATCGAAAATTTGGTAAGGTTTATTCAACCCCCTTCTAAACCTTACACTTACACCCCTTGGGACCTACAATTTCATAAACTGAAATCAAAACATAGGTTCAAACGTAAGTTACATCAATCCCCTAGAAAAATAGGTTTAGCTCATAATGGATGTACAAAAATTCATGGAGAAATAATTATACATCTCAAGAAACGGACAAAGAAAAACAAAGAAAGAATTGAGAAGAAAAGAGAAGGAATTCTCTCTATGTCCGGATGAGAAGTGCCTCCAATTGCCGTCCCGAACCCTAGCTCTGTGTCTCTTGCCTTGCGTTGTCCTCAAAATAATGTCCGACCCCTTGTTTGTACGTAACTTCTTCTATTTATAGGCTTGAAACCCTCAAAAATCCGTCAAAAAGCCGAAAGAATAAAAGGCCCGATTCAGCCCCGCGTCGCGGCAGCAAGTTCTTTTTTTCACGGCAGCAATGCACTGCTCGTTATTTCACGCTGCTCACCACGCTGCCGCCGCATGCCCATCATCATTTGCTGATGCTTGCTATCGGCCGCTCTTTTTTTATCAACTGGGCGGTCGTCTGTGGCTAACCTATTTCTTGGTCTTTCTGTGTGCGTCTTCCGCTTCTGCTCCCACGACGCTCTGTTCTTTCTTTGTTGGTCTGGCTGGAATGCTACGGCCCTTGCTATGGCGACAGCGCAGCGCTTTTCCTCAGCACATCAATACCGCTAAGCACCGGTGCTTTGCAACCCTTGCATCTAGCGCTTGGCGCCAACAACATCCTACCCACTGTGTCCGTTTCCGACCCCGCGAAGTGGCGCGGGGTTTTAGCTGGCGCTCGTCCGTGAGTATTATTTTCGCTTTTCAACTTGTAAAAATGCGATTTTCACCTTCCAACCACATTTTCATCGTTTTTAACTAATTTCGAAGCTTCCAAGATTAGTCCCGACTCTCAAACGAAAACTAATTACATGAATTCGACTCAAATAACACTAAAAATACCCGTAAACAACGCAAAATCCTAGTCTAAAATACTCAATACGTTGGTATAAAACCAACTTAACAGTTATAAATCAAACTTCACAAAAAAATGAGGGAAATTTTTTAAGTACCCACTATGGATAGTGGGTACTCATAGTGGGTACTCTTTTCTACCCATCAACTTAAAAGAACTTTTTTGTATCCGATTTAACCAAATTGCCCCTCCTTTAATTTGGGGTTTTTTGAATTTTGAAACGATTACACCCTTGAAAACCGTATACCTCCCCTTGGAAACCATATACACACCCATGTATGTATATACTACATTACACTCCCCAAGACAAAAAAAAACAAAACAAAAAAGACAAAACAAAACCAAAACTAGAATAGGCATATCGTGCATCATATCGTGCCTACATCGTGATGGATGCCGTGAGACTAATGGCAATGGCATGCCGCCTCTGCTTCTTCTGCGCCAACACCAAAACCGCCATTGCTCCTCTTCCCCGCTCCCGAACAAGTTAGGATTTTGTTACTCATTTTTAGTTGTTTGAAAAAATGTGGAAAGAATTGCAAGAATGTTGGATTTTTGTTGAAAATGACAGTTAATGAGTATATATTGTAGGTCCCAAGGGGTGTGAGTGTAAGGTTTAGAAGGGGGTTGAATAAACCTTACCAACTTTTCCATTTAGTCCTTTTAAAACGTTCGAGTTAATACTTCACAAACCGAGTCCTTGATGGACAACTAAGTTAGTTAATCGTGAGTTAGCCACTCAACGGACTCGAGCCGTTGATAGAATAACTCAATTGTTTTGACTAAAACTTAACTTGACCGTGATATGTTTCAGCGGAAGACTTAACACCCTTGAATTTGGTTTAAGTTTGTTTTAATACTTGGTTTTAGAACTTTGTTGATTATCAATTGGATAGCAAATTTATCAGCAATTATCGAGAATAATATCACGATAATTAAAATCTTTGAAAAGTAAATGACACAATAAATTTTTATAGAGGTTCAAGATGGGGTAATTCTTCTACTCCTCTCTTCTCCAACTCCTGGAGGAATCCACTAAGTATTGATCAATATACAAAGTGGTTATCGATCTAGATGCAAGTCTTGATCACACACGGTGACTTGATCCTTTGGGACTCGGTCGAGATGCCTTGGTCACACAGTGGCTTCTCGTGCGACTTAGCTTCTTCACAGGCAGTTTGCCTTGCTACTACACCCACTTGCTCAAGCTTCTTGGATTTGATCACGAAGCCCTCCAAAACTTGAGACTGGTTCGACCTTGAACCTTTCTACAATCCTTTGTGGAATGTAGACCCCTTGATTCTTCAAATGTTTCCTCTTCAACTGATTGAAGTTGTCTTTCCTTCACAGTTAGTGTTGGATTGATTTCCTTCGTAATGTAGACTTGAGGATTAAGCTTGAATAACTTGATAATATTTCGAGTTCTGAGATATTGCTTTCTTGCTTGTAATGGTTTTCTCGGGTAAAACAAGGTAACCTTTTCTCAAGATGATTCCTCGGTCTTTTATAGTGTTCTTTTGAAAATTTGCCCGTTGAAGAGATAAGTTAATTTTCAAAAGACACTTGGTCGTTGGCTTGTCTTGTTGCGATCCTTGGAATTGACATTTCCTCGTATGAATGAGTCTTGACTTTTCGGAGTTCGACACAAAGTGCGAGCTTCCCATTGGTTTATTCCTTTTGCACGCTTAAGGACTGAGCACTTTAAGAAAGACAATATGGAAGTATTACTTGTTCAAGTAATTTTCTTGACTTACGTACAACGGATCTCTTTCGATTATCTCGACTTGACTACATTTCCTTGACTTCCCCAGGTGACTTGAGTCGACTTTCAATCATGGATGACTCATCATCACTTCAACTTGAGACTTGGCTATCTTGAGTTGACTTGATGACACTTCACTCACCGCATCTCACCAGTACCTTGATCGAGTTCTGTCTTCTCTTCTTTGTCACACTTGAGTCTGCGTCACGCGTGGAGTCTTCCTTCTAGTCTCCGATTGACTTCTTGCATATTCTCGCATAGGCCGACTTAACTCATCTCGACCAGCCCTATCTATTACAATGCAATTTACAACAAAAATGGGGTGCCAACTTTCTATTCTAAGTTTTACATGGCATTCATCAAAATCTAAAAATTAATTTCCCAACAATTTCCCCCTTTTTGATGATGCCAAAACTTAAAACATTCATACAATAATTAAACGGAAATATACGTATAGACAATGTAGAATCACAAAATGTATGCGTAGAATCAATCTTTTATTGATCATAACATTCTTGTTCTTTACACAGCTGTTTACAGAGTGTATCAGAGCTTAAACAGAGCTTAAGGTAACCATGCTATTCTATATCTACGCAAGTATAGAAATTATACAATTTTATTCGATGTACGGAGGACTTACATAAAGATGCATTTACATAGTAAAATACATGAAGAGGTGGACAACAACACTTCATCTCCTTCGTTCCCTCCTTTCTTTCCTCATCACTCTTCTTCTTCTTGATCTATTTCTCTTCTTCTCTTCTTCACCGCTTTCTTTTTCTCATATGCTTTTAAAGCGACTTCATCCCTTCTTTTTCTTTCTTGTCTTTCTTCCCACAAAGTGAGTTTGTCTTCTATTTTCTTCTTCAATTCTTTTTACATACTCAACATTGTTCTTGGCCACTTGCGGGTTAGATGCTTCGTCGAATCCGATCCAATAGATCCCTCCTTTCTTTCACCCGGATCTATATATTCAATGTTTTTGGGCGAGGTCTAGGTCCGAAACCTCTTCCTCCTCCATTTCTTCTTTCTCTTCCTGCAGGCGTGTATTATCTTTGGGGCCCTCTTTTTCCCGGTGAGTGACCAGCAGTGCGACCGCGTGGTCTGCTGCTGTCGACTTCTTCACATAGCTTGAGGCCTTTTTCCCAATACAAATCCCAGGCTTGAGCCATGGACATATTTGCGAAGTAACCCTCGGATGCGGCGTCTTGAATTCATCAACAGATCTTGGCTCGGTTCGACGTGCGAAATGGCATAGGTGTCTCTGTCTGTTGGAATGCCTCCATGTTGTTCCAAGATATCCATAACTCGGGCATCCATCTTTCCTTCCACCTCCTTCATTCCTCGCTTCTACTATTTTTCGCTTTTCAACCATGGGTGCTGCGGGGTGTTGGAGTGGCGAGTCATCGGGAGTTTGCTTTGATGATATCACCAGTGACAAGACCTTGTTGGGGGTTTTAGCAATCATCGGGTCATATCTTTCGAACCTTCCCCCTCAATGATTTTCGCTTCTTCTCTCTTCTCGGTTCTTGTTTCTTCTCCTTCACGGCCAGCATCCTTCTTCTCGGCTCGAACCTTTCATCGCTTTAGGTATTCCTCTTCCCATTTTTGGCATCATCAAAGGAGAGAGGAACCCCGAAACAAGTGGCAATCATGAAGTCTAAGCGGTGATAGGCCGAGTTATGCTTCGAATCTGGCTGCAGTATGCGGCAATTCGGAGCGGGTGGCGTGGATTCAGTCAGCTGTCACCACTTCATTTTAGCCATGAGGAGGCCGAATTTCCTCTCTATATTCTCCTCTACGCGTAGAAGCTCTTTCTTATGAAATTCACGCAGCAATTTGCATCTCGTGTTGTGAGATTCATGCATTCAATCGATGTTTTCTTGCATTCTTTGCTTCATATCGGCATTCTCATCCCGCCGGACTAGCAATTTATTGAACAAGGTTAAAGTATCGATCTTGTTCTACATGCATTGTCTGCTTTTGTTGCCACCATTCCCGGATCGACAATTATTCCTCACAGATCGGGCGGAAGATTTGCGTCTCGATTATCCCGATCTCATGTCGGTGAGGCCTGGTGCCTCTCCATCTTCTCTATCTCTCGCAAATATGGCCTTGAAAACTTCTCGAACCTCATTTATTACTTGTCTCGGTGGCGATAAGCAAAGGTCAAAGTCGAAGTCTGCTAGGATGATGGTATCTGTTCGAATAACGGGATCGGTTTTATGGAAATGTTCTTGATCTCTAGCTGATTCTTCAAGAAGGTCGGTAGCTCCAGAGAGAAGGGAAACGATTCTTGAGCGGATCATCACGAACGGGAATTATGCCCGTGATGTGCCGGTTGTGTCCATTCCATTGCGGCTTGGGTAGCTGCGCAGATTGAATGTGTTTCACCATGGTCTGTTGGGGTATTGACCAATTTGGGTGAGCCTCACTTGTCTCAATAGCTTCATCGGTCTCGGCGAGTTTTTCCATGTGAGTTGACTTGTCTCTGCCCGTATCGATGCGTCATCGGACGATGATGAGATTTGCATGGGTGTCTCATCATCAAAATTAAAGGTTTGACGAGTAGCCTTAAGGTCGGTCTTACTCGTGCTTGGGAGAACATCCTCACCGAGTCTTTTGGATCGGCAATAGGGGATGACTCGGCCGTCTTCACCTTCGGATCCAAGAAAGGTTACATCGAGATTGTCTTGGGAATCGTGAAGAGCACTTATCTCCTTTTCGGATGGATCAATGATAGTAGGAGGGATGTTACGTGATTCCGTCTCTTTACCCCGGAAGTCTCAACCTCCCGTTGGCCTTCTTTACCTCTGCCGCAATCTCAAGCTGCGCGAGGCCTTGGATGATCCCTTCGGCGGTGTCACTGTCTTGGGGTCTTCGAGGTGGCATCCACTGGAGTCTCAACTCCATGGATTGCACTTTCATTGCCAGTGTTAATCGCCAGGCGATTCCTTCGTGCCTCGACCGCACGCATCGGCCCGGCGTCATTGTCTGCGAGTAGTTGGCACTTCACCGAGATAGTCTTAACGCCTGCGAGCCTCGTCGATGACAACTTGCTGTGTATCCATTTGTTGTTCCTTCTCCACTTCGCCTCCAAGATTCGTTGTGGAGTCGGTTAAACATCCTCCGACCTTCTGCGGTGGGTGAGTTTCCCCTCGGTGGCACACCGGTGGTGACTTGGAATGGGGTCACTCGTCTCCGGACTCCCGACTATTCCCTTTGAGTATTCAGCCGTTGGGGTAGGTGGTAAGACACCTTCATTAGGGGTTGGCTCGATTGGGGTCCCCATATTTCGGTTTCATCGCCCGATCCCTTAACACCTTCTTCGAGTGAGCGGGGAAGTGGTGGCAGCAACAACAGTGGCAATATCTTTTCCACGCCCATCGGATCAATCTCCGGTGTGATGTGGAAGACTCCCGTCCTTCCAATAATCGTTGCTCATGTAGGACCCTAGATTCCCGCATGGCTTGCTGCGTCTCAATTCTTCTATAGCAACAGGTCCAGATCCTCATCACTCCCAGGAGAGAATGTCAAAATGAGGATGTGTATGATCGGTGGTTCGGTGAAGGGACAAATCACTTTGGCCTTTTCACGAGCTTCACTTCCTCTGCCCGTCTCTGCTTCTCCTTGTCTTTGAAGATATGCAAGATATCATGCGAGTTTTCTTCATCCGATTGCTTGGACCACGGTGGTCAATCCAAGAAAGTTCAACAGTTCGTCTTCTTCTTCAATAAACTCCGGTCTTTGATCTTTTTCCTGGATCGACTAAACTTCCACTTCCTCCATTCTCGCAAGCGATTTTGGATGTCGGATATGGTGGGGATAGGATCATCACATCCATCATCTTTATCATCTTCTCCCCGCTTTGTCCTCGTTCTCGGGGATTGAAGGTAGCAAACTTTGGTGCTTCACACCTCGGCAACGTCTTTGCGGGAGGGGATACAACCCCATCAACGGGAGAGTTTGCTTTCTCGGCTACTTCTTGTGTTTGGTTGTTCGACTACAAATTGTGTCTTTAATTTGCCTCTGTTGATTGGCTTGTGAGGAGACTTGGTGTAGTAGTCCCAAGGGGTGTGAGTGTAAGGTTTAGAAGGGGTTGAATAAACCTTACAAACTTTTCGATTTAGTCCTTTTTAAAGTTCGAGTTGATACTACACATTTGTGTCCTTGGTGGATAGCCAATTTAGTTAATCAAGAGTTAGTCACTCAACCAGACTCATCGAAAGCCGTTGATAGAATAACTCATTTGTTAAGATCATTAGCTCAACCTGCAGTTTGTTTTTATTGGAAGACTTAACACCCTTGAATTTGGTTTAGTTATGATTTAGTCCTTGGTTTTAGTACTTAGAAATTATCAAGTGGATAGCAAATTTATCGGCGAGAATTAAACAGTTAAAGTGCAAGAATTAAAATCTTTGAAATGTAAATGACACGATAAGTTTTTATAGAGGTTCGAAGATGGGGTAATTCTTCTACTCCTCTCTTCTCCAACTCCTGGAGGAATCCACTAAGTATTGATCAAGATATGAGTGGTAACAGATCCGGATACAAGTCTTGATCACACAAAGTGACTTGATCCTTTGGGACTCGATCTGAGATGCCTTGGTCACGCACCGGCTTCTCGTGAGACTCAACTTCTTCACAGGCGGTGGCTTGCTACTATAGCTCATTTGCTCAAGGTCTTTGGATTTGATCACGAAGCCCTCCAAAACTCGAGACTGGTTCGACCTTGAACCTTCCTACAATCCTCCGCGGAATGTAGACCCCTTTTCTTCAAAAGTTTCCTCTTCAACTGATTGAGGTTATCTTTCCTTCACAGGTGAGTGTTGGATTGATTTCCTTCGTAGTGTAGGCTTGAGAATTAATCTTGAATGATCTTTGAGAATATTTCGATTACAGTTCAAATGTTAGCTTGAATGTTCGTGGTTCAGGTAATCAAGGTCCACTTCTCTCAGAGTCATTCCTCAGCCTTTTATAGTGATCTTTCAAAAATCTGCCCGTTGAAGAGATAGGCTTATTTTTGAAAGTCACTTGTGGTCGTTGGCTTGTCTTGTTGCAGTCCTTGGAGTTGCCACTTCCTCGTATGAATTGTTCTTGACTTTTGAGTTCGACACGATGTAGTGCTTCCCATTGGTTTATTCCCCTTGCACGCTTAAGGGGATGAGCACTTCAAGAAAGGTAGCATGGAGGTATTACTTGTTTAAGTAATTCTCTTGATTTACGTAACGGATCTCTTTCGATTATCTCGACTTGACCGCGCATTTCCTTGCTTTCCCCGAGGTGACTTAGAGTCGACTTTCAATCATGGATGACTCTTGTCACTTCAACTTGAGACTTGGCTATCTTGAGTTGACTTGGGATCGATCTTTACTCACCGCATCTCACCGCACCTTGATCGAGTTCCGTCTTCTCTTCTTTGCCATACTCGGTTGTCTTGCAATGGAGTCTTCCTTCTAGTCTCCGATTGTCTTCTTGTATGTTTAGGCATAGTGACTTAACTCGGCTTGACCAGCCCTATTTGTTACAATGCGGTTTTACAAAAAAAAATGGGGTGCCAACTTCCTATTCTAAGTTTTACATGGCATTCATCAAAATCTAAACAATAAATTTCCCAACAATTTCCCCTTTTTGATGATGCCAAAACTTAAAACATTCAAAATATAAATAGCATAGATACATACGGATAGTGTATTTACAGAGAATGTATGCGTAGAATCAATTCTATTATTGATCATAACATTCTTGTTCTTTTACACAATGTTTTTACAAGGTGTATCGAGCAACATTTATGTTTACGCAAAAATAAAGAATTCTGATTTATTACGGAAGACTTACATGAAATGTATTTACAAAGTAAGATACATGAAGGGGTGGACAACAACACTTCATCTCCTTCGGCCCTCTTCTTTCATCTTCTTGATTCTGTCATCTTCGGTCTTCTTCTCTTTTTCTCATCTTGACCGCCTTCTTCTTCTTTTCATATGCCTTCCGGCGACTTCATCTCTTCTTAGTCTCTCTTGTCTTTCCTCCCATAGATGAGTCTGTCTTTTGTTTTCTTCTTCAATTCTTTTCACATACTCGGCATTGTTCTTACCCACTTGCCATTGGCTACTTGGTCAAGACCCGGCCCGATGAGATCCCTCCTTTCTTGCCTGGATTTATGTACTCAATGTTTTTGGGTAGAGGCCTAGGTCCAAACCTCTTCCTCCACCATTCTTTTTCTCTACCTCTTCCTCTCGGGCGTGTATTGTCTTGGGGTCTTCTTCTTCCCAATTTGAGTGACCGGCGGAGTAACCAAGCAGAGTGATTTGCCGTAGTCTCGCTGCTGTCGGCTTCTTCACATAGCGTGAGACCCTTTTCCCAAGACAAGTCCCCAGGCTTGAGCCATGGACATGTTTGCGAAGTATCCTTGAGATGTGAGCATTTTAAATTCATCAACGATCTTGTCTCGATTCCGATCCGAGATGGCATAAGTGTCTCTGTCTCTTGGAATGCCTCCATGTTGTTTTGAGTGTTGAGGTGGCGAGTCACTGGGAGTTTCTTTTGATAATATCGGTGTGACAAGACCTTGTTGAGGGGTTTGTGCAATCATTAGGGTGACATCTCCCGATCCTTCCCCCTCAACGGACTTTCCTTTCTTTGCTCTTGAGACCTCCTCACTGTCTTTCCCTTTACAAAGTTTGCTCCCTCCTTCTCAACGTCTAATCTCTTGGTAGCTTTAAGGTATTCCTCTTCCCCTTTTTGGCATCATCAAAGGAGAGAGGAACGCTGAAACATACTAGCAAGCGAAAGTCGAACTGGCGATAGTCGAAGTTCTCGTGCGGAATATGCTTTTCGCAAACTTCGAGCGAGTAGCGTTGGATTCGACTTTAAGCAACTTCATCTCACGGCCGTGAGAAGGCTGAATTTTCGATCCATCTATTCTTCCATACGCAGGAGCTCATTCTTATTTTGCTCACGCAGCGACTTGATCTCGGAATGTGAGATTCATGCAAGTGCTCAATGTGTTCTCTCGACTTTGTCTTTGCATCGGCATTCTCATTTCGCCATACCAACAGTTTGTTGAACAATGTTAAAAATATCTATCTTGTTCCACGCGCATTGTTTTTGCTTTTTTGTTGCCACCACGCCCGATTCGACTATTATGCCTCTTAAGTCGCCAGATGGGTGGCATCTCTGTTATCAAATCTCATGTCCATCGAGGCTTGATGCCTCTCCATCCGCTTCAATTTCGCAAATAATGCTTTGAACACCTCCCGAACTTTAGCATTCCTTCATTTGCGGTGACGGCCAAGCAACGTCAAAATCATAGTCACCGGAACGATGGTGTCGATGGAATGACATGATCAGTGCTGGGAAGCACTCGAGATCCCTTTCGACTCTTCGGGGAGGTCGGGTACCTCCAGAGAAAAGGAAATGATTCTACGAAGGAATCATCACGGGCTACTTGGGATTTGTTCAATGATGAGTGGTGCGCGTGAAGTTCCTTGTGGAGTCGAACCTGCTGCGGCTTGGGGAGCCTACGCGGTGGACTCTGTTTCATTGGGGTCTATTGTGAAGTTGACCCGACTTGCTGAGCCTCACTTGTCTCAACAGTTCGTCGGTCTCAGGTTTGGTTTTTCCAATTGAGTTGGTAGTCCTCGGCCTTATCGAGCGTCATCGGACGATGATGAGATTTCCATGGGTGGCTCATCATCAAAATTGAAAGTTTGACGAGTAGTCTTGAGGTCGACTTGCTCGTGGTTGGAACATCCTCACCGAGTCTTTTGGATCGATCCACAGGGGATGACTCGGCTTCATCGTCTTCTTCCGATCCCGAAAGGTTACATCGGGTTGTCCTGGGAATCGTGAAGCGCACTTATTTCCTTTTCGGATGGATCAATGATAGCGGGAGGGATGTTACGTACTTGGTTCTTTTTCCGCGGGAAGTCTCAACCTCCCGTTGGCCTTCATTACCTCCTGCAGTCTCAATACATAGCGAGGCCTTGGACATCCCTTTCGACAGTGTCAGTGTCTTAGGGTCTTCTGCGGTGGCATCCATTGGAGTGTCAACCCCATGGATTGCACTTTCATCGCCAGTGTTAACTCCTATGGCTTTTCCTTCCTCATGCCTCGACCGCATGCATTAGCGGCGTCATTAGCTTCCAGAGCGATTGGCACATGAGACAGCAGTCTCAATCTGTGCGAGCTTCGTTGATGACAACTTCTTTGTGTACTTTGTGTTTGTTCTTTCTCCACTTCACCTCCTAGATTCGTTGTGGACTCATCTGCGACATCCTCCGACCTTCTGCGGTGGAGGGAGTTCCCCTCGGGGCGCACCCGGTGAGTGACTTGGAATGGGGTCACTCGTCTCCAAACTCCCGGTTGTTTCTCTTGAGTGTTCAGTTGGGGCGGTGGTAAGACACCTTCATTAGGGGTTGGCTCAATCGGGGTCCCCACTAACCCGGTTTCATCGCCATTTCCATTAGTTCCTTCTTCCGAGTGAGTGGGGAAGTGGTGGCGGCAACAACGATGGCAATATCTTTGCACCACTCCCATTGGGTCTATCTCTTTGTGTTTTGGAGGACTCTCCTGGTCCCTCCATCATTTTTTTTTTCATGAAGGACTGCGGATTCGTGCATAGCTTGCTGCATTTGCAACTCTTACGTGGCGAGAATAGTCCGGATCCTCATCGCTTTACGATGGGACGCCAGGAGAGGATGTGTATGTTCTGTGGTGCGGTGATAGGGCGAATCTTGGCCTTCTCACGTGCCTCGGCCTTCTCTCTACTGTCTCTCCTTCTCCTTGTCCTTGAAGATATGCAAGATATCATGCGATTTTCTTCATCGATGCTTGGACCACGGTGGTCGATCGAAGAAAATTCATCGATTCCTCTTCTTCTTCGATAAACTCGGGCCGTTGGAATCTGTTCCTGGATCGACTTAACGTCCACTTCCTCCACTCTCGCATGACGATTTTGGATGTCCGGATAAGGTGGGGATAGGATCATCACATCATCATCTCTATCGACTTCTTCTTGCTATCCCTCATTCTCGGGGATAGAAGGTAGCAAGCTCGTGCTCCATTCTCACATCAAATTGCGTGCATTTGCGGGAGGGGATACGATCCTATCAACATGCGAGTTAGATTTCTCGGCTACTTCTTGTGTCTCGATTGTTCGAACTATAGCTGGGTCTTGATTTGCCTCTGCTGATCGCCTTGCAGACTTGGTTTTGTTTCATCAATAATTTCTGAGACTCTACTTCTCCAGCTCAGGTCTCCGTGTCTGTTTGGTGAGTGGCTGACTCAAACTGGTTTCTCAAGTTCGAACGCTTGAAGATTCTTCTTCTTCTCCTAGTTTGTACCGGAGGGATTTCTGTTCGGAGAGAGTTTCTTCTAAGTCTTGGGCGACGGGGTCGGTCTTTGTTGTTTTCTTCTTAGGAGCCCGTCTTGGCTTATCGTTTTTCCTATTTTTGACGGCCGGATAAGGTATTTGAGATTCCTTCTCGGCCGCTGTTCTTTGGGGGCAGGAGACATGGCTGCGGGGGCAGGTGACTCAGCTGCGGGGGCAGGAGCAGATTTGGTTTTCTTTCTTTCAGGGGCAGCAATTCTCTTAGTAGCTGCAGGGGCAGCTTTCTTCTTTGGTGGAGAGGAAACAACTGTATCTTCAGAGGTGGTCACCGATTCCCCCTCACTTGTATCAGCTCTCTTGGCATAGGCTCTCTTATGTGCGCCAGAGAGGTTTGATCTGGAACATCCTCTTGTTTACATGGAAGGCCTTTCCATGTCGAAGAGGGACTCCTTTAACCTCCATCACCGGCCAATCACCAGGCCGTATCCCAGGGATCCTCCAAATGCTCCATTCTCCTTGAAGGATTTGTTTCCTACATTCTGGCGTAGTCACTGTAGACAAACTCACCAGTTTACTTGCTTTTCTTCAATGATCGCAGCCATGACGATCAATTTTGCTTTGGATAGTTGGCCAAAGTGCCAAAATTTGATGTCTATGCATTTGGCAACTATGTCCAACAGGTTTGTGGTAGTCCTCCTTCAAAGAACCTCTTGTTGGTGTGTAGACTATCTTATCGGCATAGTCGGTCTTGGCTACTTCCTTCCAAGCGGCGATCAAGTCTACATCGAACTTCATTGATTTACTGGTGCTCCTTCCGTCGGTAATGAGCGGTGTTACGCCAAATCTTTGGCGGAGATGATGAACTCCTTCCCGTGAACAGAGGATTTGATCCCCTCATCGTGAATTTCAGCGTTCACGTGAAACGAGCGACCTCTTACACATAGGTAATCGGGAGCTCCATCGCGAAATGGTTTTAGCCCGGACTTTTCGAGCTTTTGGCAATCTTCTTTATGATGGCGTCATCGGACCCTGTTTGACCATACCCTTGAAATCCACATGTAGACCCGGTGTGGATTTGTTTCCCAGCTTGACGAAATCATAAGTTGATGCCATTTTTCAGTATTTCACGAAAAGAAACTTAGAAGTTGATTTGAAGATTGATAGGGTTTTGAGAGAGTTTTGCCTTTGCTTCGAGAGAGAAATGAACAGTTTTGGTAATATGTGAGAGAAAGCGGACGAAAATGGTTTAAGTATGGTTTTGAAAGGGCGTGCGGGTGTTTTTTGAAATGTGATAGAAATCAACAAACTTAGATTTTGCACGCCGATTAGCATTTAATGTCTCGAATTTAATGCGGCATTTATATCAATCATAAGCTTGGTGTGCGGCTTTTGCCTGTACACATCATCATTATCTTTGACGTCATTCTTAAAAACATTCCCGCTTAGTAAAAAACGATTGCGTTTTTGTCACTTTGCTCATAAATGACTCTTATCCCTTAGATGATTTAACTCTTCTTCTCACAGTTCTCATAATGACTCGATTGTTAGCTAATTCGGTATAGCTAACTTTCCGATCGATCTGTTGATTCATTTAGTTGATTTTGAGAATTCACCCTTTTTCCCTTTTTGTGTTTCATTGCCTTTCTTTGAGTCTTCTCGAGTGTCGGCTTCACTCAATTGACCCTAACTCATGCTTGAGTTCTTCAAATCTTGACTCACATAATGGTTTTGTGAATATGTCATTAACTTGTTTATCGGTTGAAATATATTCCAAGGTGATGTCTTTCTTTTCAACATGATCTCTTATGAAGTGATATCGACATCGATATGCTTTGTTCTTGAGTGCAACACAGATTTTGACTGATTGCAATTGCACTTGTGTTATCACACATGATTGGAATTTCCTTTTCTTCAATTTCATAGTCTCTCACTTTGTCTCATCCATAGGATTTGGGCCTGCAACATACTCGCCCGCAGCCTATGTATTCCTTGTTTGTAGAGGTGGCTATTGAATTTTGCTTTTTGCTAAACCAGGAAATTAGTCTGTTTCCAAGCATTTGACATGTGCACGAGGTGCTCTTCTGTCAACTCGCATCCAAAGATAGTCGAGTCTCGAATAGCCAATTAGCTTGAATCCACCTTCCTTTGGATACCATAAGCCAACTTCTTGGCTTCCTTCAAATATCTCAAGATCCTCTTAGTGCAGTCATATGGCTCTCTTTTGGAGCAGATTGAAATCTTGCACATACACCTACAAAGAAAGGTGATGTCGGCTGCTAGTCAGTGAGATAAAGCAATGATCCAATGAGTGCTCTGTATCTTGTTTGATCTATAGGCTTGCCATCTGCATCCATGTCCATTTTGACTGATGTATTCATTGGTATTTTCACAGAAGATTTCTCTTCCATACCAAATTTCTTCATTAAATCTCTGGTGTATTTTATTTGACTTATGAAGGTTCCATCCTTGGTTGTTTCACACAGGTCCAAGGAAGAATGTCGGCTCTCCCATCATGCTCATTTCGAATTTGCTTTGCATGAGGTTTGAAAATTTTCACACACAGTTCTTTGTTTGTGGATCCAAAAATGATGTCATCCACATATATTTGAACAAGCGATATGCTCTTCTTGTCTTGAATTAGAAGAGTGTTCTATCCACTTTTCCTTTTGTGAATCCATTCTCGATTAGGAATTGTGACAAAGTATCATACCATGCTCGTGTGCGTGTTTTAATCCATATAGAGCTTTCTTGAGTTTGTATACCTTATCTCCAAGAGTCTGTTGCTCAAATCCTGGAGGTTGTTCAACATACACTTCTTCTTCCAATAAACCATTTAGGAATGCACTTTTTTCATCCATCGATATACAATAAAATTCTTGTGAGTTGCATAGGCAAGAAACATCCTAATAGCTTCCAATCTTGCTACGAGGGCAAATGTTTCATCAAAATCTATCCCTTCTTCTTGGCAATATCCTTTGGCTACTAATCTTGCTTTGTTTCTTACCACGTAACCTTCCTCGTTCATCTTGTTTTACGAACACCCATTTAGTGCCAATAACATTTTGATGGGTGGGTCTTTGAACTAACTCCCATACTTTATTTCTTTCAAATTGATTCACTCTTCTTGCATAGCTTGAATCCAATGTGTGTCATCCAATGCTTGTGACACATCTTTAGGCTCTATTTGTGAGATAAAGCATGTGAACATGGCTTCTTGTTGAGTTACGGATCTTGTTTTGACACCTTCTCTTATATCTCCAATGACAAGTTACGGTGGATGGTCTCTCGGCCATCTTACATCGAGGTTGAAGTAAGTTAGCCGATTCGGATTGATCGTCTTCTGTTTGTGTTGCTTTGATCGCTCTCTCGTTATCACTTAGCAGAGATTTTCCAAATTGTTTTTGAGACTCGGCTATCTCATCTTCATCCGAGTTTATAATTCGGCTTCATCTTGAAATATGGACTTTTACGCATGGTGGATGATTGACTTATCGGTGACTCTTCAATGTCTTCTCTATTTACATTTGGCTCATCGAATACCACATGAATGGATTCTTCGCAACCATAGTCCTCTTGTTGAGTACTCTGTAGGCTTTACTTTCACCGAGTAGCCCAAGAAGATACCTTCATCGACTTTAGCATCAAAAGCCTTTAGATTATCTTTGCCATTGTTATGGATGAAGCATTTACATCCAAATATTTTAAAATATGCAACATTTGGTTTTCTCCTGTCCAAATCTCATAGGAGTCTTTATCACCGTTTGTCTGTTTATCATGCATCTATTTTGAGTGTAGCATCTTTGTGTTTATTGCTTGACCCAAAATCTTTTAAGTAGCCACGCTTACGCTAACATGGTCCTTGTTCTTTGAGAGTTCTATTCCTTCTTTCTCGCAACTCCATTCTCATTGGAGTCCTTTGCTGCAGATAATTCATGACCAATGCCATTTTCAATACAATCTTTGAGTTATTATACCATTGACAAACTCGGTTCCTCTGTCGATCTTATTTTGATAATGGTTTGCTCTTCTCATTTTGAATCCTCTTCATCACCGTGGTGTGGTAGTTTTACGTAGAGTTTCTTTCTTCTTACACATGAATATTGTCCATGTATATCTTGAGTAGTCATCTACTACCACCAAGGTATATTTCTTCCCACTTATCTTTGGTGGTTCAATCGGACCAAATAGATCCATGTGTAGCATATGCAATATTCTTGTTGAAGATGGACATGCCTTTTCTTTGAATGATGATTTGATTTGTTTTCCCTTCGACATCGTCACATATACTCTCCTTTTTGTATCTTTGAGTGCGAAGTCCTTCCACAAGATTGCTTCCGCAAGCTTGTTAATTGTTTTGAAATTGGGGTGACTCGACTTCTTGTGCCACAACCAACTTGATTGATTGTGCTCTTTGCTAACAGACAGTGTGTTGGGTGTTCTTTGTTGACCAATCCACGATATACATGTTCTTTTGTCGCATCCTTGCAACACAACTTCATTTGTTTTCGTATCCTTGATTTGGCATATACCCATGTTAAATCCAACATTATAACCCTTGTCACGAGTTGGCTAATACTCGTGATTGAAATTTAGTCCTTCAACATATGCAACATATGTGATTTCTAATCCATTTTTCTTGATGGATCCAATGTCTCTTATTTCTCCTGAGCTTCATTTCCTCCAAATATGACTTTTGCTCCTTTAACTTCCTTGAATTTTGACAGATTTTCTTGTTTCTTCTGTCATATGTCCGGAACAACCACTATCCATGTACCAGGTTCCTTGGCACTCACATTCCTTGAACTCCGCAAACAAGGAAATTAAGTTTTAGGTACCCATACTTGTCTGCGGGTCCCGAGGGGTTAGTATTGTAAGATGATCCAACTAACCTATAGCCGGATGATTTGGCTCTCTGGGGGTTGCCATCTATCGATTGCCATAATCATAATTAATTTTGGCAAATTGCTTGGGGAGTCTAGGTTCATACATCCGTCTCTTTTGTGTCCGTATGCCTGTATATGTGTTTTAGCAATTGCCTTCCTTGGGTGATTGTGGTGTCTTTGAGTGTAGTGCCTAGGTGCATATGTGTGCTTTGATGAAAGCTCTTATACCTTTGGAATGGCCTTTCTTTGAGTTCTAGGCCTTTGCCATTTGGGCTTATATTCCATAGGTCTTTCTGCTGATAGTTTACATCATTCCAATCAGCTTGGCTTGGATATTTTCTACCATTCCCATCAAATGTGTTTCTTTTATAGAACTTCTGGGGTTTTTGGTAGCTCTGTTTTCTTCTTTCTGAGTATTTCTGTTTGGAGTTTGGCTTTGAGGAACTCGGCTGAATTTCTTCTCACCGTGTCCTCTCAAAGACACTCAACTCGGTTGTTTTCCTTTTCCTTTATAACCAATGCCGCTTTTCTTGTAATTGTGCTTTGGAATAAATGTGTGTGCACCATTTAGAGTTTTGGATTTTTGAGATACTTCATTGCTTGAAGATCCTTTTTCCAAAATCACTTTTGGAGCTTGACATAGCATAGAGGAATTAAATCCTGGCTGTCTTGGGTACATCATCTCTTTCCTGGTCTTTTCCTCTCGGCTCAAATTCGTAGGCTTTGAGATCGAGAATAGCTCATGGTTGGATGTCTTTGATAGGTCCATGGAATGTCTTAGTGCCATGACCTTCATTTCCCATTCAGTGGGAGACTTTTTAGGATCTTCATACACATTTCATTCTCGTGCATATTCTTTTCCAAGAAGCGGATAGCTCGTTGGTAATTTCGTGAACCGAGCATCCAGTTGATCCAGGTTCTCTCTGCGATCATTTTGAAATTCTCAAATTTAAATACGACTCTTGATAATTTATTTTCCTTGATTTGCTCGAGCCTTCACAAATCAATGTTAGCTTGTCCCCATTTCTTTAGCCGTTTTGCATGATTTGACTTTATTGAACATGGCTTTGTCCAAGGTTTTGTAAAGAATATCCTTGGCCACATTGTCCAGGTTGTATCTTTTTCTCGTCATCATTTGTCCATTCAGCTCTAGGTTTTTCAACCATAGCTGGTCTAGGAGCGACATCCTCTTCACCTTCAATTCGCAGCTCTTCTTCTTATTGTGTTTACTTTTAAAATTTGTAGTGGCCCATCCTCTATCACTATCCACATCTCATCATGTAATGTTTGATAGATGAGCAACGCATACAAATTTTCCAATCATCAAATTCTTCAATTGTGAACATAGGGATACATGTCAAATTTGCTTCCATGATAATAACTATTGATAATAAAAAGAGTTTTGAAAACTTAAGTACTAAAACAGACTTTGAAAAATTTGGAGATCTAGTTCAAGAACTGGTGCGGAAGGCTCAATGAACCAACCGCTCCGATACCACTTGTAGGTCCCAAGGGGTGTGAGTGTAAGGTTTAGAAGGGGGTTGAATAAACCTTACAAACTTTTCGATTTAGTCCTTTTTAAAGTTCGAGTTGATACTACACAAATGTGTCCTTGGTGGATAACCAATTTAGTTAATCAAGAGAGTTAGTCACTCAACGGACTCGATCGAGCATGTTGATAGAATAACTCACCGTTAAGACCGATGTAGCTCAAATTGAAGGATTTGCTTCC
Organism: Rehmannia glutinosa; assembly: GCA_016081115.2. Classification (NCBI taxonomy): domain Eukaryota; kingdom Viridiplantae; phylum Streptophyta; class Magnoliopsida; order Lamiales; family Orobanchaceae; genus Rehmannia; species Rehmannia glutinosa. The sequence continues at coordinate 33,793,488 of CM071927.1, forward strand.
AAATTTGATGTCTATGCATTTGGCAACAATGTCCAACAGGTTTGTGGTAGTCCTCCTTCAACAACTTTTTATTTATGTAGACAACCTTCGCAAAGATCGAGGCTTGGCTACTTCCTTCCAAGCGGCGAGGTTAAAATCGAGTTTCATAAATCTCCGACACTCCTTCCGCCGGCAACAAACGATGTTCTACTAGATCCTTGGCGGTGATGGTGAAATCTTTCCGTGAACAGAGGACTTGATGCCCTCATCGTGAACTTCAGCGTTCACATAGAATCGTGCGACCTCTTCCACGTAGGTTATCCGAAACTCCATCGACAAAAAGGGTTCCGGTCTGATTTCTCCAACTTCTCTTATTTTCTTCACAAGGGTTTCGTCGACCCTTGATCATGCCCTCGAAGTCCACAAGATCCCGTGTGGATTTGCTTTCCCACTTGACAAAGTCGTAAGTAGATGCCATTTCTCGAAGATTCACCGAATGAAACTTTGAAGAAAAACTTTGAAGATTTGTAGGGTTTTGAGAGTAAAAATGCTTTCTTTGCTTGAGATAGATGAAATGCAGGTTTTGGTAAAGTGAGAGAAAATCGACGAAGTGGTATATGTATGGGTTATGAAAGGGCGTGCGGGTGGTTTTTGAAATTTGCTCAAGATCAACGGCTCGATTTTGCACGCCGATTAACATTTAATTTCTCGCATTTAATGCGGCAGCATTTATATCCAATCATAAGCTTGGTATGCGACTTTTGATCAGACACGTCATAATTATCTTGACGTCATTCTTAAAAACATTCTGCTTGGTAAAAACGATTTGCGTTTTTGTCACTTTGCTCATAAATGACTCAAACATTCCTTAGTGATTTAACTCTTCTCTCTTTGAACATAGCACTCACCGGTCGGGTAACTCGATGCGGTGATTCTCCGACATCTGGTGATTCACATAGGCGATTCAAGAGTTCAACTCTTTTCATCTTTTCATGTTCCAAACTATTTTCTTTGACTCTTACAGTGTCAACTCAACTCAATTAACCCTAATTCACGCTTTAGTTCTTCAAATCTTGATTCACATAATGGTTTTGTGAATATATTAGCTAATCGCTTATCGGTTGAGATATATTCCAAGGTGATGTCCTTCTTTTCAACATGATATCTTATGAAGTGATATCGACATCAATGTGCTTTGTTCTTGAGTGCAACACGGGATTTTGGGTGATTGCAATTGCACTTGTGTTGTCACACATAATTGGAATTTCCTTTTCTTCAATTTCATAGTCTCTCACCTTGTCTCATCCATAAGACTTGGGAGGATTGCAATTGCCCGCACTATGTATTCTCGCAGCCATTTGTGGAGGTAGCTATTGAATTTTGCTTCTTGCTAAACCAGGAAATTAATATATTTCCAAGCATTTGACATGTACTGAGGTACTTTTCTGTCAACTCTTGCATCCAACATAGTCGAGTCCGAGTAACCAATTACCTTGAATCCACCTTCCTTAGGATACCATAAGCCAACTTCTTGGCTTCCTTTCAAATATCTCAAGATTCTTTTGGGCTGCAGGTCATGTGGCTTTCTTTTGGAGCAGATTGAAATCTTCCACATACACCTACAAAGAAAGGTGATGTATGGCTGCTTTTGTGAGATAGAGCAATGATCCAATAAGTGCTCTTCGTATCTTGTTTGATCCACGAGGCTTGCCATCTCGTATCCATATCCATTTTTTGATGTATTCATTGGTATTTTCTGAGAAGACTTCTCTTCCATACCAAATTTCTTCATTAGATCTCTGGTGTATTTTGTCCGACTTATGAATGTTCCATCCTTCACTTTTGTTTTTACTTGGAGTCCAAGGAAGAATGTCGCTCTCCCATCATGCTCATTTCAAATGTGGATCCAAAGATGATGTTATCCATATATATTTGGACAAGCGATACTCTTCTCATCTTGAATTAAGAGTGTTCTATCCACTTTGCCTTTTGTAAATCCGTCCTCGATCGGAATTGTGATAATGTATCATACCATGCTCTTGGTGCCTGTTTCAATCCATATAAAGCTTTCTTGAGTTTGTATACTTTGTATCCAAGAGTCTTCTCGCTCAAATCCTGGAGGTTGTTCAACATACACTTCTTCCTCTAATAACCCATTAAGGAATGCACTCTTTACATCCATTTGATATACAATGAAGTTCTTGTGAGCGGATAGGAAGAAACATTCTTATGGCTTCCAATCTTGCTACGAGGAGCAAATGTTTCATCAAAATCTATTCCTTCTTCTTGGCAATACCCTTTGGCTACCAATCTTGCTTTGTTTCTTACCACATAACCTTCCTCATTCATCTTGTTTCGACCACCCATTTAGTGCCAATAACATTTTGATGGGTAGGTCTTTGAACCAATACCCACACTTTGTTCCTTTCAAAACGATTGACTCTTCTTGCATGGCTTGAATCCAATGTATGTCATCCAATGCTTGTGACACATCTTTTGGCTCTATTTGTGAGATGAAACAAGTAAACATTGCTTCTTGTGGAGTTAAGGATCTAGTTTTCACACATTCTCTTACATCTCCAATGATTAGTTACGGTGGATGGTCTCTCAACCACCTTACATCAAAGTTGGAGTAAGTTAGGCTTAGGATTGATCGTCTTGCGGTGTGTTATTTTGATCGGCTCTCTCATCATCACTTAGCTGCATATTTCCCGGTTTGTCTTTGAGATTCACTATCTCATCTTCATGTGGGTTTATAATTCCCGGCTTGACTTCAACATAGGGACTCTTACGCATGGTTGGTGATTGAACTTATCACCGGTGACTCTTCAATGTCTTTTCCATTTACGTTGGGTTCATCAAACACCACATGAATGGATTCTTCACGTAACCATTGTCCTCTTGTTGAGCACTCTGTAGGCTTTGCTTTCGGTGAGTATCATAAGAAGATACCTTCATCATGACTTTAGCATCAAAAGCCTTTAAATTATCTTTGCCATTGTTATGAATGAAGCATTTGCATCCAAGTATTTTAAAATATGCAACATTTGGCTTTCTCCTGTCCAAATCTCATAGGAGTTTTTGTCACCGTTTTGTCTTTTATCATGCATCTATTTTGAGTATAGCATCTTTGTGTTTATTGTTGACCCAAAATCTTTTAGCGACTCTGCTTGACTAACATGGTCCTTGCTTTGCTTCTTTGAGAGTTCATTCCTTCTTTACGCAACTCCATTCTGCTGGAGTCCTTGTTTGAGATAGTTAAAGAGCAATACCATTTTCAATACAATCGAGTTATTATTCCATTGACAAACTCGGTTCCTCATCGAATCTAATTTTGATGATGGTTTGACTCTTCTCATTTTGGATTTTCTTCATCGATTGTGGTAGTTTCTGCAGGGTTTCTTTCTTCTTACACATGAAAATTGTCCATGTGTATCTTGAGTAATCATCTACTACCACCAAGGTGTATTTATTTCCGCTTATCTTTGGCTGGTTCAACTGGACCAAATAGATCCATATGTAGCAGTGCAATATTCTTGTTGAAGATGGACATGTCTTTTCTTTGAATGATGATTTGATCTGCTTTCCCATCTGGCATGCATCACATACACTTTCCTTCTTGTATACTGAGTCTGGAAGTCCTTCCACAAGATTGCTCCTTGCAAGCTTGTTAATTATTTTGAAGTTCAGGTGACTCAGCTTCTTGTGCCACAACCAACTTGATTCAACTGTGCTCTTTGCTAGCAGACAAGTGCTTGGTGTTGCAGTTGACCAATCTACCACATACATGTTCTTTTGTCTGCATCCTTGCAACACTACTTCATTAGATTCAGTGTTCTTGATTTGGCACACTCTATATTGAATCCAACATTATAGCCCTTGTCACAGAGTTGACTTATGCTTAGTAAGTTGAAATTGAGGCCTTCAACATATGCAACATCTGTAATTTCTAATCCATTTTTCTTGATTTATCCAATGCCTCTTATTTCTCCTGGAGCTTCATTCCTTCCAAATATGTCTTTTGCACCTCTAACTTCCTTAAATTTTGATAGATTTTTCTTGTTTCTGTCATGTGTCCGAACAACCTCTATCCATGTACCAGGTTCCTTGGCACTCAGCTTGCTCCTTGAACCCGCAATCAAGGAAATTAGGTTTTAGGTACCCATAGTTGTCTGGTCCTAAGGGGTTAGTATTGTAAGATGATCCAACCAACCTATAGCTAAATGATTTGACTCTAAGAGGTTGCCATCTATCGATGCCATAATCATAATTAACTTTGACAAATTGCTTGGGGTTTTAGGTTCATACAGTGTCTCTTTTTTGTCTCGTATGCTGTGTATGTGTTTTAGCAATTGCTTTGTTTGGGTAGTTGTGATATTTTTGAGGATAGTGCTTGGGTGCATATTTGTCTGATGATAGCTCTTTTGCCTTTGGAATGGCCCTTGCCGAGTTCTAGGCCTTTGCCATTTGTGCTTATGTTCCATAGGTCTTTCTTTGATAGTTCATATTATTCCAATCAGGCTTGGCTTGGGTAATTTCTACCATTCCCATCATATGTGTTCTTTTCATAGAACTTAAGGGGCTTTTGGTAGCTCTGTTTCTTCTTTCAGAGTACTTCCTATTTGGAGTTCTTTGAGTAACTCACCGGATTTCCTCTCTGTTGTCCTCTCGGCACTCTCAACCGGCCGTTTTCCTTTTCCTTTATAACCAAGGTCGGTTTGCTTGTGGTTGTGCTTTGGAATGGATGTGTGTGCGCAATTTGGAGTTTTGGATTTTGAGATGCTTCATTACTTGAAGATCCCTTTTCCAAAATTACTTTTGGAGCTTGACTTGGTATAGAGGAATTAAATCTAAGCTGTCTTATCCCCACATTCTCTTTGACTCATAATAAGATCATCCAAAGATTTAGATGCCTTAGTAAATGAGGCAATCACATTTTTGAGGTCATTTTTCCTCTTTTACGTGGCAACTATCTATCTCTGCTATTAGCTTATCATTTTCAACCTTTAAACTTTTATTCTCATCGGCTATGTGACTTAGAGTACTCGGCTCCTTAGTCACCGTGAGTTTTGACTTTTGAATAGGCTGTTTTCCGCATTTAGCGGTGTGTGTGAGGATTTAATGTGTTCAAAGTCTTTCATCATTTTGCCTAATGAATCATAAAGATTAGTGGGTGATGAAGTGTGTGTGTCACAATCACTATCACTAGAATAAAGTGTGATGAGTTTGAGTGTACCTCATCTTCTTGGTCGGGTTGGTTTTGTTCTTTGGCCATTAGACAGATCAAGGCTTCTTCTTTAGAATCACTTGAGTAGTCGACTTCACTACTCTCCGAGTCTTTGTGTCATTTGACTTGACTCTCGGCGAGTCTCTGCAGCTAACATTGCCTTTTTCTTCTCTTGTCTTCTTTCTCTCAAGACTTTTCTTTCCTCTTCATTCCTGTATTTGTTGACAAATGGATATAGGCAATAAATAGTCAATTGTAGGTCCCAAGGGGTGTAAGTGTAAGGTTTAGAAGGGGGTTGAATAAACCTTACCAAATTTTCGATTTAGGCCTTTTAAATCTACGAGTTCTACACACTGTCCTTGATGGACAATCGAATTAGTCACTCAAGTAGAGTCATCTCTCAACGATTTCGAGTGAAATACATTAATAGAGTAACTCAAATTGGCTTTAATTTGACTCAATTTGTGGTTTTGTTTTCAGTGGAAGACTTAACACCCTTAAGTTTGATTAAGCAAGTTTTTATAGTTTGATTTAGTACTTATAGATTATCAAATGGATAGCAAATTTATCGTGAGATATAAGCAATTAAAAGTGCGAGAAATTTAAATCTTTGAAATGTAAATGACACAAGAAAGTTTTTATAGAGGTTCGAAGATGGGGTAATTCTTCTACTCTCTCTTCTCCAACTCCTGGAGGAATCCACTAAGTAATGATCGGTTTACAAAGTGGTAACGATCCCGATACAAGTCTTGATCACAACAGCCGACTTGATCCTTTGGGACTCGATCTGAGACGCCTTGATCACTCGGTGGCGCTTCTCAAATGCGACTCGGCTTCTTCACAGGCATTTGCCTTGCTACTACACTCACTTGCTCAAGCACCTTGGATTTGATCACGAAGCCCTCCAAAAGCTTAAGACTTGGTTCACCTTGAACCTTTCTACAATCCTTCTTGGAATGTAGACCCCTTGTTTTCAGTATTTTCCTCTTCAACTGATTGAAGTTGTCTTTCCTTCACGGGTAAGTGTTGGATTGATGTACTTGAGATGTAGGCTTGAGGATTGAGAATGTTTCGATTTTTGATAAGCTTGTATATCTCACATGTGTCATTCATTCTCTTCTCAAACAAACTCCTCGGCCTTTTATAGTGAACTTTCAAAAATTTGCCCGTTGAAGAGATAGGCTCATTTTTGAAAATCACTTTGCGATCGTTGGTATGCGAGTTCTTGGAATTGCCATTTCCTCGTATGAAATGTTTTATCACCTTTTTCGAGTTCGACACGGTGTAGTGCTTCCCATTGGTTCATTTCTTTTGCACGCTTAAAGGGATGAGCACTCCAAGAAAGGTAGTATGGAGATATTACTTGTTTAAGTAAATCTCTTGATTTACAACGGTTCTTTTCTGATTATCTCGACTTGATTTGCATTTCCTTGCTTTCCCCCAGGTGACTTAAGTCGACTTCCAATCATTGGATGACTCTTACCACTTGACAGAGACTTGCTTCTCTTGAGTTGACTTGATGATGTTCCACTCACGTATCTCACCGCTTCTTCTTGATCGAGTTCTGTCGCTCTTCTTTGTTGTACTCAATTTGTCTCACAAGAGAGTTTTCCTTCAAGCCTTGATTTGTCTTCTTGCAAGTTGGAGCGTAGGGGCGACTTAACTCGGCTTGGCCTCTAATTGTTACAATACATTTCAAAGCAAGAATTGGGGAGCTAACTTTCTATTCTAAGTTTTACATGGCATTCATCAAAATCTAAACAATAAAATTCCTAACAATTTCCCCCTTTTTGATGATGCCAAAACTTAACTCATATAAAGATGCAAATAACAAAGATACATACGAGATAGTGTATTGACATAGAATGTATGCGCATAATCAATCCCTTTTTTTTTTATTGATCATATCATTCTTGTACTTAACACAATTTTTTACAAGGTGTATCGAGTATGTAATTGTCTCCAAAAAATTTATAGCATTATTCTGACGAAGACTTACATTGTATGTATTTACATATAAAATACACGAAGGGTTGGACAAAGAACACTTCATCTCCTTCGTTGTCTCCTTCTTTCATCTTGATCAAGATCTTCTTCTCTTCTTCTCTTCTTCTCGTCATCACTGCTTTTCTTTTTTTCTTCTCATATGCCTTCCAGCTTCATCTTTCCTTATTCTTTCCCCGTCTCTCTCCCCATAGCCGAGTTTGTCTCTTGTTTTCTTCTTCTATCCTTTTTGCATACTCGGCGTTGGTTTTAGCCACTTGCAAGTTCGCCACATGGTCAAGCCCCACCAAGATCCCTCCTTTCTTTCCCCGGATCTACGTATTCAATGTTCTTGGCGGGGGCCTGGAGTCTCAAGCTTCTTCCTCCATCACTCCGCTTCTTCCTCTCTGCCTCTGGGCGTATCTTGTCTTGGGGCCTTCTTCTTTCCAAATGAGTGCCCGGCGGAGTGACCCGTGAGTGATCACCGGTTGTCTGGCATCTGTCGAACTTCTTCACATAATGTGAGACCACTTTTCCCAAGATCTGTCCCAAGCTTGAGCCAAGGACATATTTGCAAAATATCCTTGATTCGAGCGTTTTGAATTCGTCAACGATCTTGGCTCTGTCCCGACATCCGAAATGGCATACGTGTCTCTGTCCAACCGAATGCCTCCGTGTTCTTTCAAGATGTTCATCACCCTGCATCCATTCTTCCTTCCACCTCCTTCATCCCTGCTTCAATTTCTTTTCTCTTCTCGGCCATAGTAATACAACAGTGTTGGAGTGGCGAGTCACTGGAGTTTGCTTTGCTTATAATGTCACCGGTGTGACCTCTGTTGGGGGTTTGTGCAATCATCAAGGTCATATTTTTGATCCTTCCCCCTCAAAGCATTTTCCTTTCTTGATTTCAAAATTTCCTCACCGATTTTCCCTTCTCAAATTGTTCCCTTGTCACCGCTCCTTTCTTTTCAAACTTGATTTTCTTTGCTTTAAGGTATTCCTCTTCCCCTTTTTGGCATCATCAAAGGATAGAGGAACCCCGGGAACATGCAAGCATGAAGTCGAGTCTTCGATGGTTGAATTTTGCTTCAAGTCTCATGCGTTGTATCTTTGCGAAATTGACCAAGTAAGCGTTGGATTCTCTTTGAAATCGCTTCATCTCACCATGAGAAGGCTGAATTTTCTTGTCATGTGTTCTTCCAAACGCTGTATATCATTTGCATTTCGCTTCACGCAGTTGCGACTTGATCTCGGCGTGTGAGCTTCGTGCATATGTTCAATGTGTTCCCGCACTTTGTTTTCGCATCAACAGCTTTTGACTCTCCACACCAAAGCTTGTTGAATAATTGTCTCAAAGTATCTCACTGTTCCACACGCATTGATTCTTCTTTGTTGCCACCATTCCCTTATCCTCGACCGTGGATGCCTCTCAAGTCACCGTAAGGTTGGCATCTCTGTTGTCCAGGCGCATATCCAAGGAGGCTCGATGCCTCTCCATTTTCTCAACTTCAAAATAGTGCCTTGAACACTTCTCGCCGGTTTGATTCTTCTGCTTGCGGTGATGGCCATACAAAATCGAAATCAAGTTTGGAACAATGGTGCTGAGTGAAAAACAGAGCTGGTGCCGTGATAGCGTGCTTGCTCATTTTCGACTCTTCGTGGAGTTCTCGTATCTCCAAAGAGAAAGGAAAGATTCCACAAAGGATTCATCACCGCCATCCGGGATTTGTTCGATGATAAGCGGTGGGCGTGAAGTTCTTTTGGGAATCGATCCAAATAGTGAGCTTGAGGAGCCGGAGCGATGGTCTCGGTTCACCCGGGTTTTGTGGTGCGATGACTCGCTTGCCGAGCCTCGGTATCTTAACGCCTTCGTTGGTCTCGGTGATTTCTCCTTTTTGAGTAGATGGTCCTCGGCCTTATCGAGGAAGCGTCATCGGACGATGATGAGATTTCCATTGGTGGCTCATCATCAAAATTAAAGGTCCGACGAGTAGTCTTGGGATCGAGACTTGCTCGTGCCTGGAACATCCGCAAATGAGTCTTTTGGATTTGTCGGGAGGAGACTCACGAACTTCTTCGCCTTCCGATCCCGAGAAAGGTGACATCGGGGGTTGTCCCGGGAATCATGAAGTGCGCTGATCTCCTTCTCGGATGGATCGATGGTTGCGGGAGGGATGTTCTCCACTTCACTGTGTTACCCCCGGGAAGTCTCAACCTCCCGTGGGCCTTCATTTCCTCCAGCGTCTCTCTGCTGCGCGAGGCTGTCCTCCCTTTTTCGATGTCAATCACTGTCTTAGGGTCTTCTACATGGCATCCATTGGAGTCTCAACCCCATGGATTGCACTTTCATCGCCAGTGTTAACTCCCGGAGGCTGTTCCTTCTCGTGCCTCATTGCATCGGCGGCGTCATTAGCCTTGAGCGGTTGGCACCTCACCGAGACATCTCAATCGTCGAGCTTCGTTGATGGCAACTTGCTGTTCTTCTTGTGTTTGAGTTTTCTTTGCTTCGCCTCCTACATTCTTTGTGGAGTCATCTGCGACATCCTCCGACCTTGCTGCGGTGGAGGAGTTCCCCTCGGTTTGTCGCACCGGTGAGTGACTGGAGTGGGGTCACTCGTCTCAAACTCCCATTGTTGCAAATGATGGTTCAGTTGGGGCGGTGGTGGCACACCTTCAATAGGGGTTGGCTCGACCGGGGTCCCCACTAGCCCGGTTCATCGCCTTCTCCTTATTGCCTTCTTCCGAGTTAGGCTGGGAAGTGGTAGCAAAGAACATCGGTGGCTATTTGTTTGAACCACTCCCATTGGATCGATTTCAAATGTGTTCGAGGACTCTCCTGGTCCCTCCATCGGTCTTTGCTCGTGAAGGATTCTTGATTCACGCAATGCTTTTTGCATGACCGCAATTCTTACGTAGCGGCGAAGATTCTCTCGTTCCTCGTCACTTTCGGAGAAGACATCAAGGAGAGGATGGAAGTGTTACGTGGTGCCGGAGATACGGCGGATACTTGCCTTCTCGCGTGCTTCGCTTCTTGACTTGCTTTGCTCTCTCCCTGTCCTTGTAGATCTGCGGAATATCCATGCGATTGTCTTCATCTAGAGCCGAGAGCACAGATAGATAGTCGAGGAAATTTAGCAGTTCCTCTTCTTCTTCTATGAATTCAAAGCCGTTGGAACTGTTCCTCGACTTGCTCAACTTCCATTTTCTCCACTCACGCAGACGATTTTGGATGTCTGGGTAAGGTGGAGATAGGATCATTACATCACTATCCGCTTGGGCTGGTTCTTCTTGTGCATTGCTTCAATGTTAGCTACAAATGTGTCTTGAGTTGCCTCTGCCGATCACCTTCAAAGAGACTTGGGCATTTCATCTACTACATCCGGAGACTCTCTACGCTTCCGTAGTCTCCGTGTTTGTGCTAGTGAGTAGGCGACTCACCGGTTTCTCCTGTTCGGATTGCTTTACAAGTCTTCTTCGTCTCTTGGTTTGTACCGGAGGGATTTACAGTTGAGAGACGTGTCCTCTCGAGTCTTGGGCGGTGGGGCCGTGCTTGTGTTTGTTTACGAGGAGCTGGCCGTCTAGGCTTGTCGATTCTCCTCTTTTTGACGATCGAGAGAAGGAATTTGTGAGTCCTTCTCGACCGGCTAGCTGCAGGGCGGTGACACGGCCGCAGGCGGGTGACATGGCTGCTGGGGCGGTGACTCTCTTTGGGCGGGTGACATGGGCTTTGGGCGGGTGACTCTGGCTTGGGCGGGTGACATGTTTGGTTTTCTTTCACGCTGCGGGGGCGAGATTTCTTGCACCGCGTGCGGGCGGCTTTTCTTCTTCTTCTTGGAGAGAAGCGGTTTGTGTCTTCGAGTCACTGATTCCCCCTCACCGTGTCGACTCTCTTGGCGTAAGCTCGCCGAGCACACCGGAGAGGTTAGCTCGAACATTTTCTTGTTAACATGGAAAGCCTTCCCATGTCTAAGAGGTACTCCTTTCACCTCCAATAGCCGCCAATCACCGGGCCATATCCCGAGATCCTCCAAATGACCCATCTTCTTTGAAGGACTTGTTTCCTACGTTCGGGCAGAAATCTCTTGTAGATAAACTCAGCCCGATTTATCTTCTTTTCTTCGATTATTGCAGCCATAACAATCAATTTTGCCTTTGATTGGTCAAAGTCGCCAAATTTGATGTCGATACACTTGGCAACAATGTCCAACAATTTGTGATAATTCTCCTTCAGTCTCTTGTTTTGCTTTGTATATTATTTTGTCAAACAACGTCGGGCTTGGCTATTTCTTTCCATGCTTGACCAAGTTTGCATCAGCCTCCTTAATCTCGGATGCTCCTCTGCGGTAGTGAGCAATATTGACCAAATCCTTGGCGTGATAGTCACCGCTTCCGTGAACAGATGACTTGATTTCTTCGTCGTGAATCTCGGCATTCACGTAGAATTGTTCGACCTCCTCCACATAGGTCATAGGATATTCCGTTAGAAACGGTTTTGATCCGGCGTTTCTAACTTCTCCGCGATTTTCTTCACCAGGGTGTCGTCGGACCCACCGCTTCACCATTCGTCGAAATCCACTTGGTCGACCGGTGTGGATTTGTTTTCCCAACTTGGTAAAGTCATAAGTTGGTGCCATTTCTTAGACTAATTTCAAGAGAAATTCGGAATTTGATTTGAAGGTTGATAGGGTTTCGAGAGTTTTGCCTTTGCTTTTTGAGAGAGAGATTGAACAGTTTTTAGAAGTGTGAGAGAGAAACGGACGAAATGGTTTAAATATGGTTTATGAAAGGACGTGCGACGGTTTTGAATCGTGATCGAAATCAACGGCTTGGATTTCGCACGCATATTGAGCGATTCATGTCTCGTATTTAATGCGGCAAAGATTTATATCCAATCATAGGCTTGGTGTGCGGCTTTTTTGTCTACACATCATCATTATCTTTGACGTGTCTCTTAAAACATTCCCGCTTAAGTAAAAACGATCTGCGTTTTTGTCACTTTGCTCATAAGTTAATCGCTTATCTCTTAGTTGATTTAACTCGCTTCTCACATTTCTCTTAGTGACTCAAATATCACCGACTTGGTATAGTGACTTTCCGACATCTGGTGATTTCTTGAGATTTTGTCTTGACTCTTTTTCACCTTCTTTCCTGTTCCATTTCTTTTCTTTGATTCTTCGTGTCTCAAATTAGCTCAATTAGCCCTAACTCATGTTTGAGTTCTTCAAATCTTGACTCACATAATCGTTTTGTGAAGATGTCGCCTAGTTGCTTGTCGGTTGAGATATATTCCAAGATAATGTCCTTCTTTTCAACATGATCTCTTATGAAATGATATCGACATCTATATGTTTTGTTCTTGAGTGCAACACAGATTTTGAGTGATTGCAATGGCACTTGTGTTATCACACATGATTGGTATTTCTTTTTCTTCAACTTCATAATCTCTCAGCTTTTTGTCTCATCCATAGGACTTGGGCTACAACAAATTTGCCGCAGCTATGTATTCTCGCCTCACCAGAGGTGGCTATTGAGTTTTGCTTCTTGCTAAACCAGAAATTAGTCTGTTTCCAAGCATTTGACATGTGCCTCAAGTACTTTTCTCGTCCACTCGCATCCAAAGATAGTCAGTCCGAATAGCCAATTAGCTTGAATCCACCTTCCTTTGGATACCATAGCCCTACTTCTTGGCTTCCTTTAAGTATCTCAATATTCTCTTAGTCAGATCATATGGCTCTCTTTTGGAGCAGATTGAAATCTTGCACATACACCTACACAAAGAAAGTGATGTCCGGCTCGCTAGTTTGAGATAGAGCAGTGATCCAATAAGTGCTCAGTATCTTGTTTGATCTACGAGGCTTGCCATCCGCATCCATGTCCATTTTGATGATGTGTTCATTGGTATTTTTACTGAAGACTTCTCCTCCATACCAAATTTCTTCATTAAATCTCTGTGTATTTTGTTTGACTTATGAAGGTTCCATCCTTCACTGTTTCACTTGAAGTCCAAGGAAGAATGTCGCCTCTCCCATCATGCTCATTTCAAATTTGCTTTGCATGAGGTTTGAGAATTTTTCACACACTCTTTGTTAGTGGATCCAAAAATGATGTCATCCACATATACTTGAACAAGCAAAGATACTCTTCTTGTCTTGAATTCTCGAAAAGTGTTCTATCTACTTTTCCTTTTGTGAATCCATTTTCGGGAATTGTGACAGGTATCATACCATGCTCCGGTGCCTGTTTCAACCGTGCATGGGCTTTCTTGAGTTTGTATACTTTGTCTCCAAGAGTCTTCCGCTCAAATCCTGGAGGTTGTTCAACATACACTTCTTCTTCCAATAAGCCATTTAGGAATGCACTTTTACATCCATTTGATATACAATGAAATTTTTGTGAGCTGCATAGGCAAGAAACATCCTTATAGCTTCCAATCTTGCTACAGGAGCAAATGTTTCATCAAAATCTATTCCTTCTTCTTGGCAATATCCTTTGGCTACCAATCTTGCTTTGTTTCTTACCACGAACCTTCCTCGTTCATCTTATTTCGAATACCCATTTGGTTCCAATAACATTTTGATGTATGGGTCTTTGTACTAATTCCCATACTTTATTTCTCTCAAACTGATTCACTCTTCTTGCATAGCTTGAATCCAATGTGTGTCATCCAATGCTTGTGACACATCTTTGGGCTCTATCTGCGAGATGAAGCATGTGAACATTGCTTCTTGTTGAGTTCGATCTTGTCTTGACACCTTCTCTCATGTCTCCAATGACAAGTTAAATTGGATGGTCTCTCGGCCATCTTACGTCCAGGTTGAAGTAAGTTAGCTGGATTCGATCGACTTGCAATTTGTGTTCTTGTGGGTCGCTCTCTCGTAATCACTCACCAGTAGATTTTCCACCGCTTTTGAGATTCAAACTATCTCATCTTCTTCCTCAATTGATAATCCCCGCCTGGCTTCAAAGATAGGACTCTTCACGTGAGGTTGGATGTTTGACCATCACCGACTCTTCAATGTCTTCTCCATTTATGTTTGGCTCATCGAATACTACATGAATGGATTCTTCAGAACCATAGTTCTTTTGTTGAGTATTCTGTAGGCTTTGCTTTCACCGAGTATCCTAAGAAGATACCCTCATCGCCTTTAGCATCAAAAGCCTTTAGGTTGTCCTTGCCATTATTGTGGATGAAGCATTTACATCCAAATATCCTGAAATATGCAACATTTGGTTTTCTTCCACCCGGATCTCATAGGAGTCTTTGTCACCGCCTATTTATCATACATCCTGTCTCGGGTGTAGCAGTCGTGTTGATTGCTTCAGCCAAAATCTTTTTGGTAACCTCCCGCTTCACTAGCATGGTCCTTGCCTTCTTTGAGGGTTCTATTTCTTCTTTCTCGCAATTCCATTCTCACTGTGGAGTCCTTGCTGGCGGCGAGTTCATGACCAATACCATTCTCAATACAATACTGAGTTATTATTCCATTGACAAACTCAGTTCCTCTATCCGATCTTATTTTGATAATGGTTTGACTCTTCTCATTTTGTATCCTCTTCATCACCGTGGTAGCTTTTGTAGAGTTTCTTTCTTCTTGCACATGAATATTGTCCATGTATATCTTGAGTAGTCATCTACTACCACCAGGGTGTATTTCTTTCCACTTATGCTTGCTTTGGTTCCACTTTGGGCCAAATAGATCCATATGAAGCGTATGCAATATTCTTGTTGAGGATGGACATGTCTTTTCTTTGAACGACGACTTGATTTGTTTTCTCTTCGACATGCATCACATATACTCTCCTTCTTGTATACCGAGTCCTGAAGTCCTTCCACAAGATGACTTCTTGCTAGTTTGTTAATTGTTTTGAAGTTCGTGTGACTCGGCTTTTTGTGCCAACTTGATTCAAATTGCTCTTTGCTAGTAGACAGTCTTTGGGTGTTGCAGTTGACCAATCCACTACATACATATTCTTCTGTCTACATCCTTGCAGTACCACTTCATTTGATTCAATGCTTTTGATTTGACATATGCCCATGTTGAATCCAACATTGTAGCCCTTGTCACAGAGTTGGATCGATGCTTAGTAAATTGAAGTTTAGTCCTTCAACATATGCAACATCTCTGTGATTTCTAAACCATTTCTTTTGATGGATCCAAAGGTTACCTCTTATTTCACCAGGAGCTTCATTTCCTCCAAATATGACTTTTGCTCCTTTGACTTCCTTGAATTTTGACAGATTTCTCTTATTTCTGTCATATGTCCGGAACACCACTATCCATGTACCAGGTTCCTTGGCACTCACTGCTCCTTGAACCCGCAATCAAGGAAATCAAGTTTTAGGTACCCATTCTTGTCTGGGTCCTGAGGGGTTAGAATTATAAGATGATCCAACCAACCTATAGCCAAATGATTTGACTCTAAGAGGTTGCCATCTATCAGTGCCATAATCATAATCAATCCTGGCAAATTGCTTGGGGATTATAGGTTCATACAAATTTGTCTCTTTTGTCCGTATGCTGCGTGTATGTTTTAGCAATTGCCTTTCTTGGGTAATTGTGGTGTCTTTGAGTGTAGTGCCTAGGTGCATATGTGTGTGCTTTGATGAAAGCTCTTATACTTTTGGAATGGCCTTTGTTGAGTTCTGGCCTTTGCCATTTGGGCTTGTATTCCATAAGTCTAGCCGATAGTTCACATTATTCCAATCAGCTTGGCTTGGATATTTTCTACCATTCCCATCATATGTATTTCTTTTATGAGTTTTCCGGGATTTTTGGTAGCTCGCTTCTTCTTTACTGAGTATTTTCTTTTGGAGTCTCATTTGAGGACTCATTCGGCCGAATCTCTTCTCACTGTCCTTACAGACTCTCAATCGGTCAAGTTTTCCTTTTCCTTTGTAACCAAGGCCAGTTTGCTTAGTATTGTGCTTTGGATTGAAAGTGTGTTCATCATTTAGAGTTTTGGATTTTTTCGGACTCTTCATGACTTGAAGATCCTTTTTCCAAAATTACTCCCGAGGTTTGACATGGCACAAAGGAATTGAATCCTAAGCCTTGTCTTGTCTCCACATTCTCTTTGACTCATAATAAGATCATCCAATGATTTAGATGCCTTAGTGAATGAGGCAATAACATTTTTGAGGTCATTCTCCCTCTTTTCTATGGCGAAAGCAATTTACTCGCTATTAATTTAGCATTTTCACCTTTTTAAACTTTTATTCTCATAAGCTATTTGACTTAGAGTACTCAAATCCTTAGTCACTTTGAGTTTTGATTTTTGAGTAGGTCGTTTTCCTCATTCAATAGTGTGTGTGAGGTTTTAATGTGCTCAAAGTCTTTCATCATTTTGCCTAATGAATCATAAAGATCAGTGGGTGATGAAGTGTGTGTGTCACCACTATCACTAGTGTCGAGCTTGTTGAGTTAGATTGTACCTCATCTTCTTGATCTTGTTCTTTGGCCATTAAGCGGATCAAGGCTTCTTCTTCGAGTCACTTGTGTAGTCGGCTTCACACCTTTTCTCGAGTCACCGTCTCCTCGACTTGGTTGTCTCGGCGAGTCTCTGCACCCATCATTGCCTTTTTCTTCTCTTGTCTTCTTTCTCTCAAGACCTTTCTTTCTTCTTCGTTTAGACTTGTTGACTACAGGATATGAGCAATAATGGCATAGTGACCTGGTTGTCTACAATTCCAACATAGATATTCACCTTTTGAATGCTCTTTCTATTCTTGAGTTGTCGCCCTTTGATACTCAACTTGTTGATGATCTCGTCCTCTTGGTTGGCCTATCATCCCTTGATTTGGAGGGAGCCGAGTGTCTTCCTCGGAGGATTCACCCTTTCCTCTCTTGTAGTTCTTGTTAAAGAATTTGTTAAATCTTTTAACCATTAGGGCTATTTCTTTTCCGGGTCAATTGCCTCTTTGACCTCGACTCTCCTTCCATCTTTGACAACTAGAGCAAACTGTTTTGGGTACAAAATTGCCTCTTCCTCGTCTTTCCTTCTCACCAAACTCGTAGGCTTTGAGGTCCGAGAATAGCTCATGATTGGATGTCTTAGATAGGTCCATGGAGTGTCTCAATGCCATGACCTTCATCTCCCATTCACCGAAGACTTTTCGGATCTTCATACACATTTCTTCTGTATATTCCTTTCCAAGTGTAGACAAATTTCATTTGTGATTTCGTCAGAATCGAGCATCTAGTTGATCCAGGTTTTCTCCTGAGATCATTTTAAAGTTCTCAAATTTTTGTACAACCACCGATAGTTTGTTTTCTTTGATTTGCTCCGAGCCTTCACAAATTAATGTCGGCTTGTCCTGCATTTCCTTAGCCGTTTTGCAAGATTTGACTTTATTGAACATGGCTTTGTCCAAGGTTTTGTACAGGATGTCCTTGGCTACATTGTCCAGGTTGTATCTCTTTCTGTCATCATTTGTCCACTCGGTTCTTGGTTTTTCAACCATGACGGTCCGTGTTTACATCTTCTTCCCCTTCACCGCAACTCTTCGTACATCCATGTTCACCTTTAATATTTGCAGAGGCCCATCTTCTATCACTATCCACATCTCATCATGTAATGCCGATAGATGAGCCTGCATACAAATTTTCCAATCATCAAATTCTTCAATAGTGAACATAGGAATGCGTGTTAGATTTGCTTCCATGATAATGACTTTTTAATGATAGAAAAGAGTTTTGAAAGCTTAAGTACTAAAGCGTAGACTTTTGAAAAGTTTGGAGATCTAGTTCAAGAACCGGTCACGGAGGGTTCAATGAACCAACCGCTCCGATACCACTTGTAGGTCCCAAGGGGTGTAAGTGTAAGGTTTAGAAGGGGGGTTGAATAAACCTTACCAAATTTTCGATTTAGGCCTTTTAAATCTCTAGAGTTCTACACAAATGTCCTTGATGGACGGTCGAATTAGTCACTCAAGAGAGTCAATCTCTCAAATGACTCAATTTGAGTCATTAATAGAGTAACTCACCGTTGGCTTTAATTTGACTTCACCGTGGTTTTGTTTTCAAATGGAAGACTTAACACCCTTAAGTTTGATTAAGCAAGTTTTTATAGTTTGATTTAGTACTTATAGATTATCAAATGGATAGCAAATTTATCACAGATATAAGCAATTAAAAGTGCGAGAAATTTAAATCTTTGAAATGTAAATGACACAAAGAAAGTTTTTATAGAGGTTCAAGATGGGGTAATTCTTCTACTCCTCTCTTCTCCAACTCCCGGAGGAATCCACTAAGTAATGATCGGTTTACAAAGTGGTAATAGTCCGGATACAAGTCTTGATCACAACAGCCGACTTGATCCTTTGGGACTCGATCCGAGACGCCTTGATCACTCACCGGCTTCTCGCACGACTCGCTTTTTTCACAGGCACCGCTTTGCTACTACTCACTTGCTCAAGCACCTTGGATTTGATCATGAAGCCCTCCAAAAGCTTAAGACTTGGTTCACCTTTGAACCTTTCTACAATCCTTCTTGGAATGTAGACCCCTTTTTTTCGATATTTTCTCTTCAACCGATTGAAGTTGTCTTTCCTTCACGGGTAAGTGTTGGATTGATGTACTTCGAGATGTAGGCTTGAGGATTGAGAATGTTTCGATTTTTGATAAGCTTGTATATCTCACATGTGTCATTCATTCTCTTCTCAAACAAACTCCTCGGCCTTTTTATAGTGAACTTTCAAAAATTTGCCCGTTGAAGAGATAGGCTCATTTTTGAAAATCACTTTGCAATCGTTGGTATGCGCTTCTTGAATTGCCATTTCCTCGTATGAAATGTTTTATCACCTTTTTCGCAGTTCGACACGGTGTAGTGCTTCCCATTGGTTCATTTCTTTTGCACGCTTCCCTCGGTGAGCACTCCAAGAAAGGTAGTATGGAGATATTACTTGTTTAAGTAAATCTCTTGATTTCTCGTGCAACGGTTCTTTTACGATTATCTCGACTTGACGCATTTCCTTGCTTTCCCACGTGACTTAGAGTCGCCTTCCAATCATTGGATGACTCTTCTCACACTTCGACTTGAGACTTGCTTCTCTTGAGTTGACTTGATGATGTTCCACTCACCGTATCTCACCGCTTCTTCATCGAGTTCTGTCCTCTTCTTTTGTTGTACTCACTGCTCACACAGAGTTTTCCTTCAAGCCTTCATTGTCTTCTTGCAAGTTGGAGCGTAGGCGACTTAACTCGGCTTGGCCACTCTAATTGTTACAATACATTTCAAAGCAAGAATTGGGGAGCTAACTTTCTATTCTAAGTTTTACATGGCATTCATCAAAATCTAAACAATAAAATTCCTAACAATAGCATAGTGACCATGTTGCTGCAGCCCAAAGATAAATTTTCAACCTTTTTGATCGATTCTTTCCATCCTTGATTGTCGGCTCTTTGATACTCAACCTTTTGATGCTATGTTCTTTTGGGTGGCCTATCTTCCCTTGACTTGGAGGAGCCGAGTGTCTTCTCGGAGGATTCACCTTTGCCTCTTTTGTAATTCTTGTTAAAGAATTTGTTAAACCTTTTAACCATCGTGCCAATCTCCTCTTGGTCAATGACTTCCTTGACCTCAACTCTTTTATCATCCTTAACTACTAGAGTAGTTGTTTTGGGCACAACTGTCTCCTCTAGGTCTTTTCTTCTCAAAATTCATAGGCTTTGAGATCGAGAATAGCTCATGGTTGGATGTTTTTGATAGGTCCATGGAGTGTCTCGTGTCCATGACTTTCATTTCCCACTCACCGAGACTTTTTAGAATCTTCATACACATTTCCTTCTCGTGTATATTCTTTTCCAAGTGCGAGATAGCTCATTGGTAATTTTTGTGAACCGAGCATCTAGTTGATACAAGGTTTCTCCTGCAAGCATCCTAAACTTTTCAAATTTACGTACATCAATAGATAGTTTATTTTCCTTGATTTGCTCGTAGCCTTCACAAATGAGGGTTAGCTTATCGCAGATTTCTTTTGCGATCTTGCACGATTTGACTTTTGAACATGGCTTTGTCCAGAGTTTTGTAAAGAATGTCCTTGGCCACGTTGTCCAAGTTGTATCTTTTTCTGTCATCATTTGTCCATTCACTCTTGGTCTTTCAACCATAGCCGGTCCGGGAGCAACATCCTCTTCTCCTTCAATTGCAGCAGCCTCCTTGCAGCTTGTGTTTACTTTTAAAATTTGCAGTGGCCCATATTCTATTACTATCCACATTTAATCGTGTAATCTTTGATAGATGAGCCTGCATACGAATTTTCCAATCATCAAATTCCTTAATTGTGAACATAGGGATGTGTGTCAAATTTGCTTCCATGATAATGACTTTCTTTAATAAAAGAGTTTTGAAAGATCAAGTCTTTAAAGCAAGCTTTGAGGAATGGAGATCTAGTTCAAGAACTGGTGCGGAAGGCTCAATGAACCAACCGCTCCGATACCACTTGTAGGTCCCAAGGGGTGTGAGTGTAAGGTTTAGAAGGGGGGTTGAATAAACCCTATCAACTTTTCGATTTAGTCCTTTTAAAACGTTCGAGTTAATACTTCACAAATTGAGTCCTCGATGGACAACCAAGTTAGTTAATCGGCAGAGTTAGCCACTCAACAGACTGACTGAGTGTTGATAGAATAACTCAACCGTTTTGACTAAAATTTAACTTGACCGTGATATGTTTTCGCAAGACTTAACACCCTTGAATTTGGTTTAAGTTTGTTTTAATACTTGGTTTTAGCACTTTGTTGATTATCAATTGGATAGCAAATTTATCAAAGAATTATCGAATAATATGCGATAATTAAAATGCTTTGAAAAGTAAATGACACAATAAATTTTTATAGAGGTTCAAGATGGGGTAATTCTTCTACTCCTCTCTTCTCCAACTCCCGGAGGAATCCACTAAGTATTGATCAATATACAAAGTGGTTATCGATCCCAGATGCAAGTTTTGATCACACAACCGACTTGATCCTTTGGGACTCGGTGCGAGATGCCTTGGTCACACAAATGGCTTCTCGTGACGACTCGGCTTCTTCACAGGGCAATTTGCCTTGCTACTACATCCCACTTGCTTAAGCTTCTTGGATTTGATCACGAAGCCCACCAAAAACTTGAGACTGTTCGACCTTGAACCTTTCTACAATCCTTTGTGGAATGTAGACCCTTTGATTCTTCAAATGTTTCCTCTTCAACTGATCAAGTTTGTCTTTCCTTCACAATGAGTGTTGGATTGATTTCCTTCGTAATGTAGACTTGAGGATTAAGCTTGAATAACTTGAGAATATTTCAAAGTTCTGATATTGCTTTCTTGCTTGTAATGGTTTTCTCGTAAAACAAGGTAACCTTTTCTCAAGATGATTCCTCGAGTCTTTTATAGTGTTCTTTTGAAAATTTGCCCGTTGAAGAGATAGGTTAATTTTCAAAAGACACTTGGTCGTTGGCTTGTCTTGTTGCGATCCTTGGAATTGACATTTCCTCGTATGAATGAGTCTTTAGCTTTTCGAGTTCGACACAGTCAGAGCTTTCCATTGGTTTATTCCTTTTGCACGCTTCGGGATCGAGCACTTTAAGAAAGACAAGATGGAAGTATTACTTGTTTAAGTAATTTTCTTGACTTAAATGCAATGGATCTCTTTCAGATTATCTCGACTTGATCGCATTTCCTTGACTTCCCCAGGTGACTTCGAGTCGACTTTCAATCATTGGATGACTCATCCGACACTTCACTCACTTCATCTCACCGCACCTACAATGAGTTCCTGTCTTCTCTTCTTTGCCACACTCACCGCCTCACAAATGAGTCTTCCTTCTAGTCTCCAAATTGACTTCTTGCATATTCTAGCATAGCCGACTTAACTCAAATTCACCAGCCCTATCTATTACAATGCAATTTACAACAAAAATGGGGTGCCAACTTTCTACATATATGTTAGGTTTTGTTACATTTACTTGATCATGAGCCATGAAATAGTGTTTTTGTTGAAGTTGGGTGTTTGAGTTTGTGTTTCTCGGTTTGGGTGTCGGAAATCGGTGTTGCGAGTTCATGTTTACACGATATGGTGTAGAAGACGAAGTGACACGATTGGCACAATATGCACAATATGGCACGATATCATGCATATTATGGCACAATTGTGGTTTATAACATGCCACGCCATAATCCTATATTGTGCCATATCGTGCAATATATGCACGATATAAATTATGATGTGGCACACATTCTAAACCTATATCGTGTATATAGTGGCACAATATGACATGATATAGGTTTATACACGTGGCCTGTTATAATTGTGCCATAATATGCATGATATAGGTTATAACGTGCCACATGTCGCGCCATATCGTGCCAATATCGTGTCACTCATTTGTTCGCCTTGTTGAGTTGTTGTCTTCTTAATATCTTAATACCTTTTTCACTTTCTTACCAATTTCTATTGTTAAATAACTATTAATTCATGTTGTCGATTGGGCATTTGTGAAGGAGACTCTCTTATCATAAAGAGAGGGCCCATATTACTAGGTACGTTCAATCTAGTATAATCCGAGGATATTGTAAAACAATAGTTGCAATTAACCTGGTGGTGGTGTATATGAGGAGTTTAGAGACTACGGTTTTGGGCATTTTTGGATTTGGGTATGACGAATTTAGTTGTAATTCTTCCCTCATGCATTGGTAGCGATGGAGGTACACATGCGGATGCTCCTAATCGTGAGTGTGAGTTCCACATTGGAGAGCAAAATATCATATTCTCCTAGCATAAGCTTGCTATGGTTAGTGGATTGAGATTTGCCAGTCCGTATTTGACTCTAATCGTGTATATGAGCCAATCGAGATCGGTATTTATCGACGATTTGACCTTAGGGTGATCGTGTTACCTCTAGCGATCTACGCAATTTATTTCATCGATGACACTTTCCACGAGTCACCAGATGCCCTAAAGTCGGCAAATGTGTTATTTGCATATTATATGTTTTTGTGTTTTGATGACCGACATACCGCAGTGGATCGTTGGCTATGGCTTTATAGCGGACATTGCACAATGAGAGACTTTCCTTGAGGAAAGTACTCATTTGATTCTAATACATTATCTTCTAATCAATGATGTTCTCGCCAAGTCGAGGACTTCTGGGGCCACCACGATATCGCCCACCACCTAGTTATCATTTTTAATTATGGCCCCACGTATGTCTTGCACGGTATATATATTAATTTATTTTATTTATGGTATATGTAATTAGTTTTTTTAAAATATTTAAAAAAATCTTATTTATCATTTATCTATGTTCTAACATTTGGGCATTCGAGGCGATACCTTGTCTAGGTGATATTTGTGTGACTCGAGTATTCTACTGACCAAACGACTAGGGTCCTTCTTGTTAGATAAATGTTTTTATCATGATTTTGATGATTTTGTTCGATTTTGTTCAAATAAGTTTTTAAACCAAAACAATGTCCCTAAATGTTGTCTAAATACTTCCGATCGTCTTAAAATGTTTTTACTATTTTTCGGAGTTTATTTTCGATAAAAAATTGGACAACACATTTGTTTCAGTTCGACCGTCACCCTATAGGCAACCCGTGCACTGAGTTGAGTTTTGAAAACAAAAATGGGACGTAAGAAAAAAGGAAAGGGCAAGAACCGGTCGACCAGGTGGGCGACAGGTGAGGCGACCGACTCGACCCTGCGCGACCGACTGCACTGGGGCGACCCTTTGTTCGATCTTCTCTGTTTAAATTTTGTCACCTCCAACCGGTCCATACTAAGGCGGCACGGTCGCACTTCTCCGACCGGTCCCCTGTGTAAAAATTCGCAGAATTCAATTTCAATCTTATCTCTCACACGGCCAAACTCCCCCTTTTGACAAAGAAACTATCCGCTGAGTTTGCGTATGACCTTTTCCTTAATTTGAGGGGTTGATTTCTAACACTCTTTTCTTCAATTGTCTTGGTATTATTTACGAATTCATGTCCCCAAGAGGAGCCTATCATGTACAAGACATCTTCTATAAATAGAGGAAAAATTGAAGCAACACAAATAAGAGAGAAAACTACAACACAACAAGATACACTCAAGAATACACTTGTTCTTACAATGACTTATTACTTGTTGTAATTTGCCTAGCTATTCACTTTCACATCCTTGAGGTCTAGGCTATTCTATACACTTGCACTCATTTGTATAATTCATTATCGAGTTGTAATCTTGAATTTTTGGGTTATCATTCAACACAAGATATCCTTGTGAGTGTTCTTGTGGTAAGAACACACTTGGGTGATCTAGGTGTTAGGTGTAAGAAGATTTTGGTAATCTTCTTGTTGAGGTGTTGAAGAATTTGGTATTCTTCAAGGTTGAAGATTGTGGTAATCTTCACAAGGTGCCGTTGGAGATTGTGGTAATCTTCAAGTGAGATTGTGGTAATCTCAAAGGTGGTGTTGAAGAAGAGTGTGGTGCTCTTCAAGGTATTGTTGTAACTTGGTGTTGTATTAATTTGTGGTAAATAAATCTTTTTCTTTTTGAAATCCATCCCTGGATATCTTTGGGGTGGTAGAAGATTAGGCCCTAGGTGGGTTGAACCTCTATAAATCGACGTGTGTTGTTTACATTCCGCACCTTTATTATTGTGTTTGAGCATTCGGTTTGAAAAAGAGGGTAAAATCGAAAATATGGAGATAATCTATTCACCCCCTCTAGATTATCGTAGCGCTGACTTACAAGTGGTATCGAGCCAAACTTTGGCAAGCTCGTTTCACATCGCGAGTGAAGAGGAACGATCGTCGGCTACTGAACGAAGCTCATCTATCCCAGCACCTCCACCACCAAGCCACCTCGGTTTGATTCCAAAAATTTTATATTTTGGAAAGAAAGAATGGAATGTTATTTACAAGGTTGCGGGTTTGATATTTGGAACACCGTCATAAATGGAGAATCCATTCCGATGATAGACACACCACACACCTCCAAAGGCCTCAAAGAGCTAAATGATGAAGAGAAGAAAATCATCTCCTTAAACGGTAAAGCTCTCAATATTTTGTATTATTCATTTACTAATTTGGAATATGAACATATTGTAGGAATTCGATCGGCACATGAAGTATGGCAAAAATTAGAAGCCATCTATGGAGTATTTGCAAACGAAAGGAGTGAAACAAAAGCATCTACTTCTCAAAGGGATATAAGTTCAAATCTAAGGAAGAAGCCTCATACAACTTCCAACTATGAAGAAGTTGAATATTGTTTTATGGGCATCAAGAAGAAAATGAGGTATGTCTTAAACCCTCTACTTCCTATGATATTGTTATTCAAAATGATTATAGTGATTTGCAAAATGATTTTGATGATCTTCAAAATGAATTCCAAAATTTACTTGTTAAATACAAAAATTGAAAAAGGAATTCGATGTTTTGAAAAATGAAAAGGATAGTTTATTTACTTCCTATGAATCACTATCATGTGCTCACACCACCACACTTGACAAGGTTAGAAACCTTGAGAAACAAAATAGTACTCTTGTTGAGGATATTAATTGCATGAAAAAGAATTTATCTAAATCCAACTTGTGTACCGATGAAATTGTTGATTATTGTGATAATTCAAAACTAGAACTCGATCATAAGTTTAATGTTGTCAATCATATGAAAAGGAATCAAGTCTCTAAGCATGTTGGTCATTATGCTCCTAGAATTATTACTTGCTTTTATTGCGGTAAAAAGGGTCATACGGTAAATACTTGTCGGGCTAGAAATAGCTCTAATTATTGTTTGAGACCTAAAAGTCTCAAAGCTAATCCTAAAGGACCCAAGCACTTGAGGGTACCACAAAATAATGTTGTATTAGGTACCCGCGAAATAATAATCGGAGAAAATTCATACCGCCAAGAAGACATCAAATGATCAATTCATTTGATCAAAGGAGAAAACATTTTCAACAAAGCCAATTTCCAAGAAGAGGATATAATCAAAAATGGGAAGAACACAATCCTTGAAATGGCAAAGACATCATCAACAAGATGATTTTCAAAGAAGAAGAGACCATCAACAATGGGAAGGTAACAAACCTTGAAATGGAGTAATCAAAGAAGTCATCATCAACAAAGTGACTTCTCAAGGGGAAGATATCATCAACAATGGGAACGGCACAACCCATGGAAATGGCGAATTGGTAACCCGTATCTCCCTATTTAAATATGCATTTTATTTTGTTATTATGCATGCTTTTATTTGTGTCTTAATTGCAAAATGAGTTTTCAAGTATTTATTTTTAATTAAGGTCTTCAAAATATATTTGTGCTTTCAAAATTTTTGAAAAAGAAGACCTTATATGATGTTTTTAAAACTCTTGTGCATTTTTGTAGACTAAAGTGTATTATCATCTCTTATGGATTTTTATGGCATGAGCTTACTTGTGATATCTCTTAGCCTACACTTTTATCATTATGGTTTGTGCTAGATTTGTTTTAAAAATTGTGTAGGATTTACATATTTTCACAAATGGCCGTCTATGTCATTATTTGTCAAAAAGGCATAAACTATCGAGGCACGTTTACTTGTGTTAGTCTTACTCTTATAGACTCGATATATGTTTTGCCATATGCCTATGTGCTTGTTTTTCAAAGTATTTTATACAAGTGCCATTAAGAGCATGTTGTTATTTTGAAGGGCACTATTCGATATTTGATTGCTCATATTTGCCTTGTCTAACTCTTGATTTAATGAGGTCTCAAATATAAGCTCTAGGATTTTCAAATTTCAAAAGAGACCTTATGTAGCTTTCTTAAGCTTATTTTAGACTCTTGATGATCTTCTAAATGCATAATATGTATTTCTTGCTTCATAGTCAATATATATAGTGTCTATTTATACTATGCTCTTATGCAAGATATTTTGTGATTAATGATTGAGGCATGTTTTTACACTTGGGATATTTTTTTCTTGCTTATATAAGCGATGCCGTAATGAGTTTGTTAAGTTGTGTAGATGAGAAATGAAGTACTCCAAATATTAGTTACCTCATAATATTTGGATGTAAATGTTCTATTATGAACACCATAGATCAATTGATACCCAATGATGATAGTGACAAGAAGACAAATTCCACAATTGATGCTCCAAGATAAATAGAATTACAAGAGGAGCTAAAAGGAAATGATAGATGCCATGTCTTCCATCACAAACAACTAGATACAAAATGGGTACTCCGAACAAACTCGATGACCAAGGCAACATTGGTCGAACTAAGGCGATGTTAGTAGCTCAAGGTACTTTCAAAAAGGAGGTAATTGATTTTGGTGTAACATTTTCACTCATAGCACATTTTGTAGCTATTTGCATTTTACTTGCCCATTCTTGCTTTAAGAAAATTTCAAGCTTTACCAAATGGATGTTGAATCCAATTTTCTAAATGGTTTTATTCAAGTAGAAGTCTATCGGGGTTTAAAATTTTTAGGCCAAATGATTTTTTTAGGGCCTTGTATGGTTTAAAACAAGTACCCCGTGTATGGTTTGATAGACTTAAATTTTTTTTTGCTAAATGATTTTACAAGAGGTAAAGTTGATACTACTCTCTTTTGTTTTTAAAAAAAGGCAAGATTGTTTACTTGTGCATATTTATGAGAATATTTTTGGTACTACTAATGAATATTTGTGCAAGATATTTTTCCAAGTTGATGCAAGGTGTACTTGAAATGAGCATGATGGGGGAGCTCAATTTCTTGCTTGGACTTCAAATCATTCAATGCCAAGTAGATGGTTATATTTCAAAAGAACTTTTGAAGGAGTTAGGCATTGAAGAAGGAAGAATCATCTCAACCTCTATGGCTACCAATGAAGAAATTGACAAAGGTTGAGAAAGGCATGTCGGTTGACAAACAAATTCGAGGTATGTTTTCTTGTATTATTCCTATAGACTCGACATTCCATATGCCTTATGTCTATATGCTCGACTTCAAAAACTATCCCAACGAATCTCATTAAAGTGTCGTTAAAAGAAATTTTCAAATATTTGTAAGGCACTTCTTCTTATGACTTGTTTATCCAAAGATTTAAAACGTTCTTATTTTTCGGGATAACAAGTCCAAAGAAAATTATTCAAAATATAGTTCGTCATAATCGAACTAAACATATTGAGATTCGAAAAACTTTCTAAGGGATTGCGTTTTTAACAAAAACTTGAGATGTGTTTAAATCCGATCTCAAAGTTAACTCGCGGACATTTGTTCATTTACCACCGAGTATTTTACCTCATTTCGAGCTTAATTATGACATAATGTATATTGAATGAGATCTACGTTTGCATTTTGCACGTTTTTAAAACTTAGGGTGAAAAATCGGATTTTTGGATCAAACTTCTGATTTTTCAAATAGAACCAAAACATAATGGTCGCCAGGGGCCGATGGCCGACCGGCCGCCCACCAGCTCGACCGGCCGCCCATGCCCTGGACCGGTCGCCTAAGCAATTTTTTGGTTAAAATGCTTCGTTTTCCAGACTTAGCCATTTTGGCTCTTTTGGTTCATTTTTCGTCCCTTTGCCAAATTCACACAATTTTCACTCAAAATTGATTTTCATGCATTCTAATCACAACTTGACCTTATATAGCATGTTTATCATCATCATAGCTCATCTTCTCCGATCAAATGGTAAGAATTTTCCTTACTTTGCTCAATTGGGTTGAACCTCGAGTTTATGGCTTTCTTGTATAAATCTTGATATATTTTGCATATGATCTTGTTGAGCTTTGCTATTATGTTGTTTTGTATAATGTTTGATGTAATTTGGTGATGAATTTTTTTTTGGCTTGAATCATTTACAAGGGCTATATACAACTTCTTTTAATTTTTGCGCCCACAAAGTGTTCGATAAAATGTCGCAATGAAAATTTCAACTTCTACATGATTCTCTTGCTTTCAAAAGTCTTCTATACTTATTGAGATCATGTTTTGGCAAACAAAACGAGCGTATGAACTCTTCATGTTACATTTCTCCCATTTTCTTAGGTTCTTTAAGCCTAAATGGCTCAACGGTTGATAAACCGGCTCTTTTGCGCACTTTGATATACATATATGATGTTTTTATCATCCTAACATTCTTTTTGATGATTCCAAAGGGGGAGAAACAGGAAATTGGCTCGTTAGCCAAAAGAAGCTATTAAAAGCTCGCAATAAAAGCTATAAGCTATGGCTTCCTAAAGCCAAGAATACCTAGTCCATGGCTTGTATTATGGACTCAATTGCAAAAGATTATAAGTATTGTGACAGGGGGTATTGTGACAGGGGAGCTTCTTAGCTCATGATGTCTATATGCATCTTATATAAGCTTGTTATAGCTTGTGCTACTAACTTATAATAATCTTTTGTTGATATGCTCATAGATAGGGGAGATTTGTATGAAATGCCTTTAACGGATAGTTTACTTGTAAAATCGTAATATTTATTTGTTTTTCAAATCGTCCACGAGAAAATTGTTTTGGTTTGTAATCATCAAAAAGGGGGAGTTTGTTAGATAAATGTTTTTATCATGATTTTGATGATTTTGTTCGTTTTTGTTCAAATAAGTTTTTAAACCAAAACAGTGTCCCTAAATGTTGTCTAAATACTTCGATCGTCTTAAAATGTTTTTACTATTTTTCGGAGTATTTTTGGAGTTTATTTTCGATAAAAATTGGACAACACATTTGTTTCAGTTTCGACCGGTCGCCCTATAGGGCAACCCGTACTGAGTTGAGTTTTGAATATAGAAAATGGGACGTAAGAAAAAAAGGAGAGATGCGACCTGTCGACCGGGCGACCGTGCACTGGAGCGAG
Organism: Rehmannia glutinosa; assembly: GCA_016081115.2. Taxonomy (NCBI): domain Eukaryota; kingdom Viridiplantae; phylum Streptophyta; class Magnoliopsida; order Lamiales; family Orobanchaceae; genus Rehmannia; species Rehmannia glutinosa. The sequence continues at coordinate 33,823,473 of CM071927.1, forward strand.
CAAATTTGGTTCGATCTTCTCTTTTCGTAATTTTGTCACCTCCAACCATCCACACTAATGGCGACCGGTTGCACCCCTCCGACTGCCCCCCGTGTAAAAATTCGCAGAATTCAATTTCAATCTTATCCTGGCTGACCGGCCGAACCCCTCTTTTGACAAAGAAACTATCCGTTGACTTTGCGGACAACTTTTCCTTAATTTGAGGGGTTGATTTCTAACAGACTCTTTTCTTCAATTGTCTTGGTATTTTTACAATTCATGTTCCCAAGAGGAGCCTATCACGTACAAGACATCTTCTATAAATAGAGGAAGAATTGAAGCAACATAAATAAGAGAGAAAACTACAACACAACAAGATACACTCAAGAATACACTTGTTCTTACATTGTCTTATTTCTTGTTGTAAATTGACTAGCTATTTACTTTCACATCCTTGAGGTCTAGGCTATTCTTGATTACACTTGCACTCATTTGTATAATTCATTATCGAGTTGTAATCTTGAATTTTTGGGTTATCATTCAACACAAGATATCCTTGTGAGTGTTCTTGTGGTAAGAACACACTTGGGTGATCTAGGTGTTAGGTGTGAGAAGATTGTGGTAATCTTCTTGTTGAGGTGTTGAAGAATTTGGTATTCGTCAAGGTTGAAGATTGTGGTAATCTTCACAAGGTGCCGTTGGAGATTGTGGTAATCTTCAAGTGAGATTGTGGTAATCTCAAAGGTGGTGTTGAAGAAGAGTGTGGTGCTCTTCAAGGTGTTGTTGTAAGTTGGTGTTGTATTAATTTGTGGTAAATTAATAAAATCTTTTTCCTTTTTGAAATCCATCCCTGATATACTTTGGGATGGTAGAGGATTAGGCCCTCGGTGGGTTGAACCTCTATAAATCGACGTGTGTTGTTTACATTCCGCACCTTTATTATTGTGTTTGAGCATTTGGTTCGAAAAAGAGGGCGAAATTGAAAAGATGGAGATAATCTATTCACCCCCTTCTAGATTATCGTAGCCGCTTGACTTACAAGTGGTATCGAGCCAAACTCTTTGGTAAGCTCGTTTCACATCGCGAGTGAAGAGAAACGATCGTCGGCTACTCTGACGAAGCTCATCTTTCCTAAGACACCCCACCACCAAGCCACCTCGGTTTGATTCCAAAATTTTTATATTTTGGAAAGAAAGAATGGAATGCTATTTACAAGGTTGCGGGTTTGACATTTGGAAAACTGTCATAAATGGAGAATCCATTTCGATGGAAGATACACCACACACCTCCAAAGACTTCAAAGAGCTCAATGATGAAGAAAAGAAAATCATCTCCTTAAACGGTAAAGCTCTTAATATTTTGTATTGTTCATTTACTAATTTGGAATATGAACACATTGTAGGAATTGATCGGCACATGAAGTATATCAAAAATTAGAAGCCATCTATGGAGTATTTGCAAATTAAAGGAGTCAAACAAAAGCATCTACTTCTCAAAGGGATACAATGTCAAATCTAAGAAACAAGCCTCTTACAACTTCCAACTATGAAGAAGTTGAACATTGTCTTATGGGCATCGAAGAAGAAAACAAGGTATGTCTTAAACCCTCTACTTCCTATGATATTGTTATTCAAAATGATTATAGTGATTTGCAAAATGATTTTGATGATCTTCAAGATGAATTCCAAAGCTTGCTTGTTAAGTACAAAAATTTGAAAAAGGAATTCAATGTTTTGAAAAATGATAAGGATAGTTTATTTACTTCCTATGAATCACTATCATGTGCTCAAACTACCACTCTTGATAAGGTTAGAAACCTTGAAAAAGAAAATAGTACTCTTGTTGAGGATATTAATTGCTTGAAAAATGATTTATCAAAATCAAACTTGAGTACCAATAAAATGTCCAATATTGTTGATATTCATAATTATGATAAAGGACTTGATTATAAGTCTAATGTTGTTAATCATATGAAAAAGGATCAAGTCACTATGCATATTGGCCATTATGCTCCTAGCATTATTACTTGTTTTTATTGCGGTAAAAAGGGTCATACGGCTAATTCTTGTCGAGCTAGAAATAGCTCTAATTATTGTTGGAGACCTAAAAGTCTCAAGACTAATCCCAAAGGACCCAAACACATGAGGGTACCACAAAACAATGTCATATTAGGTACTCGGCGAAATAATGATCAAGAAAATTCATACCGCTAAGAAGACATCAAATGACCGATTCATTTGATCAAAGAAGGAGAAACTATTTTCAACAAAGCCAATTTCCAAGAACAGGATATAATCAAAAATGGGAAGAACACAATCCTTGAAATGGCAAAGACATCATCAACAAGATGATTTTCAAAGAAGAAGAGACCATCAACAATGGGAAGGACAAAAATTTTGGAGATAGAATAATTGGAGAGATTACCATCAACATGAAGATTTTAAAAGGAAGATATCATCAACAATGGGAAAACCCATGGAAACGACGTAATTGGTAAACCGTATCTCCCCATTTAAATATGCATTTTATTTTATTTCTATGCATGTTTTTATTTGTGTCTTAATTGCAAAATGAGTTTTCATGTATTTAAATTTTAAATTAAGGTCTTCAAAACTTATTTGTATTTTTAAAAAAAATTTTGAAAAAGAAGACCTTATATGATGTTTTTAAAACTCTTGTGCATTTTTGTAGACTAAAGTGTATTATCATCTCTTATGAATTTTTATGGCATGAGTTTAGTTGTGATATCTCTTAGCCTACACTTTTATCATTATGATTTGTGCTAGATTTGTTTTAAGAATTGTGTAGGATTTACATATTTTCACAAATGGCCATTTTGTCAAGAAAGGCATAAATTATCGAGGTACGTTTACTTGTGTTACTCTTACTCTTATAGACTCGATATATGTATTGTCATATGCCTATGTGCTTGTTTTTTTTAGTATTTCATACAAGTGCCATTAAGAGGATTTTTAGATTTTTCGAAAGGCACTATTCGATATTTGATTGCACATATTTACTTTGTCTACTCTTGTTCAAATACTTCTTTTAAATGAGGTCTCAACTATATGCTATCGGATTTTCAAATCTCAAAAAGAGACCTTTTGTAGCTTTCTTAAGCTTATTTGAACTTGCATGATTTATTAGACTCTTGATGATCTTCTAAATGCATAGTATGTGTTTCTTGCTTCATGGTCTATATATATATAGTGTATATTTCTACTATGCTCTCATGCAAGATATTTTGTGATTAATGATTGAGGCATGTTTTTACACTTGGGATATTTTTTCTTGCTCATATAAGCGATGACTTTAATGAGTTTGTTAAGTTGTGTAGATGAAAAATAAAGTACTCCAAATATTAGTTACCTCAAAATATTTGGATGAAAATGTTCTATTATGAACACCTTAGATCAATTGGATGCCCTATGATGATAGTGATGAAGAAGACAAAAAGGGTATTCCGGAACAAACTCAATGACCAAGGCAACATTGGTCGAACTAAGGCGAGGTTAGTAGCTCGAAGGTATTTTCAAGAAGAAGGTAATTGAATTTGATGTAACATTTGCACTCATAGCACATTTAGTAGCTATTTGCATTTTACTTGCCTATTCTTGTTTTAGAAAAATTCAAGCTTTACCAAATGGATGTTAAATCCAACTTTCTAAATGGTTTTATTCTAATATAAGTCTATCGGAGTTCAAAATTTTAGGCCAAATGATTTTTATAAAAGGCCTTGTACGGTTGATAGACTTAGCTATTTTTGCAAAATGATTTTACAAAAGGTAAAGTTGATACTACACTTCTTGTTTTGAAAAAGGGCAAGGTTGTTCACTTGTGCAAATTTATGTTGATAATATTTGTGGTGCTACTTATAAATATTTGTGCAAGATAATTTTCCAAGTCAATGCAAGGTGAACCTAAGATGATCATGATGAGGGAAGCTCAAATTTGATCATTGGAATTCAAATTACTCAATGCCAAGAAGATGGTTACATTTCAAAAGAACTCTTAAAGGAGTTAGGCATTGAAGAAAGAAGAACCATCTCAACCTCTATGGCTACCAATGTAGAGATTGACAAAGGTTGAGAAAGGCATATCGACCTACAAACAAGTTCGAGGTACGTTTTTCTTTTATTATTCCCATAGACTTGACATTTTATATGCCTTATGTCTATATGCTCGACTTCAAAAACTATCCCAACGAATCTCATTAAAGTGCCGTTAAAAGAAATTTTCAAATATTTGAAAGGCACTTCTTCGTATGACTTGTGTATCCAAAGCTTTAAAATGTTCTTATTTTTCGGGATAACAAGTCCGGTGAAAATTATTCAAAATATGGTTCGTCATAATCGAACTAAACATATTGAGATTCGATATCTTTCTAAGGGATTGCGTTTTTAACAAAAACTTGAGATATGATTAAATCCTTCTCAAAGTTAACTCGCGGATATTTGTTCATTTACCTCCGAGTATTTTACCTCATTTCAAGCTTGATTATGACATAATGTATATTGAATGAGGTCTATGTTTGCATTTTGCACGTTTTAAAACTTAGGGGTGAAAAATCGAATTTTTGGATCAAACTGGATTTTTCAAACGAACCAAAACAGTGGGCTGCACAGGGCAAAGGGCCGACTGTCGCCCACTAGCTCGACCGGCCGCCCATGCCCCGAACCGCCGCCCTGATCGATTTTCCGGTTAAAAATGGTTCTCGTTTCCGGACTTAGTCATTTTGGCTTATTTTGTTCATTTTTCGTCCCTTTGCAAATTTCACACAAAATTCACTTCAAATGAGTTTTGTTGCATGAATTACATAGTTTGGGGATTGTCTAGCTCAACTATCATTATCATTGCTCGTCTTTACCGATCGAATGGTAAGAATTTCACTCTCTTTTAGCTCAATTGGGTTGAACTCTTGAGTTTGTGGCTTATATGTATTTTTCTTGATGCAATTCATATATTTTTGTGATGAGCTTATTGATTGTTGATGAATGATATTTGTTATATTGTATTTGGTGATGAAGAACTTGGATTGATTTCATTTACAAGGGCTATATATATCTTTTTCAATTTTTGACGCCTGCTCGATAAAACGTTTCAATGAAAAATTCATCACCTATATGATTATCTCATTTTCAAATGACTTATATTTTTATAGAGATCATGTTTTGCAAATCTCACGAGTTTTCATAAGCTTCTACAAGTCGTATGATTCGACTTTTCACTCCTATTTGGTTTATAAGCTTCACTATTCAAATAGCTCGATACATCGGTTTAGTTGCGCACTTTGATATGAATATATGATGTATTTATCTTGCTAACATTCTTTTTGATGATTCCAAAGGCGGAGAAACAGGTTATAAGCTCTTTAGCACAAAGAAGCTAAGTATAAGCTCTTTAGCTCAAAGAAGCTAAGATAAGTTTATCGAAAAGAAGCTATAAGCTTAACGAAAAAAGCTATAAGCTTTGGCTTTTAAAAGCCATAAGTTGTGGATCATATTTATGTCCACTTGTTGTATTGTGGTTATGTATGATTCTTGGTCCATTGGTTGTAGTATGGACTTACATACGTTTCTAATGATGTCTCTTTGACAGGGGGAGCTTTTAAGTTTTTGATACTTAAGCCCAATATCGAAAAGCTAAGATTTTAGCTTATGTTTAAGTTGCTTCTATATAACTCTTGTTGTGCATATTGATAGGGGAGCATTTGTTATATATGTTTAAATCTCTCTACTCCCATCCTTGTGTTTATATTGCACGGAATATTGTCGCACAACGGATAATTCTCTTTAACCTAAAAATTGTTTTGTTTTCAAAATCGACCTCGTTAAAATTGTTTTGGTTTGTAATCATCAAAAAGGGGGAGATTGTTTGATAATTGGTTTTATCATGATTTTGATGATTTTGTTTTTATACCAAAACAATGTTTTTTAAAGGTTGTCCAAATACTCCTAAATGATTTAAAATGGTTTTAATGTTTTCTGGAGTATTTTCTCGAGTTTATTTTCGATAATATTGGACAACACTTTTAATGATTTTATGTCAATGGTTTCTTTCATTGAAACTATGTTTCTAAATGTTGTCCTAATACTCCCGATTGGTCTAAAATATTTTTACGAATTTTTCGAGTATTTATTGGAATTTATATCGGACAACACTTTTTGTATTAATGTGTTATTTCATCATAACTATATTTCTAATGTTGTCCTAAATACTCCCCATCGGTTTAAAATGTTTTTATGAATTTTTCGGAGTATTTCTTGAGGTTTATTTTCGACAAAAATCGGACAACACTTCATTTAGGAGGTCGACCAAAGAGGCGACCGGTAGCTGGAACACATTTCGAGAAATAGAACTCGTGAAACCTCAAAAACAAAAACGGGTGACCGGTCCACGTAGGGGCGACCGGCCGCACCCTTGGGCGGCACCGGCGACCACCCCCGGGCCGGTCTCCCGTTGTAATTTTGTTGCGTTCTTTTCAAATCTTATTTCTCGCGTGACCGGTCGCCCTTAAGTTTGATGACAAAAATTCTAACCGTTGTGCAAAGACAACTTTTCCTTAAATTGTGGAATTGATTTCTAACAGCTCTTTTCTTCAATTGTCTTGGTATTTTTTACAGAATTCATGTCCCCAAGAGGAGCCTATCATGTACAAGACATCTTCTATAAATAGAGGAAGAATTGAAGCAACAAAAACAAGAGAGAAAAAACTACAACACAACAAGATACACTCAAGAATACACTTGTTCTTACATTGTCTTATTTCTTGTTGTAATTTGCCTAGCTATTCACTTTCACATCCTTGAGGTCTACGCTATTCTTGATTATACTTGCACTCTATTGTATATCAATTATCGAGTTGTAATCTTGAATTTGGGTAATCATTCAACACAAGATATCCTTGTGATTGTTCTTATGGTAAGAACACACTTGGGTGATCTAGGTGTTAGGTGTAAGAAGATTGTGGTAATCTTCTTGTTGAGGTGTTGAAGAATTTGGTATTCTTCAAGGTTGAAGATTGTGGTAATCTTCACAAGGTGCCGTTGGAGATTGTGGTAATCTTCAAGTGAGATTGTGGTAATATCAAAGGTGGTGTTGAAGAAGAGTGTGGTGCTCTTCAAGGTGTTGTTGTAAGTTGGTGTTGCATTAATTTGTGGTAAATTAATAAAATCTTTTTCTTTTTGAAATCCATCCCTGATATATCGGGGTGGTAGAGGATTAGGCCCTAGGTGGGTTAAACCTCTATAAATCGACGTGTGTTGTTTACATTCCGCACCTTTATTATTGTGTTTGAGCATTTGGTTCGAAAAAGAGGGCGAAATCGAAAAGATGGAGATAATCTATTCACCCCCTCTAGATTATCGTAGCCGCTGACTTACAAAAAGATCCCAAGTATATCTAGAAAAATCATCGACAATAACGAAAGTGTAATGTTTTCCACTTAGACTAGCCATACCAATATCCCCATACAAATCAAGGTGAAGCATTTGTAGGGGTTTGGTTGTGGAAATTTCATTTTTGGGCTTAAACTACTTTTAACTAATTTGTTCTTTTGACAAGTGTCACATAAGCCAAGATTTTCAAAATTCAATTTGGGTAGTCCTTTCACATGTTGGTTTTTGTAAATATTTTTCAAATTCTTGTATCTAACATGTCCAAGTCGCCTATGCCATAAACTAGTTAAATCATTATTGGCGACTAAACAAGAAACATTTTGACTAACCAAATCACTTGTACAAATTTTGTAAAGATTATGTTTTCTATTTGCTTCACAAATAATTTCACCATTTTTGAGTATAAGGCATTTTTCTTTATTAAATGAAACATCATAATTTGAATCACAAAGTTGGCTAACACTTATCAAATTAAACTTAAGCCCTTCAACTAAAAGAACATTACTAAGAGAGAAAGAAGAGTTACCAATTTTTCCATTTCCAAGAATTTTTCCTTTGCCATTGTCGAACATGACCATACCCTCTTCTTGGAGCTTGATGTTGGTAAAAAGTTCTCTCCTCCCGGTCATATGGCGTGAACATCCGGTGTCCACGAGCCATTTTGAATCTTCCATTGTAGTTATAGCCCCTATTACCTACAAAAGAATTTCTTTTAGGTACCCTATTATTTTTTGGGGTCCATGGGGTTAGTCTTGAGACCTTTGGGTCTCCAAACATGTCTAGAGCTATTTCTCAATTTGCAATTATTAGCATAATGTCCAACTTTGCCACAATAAAAATAAGTAGGAGTATTATAACTATTAGCACGTACAAAAGTCGGACCACGGTTATTTTTCTTAAAAATACTTTGAAATGGCTTATAGCCAAGTCCCAATTTGGAATGTTCACCTCTTTGTGCATCTAAAAGTTTTGTGACTTTATCCGTGCTTATGTTGAAATGATGCACATCATTTTTCAAGCATTCAATATCTTTTGTGAGCGATTCCTTTTCGGTTTCAAGAGAATGAACTCTAGTAAGAGTAAGAGCATGAGCTTTGTCTAGAGATTCATAAGAGGTAAATAATTTTTCTTTTTCAACCTTAAGCTCTTTATGCTCCTTTTTCAAATTTTTGTATTTAACAATTAAATTTTGAAACTCAATTTGCAATTCATCAAAATCACATTTCAAGTCGTCAACTATGGAGGAAGTAGAAGAATTAGAGTGTACCTCATTGTTTTCATCGTCTATGGCCATGAGACCGTGTTCGGTTTCTCCTTCCTCATCGGTTGTTTCGAGTAGTTCATCCCATGTTTTGACCTCCGCGTTTAGAGCCTTCTTTTTCGTGAAAGGCTTCTTTTTCTTTTGCTCCTCTTCATCGAGCTTTGGGCAATCGTCAATGAAGTGCCCGGTTTTCCGCATTTAAAGCAAGCATTATCTCTTGGTTTTCTTGCTTTATTTTTATTCACAAATTTTGCAAATTTTCGAACAAGTGCGGCCGTCTCCTCATCATCATCATCATTATCATAGTATGCATTATTAGAAGAAAAAGCAAGACCTTTAGGAATAATTTGCATACCCGATTGATTTATGGATGGTTTGGTATTTTTCCTCTCCTTGAGATAGACTTCATAGATGAGGAAGTTTCCAATGAGCTCGTCAAACTTGAGTGTCTCAAGGTTTTGTGCCTCCGTGATTGCCGTTACTTTTTCGGACCATGAGCCGAAGAGCATTTAATACCTTAGTCACTTTGTCTTCTTCGGAGATGACTTTACCAAGGGCCACAAGAGGATTGACAATATTATCAAGCCTTTCCACCATCTTGAAATGTTTTCACCATCATGCATGTTAAAGTTTTCAAAGTCTTTAACAAGCATGGTCTTTCTTGCTTGCTTGACCTTCTTAGTCCCTTCATAAATTGTCTCCAATTTTTCCCAAACCTCATGTGCCAACCTTATGCCTCTTATGCGATTATACTCTGTGAGTCGTAAGAAAACAATGCAAAATATTTAAGGCCTTACCGTTTAGAGAGAAAGCTTTTTTGTCGTTTTCATCGAACTCCTTGAAAGGTTTAGGAGTCAAGGTGCCATCCTCCGATTTCTTGGTTGGTTGATCAACTCCTTCAATGACTACATTCCAAATATCGAACCCGCACCCTTGTAGAAAGCACTCCATACGGTCTTTCCAAAATGCGTAGTTGTTGGCGTCGAATAGTGGTGGCTTGTTGGTTGAGGCGCCGGTGGTGAGATGAGCATCATGTGTAGCCATGGATCTTTCCTCTTTACTCGGAATGAGCTAGCCAAAGAGTTTGGCTTTGATACCACTTGTAAGTCCAAGTGGCTACAATAATCTAGAGGGGGGGTGAATAGATTATCCCGGTTTTTCAGATTTTGCCCTCTTTTTCGAAAGACTCAAGCAAAGATGAAATGCTAAGTGCGGAAAGTAAATAGCACGCGTCGATTTATAGTAGTTCAACCCACCTAGGGCCTAATCTACTACCACCCCAGTATATCCGGGATGGATTTCAAAAAGAAAAAAGATTTTATTAATTTACCAAAAATTAATACAACACCTTGAGGATTACCACAACCCACTTCCACCACCTTGAGGATTACCACAACCCTCTTATAACGCCTTGAAGATTACCACAACCTTCAAACACCTATCACCTAGATCGGCCAAGTGTATTCTTACCACAAGAATACTCACAAGGATGTGTTGTGTTGAATGATGACCAAAAATCAAGATTACAACTCAATAATGATTGAAATACTATGAGTACAATTGTAATCAAGAATTGAAAGCCTAGACCTCAAATTTGTGCAAGTGAAAGTGCTAAGGCTAATACAACAAGATATATGAAAGTGTTTGCTTTGTTTGCTCTTTGCTTGTATGGAGTGTTGTGTCTTGTTGATTGAATGAAGCCTCTATTTATAGGAGAGGACTTGGCTTTCATTTCCGGACATTGGCTCTTCCTTGGGGAGTGATTTGCTGCAAAAAGAAACTATTTAGAAAGATCAATATAATCATAGAAATCAATCCCACAAAATAGGGAAAAGTCATGCGAAAATGCAACGGATAGTTTGTCTTTGTCAAAAGAGGGTTCGACCGGTCAAGCAGAGAAAAGATTGAAATTGAATTCGCGAATTTTTACACAGGGGACCGGTCGGAGTGGGGTGCGACTGGTCGCCCTTAGTCGTGACCGGTTGGAGGTGACAAAATTACGAAACAGAGAAGATCGAACTAAGAGGGTCTGCTCCCAGTACCGCCGCCCGGGTCGACTGTCGCCCTCACCGGTCCGCCCACCTGGTCGACCGATAGCCCTCTCCTTTTTTCTTACGTTCCATTTTCTGTTTTCAAAACTCAACTCAGTACGGGTTGCCCTATAGGCGACCGGTCGAGCTGAAACAAATGTGTTGTCCAATTTTTTATCGAAAATAAACTCCAAAAAATACTTGAAAGATAGTAAAAACATTTTAAGACGATCGAAAGTATTTAGACAACATTTAGGGATATTGTTTTGGTTTAAAAACTTATTTGAACAAAATCAAACAAAATCATCAAAATCATGATAAAAACATTTATCTAACAAGGTCCTCCTCGGTTCATCCCGAAGGAGAACCAATTTTTGGGCGGCAATGATGGGAGCGCGGGCGAGGCGGCGGGGTAGAGTGTCGGAGATGGACGCTCCGACTATTTCTTGGGCGTGTCATGGGTCGGACCGGAGACGGGCGATTAAGAGGCCGCCACTACTACTCCTACGATTCAAATACCGAAGGAGCAGAGAGATGACGACTTATCATCCCACCAGGTAGATGATCCCTCAGATGGCCGCAAAGATGATTTATCAGTTGGGTAGACATATGATCACCCGGGCATCATCCCAATGATCCATCAGCCCATGGGGATACACATGATGATAAGCCACCAACTGTGGGCAGTATATTGGTGCTAGTGAGGGGAGTTATATGGGAGGAGGTTGGTCATTTGGAGAGACGCATAGAGGATCGAGTCTCTCGATTGGAGTCACATATTGATTGAGCTATTTCTAAGTTGGAGGACCAACCGACTCAATTAGAGAGTCTCATTACGAGAGGAGGGTGCTCGATTAGACGATGCCTAGATGAGGAGATAGGTCGGGTTCAACCTTAGAAGGAGATTAGGTATCTTTTCCCGTATATTGATCAATATGATGATTTCATGCATGATCGTGTAATGTGTCCGTCGTGAGATTTCTAGTCGATCATCTCAAAGACACCCATCGCCGATGCTACATCGATAACGACGATTACCCTTCGAGAGAGAGGACTTCTCTTCCGCCACCATCGAATCCTCTTTCGCCGCGTCCTTCCGCCAACATTTACCCCTCTCCCGCCATTGTTTACCTTTATTCCGCGAGCGTTGGTATAGACTATGCCTCCATGAGTGTCGGTTCCTCCTTCGCGAGCGTTATTCTGACTCCGCCTCCGCAAGTGTCGATCCCTCCTCCCACACCATCGATCCTCCACGAGTGTCTCCGCCCCTTTGGTCCCTCCTCCGCGAGCGTCCTCTCGCCTACTCCTTTTATCCAGGTTTGGGATAGTCATTCATCGCACTCATTCACAACCCATTCGTGCCTACTAATATTCGCGGGATTCGGTCAACCGGCCGATTATATACGCTTTTTAAGGTCTAAAGATGAGTAAGTATCAAATATTATTACATTGTCATAGATTAGCAGAGTCAATTAGTTTATTTTTGTCTTGACTTAGAAGTGATTAAATATTAAATATTTTGAGGATCCAATTGCGGGAGGAGGAACGGGGCTTATATCTTGTGTTATACCTCAATTTTGAAGGAGATGGAATATCCAACGATAGAGATGGAGAATGATGTAAGTTTCAATTTTGGTATTATTTAGTTGAAGATTTTATAATATTTTTCTAGTTGTAGATTAATATTAATTTTTATTCATTTTTGTACAACATGTAAATGCATACATGGCCTTACTACAATCGATTCCCAATATCTTGGGTTTTCACCTCATCTTAGTATGGTGGGGGCATACATTATTATATCTACGACATTCTCGGTGACGTATAATTTATTATGCATCCGTGATTTACTTTAAATCTAATAAATTATACTTGTTAATTCATAAACTTTTTTATTGAGGATTAGATTAGTCATATATGGGCCCGTATGCATAGTGATGATCTAGAGGGCACAATATATGACTCATTGATCATGGATAGCATTTCTCATGGACAAGAGTGGATGAGTTGACTCGTTTTGTCTAACAGGGAACTCCAGTCAGGTAATCCCGGTCCGTGGAGTACATTAAGCGATTACACTTTAATTTTTTTTTTTTTTTGGTAATTTATGTTTTTTTTTTCCCTTTACAATTGTTAGATTAATTAATGATTTGTTTTTTCCCAAGGTGTTGATTTGCAATTTCTCTGGACATGTTGTCGTATTTAAGTTGGATCTCCATAAAGCCGTGAGTGATATTGTATGACTCTATACATGCCCACTTCATCGCATCCTTCCCACAAAGTGTTGGTGCATGCCGGCCTCTCTACGACGATTGTCGACATCTTGAGGCCACGCGTCGCGAGTGGGAGCTTGTTATTGCACCGGAGAAATAACGTTACGTGCGTAACGACAACACCATTGTGGACCTCTCGCATTATTTGCCTCATTATTGCTTGCATAACAAAGAAGATTAGGAAGGTTCGTTCAGTGCGAGAAAAGATCCCGAGATGAGGAAGATGTGACTCGTCGATTTATAGATATAGTACATGATAGTATGCACTTCAATTATAGTACACTTCGATTATTGTATATCTTGTAAATATTTTGAATTATATAATTATTATGGAGCATGGGTTTTTGGCCTATTATTAGTAAATCGAGTGTATTACACTTGCAATTGGTAAACAAATCAAGAAAATGTAGTAAGGATAAATAAGTACAATCAACTCAAAGAGAGAGAACAAAATGTGGCACAATACAATCCAATTTGGCACGATATGGCCCGATCACGCACGAAATGTGGCACAATATAACCTAAATTGTGCAATATCGTGCCACTATATGTACGATATAGTTTTTGAATGTTTGCCACGTCATAAACTATATCGTGCATACAATGGGACAATATAGGTTATGACGTGGCAAAACCCTAAATCTTAACCGTGCCACTATATACGCACGATATCATACCGTGATCGTGCCAATCATACCTATTAGTACCATCTCGTGTTTGACTAAATCAGAAAGATTCTAATTGAGCATAAAAAAGAGTTAAGATTTGATTAATGTTATTTGGTAACATAATATTAGTGTTAAAATAAAATTTGCCTAACGCTCATCAACCGGATGTCTCGGGCATCTTCTATGGGTATGATCATCTCGCTTAGCATATTCCATATTTCTTTTTACTATGCACTTGTCTTAAAGGACCCGATCGTTGTTGAGGCACTTCCGCTTTTCATCAAGCAATATTGACGTAGTGCATTTGATGCAATTGTGGCCAAGACCCCCACACCTTGAACAAACTTGACTCTTACGTGAACAATTACTTGATGGCTCAACAACATATTGTACTCTACTTTGTGCAGGATGACCGATGTGTCTCGGGTTATTTTGAGGGTTGCATACTAAGTCTCGCACCTCTTGCGATGGAACACATTCACTTGGATCAGGATTTGGTAGAACTTCACCTGCCCATATTTGTTGAAGATTTTTATTTTTATATTAATATGCAACAAATGAATAAATATTGAAGTTTGCCTTTCTGGACAAAAAATATTATGTGAAAATATCGAACAAATTTTGTAAAAATATTGATATAAATTTATTTATACCTAATTGCTGCACATGCATGTGAGCAAGGTATCAATTCATATTCACATTCTCGACAACTGCATGTTCTCTCGGGATAAGCCAATCACATAAGTTTTTGTTGCATCTTTCACTTTGTACTTCACATTACTAAGACATTGAACATCCATTTTACGACCTATCTCAACCGCATCACTTAATCATTTGGTTGCTTCATGTGTTAACTCTTGATCTATTTTATTAGTAGAAGTACATCGTTCATAAAACCACTTTTCAATAATAGTCCGAGTGCACTCAAGCATAGAACAAATAGGCTACTTTTTCTAGCCCATAATAACCGACTATTAAAGCTCTCACCGAGTTTGATGTCATGAACCCGTAACGCGGACATGACACTTACATCGAGACCATATTTCTTGCCCTTCATGTTCTAACTTCTTAAACGCACCGTCTCACTAACAACTTTTATGTTTTCAAAATATTTGTCATAATCTTCACGACGATAGGAATATGCCGCATTCCTAAACATTGCTACTATATTACGATCGTATTGAGCCAAATATTCTTCAAACGGTAAGTGCAAAGCGCATGTGATATGTAGGTCTCAATGGGTGTTAAAGTAAAGTTTAGAATAGGGGCGGGGTTGAATAGACTTTACCAAATTTTTAATTTTAGCTTTAAATCAAAGTTTAGTCACAAGTCGGTTGGGTCCTTAAGGGACAACTTAGTTTAACCTTCACAAAGAGTTAGCCACTCAACAGACTCAAGAGAGTCATTAATAAGATAACTCACCCGAATGAGGTGACCTTTTTAGAAATACAACAAACTTGGTTTTTCAAATGAAATTTTACGCCATTTGATTAAAATATGTTTTAACACTTGTTTTATGATTAAGTTATTATCATTAGACTTAGCAAATTTAACAAACAAAGATAAGATATGCAAGAAATAAAAGTGTTGAATGTAAAAGACATAGTAATTTTTATAGTGGTTCGAGGATGGGGTAATTCCTCTAACCCACTCTTCTCCAACCTCTGGAGGTAATCCACTAAGTAACAGTGACTTCGCTACAAATGATGATAATCCAAGCTAGGCCTTGATCACACAACTAGCTTTGCTTCGGGAATCATCTCTTCCCAAGATGGTTGTCCTGCCACTTCAGCTCCTTCAGACTTTTGGATTTGATTACGCAGCCCTCCAACAAGTCCAAAGCTTTGGTTCGAACAAGAACTTCACTACATTTCCTTCAACCTTGGATGTTTAGACCTCTTTGTCTTTCAACAATGGTTTCATCTTCAACAAATTGAAGTTATCTTTCCTTCACTAAGTGTGTTGGATCGCTTTTCTTCGAGTTTTAGGCTTGAGGATTGAATTGATTGCTTGAGAGTAGTTTGCTCTTGCTTTGAAGGTATGTGTCTATTGCTTGTAATTTGTTGCAAGCGATTACCTCTATCAAATGAATTCCTCGGCCTTTTATGGTGTCTATTTGAAAAATGCATCCATTGAAGAAATAGATGCATTTTTCAAACTACAATCAAGGTGGTTAGCTTGTCTTTTCTTGTAGCATTTGATGTAGACTGATCCTAGAATTAATGCTCTGCAACATGCCTGAAGCTTTGTAGGTTTGCAGGAGTATCCCATTGGTTCCCAGCTATTTGCACTCTTTCAAAGAAAATAACTTTTTGGTATGCGATCTGTCCGTTTCTCTTTCAACAAACATTTGACTTTGCTTATCAACGGACATCTTTAGCTTTCTTGAGTCCTATTTGCTATTAACCCCTTTGATAGTCTTTTCCACTTAATTGGGAGTGACTTAGCTGTTAGTTAGTCGGTTGATGAGATAGCTTTTCTCGGTACTTGACCGATCCTTCACCGCAATACTCACCGTGGCACACAAAGAGAGTCTTCACTTCAATCTTCAAATAACTTCAATCTTCAACTTGGTCTGCTTTGACTCACTAATAGAACCATATATATTACATTAGTTGATTTTATAGAAGAATTGGGGTGCCACCTTCCTAATCTAAGTTTTACATAGCATCCTCAAAATATATTACATATATTTCCCAACATGATGCTTCGGGTATACTACTTTTTATGGAAATACTGATCGAAACAATCAAGAGATCACAAGGGCACGTATAAACATCTCGCAATTGTCTCAAAAACCATGTCCAAGACTCGTCATTCTCAACATCCCGCCCAACTGCAAGTAGGAAAATCTATTCATTACCATATTTTGTTACGACAAAAAAAAAAACATATCCTGGTACTTGCCTTTAGTCACAAAAACAGCTGCCATGGTTTTGGAATCCATGATTGATGCATGTGATGCAAAAAAACATGCACTTGAATCTATTAACATGATTTAACTTCCATCTAGTTACCGATTCGTTAAAGTCAACATGTTTAAGTATGCCGTAAGTATATTGAATGATTTGTTGCTATCTCCATATATCAATCTAAAAGCATGATGTTTTACACTTAACGCAACATTATAACTAATTTTAAGCCCATGTCGCGATTCCAACTCGCCATCATATCTCTTGGCATGAGAGTAGAATGTTCCACTAGTAATCTAGATGCAAAATATGCACCTACTACTTTAGAATGCACCCACTTAGATGCATTGTCATTCAAATTTAACCCATATCCATGGTGCTTGTCAAACTTTCCCACTCTCCAAATACTATCCTTTCCATATGCATGCATTCGAAAAGGGCATCGTTCATACTTGCATATTGCATCATATGAGTCCTATCCGAGCGTTCAACTTAATACTCGACTTGATTTTCAAAGTGATATATGATTAGTGCCATATAAATTCGATTTTGCTTATGTATGTTGCTCCTTGGCGCAATGTACCACTAGATGCTTCCAATCCGGCAGTTCTTCATGAGGAAGTGAAATGTGTGAGAGTGCATAAGGAATTACCCAACTTCATACTTGTAGGGTCTATTGTTTCATCCCTATTGTAATTCAATTCATTGTTTCTATGGATATCCTGGATGTATGTTAGCATCTCTTTCTTCGATGCATTCTTGTTTTAGTTTTAAAAAATACTTCTCTTCATCTACATCTCTACTCACAAAATTCCTCAAATGCAAAGACGTTGTTGGTCATTTTCAAATTGATTATTAGCTTCAAGAGAGTACCAATATCACCATTAGTGTAATTCTAACCAAAATCATCTGCAGATATCATCATCACCAACATCACCATCATCGCCTCAAAAATTGTCACCTTCATTGTCTTTATCATTTTCATGGTTCTCGCCATCCTTTTTCTCGGAAATATAAATCTATCTTCACCCCAATTACAACCTAAATAAGGATAATAGTCATCTTCAGTGTTTGGCCTTATACTAGGTCCCAAACAATCGATATTTGGAACATTAACTGCAGGTGAGTATGGACCCGGATGATCAATATTTGGAACATTGTTCCTATGCATAAAGGGTGCTCCACTAGGCCTTACTACATGACTATATAGATTGATATGCAATACGACATATTATTGAAAACCAAAATGATGCAAGTAGTTGTAATTAGGCCCAATGACTGTTGAAAAATCATTCTGAGTAGCCATTAGCTGCCTAAAACTTCCACCAATATTTTTTTGACTTTCAACGTTCTCAACTCGATTATGCCCAGGCTGATCATGACTTCCCAACATATGATGCAAACTTGTCTCAACCATTTTTCTTTTTAGTGTTACAAAAATAACTATTAACTCAATGTTTTCAAATGCACGTTCAATGTCACGGTCATTTTTCAACTTTAACTTCCCAATTTTGTTTCCGAAATATCTACAACATCATGCATTACACAATCATATATGTCCCTCATCGACTTCAACAACACCATAAATCTCCTCCAATAATTCAAAATAATTCATTTTGCCCGATTCAATATATACAACTTCTTATTCACTATTTTTATATTATAACCCTTACCAAAGTGACCCCAAATCGAACAACAATATAGCTAGAGGTCATCTTTAGAAAGTTTATATTGGTCAACAACAACAATTTTGTAGAGAATATAACGTGCTACGATATGCTACGATAAAGTAAAGCCACGATACACAATATTTTATATTGTGGCACAATTTAAAGTCCAATGATATATACACCTTATATGATATGGAACGATATGCCACAACATGCCACAATATGAAAATGGCACGATTTATTGTAGCACGATATGGCACGATGCACTAGTATATTGTGGAACGATATGTCACGATAAACTAGAATATTGTGCCATGTAATTGTGCCACATTATACACTACACATGATACCCACTAGCGTATACCATGGTACGATATAGTGGCACGATACGTTCAAGTGTATCGTGTCACTATATCGTGACATACGCCATCTTTGTATATCTGCTGGTGTATAATGTGGAACGATATACTGGAATGTATCATGCCATATCATGCCACGTTATACACTTTACCGTGCCACTATAAAAAATCCTTATATAATGTCAACATGAAATATCATGCAACATTTCTTATTTTCAGGTTCAAATTTTTTATCTTTTGTAAATATCGTGCAAATATATTCGTTTACTACCCTAAAATATATTGAAACAAGGATAAGTAACTAAGAGGAGAAGCAATATTAACTTATTTTTTCCTTTGTCCGGTGGCGATTTTATGAAGTTGAGAAACCCAGAACAAACTTCTTGATATTTTGTATAGAAGAGAGAGGAGAGAGAAAAACATACAAAGCATGCGGAAAGAATGTATTTAACATGAGACAAAATAACTACTTCACCTACTTTAAGGCTTTGAATAAAGTATCAAGGATATTTGGGTAAAATAACCATAAAAGTGGGTAGAAAACTTAGTTTTTTTATCTCACATATCGAAAAGTCGTTTTCATATCCCAAGTGGGTATTTTCCATAATTTGCTCAAACAATGATGTATATGTCGTATGTTTCTCATTAAAAAGTCGTATTGTTAGGTTTATTTTTTCTATTGCTTGTATTATGTTTTTATAAATTAGATTAGAACTTCGATAATTTAATACTCGATTAATTAATACTATTGCTTAAATAATATTTCTTTCTGGTTCCGAATTTGGGACAACGTGCTAAATTAATATTTCACTATATTTATAAGATAATACACATATGAGAACACATGTTGGTCTAATGAAATATATAAAATAATAATTCCTTAATATATAATACATATATGATTGATCTACATGAAGACTTCATAAAAAATAACTTAATTGTTATTGTTTCTTGTTGAAATTGATGTCACTTTGAATCTCATTTCTGAATTTTGTTACCTTAGTTAAGGTCGTATGAATTTTCTGTGTGGATTTCTCATAAACGAAAAATAGTCAATATCATTGTTGTTGAATTTACATTGCTCTCGATTATATACTATCTGGCCAACAACTCTGCAGTTTTAATATATATTATTGCAGGTGTATGATAATTGCACTAATACAAGGTTGAATCTTTTGATGTTTTATTTATGACTAGAAAAATTATTTATATTAAGCAATCCTTCAATAGTTTGTGCCAAAGTATGACAATTATAGCCAAAAAAAAAACAATTATTTTCTACAAGTCACATTTCTATAAATCGATATATTATTAATTTAGCGATTATTTAATATCGCACTAAATTAATAAGTTTTGACATCCCAAAATATTAATTCATAGATGTTTAATCGTATTATTTTTCTAAATATGATCATTTACACCTTTTTAGGAGTTTTTGTTAGACTTTCAAAAAGGTAAATTAATGATCATCATATAGTTATCTATGGAAGGAAGTTTATTTGCAAATTATGTTTTAGTATAAATCCTCGATAAGAGAGAGAGTTAGGTGTGAATCGAGCCCAAACACATGTCTAGTTATTACAAATGCCTTACTATTAGGCTATTAAGTGATTCCCTTGTTCGCCACATTGAGGTGGTCGGTTTGTCCACTTATTTAGACCGACTTTGGTTATTCACCAATCCTTAACTATTTGCTTATATGATAATTTTGTCGGATCATGTTGTTACATATGCAATATGTAATAAGAAAACGAATACATAAAAAGACAAGGGAAGATTACAAAAAAATGAAACCTAAGGTTTGGTTAATTACAAAAAAAAATAGAGAGATATTTTAAAATTACAAAAATCTTCTCGAGATTTGATTCTATTTTATATTTTCACCTTTATGAGCTAAAAATATTTCAAACACTCCTGACATTTATAGAATTATTATAGTTACCACATTAAATTCAAGACAAAATTAAATCTTAAGGATTTTTTTGTTTTGTAGTTTTCAAATACCGTTGGTTTTTTATTGTAATTAGTTCAAATCTAAGGTTTTTATAATTAACCTTATAAACAAATAATGAACATTTAGGCATTTGGTTGTCATGCAATAATATACATATATATATATATATAGAAAAATTTGTGTCGATCGCTTAATCGGTCAAAATTGTTAAATGGGTCCTAAAACCGAAACATAATGGGGCGGTGTCATTTTTGTAATATTAGGTTGTGACATATTATTAATAGTCCATCCGAAAAGTATCCTCAAGAGTATTTTAGTATTCATTCTAAAAATATTAGTTTTTTTTTTTTTCCATCAAAAGTATTAGTAGTCGTCCTAAATCGTATTAATAGTCCCACCCGAAAAGTATTAGTTTTTTTCGGAAAAATGTTTAGTAATTCCCCTGTAAGTATTAGTTTTTCCCCTAAAAAGTATGAGTAATTCCAAGAAAAAGTATTAGTTTTACCCTATTAGTAGCACTGAAAGGTACTATTTAGTAATTATCCTAAAAAGTATTTAATAGTTCCCCTAAAAATTATTAGTTTTTTTCCTTGAAAAGTATTAATAGTCCCCTCAAAAATATTAGTAGTCCCCTAAAATGCTTCAAAGTCGATTTAGTCAAATCAACAAACATTTGGATTAACATAGATGAATGCACTTTTCGGAGAATAAAAGACGACGACCAAGGACCAAAAACCCCAAAATAAAAATAACAACTTTTGTTAATATATATATACATACAATGATGGGAAAAGTATAATAGCATAAATATAAGTCAAATCACTACTCCAATTATTATTAGATAACAAGCATCCAAATTTGCTATGCAATTATAAACCCACAACAGATTTGAAAGAGGACGAAAACAAAGATGAAAATGATCTTTAACTAGTATAGACTTTAAAAAAGAACAATTGTTTGTCAATATCCCGCCTCATTTGCGAGTATTTGAGTGGATGGTTGGTTTTTCGAGTTTGCATCGAGCCACTAAGAAATGGAGAAATGGATCTTCTCGTAGATCGCGCGAAGGAGGGAACAAATTTGTTCTTTTTTGTTCTTTTTTTTTTTTTCAAATCCGGGTCGGGAGGTGGGATCTGCTAATAGACCTAGATCTATTACATTGTTTGTCGAAATTAACTCATATATATATATATATATATATATATATATATATATATATATATATATAGGATTTGGATCTTGGGAGTCGACATAATTAGGGTAAGTACGTGAGGACGAGTCCCACCATTTGGGTTTTTTTTTAATGGTGTAGATGGATTTCAATAATTGTTAGTTTTTTCCTTTTTAATTTCACATTAAGGGTAATTGGGTAATTTTGTTTTTTTTAATAAAGAAAATTGAGTATTTTTGATAGTTTTATTTACACCGCTTATTGAGGGAATGCATGCATCTTTTCAAGAATCACATATCCGGCCTGGATGCCTTTTCGCTAGAAATAAATCTTTTAGTATCTCCCATACTCTTCGAACAAAGTGGTGAGAAAAAAACACAAAAACTCTTTTATAGTCCAGGTCTATCGTTATTCGAGAAGGGCTTTTCCTTTGTTTCAAAATTTTCAAGCTTTTTTATCGAAGTCTTCGTGTTATTTGTTCGAGACTAAGGGTCAATTTATGATTCTTCTTTGTTGTCCAAAAAATCGTTGGTTGTACTTTTTTTTTTTTTTTTTTGTTTTTTTACTGTTTTCAATTGTACTTAGGTTTTTTTCAAGATGTTTTTGCTCGTAGACGGAAGGTCCGACTCATAATTTTATGTTTTTGGTTGAATTTATTTAGCATTTGTGAAAGATTGATTTTGATTATTCCCGTGTCCGAGTCATTAGTTTAGGAAATTTCGATGTTTATGCATTAACGCTTGGGGTTTTTAAGTATGCTCTCTTGTGCTTTTGTTTACTTTATTTGTTGCTTACATTGTACACGACTTTTTGCTTTTTTTTATATATATATGATTGTTTGGGTTTTCTTGATGTTTGTTGCTATTTGTTCGTTTCTATGTTTATGTTTGTTATAATACATCTATTAATGTCTTCTTCATTATTGCGTATGTATATTGCTTTTGATGCTTGCTAATTATACAATTCTTGCTTATGATGTGTAAATTTGGTGGGGCAAGGGGTGTTTTTATGTTTTGTTCGATTTGTATGAATTTAAGTCATTAGAGTAGAGTTTTCGATGTTAATCTCATAATAAGTTACCTTTTTTTTTTTTGTTTAGTTTTTAAGATGCTTTTGTATTGTTTAGTTACTTACAATGTATATGCATGTTGCTTTTCGATGTTGTAGTTATTAGCTCCCCCATGTAAAATGTTTTGTCATATTTTTGCCACTATATTTTCGAGTTTTTCATTTATTTTGCATGTTTAGATTGAGTTTGTTGTTTTCTTTGTATAAGTTGTGCTTATGAGATGTAGATGTTTTGCGTTTTTGTTTTTATATGTCAAGAGATAGCTAAAGCTAGTGGAAAAAGAAAGAATCTTGGGTATTATGTTGCTCTGATTACAAGATAAGACGATGTGGTGAAGAGGGTAAAAGAGAAGGTCATGAGGGCAAAGTGGTAGGGAAGATCGCTAATCCGAAACAAATACAAGAGTCAATCCAAAGGTTTTGGTTGACGCTATTGACGCTTTTAATCTTTGTTCGAGGGTGGTTGTTGTGAATATGTGTAGTCCCAAGGGGTGTGAAGTAAGGTTTAGAAGGGGGTCGAATAAACCTTACCAAATTTCCAATTTAGTCCTTTTAAAATAATTCAACAGAGTTGACTCAAACAGTTGTGTCCTTAATGGACAAAAGTTAGCTTTTCACTAAGTTACCCACTCAACGACTTCGATAGAGTTGTTGATAGTATAACTCACCGCTCAAGCCAAATACTTAACTTGGTGATTGGTTTTTAACAACGGAAGACTTAACACCCTTAGATTTGTTTTAAGTTTGTTTTTAACACTTGATTCTTAGCACTTGGTTATTAAACAAATTGGATAGCGAATATAATTATAAAAGAAGATATAATGTAAATATGCAGAAAGTAAATTTGTTTGAAAAGTAAATGACACAAATATTTTATAGAGGTTCAAGATGGGGTAATTTTTCTAATCCTCTATTCTCCAACTCCTGGAGGAATCCACTATGTAATGATCGCTTTACAAAGCGGTGAAAATGATGGAGAGATGCGGCGATCACACAAAATGGCTTTTCTTGCGACTCGGCTTCTTCAGGCAGTGCCTTGCCACTTCACTCACTTCTCAAGTTCTTGGATTTGATCATGAAGCCCTCCAACAAACTTGATAATGGTTCGACTGAACCTATCTACAATCCTAGCTTGGATAGTAGACCCTTTGATTTCTTCAAATATTTCCTCTTCAACATGATTTGAAGTTGTCTTTCCTTAACAACTTGTGTTGGATCGATTTCCTTCGAGCTTCAGGCTTGAGGAATTGCTTGCTTGCTTATGAGAAAATTGCGGTTTAAATGCTTGAATATTGCTTACTTGTTCGTGGTTCGTAACCTTTTCTCAATAACTTCCTCACCTTTTATAGTACACATTTGAGATTTTGCCCGTTGAAGAGATAGGCTAATTTCAAATGTCACTTTTGTTCGTTGGTTTGTCTTGTTGCAGTCCTTGATGTTGACATTTCCTTGTATTAAATGTCTTCGCAGCATTGCAGTGCCTGACACAAGGTGCAGTGTTTCCCATTGGTTTATTCCTTTTGCATATTTCTGGGACTAACACTTTAGACCTGACAGCTTTGACATATTACTATATTGAGTAATATTTTTGACTTTAATCGACGAAGCTAAGTCATTGTCTTGACTAGATCTGTTGTCTTTACCCCCAGTGTGACTTGAGTCACTCTCGGTCGTTGGATAACTCAACTGTCACTTCAAATTCGAGACTTGGCTCCTTTAGATGACTTGAATGACACATCTTATAGTTGTTTCTCAACCGACACTCCTTCAAATGAGTCCTTGACTTCCTTCTTGCCATACTCAGGTGACACACACAACAGAGTCTTCAATCCAAATCCAGCTTGACTTCTCGTATTTTTAGCATAGCTGACTTGACTCGACTTTTCCATTATCTATTACAATACAAATTACAAGGAAGACTCACGAGGAATAACGAGTATGGCCAAGAGAGCGATCAAGGATCGGATCGAAGGAGTATCACCGAGATACTGTTGTATGAAGAGTCACTCAAGTCAACTCAAGAAGCCAAGTCTCAATTTGAAGTGACATGAGTCATCCATTGATTGAAGCTAACTCAAAGTCACATGTGGAATAAAGGATCATGCATAAGTCAAGACGATTGAAAAGAATCCGTTGCACAAAATTCAAGGAATTTACTTAAATAAGTACTACTTCTATGTCGCTTTATGTCTTAAAGTGCTCGACCCCAAGCGTGCAAAAGGAATAAACCAATGGGAAGCACTCGCACCTCGTGTCGATTCTAAAAAGTTGGATGTTCATTCAATACGAGGAAATGTCAACATCAAGGACTACAACAAGACAAGCTAGCGAACACAAGTGATTTTTGAAAATCAAAGATTGTCTTCAATGGGCGATTTTTGAAAATTCACTATAAAAGGCGAGGAATCAATTTGAGAATGAGGACCTAAACCTTGCATACCGTAGATAACAAACATCATTCATACTTTGTAACCGCACGATATTATCAAGTTATTCTAGCAAAATCCTCAAGCTAAAATCTCGAATGAAATCGATCCAACACTAAGATGTGAAGGATAGACAACTTCAAACTGTTGAAGAGGAAACTTTTGAAGAAGCAAAAGGGGTCTACTTTCCAAGGAGGATTGTAGAAAGGTTCAAGGTCGAACCAATCTCAAGTTATTGAGTGCTTCGTGATCAAATCCAAGAAGCTTGAGAAAGTGAGTCAAGTAGCAAGGGTCTACTTTCCACTGCCTCTGAGATTCAACTATCTCATCTTCATCCGGTTGATTGCTATTACTTGACTTCAACATACGTACTCTTTTTGTATAGTTGGTCGATTCAACTTATCACCTAACTCTTCAATGTCTTCTCCATTTACATTATGTTTGTTAGGAAAATTATTGTTTAGATTTTGATGAATGCCATGTAAAACTTAGAATAGGAAGTTGGAACCCCAATTCTTGTTGTAAAATGCATTGTAATACATAGAGTCGCCAAGCCGAGTTAAGTCGCCTACGCCTAAACATGCAAGAAGACAAATCAAGACTAGAAGGAAGACTCATTGCGAGACAAATGAGTATGGCAAAGAAGAGTAGACAGAACTCTCAAGAAGCAATCGAGATGCAAATGAGTGGAGTCGCCAAGTCAACTCGAGAAAAGCCAAGTCTCAAGTTGAAGTGACAAGAGTCATCCATGATTGGAAGTCACTCTAAGTCACCTGGGAAAGCAAAGAAATGCGCAAAGTCGAGATAATCAGAAAAGATCCGTTGCCGTAAATCAAGAGAATTACTTAAACAAGTAATATCTCTATATCACCTTTCGGAGTGCTCGGTCCCGGAAGCGTGTAAAAGGAATGAACCAATGGGAAGCACTACACCGTGTCGAACTCGAAAGGTGAAAGAACAATTCATACGAGGAAATGGCAATTCCAAGGATCGCAACAAGACAAACCAACGATCGCAAGTGACTTTCAAAAATAAGCCCATCTCTTCAACGGGCAAATTTTTGAAAGATCACTATAAAAGGCCGAGGAGTTTATTTGAGAATGTGTGACACAAGTTACGACTGAACCAAAAACGTTCAAGCAATTATTAGAAAATCAAACATTCTCAATCCTCAAGCCTACACTACGAAGAACATCAATCCAACACTCACCGTGAAGGAAAGATAACTTCAATCGGTTGAAGAGGAAAATATCAAAAATTAAGGGGTCTACATTCCACAAAGGATTGTAGGAAGGTTCAAGGTCGAACCAAGTCTTAAGCTTTTGGAGGGCTTCGTGATCAAATCCAAAGAGCTTGAGCAAGTGAGTCAGAGTAGTAGTAGCAAGCCTGCCTGTGAAGAAGCCGAGTCGCAGAAGCCACCGAGTGATCAAGGCGTCTCAGATCGAGTCCCAAAGGATCAATTCAAATTTTGTGTGATCAAGACTTGTATCCGGATCGTTGCCACTTTGTATACTTGATCAATACTTAGTGGATTCCTCCAGGAGTTGGAGAAGAGAGGAGTAGAAGAATTACCCCATCTTCGAACCTCTATAAAAATTTCATTGTGTCATTTACATTTCAAAGACTTTAATTCCTGCATCTTAACTGTTTAAATCAACGATAAATTTGCTATCCACTTGATAATTTATAAGTACTAAATCAAGCACTAAATCCTTGCTTAATCAAACTTAAGGGTGTTAAGTCTTCCAATAAAACAAAACCACATTTGAGTTAATTTAGACCCAACAATGAGTTATTCCATCAATAGCTCAACAGTCCGTTGAGAGACTAACTCTACTCGATTAACTAAATTGGTTGTCCATCAAGGGCACAAACAGTAATATTAACTCAAATATTTAAAAGGACTAAATCGAAAATTTGGTAAGGTTTATTCAACCCCTTCTAAACCTTACACTTACACCTCTTGGGACCTACAAGTGGTATCGGAGCGGTTGGTTCATTGAACCCTCCGCACCGTTACTTGAACTAGATCTCCAAATTTTTCAAAGTCCGCTTTAGTACTTGAACTCTTTCTATCATTAAAAGTTATTATCATGGAAGCAAATTTGACACGCATCCCTATGTTCACAATAGAAGATGGGCCTCTGCAAATCTTAAAGGTGAACACAAATGTAAGAAGAGCTGCACTGAAGGAGAAGAGGATGTTGCTCCCGCACTCGCATCATGGTTGAAAAACCAAGAACCGAGTGGACAAATGATGACAAAAAGATACAACCGGACAATGTAGCCAAGGACATCCTTTACAAAACCTTGACAAAGCCATGTTCAATAAAGTCAAATCATGCAAAACGCTAAAGAAATCAGGACAAGCTAACATTGATTTGTGAAGGCTCGTGAGCAAATCAAAGAAAATAAATTATCAATGGGTCAGACTAAATTTGAGAACTTCAAAATGATCTCGGGAGAAAACCTGGATCAACCGGATGCTCGGTTCACGTAAATCACCAATGAACTATCTCGCACTTGGAAAGGAATATACACGAAGAAATGTGTATGAAGATCCTAAAAAGTCTTCCAAAATGAATGGGAAATGAAGGTCATGGCACTAAGACATTCCATGGACCTATCAAAGACATCCAACCATGAATTATTCTCGGACCTCAAACCCTACGAGTTTGAGCCGAGAAGAAAAGACCAGAAGAGACAAATGTGCCCCAAAACAATCGCTCTAATTGTTAAAGATGGGAAGAGAGCCGAGGTCAAAGAAGTCATTGATCCGGAAGAAATAGCCCTGATGGTTAAAAGATTCAACAAGTTCTTCAATAAGAACTACAAGAAAGGAAAGGGCGAATCTTCCAGAGACACTCGGCTCTCCCAAATCAAGGGAAGATAGGCCACCAAGAGAACAGATCATCAAAAAGCTGAATATCAAAGGGTCGACAATCCAAGAATGGAAAGAGCCGATCAAAAGGCAATATCTATGCTTTGAATCAGACAACCAGGTCACTATGCCATTGATCGCTCATATCCTGTAGTCAACAAATACAGAATGAAGAAGAAAGAAAGGTCTTGAGAGAAAGAAGACAAGAAAAAAAGGCAATGATGGTCAGCAGAGATCATTGAAACAACCAAGTCAAGAGAGACATGATTCGAGAGAAAGAAACCGACTACTCAAGTGACTCGAAGAAGAAGCCTCGATTTGCTTGATGGCCAAGGAACAAGATCAACCCGACCAAGAAGATGAGGTACACTCTAACTCATCAAACTCGGACTCTAGTGATAGTGATCAGACACACACACTTCATCACCCACTGATATTTATGATTCATTAGGAAAAATGATGAAAGATTTCGAACACATTAAATCCTCACACACACTATTAAATGAGGAAAACAAAATTACTCAAGAGTCAAACTCAAAGTCGACTAAGGAGCCGAGTACTCTAAGTCAAATAGCTGATGAGAATGAAAGTTTAAAGGCCGAAAATGCTAAATTAATAGCATAAATTGATGCCATAGAAAAGAGGAGAATGACCTCAAAAATGTGATTGCCTCATTCACTAAGGCATCTAAATCAACGGATGATCTTATTATGAGTCAAAGAGAATGTGAGACAAGACAAAGCTTAGGATTTAGTTTCTCCGTGCTATGTCAAACCTCAAAAGTAATTTTGGAAAAAGGATCTTCAAGCCATGAAGAGTCCAAAAATCCAAACTCTAAATGTTGCACACACATTCACTCCAAAGCACAATAACAAGCAAACGGCCTTGGTTATAAAGGAAAAGGAAAATGACCGCTTGAGTGCTACTGAAAGGGCGATGAGAAGAGATTCACCGAGTTCTTTAGCAAACTCCAAATAGAAAATACTCCGCAAAGAAGAAGCGAGCTACCAAAACCCCGTAAAATCTATAAAAGAAATACATATGATGGGAATGGTAGAAAATATCCAAGCCAAGTCGATTGGAATAATGTAAACTATCAAAGATAGACTTATGGAATATAAGCTCAAATGGCAAAGGCCTAGAACTCAAAAAAGGCCATTCCAAAAGTATAAGAGCTTTCATCAAAGACACATATGCACCTGGCACTACACTCGAGACACCACAATTACCCAAAGAAGGTGATTGCTAAAACTTATACACAGGCATACAGACAAAAAGAGACAAATTGTATGAACCTAGAATTCCCAAGCAATTTGCCAAGATTAATTATGATTATGGCACTGATAGATGGCAACCCCTTAGAGTCAAATCATTTGGCTATAAGTTGGTTGGATCATCTTACAACTCTAACCCCTCAGACCCAAACAAGTATGGGTACCTAAAACTTAATTTCCTTGATTGCGGGTTCAAGGAACAAATGAGTGCCAAGGAACCTGGTACATGGATAGTGGTCGCTCCGGACATATGACAGAAATAAGAAAAATCTGTCAAAATTCAAGGAAGTTAAAGGAGCAAAAGTCATATTTGGAGGAAATGAAGCTCCTGGTGAAATAAGAGGCATTGGATCCATCAAGAGGAATGGATTAGAAATCACACGATGTTGCATATGTTGAAGGACTCAACTTCAACTTACATCGAGCATCGATCAACTCGTGACAAGGGCTACAATGTTGGATTCAACATGGGTGTATGCCAAATCAAGGATATTGAATCAAATGAAGTTGTCTTTGCAAGGATGCGGACAAAAGAACATGTATGTAGTAGATTGGTCAACCGCTACACACAAAGACTGCCTATTAGCAAAGAGCACAATCAATCAAGTTGGTTGTGGCACAAAAAGCCGAGTCACCAATTTCAAAACGATTAACAAGCTTGCGAGTAGTCTTGTGGAAGGACTTCCGCAGACTCGAGATACAAGAAGGAGAGTATATGTGATGCATGTCAAAAGGAAAACAAATCAAATCTTCATTCAAAGAAAAGACATGTCCATCTTCAACAAGAATATTGCATCTACTACATATGGATCTATTTGGCCCAAAGGAACCAAATGAAGATAAGTGGGAAGAAATATACCTTGGTGGTAGTAGATGACTACTCAAGATATACATGGACAATATTCATGTGTAAGAAGAAAGAAACTCTACGAAACTACCACAAACGGTGATGAAGAGAATTCAAAATGAGAAAAGCCAAACCATTATTAAAATAAGATCGGAGATGAGGAACCGAGTTTGTCAATGGAATAATAACTCGTTTGTATTGAAAATGGTATTGGTCATGAACTATCGCCAGCAAGAACTCCACAAAGAGAATGGAGTTGCGAGAAGAAGGAACGAAACTCTCAAAGTCAAGCGGGGTTACCAAAAAGATTTTGGGTCAAGCAATCAACACAACTTGCTATACTCAAAACAGGATGTATGATAAACAGGACAAACCTGACAAAAGACTCCTATGAGATTTGGGTGGAAGAAAACCAAATGTTGCATATTTGAGAATATTTGGATGTAAATGCTTCATCCACAACAATGGCAAAGGCAATCTAAAGGCTTTTGATTCTAAAGTGATGAAGGTATCTTCTTAGATACTCAAAAAAGCAAAGCCTCAGAGTACTCAACAAAAGGACTATGGTTGCGAGAAGAATCCATTCATGTGGTATTCGATGAGCCAAATGTAAATGGAGAAGACATTGAAGAGTCAACCGATAAGTCAATCATCCAACCATACGTAAAGAGTCCTTGTCTTTGTCAAGCCGAATTATAAACTCGAAGAAGACGAGATAGTGAATCTCAAAACAAATGGAAAATTTGCGGCTAAGTGATTACGAGAGAGTGACCACAAAGAACACACCGCAAGTCGATCAATCCAGCTAACTTACTCCAACTTTGATGTAAGATGGTGAGAGACCATCCACGAAACTTGTCATTGGAGATATAAGAGAAGGTGCCAAAACAAGATCGAACTCAACAAGAAGCTATGTTCACATGCTTCATCTCGCAAAATAGAGCCCAAAGATGTGTTACAAGCATTGGACGACGCACATTGGATTCAAGCTATGCAAGAAGAGTCAATCGAGTTTGAAAGAAATAAAGTATGGGAATTAGTGCAAAGACCCACACATCAAAATGTTATTGGTACCAAATGGGTGTTCAGAAATAAGATGAACGAGGAAGGTTCTGTGGTAAGAAACAAAGCAAGATTAGTAGCCAAAGGATATTGCCAAGAAGAAGGGATAGATTTTGATGAAACATTTGCCCCTGAAAAGATTGGAAGCTATAAGGATGTTTCTTGCCTATGCAACTCACAAGAATTTCATTGTATATCGATGGATGTAAAAAGTGCATTCCTAAATGGTCTATTGGAAGAAGAAGTGTATCTTGAACAACCTCCAGGATTTGAGCGGAAGACTCTTGGAGATAAAGTATACAAACTCAAGAAAGCTCTATATGGATTGAAACAGGCACCCAGAGCATGGTATGATACCTTGTCACAATTCCTAACCGAAAATGGATTCACAAAAGGAAAAGTAGATAGAACACTTTTCAGAATTCAAGACAAAAAGAGTATACTTTGCTTGTTCAAATATATGTGGATGACATCATTTTTGGATCCACAAACAAAGAGTCTGTGAAAAATTTTCAAACCTCATGCAAAGTAAATTTGAAATGAGCATGATGGGAGAGTCGACATTCTTCCTTGGACTCCAAGTGAAACAATGAAGGATGGAACCTTCATAAGTCAAACAAAATACACCAGAGATTTAATGAAGAAGTTTGGTATGGAGGAGAAGTCTTCGTAAAAATACCAATGAATACATCACCAAAATGGACATGGATGCGGATGGCAAGCTCAGTAGATCAAACAAGATCTGAGCACTTATCGGATCATTGCTCTATCTCACAAAGCGGGCGGACATCACCTTTGTTGTAGGTGTATCTGCAAGATTTCAATCTGCTCCAAAAGAGAGCCATATGACAAAGCACTAAGAGAATATTGAGATACTTGAAAGGAAGCGAAAGTTGGCCTATGGTATCCAAAGGAAGGTGGATTCAAGCTAATTGGCTACTCGGACTCGACTATCTTTGGATGCGAGTGGACAGGAAGAGCACCTCGGGAACATGTCAAATCTTTGGGAAACAGACTAATTTCCTGGTTAAGCAAGAAGCAAAACTCAATAGCCACCTCTACACAAAAGCGAGAATATATAGGCTGGGGCATTTGTTGTACCAAGTCCTATGGATGAGACAAGAGGGCGAGAGACTATGAAATTGAGGAAAAAGAAATTACAATCATGCGTGATAACACATGTGCAATTGCCATTACTCAAAATCTGTGTTGCACTCAAGAACAAAGCATATCGATGTCGGATATCACTTCATAAGAGATCATGTTGAAAAGAAGGACATCATCTTGGAATACATCTCAACGATAAACAATTGGCTGACATCTTCACAAAACCATTATGTGAGTCAAGATTTGAAGAACTCAAACATGAGTTGGGGTTAATTGAGTTGAGCTGACACTATGAAGAATCAAAGAAAAGAAATGAAACACAAAAAAAGGGGTGAAAAAGAGCTGAACACACAAATCACCAAGAATCACCAGATCGGAAGACAACTGACACCGAGTCACTAAGAGAACTGTGAGAAGTAGAGTTAAATCAGCTAAGGGATAAGCTGAGTCACTTATGAGCAAAGTGACAAAAACGCAGTCGTTTTGACTAAGCGGGAATGTTTTTAAGGAATACGTCAGCATAATGATGATGTGTACAGACATAAAGCTGCACACCAAGCTTATGATTGGATATAAATGCTGCCGCATTAAATACGAGACATTAAATGCTAAATAAAGTGCAAAATCTAAGCCGTTGATTTCGATCACATTTCAAAAAAACCATCCGCACGCCCTTTCATAAACCATACTTAAACCATTTCCGTCCGTTTCTCTCTCACACTACCAAAACTGTTCATTTTTCTTTCTCTCAAAAGCAAAGGCAAAAATCTTCTCTCGAAACCCTATCTATCTTCAAATCAATCTCTCGAGTTTTTCTTTGATAAAATCCTGAAAAAATGGCACCAACCTATGATTTTACCAAGTTAGGAAAGCAAATCCACACCGGGTCTCTTTGTGGATTTCGACGAATGGTGAAACAGGGGTCCGACGACCCTAGTGAAGAAAATCGCTGAAAAATTGGAAACGTCCGAGGCCGAAATAGTTTCGACGTTAGAATATCCGATGACCTATGTGGAGGAGGTCGCGATATTCTACGTGAATGCTAAGATTCACGATTAAGGAATGAAGTCATTCGTTCACGGAAAGAAGATCACCATCTCGCCAAGGATTTGGTGAACATCGCTCTCTACCAATCAAGGAGCATCGAGTTAACGGCGGCGATGTAAACTTGGTTGATGCTTGGAAAGAAATAGCCAAGCCCGACTATCTTGATAAAATAGTGTACACAAAGAAAACAAGAGATCTGGCTGAAGGAGGATTATCACAAGTCGTTGGACATAGTTGCCAAATGTATTGACATCAAATTTGGCGGCTTTGACCAATCACAAAAGCAAAGCCGATTGTAATGGCCGCAATCATCGCAGAAAAGAAAATAAATGGGCTGAGTTTGTCTCACAGCAGACTTCTGCAAGAACGTAGGAACAAATCCTTCAAGGAAGATGACACATTTGGAGGATCCCAGGATATGGCCTAGTGATTGGCGGTGATGGAGGTGAAAGGAGTCCCTCTTAGACATGGGAAGGCATTCCATGTTAACAAGAGGATGTTCGAGCAAACCTCTCCGCGCACGAAGAGAGCCTACACCAAGAGAGCCGACACGTGTGAGGGGAATCACCGACCAAAGATACAAATGTTTCCTCTCCACCCAAGAAGAAAAGCCCCCCCGCACAAAAAGAAGACTGTTGCCCCGCAAAAAAGAAAGTCAAAACTACTCCGGCCCTGCAGTGAAGTCACCCCCTGCAGCCGTGTCTCCCGCCCGCAGCAGCGGTCGAGAAGGACTCACAAATACCTTCTCCGATCGTCAAAAAGAGGAGAACCGACAAGCCAAGATGGCCAGCTCCTCGAAGAAAACATCGCACGCCCCGCCGCCACGACTCGAAGACACTATCTCTCGAACCAGAAATTCCTCACTCGGTACAAACTAGAAGACGAAGAAGAATCATCAAGCGATCCGAGCTTGAAAAACCGGCCGAGTCACCACTCAAATTGGAACAAATACGAAACTGTTGAAGCGAGTCCCCGAGATGTAATTGATGAAACAACCAAGTCTGCTTTGAAGGCGATCAGAGGCAACTCAAGACACATCTCGTAGTCCACACAACAAAACACAAGAAGAAGGCGATCGAGCCGATAGTGATGTGATGATCGTATCTCCACCTTACCCGGATATCCAAAATCGTCTGCGTGAATGGAGGAAATGGAAGTTGAGTAAATCAAGGAAAGTTCCAACGGTCGAGTTTATAGAAGAAGAGAGGAATCTGTTAAACTTCATTGGACTAACCATGTGCTCCCAAAGATGGATGAAGACAATCGCACGCATATCTGCAACTTCAAGGACAAGGAGAAGGAAAGGCAAGCGAGAGGAAGCGAGGCACGTGAGAAGGCCAGCATCCGCCTATCTCCTACACCACGAACACACATATCCTCTCCTTGATGTCTTCTCCGCGGTGATGGGGATCCTGGACAATCTTTGCTTTGCCGCTTACGTAAGAGTTGCAAATGCGGCAAGCATTGCACGAATCGAAATCCTTCACGAGCAAAGATTGATGGAGGGACCAGGAGAGTCCTCCGTAACACAAATGAAATTGATCCAATGGGAGTGGTTCAACAAATCGCCATGTTGTTGCTTCCACCACTTCCCCACTCACTCGGAAGAATGCACGATAAGGAACCTAGCGATGAAAACGGGATAGTGGGGACCCCGGTCGAGCCAACCCCTATTGAAGGTGTCCTACCACCCGCCCCAACGGGCAACATTCAATAGAAACAGTAGGGAGTTTGGAGATGAGTGACCCCATTCCAAGTCACTCGGTGGTGCGAGGGGGAAACTCCTCCACTGCAGGCAAGGTCGGAGAATGCTTTGCCGGATGACTCAACAATGAATCCGGGAGGCGAAGTAGAGAAAATACAAACACAAGAAGAACAACAAGTTGCCATCAACGAAGCTCGAGACGATTGAGACCTCGGTGAGGTGCCAATACTACGAAGGCTAATGACGGCTGCGATGCGATCGAGAGCACGAGGAAGAAGGAATGTACAGGAGTTAACACTCTGGCGATGAAAGTGCAATCCATGGGGTTGAGACTCAATGGATGCCACCACGAAGACCCTAAGACATGACCGACACTGCGAAAGGGAGGTCCAAGCCTCGCCGCAGGTGAGATCGGGAGGTAATGAAGGCCCACGGGAGGTTGAGACTTCCGGGGTAAAGAAGTCAAGTAGAGAACATCCTCCTGCCATCATCAACCCATCTCGAGAAGGAGATAAGCGCACTTCATGATTCCCGGATAATCGATGTAACCTTTAGGATCGGGAAGGCGAAGAAGAAGGTCATCCCCGTGATGCATCCAAAAGACTCCTGCCGGATGTTCCAAGCACGAGCAAATCGATCCCAAGACTACTCGTCAAACCTTTAATTTTGATGATGAGCCACCAATGGAAATCTCATTATCGTCCGATGACGCTCGATAAGGCCGAGGACCATCTACTCAATTAGAGAAATCACCGAGACCAACGAAGTTGCTTTCGATTGAGGCTCGGCAAAGTGGGTCCACTTCACAAAAGACCCCAGGTGAGACAGAGTCCATGCGAGCTCCTCAAGCTGCAGGCGGTTCGACTCAAGAGGAACTTCACGCGCACCTCTCATCATTGAGCAAATACCGTTGGCCGTGATGATTCCTTTATAGAATCTTTTCCTTTCTCTCTCTGGAGGTACCATACCTCCCGAAGAATCGGAGAACGAGCTAGCACGCGCTTCCCACGACCAGCTCCGTTTTCCATCGTGGCACCATTGTCCCGATTGATTATGATTTTGACGTTGCATGGCCATCACCGCAACGGAGGAATCACCAAGTCCGCCGAAGTGTTCAAGGCGCATTATTTGCGAGATTGAACGGATGGAAAGGCATCGAGCCTCTATGGACATGCGACCGACAACAGAGATGCCAATCTTCTACTGCTGATTTAAGAGGCATAACATCGGGATCGGGAATGGTGGCAAAGGAA
Source organism: Rehmannia glutinosa (assembly GCA_016081115.2). Lineage (NCBI taxonomy): Eukaryota > Viridiplantae > Streptophyta > Magnoliopsida > Lamiales > Orobanchaceae > Rehmannia > Rehmannia glutinosa. Next base: position 33,859,817 of record CM071927.1, read on the forward strand.
AACAATGCGTGTGGAACAAGTTAGATACTTGAGGACATTGTTCAACAAGTCTGGTATGGATGGAGAGCTGAAAATGCTTGATGCAAAACGAAGCGAGAGAACATATTGAGCACATGCATGAAGCTCACACTGCCGAGATAAAGTCTGCTGCGTGAGCAAAATAAGAGTGATCTACGAGCGTTTGGAAGAAACCATGAATACAAAATTCAGCCTTCTCATGGCCGTGAGATGAAGCGATTTCAGTGAGTCCAATGCTACTCGATCCGAATTTCGTCTTTGCATACTCTGCAGCAGACTCGAGACAGAACTCTACCATCGAGAGTTCGACTTCCCGCTTGCAAGTATGTTTCAGTGTCCTCTCTTTTTGATGATGCCAAAAAGGGGAAGAGGAATACCTTAAAGCGTAAAAAAAGAGGATGCAAATGTGTGAAGGAAAACAATGAGGAAGCGCTGAAACAAAAGAAATAAAAGTCTCTGCTGAGGGGGAAGGATCGAAAGATGTGACCTTGATGATTGCACAAACCCCCAACAGAGGTCTGTCACACAGTGACATTATCAGCAAAACTCCTGTGACTCGCCACTTCAACACTCTGTTATATCCATGGTTTGAAAAGAGAAAAACAATTGAAGCGGGGATGGAGGAAGTGGAAGGAAGAATGGATGCCAGGTTATGAACATCTTGAAAGAACATGGAGGCATTCCAAAGAAGCGAGAGACACCTATGCCATCTCGGATGTCGGACGAGCCACGATCAATTGATGAATTTAAGACGCTCGAATCTGAGGGATACTTTGCAAATATGTCTATGGCTCAAGCTTGGGACTTGTCTTGGGAAAAGGGTCTCACGTTATGTGAAGAAGGCGACAGACGTGAGACTACACCTGTAGTCACTCTGCTGGTCACTCACCGGTGAAGAAGACCCCGTCTGACAAAGACACGCCCGGAGAGAGGAAGAAGCGGTGGTAGAGGAAGAAGCTTGGACCTGGCCTCGCCCAAAAACATTGAATACGTAGATCCAGGCAAGAAAGGAGGGATCTCTTTTTGGTCTTGACCAAGTAGCAAATTTGCAAGTGGCTAAAAGTAACGCTGAGTATGCAAAAGAATAGAAGAAGAAAACAAGAGACAAACTCAAATATGGGAGGAAAGACAGAAAGATTAAGAAGAGATGAAGGCGCCGGGGAAGGCATATGAAAAGAAAAAGAAGGCGGTGACGATGAGAAAAAGAGAAGAAGAGAAGAAGATCTTGAACAAGATGAAAGAAGGAGACAAATGAAAGAGATGAAGTGTTGATGTCCACCCCTTCGTGTATTTTATTATGTAAATACATACAATGTAATTCTTCCGAAATAAAGCTATAAATTCTTTATTTTACGTGTAGACAAATATGTGCTCACGATACACCTTGTAAACAAATTGTGTAAAAGAACAATAATGTTATGATCAATAAAAGGGTTGATTCTGCGCATACATTCTATGTCAATACACTATCTCGTATGTATCTTTGCTATTTGCATTTTTGAATGATTTAAGTTTTGGCATCATCAAAAAGGGGGAAATTGTTAGGAAAATTATTGTTTAGATTTTGATGAATGCCATGTAAAACTTAGAATAGGCGATTGGCACCCCAATTCTTGTTGTAAAATGCATTGTAATACATAGAGAGCCAAGTGAGTTAAATCGCCTACGCCCTAACATGCAAGAAGACAATCAAGACTAGAAGGAAGACTCATTGCGACAGTGAGTATGGCAAAGAAGAGTGACGGAACTCTATCGAAGAAGCGGAGATGCAAAGAGTGGAGTATCGATCAAGTCAACTCGAGAAAAGCCAAGTCTCAAGTTGAAGTGACAAGAGTCACCCATGATTGGAAGGCGACTCAAGTCACCTGGGAAAGCAAAGAAATGCGATCAAGTCGAGATAATCAGTAAAAGATCCGTTGCGAAAATCAAGAGAATTACTTAAACAAGTAATATCTCCATATCACCTTTCTCGAGTGCTCGGTCGAAGCGTGCAAAAGGAATGAACCAATGGGAAGCACTACACCGTGTCGAACTCGAAAAGGTGAAAGAACAATTCATACGAGGAAATGGCAATTCCAAGGATCGCAACAAGACAAGCCAACGATTCGCAAGTGACTTTCAAAAATAAGCTATCTCTTCAACGGGCAAATTTTTGAAAGATCACTATAAAAGGTCGAGGAGTTTATTTGAGAATGTGTGACACAAGTTCTGAGACTGAACCAAAAACGTTCAAGCAATTATTAGAAAATCAAACATTCTCAATCCTCAATCCTACACTACGAAGAACATCAATCCAACACTCACCCGTGAAGGAAAGATAACTTCAATCGGTTGAAGAGGAAAATCTTTGAAAAATCAAGGGGTCTACATTCCACAAAGGATTGTAGGAAAGTTCAAGTCGAACCAAGTCTTAAGCTTTTGGAGGACTTCGTGATCAAATCCAAAGAGTTTGAGCAAGTGAGTCAGAGTAGCAAAGCAAATTGCCGCCTGTGAAGAAGGCGAGTCGTCGAGAAGCCACCGAGTGATCAAAGCGTCTCGGATCGAGTCCCAAAGGATCAAGTCACCGTGTGTGATCAATACTTGTATCCTGACTTACCACTTTGTATTGATCAATACTTAGTGGATTCCTCCAGGAGTTGGAGAAGAGAGGAGTAGATGAATTACCCCATCTTCGAACCTCTATAAAAATTTCATTGTGTCATTTACATTTCAAAGACTTTAATTCCCGTGATCTTAATCGTTTTAAATCTGTTTGATAAATTTGCTATCCACTTGATAATTTATAAGTACTAAATCAAGCACTAAATCCTTGCTTAATCAAACTTAAGGGTGTTAAGTCTTCCAATAAAACAAAACCACAAATGAGTTAATTTAGACCCAACAAACAGTTATTCCATCAATGCACTCGATTGAGTCATTGAGAGACTAACTCTCTTGATTAACTAAATTGGTCTGTCCATCAAGGACACAAAATGTGTAATATTAACTCAATATTTAAAAGGACTAAATCGAAAATTTGGTAAGGTTTATTCAACCCCCCTTCTAAACCTTACACTTACACCCCTGGGACCTACAATGTTCATCAAAAACCACATGGATAGACTCTTCCGTAATCATAGTCCTCTTGTTCAACACTCTATAGGCTTTGCTCTCACCGAGTATCCCAAAAAAGATACCTTCATCACCTTTAACATCAAAAGCCTTTATATTATCTTTGCCATTGTTATGGATGAAACATTTACATACAAATATTAAAAATATCCAACATTTGGCTTTCTCCCTATCCAAATCTCATAGGGAGTTTTGATCATGCATCTATTTTGAGTATAGCATCTTTGTGTTGATGGCTTCAACCCAAAATCTCTTAGCGATCGACTTGCTAATATGGTCCTTGCAATTTCCTTGAGAGTTCTATTCCTTCTTTCAACTAATCCATTCTCATTTGTGGAGTTCTAGCGGTGATAACTCATGAGCAATCCCATTTTCAACACAACACCGAGTTATTATCCTATTAACAAACTCGGATCCTCATGTCGATATTATTTTTATAATGGTTTGACTCTTTTCATTTTGAACTCTTTTCATCACCGGGGCAACTTCGCAAAGTTTCCTTCTTTTTACACATGAAGATTGTCCATGTTTAACTTAAGTAGTCATCTACCACCACCAAGGTGTATTTCTTTCCACTTATGTTGGTTTGGCTCAATTGGACCAAATAAATCCATATGCAAATGATGTAATATCCTTGTTGAAGAAGGACTTGACTTATCCTTGTATGAAGACTTTATTTGCTTTCCCTTATGGCACGCATTACATGCCACTTTCTATCTTGTACACTAAATCTGGAAATCCTTCTACAAGATGACTCCTTACAAGCTTGTGCCACAACCAACTTGATTGATTGTACTTTTTGCTAGCGAGACAAGTGCTTGGTGTAGCACTGGACCAATCTACCACATACACATTTCTCTGTCTTGATCCTTGCAAAGACTATTTCATTTGATTCATCATCTTTGATCTTGTCACACACCCATGTTGAATCCAACATTGTAGCCTTTATCACAGAGTTAGGCGATGTTTAACAAGTTGAAGTTGAGGCCTTCAACATAAGCAACATCCGTGATTTCCAATCCATTTTTCTTGATAGATCCTGTGCCTTTGATTTCCCGAGCTTCATTTAATCAAAATATAACTTTTGCACCTCTAATTTCCTTGAATCTTGATAGGTTTTTCTTGTTTCTGTCATATGTCGGAACAACCACTATCCATGTAGCAGTTCCATGGCACTAAGTTTCGTTCCTTGAACCCGCACTCAAGGAAATCGACTTTTAGGTACCCATACTTGCCTGGTCCTTAGGGGTTAGTCTATAAGATGATCCAACCAACCTATAGCCAAAAGACTTGACTCTAAGAGGTTGGCATCTATCGATGCCATAATCATAGTGCACATTAGCAAATTGCTTGGGGTTTTTGGTTCATACAAATGTCTCTTTTGTTTGTATGCCTGTGTTTGTGTTTTAGCAATTGCTTTCTTGGGATAGTTGTGGATTCTAAGTGTAGTGCTTGGGTGCGTATGTGTGTTGATAATATTTCTTTTGCCTTGAATGACCTTTCTTTGAGTTTTAGGTCTTTGCCATCTTGGCTTGTATTCCATAGGTCTTTCTTTGATGTGTCACATTATTCCAATCATCATGGTTTGGATAGTTTCTACCATTCCCATCATGTGTGTTTCTCGATAAAATTTAAGGGTTTACGTAGCTCTGTTTGCTTTTTACAAAGTATTTTACTGTTTGGAGTTTGCTTTGAGGAACTCATGGATTTCTTCTCACCATCCTCTCGGATACTCAATCGGCCGCTTTTTCCTTTTCCTTTGTATCCAATGCCAGTTTGTTTGTGATTGTGCTTTGGACTGAATGTGAGTGCAACATTTGGTGTTTTGGATTTTGAGATGCTTCATTACTTGAAGATCCTTTTTCCAAAATCACTCTTGGAGTTTATTTGTGCACAAAGGAATTAAATCTTATGCATGTCTTATCTCCACATTCTTTCGACTCATGATAAGATCATCCAATGATTTGGATGCCTTTGTAAATGAGGCAATCACATTTTTGAGATCTTTTTCCCTCTTTTCTATAGCAGCTAACTCTGCTATGATCTTGGCATTTTCAGCCTTCAGCTTAGTGTTCTTATCAGCTATGTGACTCAGAGTACTCAACTCTTTAGTCACCGTGAGTTTTGCTTTTAAGTTGGCTTTTTCCTCATTTAGAATTGTGTGTGAGGATTTTATGTGTTCAAAATCTTTCATCATTTTGCCTAATGAATCATAAAGATCGGTGGTTGATGAAGTGTGTGTATCACAATCACTATCACTTGAATCGAATGAGATGAGTTAGATTCCACCTCATCTTCTTGATCTCGTTGATCTTGTTCTTTAGCCATAAGGCAAATCATAGCCTCTTCCTCGAGTCACTTGAGTAGTCGGCTTTACTACTCTCTGAGTCTCCACTTTTTTAGATTCGACTGTCTCGGCGATCTCTCAAAGAATAACATGACATTCTTCTTTTTCCCGTCTTCTTTCTTTTTGAAGACTCTTCTATCTTCCTCATTCCTATAGTTGTTCACTTTGGTGGATAGGAATAGTCAACTCGCAAAATGTCCTGGTTGTCTGCGGTTCTAACATGGGTTCTCGGCTCTTTGATCACCCTTTCTCGCTCTTAGATTCCCATCTCTCTAATATTCAACTCTTTGATGTTCGACTCTCTTAGGTGGCCTGTCTTCTCTTAATTTGGAAGGAGCCGAATGTCTCTTGGATGTTTCACCCTTGTTTCTTTTATAGTTCTTATTGAAGAACTTGTTGAATCTTTTAACCATTAGGAAATTTCCTCCTGGTCTATTGCTTCCTTTGGTTCAACTCTCTTTCCATCATTAGCCATCGGTCACATTGTCTTGGGCACAACTGTCTCCTCTTGCTCTTTTCTTCTAAGCTCGGACTCATAGGCTTTGAGGTCCGAGAATAGCTCGTGGTTAGATGTTCTTGAGAGGCCCATTGAATGTCTTAAGGCCATAATCTTCATATCCCATTCATCTTGGAGGCTTCTTAAGATCTTCATACACATTTTCTTTTGTGTATATTCCTTCCCAAGAGTGAAAGCTCATTTGTGATCTCGGTGAATCTAGCATCCAAACATCCATGGTTTCACCGCAAGCATTTTGAAGTTTTCAAATTTTTGAACTTTATTGAAGTCAAAAATTTTTGTTGTGATCCATGGTTTCACAACAGACGATTTGTTATCTTTAATTTGTTATGATCTTTCACAAATTAAAGTCGGTTTATTCCAGATTTTCTTTTGCAGATTTGCAAGATTTGACTTTATTGAACATTGCTTTGTCCAATGTTTTGTAGAGTATGTCTTTAGCCACATTGTCCAAGTTGTATCTCTTCCTATCTTCATTAGTCCACTCGAGTCCTTGGTTTTTCAACCATGGTTTGGTCTTGCTTTAGCAACAACTTCTTCTCCTTCAACAGCGGCTACTCCTCTTCTGATCGTGTTCACTTTCGTATTTGTAATGGTCCATCCTCTATCACAAGCCACATTTCATCATGTAATGCGATAGATGAGCTTTGCATATGAATTTTCAAATCATCAAATTCTTCAACCGTGAACATATGAATGGGTGTCGATTTGCTTACATGATAATAACTTTGCTTAAAATGAAAGATTTTGGAAATATAATTGTTTAAAAGGTTTTTGAAAAGATAGAGATCTAGTTCAAGAACTTGATGCGGAAGCTTAATGAACCAACCACCACTCGGCACCACTTGTAGGTCCCAAGGGTGTGAAGTAAGGTTTAGAAGGGGTTGAATAAACCTTACCAAATTTTCGATTTAGTCCTCTTGAAATAATTCAACAGAGTTGACTCAAATAATCGTGTGTCCTTGATGGACAACTAAGTTAGCTTTTCACTAAGTTACCCATTCAATGACTTGATAGAGCATTGATAGTATAACTTTCATTTGCTCAAGCCAAATACTTAACTTGGTGATTGGTTTTTAACAAATGGAAGACTTAACACCCTTAGATTTGTGTTAAGTTTGTTTTTAACACTTTATTCTTAGCACTTGGTTATTAAACAGTTGGATAGCGAATATAATTCTAAAAGAAGATATAATGTATATATACCGGAAAGTAAATTTGCTTTGAAAGTAAATGACACAAATATTTTATAGAGGTTTGAAGATGGGGTAATTTTCTAATCCTCTCTTCTCCAACTCCCGGAGGAATTCATTATGTAAAGATCGGTTTACAAAGCGGTGAACAATTTGGAGACAACCTTGAGCACACACACGGGCTTCTCTTGCGACTTCGGCTTCTTCATAGGGCAACCGCTTGCTACTTGACTCACTTCTCAAGTTCTTGGATTTGATCACGAAGCCCTCCAACAAACTTGATAATGGTTCGACACGGAACCTTTCTACAATCCTAGATTGGATAGTAGACCCCTTTGAAGTTTACAAAGCGGTGAATGTTTGTAGTTGTCTTTTCTTAACAACTTGTGTTGGATCGATTTCCTTCGAGTTTTTCGGCTTGAGGAATTGCTTGCTTGCTTATGAGAAAATTGCAAGTTAAATGCTTGAATATTGCTTGCTTGTTCGTGTTCGGGTAACCTCTTCTCAATAACTTCCTCGGCCTTTTATAGTGCACATTTGAAATTTTGCCCGTTGAAGAGATAGCTAATTTCAAATGTCACTTTTGTTCGTTGGTTTGTCTAGTTGCGATCCTTGATGTTGACATTTCCTTGTATTAAATGTCTTCGCGAGTGCAGTGCACGACACAAGTGCGATATTTCCCATTTGTGAAGCCCCGATTTTTCCGAGCTATGATTGATCCTTTTGTCGTCTATGTATTTGATCAACTATTCTACCGCGTCACTTTGACGGGTAAATATTAATGATATATATATTTTGAAATTTATTTCATTTTATTTATTACTTGTGATCATGATCATTTATTAATTCTATTTCGCATTTATGATCACTTGATTTATCATTATTACTATTTTTGTATTTATTAGTCACCTTAGAATTTTAAGAGACTAATTATTTTAGAGACTTTTACCTTGTAGAATTAAGAATTTGATTTAGATAAAGTGATTTTGAGACTTATAAGTGATCAAGGAAATCACTAATTAATTTGAAGATTGATATTATTCATCTATTATCATCAAATTTGGAACAAAAAAATATATATGGAATTACTAATTTGCCCCTAGGTGGACGACAATGATGAGAATTTTTGGTGTAGAAATATCATCCAACTCTTGTACACTTACACCTTATATTAGTCATCTTGTGTATAATTATATCATTAATTCAAACATTATACACATTATCTTATACCTTAATTTTATATCATTAAATTCCCCAACATATTCTATTCTTCCCAACATTATTCTTATTCCTCTCAACATTCCAATTTGACCCATACCTTTGACTACCAAATTGTCTCCATGCAAGAGACAATTTGGAAGACTTGCACAAAACAAAAATTCTCTCCTCTCCCTCTCACCTTGTACACGGCCACAAGGCCTCATTACACAAAAAAAAATTCATCTCATTTTTCATCTAACACATTCATCTCTCAAGTCTTTACTCCTCCTTCTCTCTAAACCTCCTACCTCTCTCTACTCTTTCCTCTTACTTCTTCTTCAACACTTAGAAAAATTTTCAAGACTACTCTCCTTATTCTCCATCAAATTCGAACACCCCCTTCCCAAGGTAAAAATGTTGTTCTCCAATTCATCTTAATATCCTCTAGCCCACCTTCCCTTCTTAACTTAAGCTAAAATTTGATTTTTGGAGGTACATTTAGAAGACTTTGAAGACTAGAGCTTGACATCACCTTGAAGAAGATTTCAAGACTTGTTGAAAATTTTGAAGATTTAGACTATAAGGTAAGATAGTGAACTCTAAAGTGTATTTTCCTTCTTCATTCTATTTTTCTACAATTTTAACACCCCTTTTTTATTTTTGAGAAATAGGGGCTGACTTTAAGTGAATTTGGAGTTGAACCAAAAATCCCAAACTTGAAGCTTAAACTAGTTTCAAATCACCTACTACACAAGGTAAAGTGTAGTATTTCCAATTTTCTTATCTTCTTCTATTTTCTTCTTAATTTTTCACTCATTTTTCTAACTCCAAATTTTTGATATTTCTTGACTTAGGGGCTGACCTAAAGGACCTCATACAAAGTTGTGAAATTATCCTTTTTATTTCACAATTTTCCAAATTTAAGGTGGGTGGAAAAATCCTTTCAACTTCTAGGTGCTTTTGTTAAATGCATGTAGTGTTTTGATCATGAGAACTTGAGATATGTATATTTTGTATATTGCATGTTAATATTTTGTATCAAGTTATGAAATTTCTCAAGTATTGCTAAAAATGTTATTTATTGAAATTTAGGTTCATGCATGTACAATTTAATGTTCTATTTGATGAATTCTTGCATGAAATGAACATGCATGTGTATGATCTTTGAAATCCATATTTTGGATGACTTATAACCTGGACAAGTCGAGCATAACTGATTAAATTTCAATTTTTGGACTTAAAATGCAAAAATGGAATGTTGGTGGACTAAATTGCAAGAAAAATAAATTTAAGGGACCCCTCTGCAAATTTCGAATTTTGGGACTGTACTCAGGTTCAAATATGACTTTTGGACATTTTAATAAAGTTTTAAGAGATTTAAGATAAATAAAATCAACCTTTAAAAGCCCAAGAACTAGATTGTAAAATTTGAGAAGTTTAAGGGCTACTTTGTAATTTTTGAAACTGTACCAGACCTTAATTTAAAAATTTGAAATTTTAACTCCTAAGGTACTGGAAATGACATATTTTAAATGTATTCCAAAAATCCAAGTGTTTAGAGCTTGGAAAGTAATTTTACTAAAATTGAGGGACCGAATTGTAAAAGATTAAACTTGAGGACCCAAATGAAATTTCCAGGACTTATGCAGCCCATGCACCTGGAAATACTAATTTAACTATAACGTAATTATATTTTTGACCCAAGGTCCAAATTTCATAACAATTGGACCCTAAAAGCCTTAAAGACAATTATTTCAAAATGGGACAAAATGATATTTTCAAAAGTTAAAGGACCTACATTTATTTCTTTTAAAACCTGCTTTTGTCCCAATATCCTACTAACCTTAGTGACATTTTCCAACTGGAATCACATTAAAAGTCCTTCCGGATTGTGAGTTCCGATTATTTTAAACTTAAGGCCCAAAATGACAATTTTAACAAATTTGGGGCCAATGTGAGAATTTTATAAAACTCGACCTCAAAACTTTAGAAACCTGAATCTCTGAACAATTTAGAGAATTAGGAACTGACCTCATAAATTTTTTTCAAGGTTGGGATATTTATTTATTCAATTTTTAACCCCAAAAGTATTGGTTTTTACAAAACGGGGCTAATTGTAAATTTTATTTTTATCAAGGACCTAACTCAAATTATTTTACTTTTACTAAAACAGCCCTGGACCCTCTTACTTTAATTAATAATTAAAATATTTTATTTTCTCAAAAACCCATTGACTTATCGGATCGTCTTGGCGATTAATACCCGAACGCGGGGTGACTTCCTCGTCTTGCGATTTTGAATCTATAACGGGACTTATGTCCCACCTAATCTTTCAAGATATCGAAGATTGCTTATCCTTCCGATAATAATCTTCATCCAAATAACTCCACCAACACCATAATTGCCACTCGCGACTTTCGAAAATTTTCTGAACAACTTCCCCCTGAATCAATAGTACTTGAGGTATAATCATGATTATGACAAATCCGAGCCTTGCAAGCTCCAGGTGTGGATTTTGTCTTTGCTTATGGATCGATAAGGTGACAGTCTTGGACCATCTTGCTCGGGAGTTACAAGGAAGAACGAAGGTATCGTTGTCCCGATCCACACGATTAAGAGTTAATCGGACCCATTTGGTTGGCGCTACAAATCCGTGCGCAACCGCTACTTGTATTACATTGGTTGGCGCTACAAATCCGTACACAATCCTACATGTCTTGCCTCAATCACATAGTCTTGTGTGACCACGAATTTTTCTTAAATCGTATAAGTATATTACTTAAATATATTTATCACGACGCTTGTGGACTATGTGTGGATTCATGCATCATATCTCACGCGTTTTCATACAATCTTGTTTTCTTGCATTAACTATATATCGCCACACTTGCACACGATCACCCCATCCACCGAGATTTATGTCTCATCCCCTCATGTTTCTAACCTTTAGATGAGCTTAAAACTCGCTTTGTTGGACTTACTATCATCTATTGTTGATGTTGCTAGACTTGTTTCTTGTATTCACTGTTGGACTCTTTTATTTTCTTTTCATTCCTATCAGAATCAAGGGGCGTAGGACCATTTGACTATTAAGTTGTTATCTTTAGTTTATTTTTCGGATGTAATTCGGATAATTGTGGGGACTGTAAGTTGTAATTTGTACTTATGTTATTTTATTTCCGCTGCTATTTGACTATGTTTCTTTGGGTTTTTATTGATATTCATCTAAACTGTTTGGTTATTTGTATTTAAGTTGTGGATCGTCGTCGCGTCCCATTTGGGCGTGACACCATTGGTTTATTCCTTTTGCATATTTAAGGAATAACACTTTAGACACTGACAACTTTGATATATTACTATTTTGCGTAATATTTTTGACTTTAATCAACGGATATAAATCATTTGTCTTGACTAGATCTTTGTCTTTACCCCAGGTGACTTTAGTCACTCGGTCGATGGATAACTCAACTGTCACTTCAAATTTGAGACTTGGCTCCTTGAGATGACTTGACTGACACCCCTTACAGCTGTTCCTCATCTGACACTCTTTTAGTCGAGTCCTTGACTTCCTTCTTGGCCATACTCAACTGACACACAACAAAGTCTTAAATCCAGTCCGCAGTTGACTTCTTGTATTTCTTGGCATAGGTGACTTGACTCGACTTTTCCAAATGTATATCTATTACAATACAAATTACAAGGAAAATGTAGTGCTAACTTCCGAGTTTAAGTTTTACTTGGTATCATCAAAATCTACTCAATAAATTTCCTAACAATATGGGCTTTTGAGGATTGCTTGAACTGAAAATTAAAGACATCCCTCCTTTTGACTAGTTGGCAATTTAAACCTCGTGAGTCATGCGAGTTGGCATGGGGTTCTTGAAAAATCGATTCATATAGAAGCGAGGGACGTTGAGCAGGTCTTAGGATTCCCGAATGGTAATGTTAAAATTGAGAAGAAGTGTCGTTCGAGGAGTGTGCTTTGCTTGAGGAGTGGCATAATGTTTTTACGAAACCTGGTAACAAGATTAAAGCGATGAGGTGCGTAACGAGATCTTTGAGTTGCGGATGGGACGATGGGGGCGTCCTGGTTTATGAGACATTTTATTACTCTTGTTGTTGTTTGATTATTGGGAAAAATCCATGTGGATACATGAACCCCTTTATCATGAAGTGTCCGGAAGATGTTAATAATTTTTGGAATTTGAATTGGTGTGATTACACATTGAGTACGTTGATCACTAATAGGGTTATTTGGGACAAGAGTGAAAAAAATCGGTTCAATGGTCCTCTTATTTTTCTTTGTGTAAGTTGAAATGTATATTTTTTAGTTTTGCTTTTTCTATGTATATGTATTTGTATGCGCGAATAATGTTTTTTCATTTTTATAGGTATTGTACATGGATCGGGTTATCTTTTATACTCGGGATGTTCCAAGAATGTTGCCGAGTTTGTGTTCATGGACTACCGAGATTATGATGAGAAAAAATGAAGGAGTTGAAAGACGTGGTTTTGGCAAGGGCCGTGGACATTCTATCGCCTATTGGTGCACCCATGGAGGGTATTACGACTATTGAATCTATTGGGCGAACATGATGATAATTAAGGGCAAGTCTTTGGATGGGGGCCAGAGTATTGAGGTATTATGAGTTTGAAGTAGTTTCGAGTAGTTTTATGATTAACATTGTGTTTCTTAACCAACTAGTTGCTTCATGGTTATTTTTTTATATATTGATAAGACGTAGTCTTCATTCGTTTGATTGTTTAATGTTGAATTTTGTATGCCATAGAGTTATGTTGCATTGTTAATTGTTTAATATGGCTTAATGTCTTTGTTTCGTTGCATATTCAATCTTAAGTTTTATGCATGTAATTTGAAAATTTTCTTATAATTGTTTATTTTGTAGCTTATTTAGATGTGTCATTTGTTTACTTAGAGTTTACAATTTTCATGCCACTATATGTGCTTATATGAGTTTCATTTGTGGTGCTTACACATTGTTAATTTGTTGCTTAATTAGTGAGAGTTTTGCTTATCAAGAGTATATAACATGTTTGCAAAAATATTTATTTATATTATGTTCATTTGTTGATTATTTGGTTGGTCTTTGATTACTAGTAATTAAGAGTACATATGTAATTACTATTGCTCTAATAGTGTCCACTTTGTGAATACTTAGTTTGAATTGGTGTTTTTTACTTATAGAGTATGCATGTAATTAGATTTTCCGATATAACATCCATATGTTGATTTTGATGTTGATTAAGTTGTTAGGCTATTGATGCACAGGGGAGAAGCGTGAGCAACAAAGAACACAAATACTACCGTTGATTCACAAGAATACCGGAAGTATTGAACAAAGCAATAAAATTCTCAAAAGAATGTGTATTGCTTGGAGAAAGAGATAACTCTCAAAACTTAATAATAATTCAACCTCCCTAAAAATAATAAAATAGTAAGTATTTATAGGATTAAAATCCTACGACAATAAAACTTCTAACTTGACTAGAAAACCTAAACACCCAAATTATTATCTAAAATATGAGATATTCTAAAATTCTAAAAGATAACAAAAATCGATATCATATCTCCATCATTCTCTCTGGGGTCGAGACGACTCATCCTCGAATCGGAAGGAAGATCATCATTGGAAGAATTGTCAAACCATGGAGGAACACGAGGAGGGCGAGATGGAAAAAGCGAGTTGAATATCAAAATATATTTGAACTGGATCAAAAACAAAATAATCCTTACCGAATTCTAGAAAACCATCGGCCATTATCTTGTAGGCTCCATTATAGTGTGGCATTCAACTCCTCGAATTATATTTTCAATTGATGCGGACACAAAAAAGTTTCTCCTCCCAGATGCACCAATTACACAAATGAGGCAATAAATTATTCTTAATGAAAAATATTTTATCCATATGATAAGAGATTAAAATTGTTGAAAGGGTAGGACATCAACAATATCTTCGATCTCTGGTGGAGAAAGAGAACATCGATTTCCCATCAATGAATTAATATCCTCAATAAATATTTATAGGATTAAAGTCCTATAACAATAAAACTCCTAACTATTGAAAACTCTTAAAATATAATAAAAAATCGATAAAATAATCTTAATAGACAATAAGATATCTTTAATCCTTATCTCCATCATTATGCGAGTCAATCTCATTTGTTTATATAGTGTTATTTTGTTGCCTATTGGTTCATTTAGCATATTGCTTATGTATTGGTTATTATTTGCATGCTAAGAGTCTATGTTTTGCATTTGAATTGTATGTTTGAATTTATGCTTATGTATGTTTAGTATTTTGCATACCAAGAGTTAGGTTTTTGCATATGAATTGTATTTGATGATGTTTTGTTGTTACTCCATGTATTTTTATATGTGCTTTTCATTGAGTAGGAGTATGCATTTAGAGTGTTGGAGAAGTTCTTGTATGGCTACATATGTCATTGAAATCATTACCCTGCTTGAGAATGCACCCAGAGGAGTGCTGGGGGATGCTCAATTTTGTAAAGTTAAGAAATCTGCTTGAAAGCTCATTGGATTTATGAGCAATCAGGTGGAAGGAGGGATGGAGACGAAGCTGCGGGGCTTAGTGAATCTCAGCTCAATGAAATGTTTTGGAGTAATACTGACCTTCAGTCTTGGTGTTACGCAGGTAGGTGGGATGAGTGAAGAAAATTGAGCGAAGCACTAGGTAGATGGGACAAGTACAAACAATTGGTGGATGATATGCCAACTTTCGATCTTGGTGTTACACAGAAAAATCAAAAGACATTTGGGATGATGTCATCGGCATTTCACGTGAAATGTTCGAAAAACAATGAAAATGTTTCGGTGAATGATTTGGATATGGAGGTTTGTTGTTTGTTTTTATATTTTATTATCATTGAAAATGTTTAGAAAGACATTTTTTGTTTAGTTTCTTCATGCTTCATTTTTTTAGGATGAGGACGGGAGCGATCGTGGCGGGATATGTGCACGATGGCGGTGATGCGGATGGCAATGAATTTGATGGGACGAATGAATTTGATGATACGGTCGATGAGCGTTCTCAAAAAAAATGAAGAGGATTTAAAAAAGAGCTCTATGCTAATTTTGCCGTTTCTTGCAAGATGGATTGATCTAATGACGAAATGTAATAAAATGCAGATTTTGGTGTCAAAATGGTTATTGGAGAGTGAAGAGGTGGATATGTAATTATTTTTTGTTTTTGTTTTTTTAATAGTTCTCATTTGTCTGCATGCAATGAAATTTGTTTTTAAATTTTTTATAGGCATGAAATAATTTTAAAGGCGGGTGACTTCATTCTAATGATGTTGGAAAAATTATGTAATAGATTTTGATGATACCATATAAAACATAGATTAGGAAGTTGGTACCCCAATTCTACTACAAATCAACTTGTAATAGATAAGGTTCTATAAGCTGAGTCGAAATAGCCAAGTTGAAGAATGTAGGAATCAATCAAGAACAAGATGAAGAATCGGCTATGTGGCAATGAGTAAAGTGAAGACAAGTCTCGGTCAAGTGACAGAAAAGTTGTCTCGAGTCGAAGAAACTGATAGCTGAGTCACTCAAAGCTAAGTGTAGTTGACGCAAAGGGGTTATGAAGCGAGAAAGGATCAAAGAAAGTCAAGAGATCGGTTGTCAAAAGCAAAGTCAATTGTTTGCGAAAATAGGCATGTGTCGACACCCATTCTTAAAGCGATTTTTCTTTGAAAGAGTGCAAAATGCAAGGAACCAATGAAAATGTACCTTAAAACCTACGAGTTTAAGGAAAAGGCTATCGAGCATTTAATTCAAGGATCGGTTTACAACTAAGTGCAAGACAAGACAAGCCAACAACCTCAAAGTGTAGTTTGAAAAATAATCTATCTCTTCAAATGGACATTTTTTTTTTTAAAAGGCACTATAAAAAGGCCGATGAATTCATTGAGAGAAGGTTATCCAGAGCAACGAATGCAAGCAAAGCAATAGACATAAACTTGCAAAGCAAGAGTGAAAATCTCTCAAACATTCTATTCAAATCCTCAAGCCTAAGTCTCAAAGGAAATCATCCAACACACTTAGTGAAGGAAAGACAACTTCAAACTGTTGAAAAGGAAAAACTTGTTTAACGAACAAAGAGTCTACACATCCAGGGTTGAAGAAAGTATAGTGAGGTTCCGTTCAAAGCGAAGCTTTGGACTCATTGGATGGTTGTGTAAACAAATCTAAGAGTTTGAAGGAGTGAATTAGGAAGACAATTGTTTTGTGAAGAAGGTTAGTCCAGAAAGCAAAGCCACCGTTTGTGTGATCAAGGCCTAGCTGAGTGTCACCATTTTGTAACAAAGTCACCGTTACATTAGTGAATTCCTCTAAGGGTTGGAGAATAGTGGATTAGAGGAATTACCCCATCCTCGAAGCACTATAAAAATTGCTTTGTGTCATTTACATTCAAGACTTTAAATATTACATATCTATATTCTTTGTTTGTTTTATTTGCTAAGTCAACTAATAATAATCAAGCTTAAAACAAGTGTTGAAAAACGTATTTCAAACAAGGGTGAAAGTCTTCCATTTGTAAAAACCAAGTCTCTTGAACATTTAAAGAGTTAATCAATCAATGAGTTATCTTATCAACAACTCATCAGTATGTTGATTGGCTAACTCTGTTGTGTAGGTAAACATAGTTGTCCACCAGGACCCAACCGACTTGTGACTAAACTCCGACTTGAAAGAACTAAATCGAAAAGTTGGTAAAGTCTATTCAACCCTTTTTCTAGACTTTACTTTATCACCACTTTGGGACATACAAGTGGTGTCGGAGCGGTTGGTTCGGTGAAAGTGAATAGCTAGGCAAATTACAACAAGAAATAAGACAATGTAAGAACAAGTGTATTCTTGAGTGTATCTTGTTGTGTTGTAGTTTTCTCTCTTGTTGTGTTGCTTCAATTCTTCCTCTATTTATAGAAGATGTCTTGTACATGATAGGCTCCTCTTGGGGACATGAATTACGTAAAAAATTGCAAGACAATTGAAGAAAAGAGTCATTAGAAATCAATCCCACAAATTAAGGAAATATGTTTCTGTCCGACAACGGTTAC
Source organism: Rehmannia glutinosa (assembly GCA_016081115.2). NCBI lineage: Eukaryota > Viridiplantae > Streptophyta > Magnoliopsida > Lamiales > Orobanchaceae > Rehmannia > Rehmannia glutinosa. The sequence goes on from CM071927.1 coordinate 33,877,308, forward strand.
ATTTTCTTTGTCAAACTTAAGAAGCGGCCAGTCGCGCACAAATAGACGTTTGAAAATGAGAATATAAATTTACACAGGCGGGCCGACGGCGTAGGGTTCGACCAGGTCGTCCCTTACTTCAACCGTCGCGACAACTTCAAAAAACGAAGGGCAAATGTTACTGTTCAATTTTTGCTCCCGTGCACGGCCGTCGCCCAGGGGTCGACGCCGACGCCACCGCGGTTGCCCTATAGGGCGGCTGGTTGCCTGACCATTTTCTCGCAAACATGAAGTTTTCTGTTTTTCTCAACTTTCGTGCGGGTTGCCCTATACGGCCGGTTGACCTCAAAACAAAAGTGTTGTCCAATTTTATATCGAAAATAGACTTCAAGAAATACTCCGAAAAATAATGAAAACATTTTAGACCGATCGGGAGTATTAGGACAACATTTAGAAACATTGTTTTGGTGTAAAAATACATTAACAAAAATCATTAAAAGTGTTGTCCAATTTTGTCGAAAATAAAACTTGAAATTATACTTGGAAAATATTAAAACCATTTTAAATCATTTAGGAGTATTTGGACAACCTTTAAAACCATTGTTTTGGTATAAAACAAAATCATCAAAATCATGATAAAACCATTTATCAAACAAATATCATGTACTCGTTTATATTGGAAATTGAAACAACAGGCAAAGAGCAACCATTTTTATCATATATCTTTATAAATTAGCATCTAGCAATGAATATTAGTTGCAACATACTAAAAAATTAAAAACAGGTACTAAGAACAAACATGTTAAAGAGAACTACAACACTCTATGTAGGAGCTTTTCTTTCATGATTTTAACAACATCTATCTCGACAAGATGCCCATTCTTGCTGCCAGTCAATATTTTTCAAAGAAAAAGAAATACATGTAGTCTTCTAAAACAGAAATAACGACACTCTTCCAGGCATAATAAAATAGTCTGCAAGCACCATAGGAGTGAACAGTCATGGCCAAGCATGAAAATCTTCCACCTATCAGATGGGCCGCATGATCAAGGGAGAGGTCCAAATATTTTTTTAGAAAAAAAATCAATTGTTATACATAACTTACTATGAGGATGAAACATAAAACCTCAACAAACTTGTAGAATTACTTCGACTTCTTTGGGAAATGCAACTTGATCAACATGGGAAGTTCAGTAAGATCGACCTGAGCCTTGCCTAGCAGAATACTCTTCAGATTTTGATCACAATTCACCACATTCTTATTGAGTGGATCCTATAGAAGAGGGAATAAAAGAAACACATGAAAGGTAGTGAACAGGAATACCCAAACAAAAGTATCCCAACTAACTTCTTTTTGCTTATCACAAACAAAGATAGCAATATGTAATTAACAGTCAGCTGAATCATAGAGGCACACAGCAGTTGCCACTTGCCAATCAACAAAAACATATTATTCAGATAGTCCATTCGCCCTACTAGATTTTTAGAACCAAGTCATACCACATTAGATAATTCGCAAGCACTATTAAGATTAAAAAAAAAAATGGCAATCAGTTCAAGAGATCGAATGTACTCCCTATGTTATGAAAAACTAATCGATGCACATGTCTGAATAATGACACTAGCTAATGTTGGAATTGGTTTTATTAAATTGGGTTTTGACCCGATTTTGACCAATCATTTAAGTGGGGTCATTTATTCAAAGTATGAAATAAATGAGATAAACGTCATCTACGCCGCGGGTAGATGAGTTTAGCATTTTGAATTTCTCAAAACCAATACCGGGTGAATGAGAAATAAATGCATAAAGTTGGCCACTTAAAATGATTTTATATATGGAATATAAAAGGGTGGGAATATGGAAAGCCATATCCCACATAGGAAACATATTAAATGTTTGACTAGTTAATAAAAGAAATTTCACCACTAATAAGAAGTAATCAAGTGGAACTCCTTATGGTACACCCTAGTGGACCAAGTCAATTTTGACTAGCCTTTGGCTAGCTCAAAAGGCACCGAGGACGGTGCGGAGCACCGTCCGAGCCGAGCCGGAGCCGGGCCCGGGACCCGCCGCACATAGTCGCATTGGGCGCTTTCGAGGCGCACTTTGCACATAGTCCCAGAATCATTTCTGCATCAGAAAATTTCGAAACTCTTGCCTCGACTTTCTGTTACTCTGCTCGATTTTCTGTGGTGATTCGGTATACACCATCAGTTTTTTCCAACAGCTAAAAGCTCAAACTTCAGATTATTGGTGCCGAGTAATAAGTAGACAAATTTTAGGATATAAAGTTGGAACCTTACCTGGAGATTGTTCTCCTTGATATAAGACCAAACCCGCCTGAAGCAATTCAGTTGAGAACTCTGAGACTGACCCATAAAATCTCTCAGTATCGTGGGAAGATTCACAAGGTCAATCAAGTCTGCCACTTTCTTAGGGTTGTCAGCAACAGCCTTTTTAAACAACGGTGGCAACATTTTCCTCAATTTATTCTCTGTCCAGTATCGGCAAAAATGCAATTAAACCGTCAATCGAATGATATTCTCTGCAAAACCATAATATAATTCTCACATTTGTAATTTTCCCTAGAACAAATAGAGGAACACAGGTTCTGAAGACGAGTCATCAAGCAATTTTTTTTAATTCCATGTCCCACAAGTGGTAATAAAGAAACCATAAATCACAGAGGAATTAAATCGAACACCTTGGCCACTGTCTCCACAACTAGAGTTCCATTTTTTGAATATATACACGAGAATATAATGACGGACCTTGTTACCAGGACTTCAATTGAGTCCGGTTTCAGCAAAGCGAAGAGTTAGGAAAAATGAAGCCTCCTTTCGCCGGGAAAATCGAGCTCCGTGGGCTGGACTGGCGTCACAGCTTCAACTAATATATCTCCACAAACCTCCAACCAATACCTGCTTTCAACCCGTTCTCGATACCTAGTCAGTCTATACTCCTAAGCCCATCTCCAACCTACAACCTCTGCTAGTTAATACGCGTGTCATACCGGTTTAGTATCTGTAAGTACGACTAATTGAAAAATACTTCCAGTTTTCCGTACACATCTCCAGCGTTACAAAAATACTCCGTACTTTTCAAATAAAACATTTAATACTCATTTTATAGTTATCCATATAATACTTGGCGAATAAAACATCATTTTAATATTTTATATAATATTTAAATAAATCAAAAAATCATTAAAAAAATCATTTATAAGTATAATTACAATATTATAAAATAATAAATAAGAATATTGATAATATATAAATATAGTAATTATTATTAAATAATTATCTTGGATTTATGTTAAATTATAATTTAATATAATAAAAAATTATATATTAAGTTTTATATAATCTAAGTATACATACAATTCACTTAAAAACTCACTAACTATTATTAAATAATTATTTTCAATTAGTGTTATAATTTAAAGTAAATTAATAAAGTACCTAAAAATAAATTTTAATATAATCTAAACATAAGTATGAATTACAATCTATGTAAATATAATGTTAAAATAAGGCGTATTATTACTCCTGAACAATTATATTATATTCGTACTAAACTCGTACGTCTACGGATCCGTATATTAAATATTTCAGTAGTTTTTGCCAATTTTTCACCGTAACGTTCAGAAAATATTCATAATATACTCGTACGTACTATATAACGAACTTTTCTCGTCCCGTATTTAACTAACAGGGCCTACAACAACAAAATTAACATCAAATAATATACTATGTAAATAAATAATTCAGTTTTTTGAAATTATCAATTTGTTAAAATTATAAATAATTTTGTTTTATATATACATTGAATATTTTTATATTTAAATATGATTGTTTAAACAATTATATTTTTTTTAATTTTCACCCTCTACAATGGTAATGTCGCATAAATTTTTTTATTTTCAAATTTCCACATCAACCCAGTAAGTAACATTTACCTATTGTATCAGGTCGCGGGACTAAATAGTTGGAAAAAACTCACTTAAATGACTAAATGTATAAAGTTATTTAAATAATATATTTTATTACACTAACTCTACTTACATGTATTTAATATCCCATTTATTGATTATATAAAACAGTAAAAGTAAAATTTCCAGGTTTGTGTTGTATTTTACTTTAGAATTTGGTGCCAGCAATTATTTAAAACTTTTACTTATTATTTAATAATTATTTTAGTTATTTCAAATATTAATTACTTATTAGTTGTTATAATCAAGTATTACTTATATCATTTCAAAGTAATAAGTAAAGTAATATTAAATAAATAGAATTAAACTAGAACAATACCCGTGTATTACATGGGATTTGTCAAAAGATTAAATTTTGGTGGCGCAAGTTTGTTTGTGATAATTATAGGAGATCCAAAATACTAATTAAAAATATTAAAAAATAAATTCAAAATTTAGAAGAGTATCATAAATGGTTCGCTTCAAATTATGAAAAACTTCTTTATAAATCGCACTAAAATTTTGTCTTTTGACAAATTGACTGTAATACACAGGTGACTAAAATAGGAAAACATATATATATCTGGAAAAAAATGAATATTCTTTCTTTTTCTTTTTTTAATGTTTTCTAAAGTATATCTCATAAAATAGAGTGGAATGAAAATAGAATTTTTCTCATTAATATATCTTCCCAAAAACAATATTGATTTTATAGGCCTCTTATATAAGACGTAAGATTTCGAGATAGTTATAAATCCTAAATCCAGCTAATCTCCAAGTAGTATTTACAGACCCTTTTATATAAAGCTATCAGAAAAAATATTGTGTGTATAGATAGAATCTTTGATTTTTTTTAAATTATTTTCTTCTTTTTAGATAAAGGTGTTGATTATTATAACATCTTTCACAAATTATTTCTAGTATATCTTATCTTTCAGATAAAGTTGCAGAATTACATTTTACCTAAAATTAAAATCTTTGATCTTTGGATTACTTGTTACCTTTTAGATTATAATATATTGTATAGATAGAATCTTTAATTTATGGAGAAAAAAAATAGATTGTTTATATAGAATTCTTTGATTTTTGGATTATTGGTTATCGTTTAGATTTTATATTGAAAATATGGAATATATATATATATATATATATATGTGTGTGTGTGTGTGTGTGTGGTTGCCAAATGAATAAATGTGAAATGATCGAGTGAAATTGAGAGAATGAGGAGTTGACACATGTTTCAAAATAATGAAGTGATGACATGTGTCATATTTGTTTTTTCTTTTAATATATAGAATTGATTATAAATTAAATAGATATACGATATAGGATAGAGAAGACTAGATGAGAGTATATGCTTCACACCAAATTTAGTTTTTCATTTGTCAGGGAAAAACACTTCAATTACTGTGATGGTGTAAGTTTTGATGCTAATTGGAGATGGACTGTCTATTATCACATTTTTAAATTTAATATTGACTTGAAAAATATTATCATAGAAGAAGGTTTATACATAATACACTATGTCTCGACAACGTTTATTCAGCTTGATCAAATTCAAATATTTATATGGAAGTTGATAAATATGAAACTTTAGATGTCATCAAAAATTTACACGATTTTTAATTGATAAGTCCACAATTTTCTGATGTGCTACCTGCAGACTGCAGTACAATACAACAATGGTTATGATGTGAGTTTTTGTAAACCACACTACTTATCACAACATCAACTGCAACAAAATATAAGCACCAGGTCTAACGGTAGAATAGTACCCTGCCACGGTTCGATTCCCAATTGGTGTAGCGGCTGTGAAGATAGCTTGCGTCTAAACTCTAAAGTGGATATTGGGTTATCCACAATTCGCCTGACTTCTACAGGAAATATAAGGCGCACTGAGCCCTTCTTTTTCCCTGAAAAATGTGTCCCCTTCCTTTTTTTCTTCCAACTTCTGTAAATAATTCTTGAGTTTTTGCCCAAGAGACAAACAGGATAAAATTTTATTTTTCTTGCTTCATTTTTATTTTCCCATCTCAGGATTTGTTGCTTCCAATTTATTCAAATTTGTTTCCAAGGTAATCTAGTGTTGTAGTGTTGACATGCGTTTCGGTCAACAAGCAAAAGTGTGCAAATATATGCTACGTGGAAATGGAAATAAGCCTTAGTTCAGGGCTAATTCTGCCTCTTTTATATATTACCGAGCCGAAAGTTCCGGTCGGTTTTTCTTACAGTGTTTTGGTTACAAATGTTTTTGCTTAGTATTTCCTTCTTCTTTTTCTTGTCTTTTTCATAATAAATGAGACCTCTTTTATACCCATCTCATTAGTGGGCTTTTAATATCCACTATTACATTTAGCAACTAAATAATTAAAAAAGGACACTTGTCCTTTGCTGAGCACGCATGTAGGCCAAGTGTTTGCCACTTGTCGATTCATCTGGCTAGCATGTTGACAAGTGTCAGCTTACTCATGTTAATGATATGCTTAACTTTTCTTAACTGGATGGTTATCCTTTAAATTTCCCGCCAAGACCGGGCTCGGGCAACCGAGCTCAATTCATGACATCATCAGGGTCGGTTATTGACGTCACCAGCTTGGTCCGTGCTGGTCTTGTGGGTCCCATACTCCCACGTGCCGAATGGTCACGTGGACCAAATTGCTGCCAGCTCAGCTCGGGTGTCATCAATGGCCCCCAAGTTTAATTACGAGAGAAGAATTTCTGAAGTCGGATTTGAACTTTAATGTTAATCATGAGCTTTTAATGGGGAAAAGGAAATCCCAAAAGTTATCTTTCCCAGACATCTGTCACCTATCAGTTAATGCTTGGAACGCCGCATTAATTGGGGTATCATAATGACGGACACGTGGCAGTTCTTGGTTGAACCAACTTCGCGCGGGAACCGAAGAGGTGGGATAAATGTGTCAGTGGAACGTGGGGACGTGACGTTTCTGATGTTTCTGACGGCTTTGAGACTGAAAGGACACGTTTCTTTTGAGTTGGTGTCTCAGTTTTCGAGAGAACTTAACCTATAAATACCCCTTTTGTTCTTCATTCAATACTTTTGCATCTACGACCTTCCGAGCAGAATCATCTGAGAGCGAGCAGAATTTTCGCGTCGGTCTTTAGGCTTTAGAAACTTCAAACTTAGGTTTTTTTTCCAAAACCCTCTTTCTTTTTTACTTCAAATAGATGTCTTCCTTTGAAGATAGCCGGAGTCGCAGTTATAGTGTGGAGGTAGAAATTGAAGACCCCCCTTATGAACCTTTTGTTTCTTTTTCCCCAGTTCGAAGAACTGCATCTCTAAGTGTTGTTCATATTTCGAGCTCAAGCCACACACCTCCAGCAGAGACTCCATTGGAGCAGGCACACAATATTTTTAATCCCGTGCCCTTCACCATCTATTGGGAGGGCGTTGTTTATAGACCTGGGCTAGTACGAGAAGGGTCCAGTGAAGAAGCTATAGATTCCGGTCTCCCACATAATCAACAAGGAGAAGGAGAGATGAATCCTCAGGAGCATGAACACGAGGAACAGGTAGATGAGCCTTCTGATGGCTCGAGAGCTGCGAGGCCCCTAGGGCCTGTAGGTCATCGCCACGGAGATGGCGGCGGGAGGGATCCCATTTGCGCATAAAGAGGCCGGTGGAGACCACCGTGACACGACGACTACCCCAAAGATCTTGTGACATCCCCGAGTTGGGGCACTTCATCGGAAGTACAGGCTTCCGGCAGGGATAGATTTCAGCCTCCTATACTTTCCACTACCGCTAGTGCTTACGCGGTGGTTTCGTAAGTGGGGTCTCCCCCTGTCGCAGTGCACCCCTAACTTGGGGCCGAATTATCGGGCTATTGGTGTTATTTCACCTGGAAGGGTATCCGCGCCCAAAATTTGCGGAAATAAATGAATTGTTCGTATGGAAGGCGACCCCCGCAACACCAGGCCGGGGGCAACCATCCGGATGGTATTACGTGCACACCAGACCAGGATACCCAGACGGGCTGGTTGAAGGCTTTCCACAATCTTTAAAGGAGTGGAAGGACAAATGGCTTTGGGTAGGTGGCGAGTGGCAGACTCACGTTGGAGCGGAAGAGACGATACTGCCGCCTCCTTCCGACTTTACTTTTAATTTTCGTAAGTACACTTCCTCTTTCACCCGTGTTTGTTTTCCGTTGTTTTTTTTTCCAGCTAGTCTGACCTTAACTCTTTGCTTTATCGAGGAATCGCCTTGGTGGCCCACTATCGGCGCGCTTTCATTCGACGGCTGGAGAATATCCAGGCCGTGGGCGTCAGAGATAGACGGATCGAGAGGCTGGCCACCGAGGCCCGTCTGGCTGCAGCCGACTTGCGGTCTACTTTGCCCGCCGACCCCGAGGCCGAAGAAGGGGCCGAGGGACGAGCGGCGGTGGTGGAAGAGGAGGCCGTGGGCGAGCGTCAGAGAAGCCCACCGCGGCCGAGAGGCGGACCAGAACAGGGAAGAACAACCTCGTGCGACGAGCAAGCGGCAGGCGAGTGCGGACCCGAGCCGCCTAGGCCAACCGGCTCAAGGTATGCATTTTCTACTTCTTGCATTTCTCCTTTTTTTTATTCTTCCCTTTCTATTTCTTATTCAATTAATGTCTTTTGTAGGGCGCGGTATAGATCTCCGTGAGCGCCTTCGAAGTGCGAGGAATACGGCCGCACGTCGGACTAGGGCAGCCGTGGGCGAGCCTGTTGATGCTGAGGTGGCGCGGAGGGAGGCAATCAGGGCCGGGAAGCGCCCTGCTGACGGAGTCCCTGAAGCGATGGAGCCCCCGCTCCAAAGGAAAAGAGGGGGGATCGTGATTGACGAGCCCGGGCAGACAGAGAGGGTCGGGCCCACGCCACTAGGGCCTCCAGTGCAGACTCCTGCAGGCGGTCCCGAGGACTTTTTCGGATGACCTCGGCCGGGAGGGTCATTTCATTCCCCCGAGCCAAATAAGGGATGAGGCCTATGACGGGATGACTGGGTCACGTCCCCAATGGTTCGTTGAGTTTGTGAGGTGTTCCACGCCCACGGACGAGCAGGTGGAGAACTTGCCTGATGCTGGGTGGGCGGCCAGAGATGTAGCCGCACGGGCGTGGACCACTGGGATCGAACAGTTCTGCTCGGAGATCGACTGGAAGGAGAAGGCCCGATGCGTTATGGGGCATGTTCGGGTGTATTACGGGGATTTTGTGGCACATGATCGGTGGAATGGAGGGGCTAGAAAGGCGCCACCAAGATCTGCAAGAGGCTTACGCCCTTTGTCAAGGGGTGCAGGAGTCTTTGAAGACCCAGGCCGAGGAGGCCGCGACCAGGGCAAACACCGAGAGGGAAGTTGCTGTAAAAGCCGAGGCCGAGCGGGATCAGGCCCGCAAGGCTGGGGAAGAGCTTCGTGCCAAGGTCGTCGAGCTGGAGCGCGCAACCGTTGCCCAGGTAGAAGAGATTGAGAGGCGTGTGGCCGAGGTGCGCAGGGAGGCAGAGGAGGCTGCTCGTAAGCAAGCTGAGGAGGCTCGTATAGATGTCATCCAGGTTTACAAGGACTCCGAGGAGTACGCCTTCATGTTGACTTGCGGTCATGCCACCAGCATTGCAGAAATTCTCGGGGATCTTAAGGCTAGCAAGACCATTGCGCAGCTCGAGGAGGACCTGGCTCTCTTGGATGCCGACCTCGATGCCCTTCGCCCTCGTTTTGCTGAGGCCGCTGGTAACCAAGGTTCGCCTCCCCCAAATGAAGAAGAAGTTGCTTCTAGCGGGCCTGTTGAGATTCCGCCTCCTGCCGAGGCTTGATACTCTTTTACCTTTTCTTGTTTTGGAGGTTTTTTGTATTTGCTCGTAGATAGGCTAGTTGGCTTCGAGCCTTAAAATGTAATGGGCTCCGGCCCCCATTTGTAAGTATTTTTGGTGTTGGAATGGAATTTATTTTTCAGTCGTTTCCGTATGCATTTAAATTCCTGCTAAGTATCGGGCTCGTTTTTCCTTCTTGTTGTATGGCTTTTGCTCTGTCTGCCTTTTTTATTTTTCTAAGCATGGGGCTCGGTCTTTAGTGCCCCAATGGTGCAAGTAGTGGGCTTCAACTGCCTATGCTTGTTTATTAAGTTTTATGCTCGGAACTTAAACCGAGTCTTAGTTTTTTAGGGTAGGTCCGCTTGTTGGGCGAGCCTCCCTTTATTGACGTGCAAAGGACGTACCCAAGACGAGCAGCCGGCGCTCGACTCTTGGCCGAGGCAATTGAAACGGCGCTCAGATCTTAGCCGAGCCAAGAAAAAATTGTTCCCCCTTTGAGAGAGCTCACAGAATATCAGATGAAAGGATAAATCCTCAAATTGCATCTGAATCATAGACTGAGTTTTTATTGATAGTACCTTTTAAGATATATTACATTCCATGGGTGGTCAAACTTCTTCCCACTCAAGTACTCCAACTCATACGCCCCGTTCGACAAGACCTTACTAACCCAAAACGGACCTTCCCAGGTCAGTTTTAGCGGGGTGGGCTCGACTCCTGTTATTCTCTTTAGGACGAGATGGCCGATCTGGAACTTTCTTTCCCTCACTTTTGAGTTGTAGTGCCTCTCACTTCTTTGTTTATATACAACATTTCTCATCTCGGCACTGCACCTTTTCTCCTCCAGTAAGTCCAGCTCGGCTCGGAGCGTGGTATCATTATTTTCCCCAGAAACATTTGCGACTCTAAAGGTAGGGGCTCCGATTTCAACAGGATGAATGCCTCGGTTCCGTAGGCTAAAGAAAAGTGTGTTTCCGTGGACACTCGGTGTGTTGTTCTATATGACCATAGCGCGCGGCGTTCCTCGGGCCAATTGCCTTTAGACTCCTCTAATCTTGCCTTTAAAGTGTACTTGAAGACTTGTTCACCGCCGACCTGCCCGTTAGATGCGGGTGGTATGGGGTCGAGAAATGATTTTTAATATTAAATCCTTCGCAAAAATTTGAAACCTCCTAAGTTATCGAATTGTCTCCCATTATCCGTGACAATTGAGTGCGATATCCCAAATCTGCGGATAATGAACTTCCATACGAAATTAACGATCTTCTCCTCGTCTATCTTTGCTAGAGGTTCGCACCGCCCATTTTGTGAAATAATCCACTGCCACAATGGCATACCTCACGCCCTTTGCCAGGTGGGAGTGGTCCAATGAGGTCCATTCCCCATTTGTCAAACGGCCAAGGACTAAATATGGAGGTAAGTTGCTCAGGGTGGTACCTGACTTAGGGTGCATATCTTTGACACCTTTCACATTTCTTTACTAGGTCGGTCGCGTCCTTTTCAAGACGACGGCCGCAGTATCCTTGTCGTATTAACTTGTACGCCGTGGTTTGGCCCCTGCCGTGATTTCCGCATATTCCCTCGTGTACCTCTCGAGTGCACAATCTGCATCTAGTTCGGATAGGCACCGAAGGAGTGGGACAAAATACCCACGTTTATACAGGATGTCGGCCCAAAGAAACCGAGCCGCTGAGTGCGCGGTGTTCGTGCTTCAATCTTATTTTCTGGTTGAACTCCTTTCTCCAAATATCTTTGGACGATAGGGTCATCCAGTCGGCTCGGTGGCTTCATTAGCATGTATCTTCTTTGTGTTAAGCGACGGGGTGGACAGTTGAGTAACCGTCACATCTGCAATCGCCTCGGTTCCTGGACTGGAGGCTAACCGAGCTAAAGCATCTGCTTGCATATTTTCTGTTCGAGGAATATGCACAATTTCCGTTTTAAAATGTGATAATTTTTCCTTGACCAAGTCCAGGATGTCGAGCAATTTTACGCTCCTTCGCCTCGTATTCTCCGTTGATCGATGGACGACTAACTCGTGAATCGCCGTGTACCAACAAATTTGAGTCCCATCGATGCCGCCACTTCTAGTCCCGCCAGAATTGTAAGTCCAAGCGGCTACGATAATCTAGAGGGGGGGTGAATAGATTATCTCCATCTTTTCGATTTATCTCTCTTTTTCGAATTGAATGCTCAAAGACAAATATAAAGGTGCGGAATGTAAGCAACACGCGTCGATTTAAAGAGGTTCAACCCACCTAGGGCCTAATCCTCTACCACCCCAGTATATCCGGGATGGATTTCGAAAAGAGAAAAAGATTTTATTAATAATTACCAAAATTATTACAACAAAATCTTACACCAACACCTTGAAGAGCACCACACTCTTCTTCAACACCACCTTTGAGATTACCACAATCTCACTTGAAGATTACCACAATCTCCAAACGGCACCTTGTGAAGATTACCACAATCTTCACCCTTGAAGAGCACCACACTCTTCAACACCTCAACAAGAAGATTACCACAATCTTCTTACACCTAACACCTAGTTCACCCAAGTGTGTTCTTACCACAAGAACACTCACAAGGATATCTTGTGTTTGAATGACGACCACAAATTCAAGATTACAACTCGATAATTGATAATACAATAGAGTGCAAGTGTAATCAAGAATAGCCTAGACCTCAAAGATGTGAAAGTGATAAGCTAGGCAAATTTACAACAAGAATAATAACAATGAAAGACCAAGTGTTTGCTTGAAGTGTATCTTGTTGTGTTGTATCTCAATTGTTGTTTTTGGTTGCTCCAAAACTTCCTCTATTTATAGGAGATGATTGATCAAGCATAGGCTACTCTTGGGGATTGAAAATCTACAGAAAAATACAATTAAAATCAAGAATATAGTCATAGAAATCAATCCCACAATTTAAGGAAATGTGTCTCACAAACGGTCATATTTTTTGTCATTCAATACACGACGACTCGGGTCGCACGAAATAAGAGAAAATGAGAACACTTTAAAAATTACAACAGGCGGCCGGTCGACGTAGGCTTCGACCGGTCGACCATGTCTCAACCGGTCCCCCTAACCAAAAATACGAAGGGGTTAAGTCTGTTTCAACAATGAAACTTGCAGTGCCGGTCGACCGGATGCACGGCCGACCTGCTTGTTTTTCCTTCCGTCTCATTTTCTGTTTCTAAAAACATCTTGGTACGGGTTGCCCTATAGGGCGGCCAGTCGACCACGAGACAAATGTTGTCCATTTTTGTCGAAAATAAAACCCAAGAAATACTCCTAAAATTTAGTAAAAACATTTTAAACCAATCGAGAGTATTTAGACAACATTTAGGAACCTTGTTTAGGAGTGAAAAAATCCATTGATATAAAATCATTAAAAGTGTTGTCCATTATTATCAAAAATAAACTTGAGGAAATACTCCGAAAAATATTAAAAACATTTTAAATCATTTAGGAGTATTTGGACAACCTTTAAAAGCATTGTTTTGGTGACAAAATAAAATCATCAAAATTAAGATAAAAACATGTATCAAACAGTCTTGTATCAAACAATCTCCCCCTTTTTGATGATTACAAACCAAAACAATTTTTACACAAACTAAGAGAGCAATTTTAGAAATGATTTTCCGGTAAAAACATTTGACCGTTTGGAAGCAACCAAAATTTCCAAAAATATTAAAGCAACCAAGTAGGGAGTAAAGCTCCCCTATCAACAAGCATATCAATAATAATGTAAAAGCAATTTTCCATAAGCTAAAAGCTTTGGCTTTTACAATTTGTTTTAAGAGCTTATAAGCTCCCCTGTCACAAAACATCATTAATCAATTTTATAAGTCCATCAAGCAACAATTGGACTAAGAACAAATCACAACTTATGGCTTTTATGAGCCATAGCTTATAGCTTTTATGACAAGCTTTTATTAGCTTCTTTGAGCTAACGAGCCATTTTCTGTTTCTCCCCTTTGGAATCATCAAAAAGAATGTTAGGATGATAAAAACATCATACAAGTATATCAAAGTGCGCCAAAGAGACAATTTATCAACCATTCGGGAGATAAACATAAATCCGAAAAAAAATGGGAGAAATGTATCATTAGATATCCATAAGCTCGTTTAAGAGTCAAGACATGATCTCAATGAGTATATAAGACTTTTGGAAGCGAGAGAGTCATGTAGAAGTTGAAATTTTCATTGTGACATTTCATCGAACACATTGTGGGCGTGAAAAATAAAAGGAGTTGTATATAGCCTTTGTAAATGGTTCAATCCAAAAATTTTCATATCATCAATCAACCTCATTTCAAAGCAAAAAAAATCATATGCACCATATGCAACAATTTGTTCATCAATTAAGAAGCTCAAAGTAGATTCTCAAGGGTTCAACCCAATTGAGATAAGCTAAGAATGATCAAGGCATTACAAATGCCAACAATTAGAGCATCCATCAAGTAATAAGTCATGCTTTCAACAATACATGGATCAAATGTCCCAACATATCCAACTAAGCATAATGATCAAAGCAATAAAAGAAGCACTTTTACCATCAAGTACTTCATACCAATTATCAAACAATGCTTTAGAGTATTTTTACCATCAAATACTCCATCAAAGTCATGATCATTCACAAGTCATTATCAACTTGCAATTTTAACCCTTTAAGAAAAACAAGCAAATATCATTAGTACAAATGAGTTTTACAAAAGTTCATCAAAAATACAAAACATCATTAATGAAAATGCTAGAAAGTAAAGGGGTGGGGGTATCATTCCTCATCCGAGGAGAAGCAAGATCCGGGAATAAAATCCTTGATAAATTTCTTCAATTTGCCGATAGACTTTTGCATTTTGGAGGTCTTTTGCTCCAAAGCCTCATATCTCGTCTCATGAAAAGTCCTCATCTCATCAAATTCGGCTTGAGTATACCTCCTAGGCGGTTGAGCACCGGTGTTGCCCTCCCGGATTGCTCGGTTCACCCTCTTCCGCCAATCTTGCGGCCTCGGTGTCATCAAAGTAGTCATTAGGATCGGGGGACTCTTGACCTCTTCCTCTAGCCATTTTGGTTGGTGGGATGTCCATATTCTTGCGCATCGTGACTATTTGGGAGATATTATCAATGTCGAAGTCATTTTGAAAAACTTCGAGTTAAACTCCGACGAAGGAAGTCCCGATTGAATAAGAAGTTTACAAATCCAATTTCCCATAACCAACTTCTTATTACCTTGAGTAATGGACTCGATTAGACATTGAATAAGTATGGCACCAAAGTTAAGTGGTTCCCTCCTAGCAATCTTATAAGTCAAAAATAATCCATATTGCTAGGCATCTTTCCCGACTTACCACAAATGCAATATGCGACAATGACCGATAAAATACGATGCTCAAGTGTCATTGCCAACAAAGAGTACTTTGGCCATACTCCCAAATACGTCTTCACTTCTTTCATTGACACCCCAACATTTCATCATTCCAAGTCCCACAAGAGAAATAATCCCAACCACCTTCTCTAACACATAAAAACCGCAAATATCATTGGGAGTCCATCTAAAATGACGTCCCCTTATAAAAGAATTAACGGCAATCGGCTTTCTTTCATTATCATATTGCACCCACATATTAGCATAAAAATGTTGGATAATATCATCATCATACAAAACATAAGCATGCTCCCATAGATACATCCAACCTTGTTCCTCAAAAATCCCTAATGGTGGGATACTCATTTGTAAATGAGCTAAAACGACACATTTTAGTCCGAGCAATAGATTTACCTCCCATCCCGAATCCTCATAGTACCATTCCGCATACTTATTGATGAAATTAAGAGCATTGCGAGAATTTGGAGCTTGAGTAACAAAAGATTTTTACCTTTCGCCCAACGGCAATTTTCGAGCGAAATTGTTCCGCGAAGCTTCGGTAATTTGGGCCCGAGAGAGAATGGGATTTTGAACATCATCACCTTCTTGGGCCACGTTTCTTTGAGTGGCTCGAATATCCCTTTGTTCGGCTTCGTCTCGCCGATTTCTCAAGTACCCTCTCCGCCCTTTCTTCTCTTAGAAGTGGGATTTTGATCGGTAGAATTTCTTGGAGGAGCCATATATGTAAGATTCTTGTGAAAATAAGACGATTAGCAACAAGAATCGTGAAAATGATGAAGAATTGAAGATTTTGAAGAAAAGGGGAAAAAAATCGTTGGTATAGGGTTTTAAGAATTGCTGCGTCTGTTTAAAGAAACGAAGACAGACGATTTTAACCAAGGAAAAATAGCCTGGCGACGCCAGTCCGAGGTGGTGGGCGACCGGTCGAGGTGCGGGCGACCGGTCGCCCCGCTGACCGTCCCAAAGGCAATTTTCTTTCACGCAATTTTCCAAAATTCGATTTTTCACCCCAAAAGTTTTAAAACTATACAAAAATATAAGTTTGGACTATATCCAACAAATATGGGTTTCGGAAGACATATAAACGATAAAATCGAGACTTAACAAGTAGTGCCCTTTTTAAAGAAAGTATTTGCCAAAAATCATTTAGGGGCACTTAAGGGGTTAAAATGAAATATCTTGAAAGATATGTGCATAAGCATAATATCGAGATTAAAGAAAAATACGAGTAGACATACCTCGATGGTTTAAGAAACTTGATGACGTAATAGCCAATGAGTATGAAATATGTATCCTACACAATTCTTAGACAAAATTTGCATAGAAAATACAAGTGTAGGCAAGTAATATGAGATATCAAAAGAGCTTATGCTATAAGATTTCATAAGAGATAATAAGCCACATAAGTCTAATAAAATGCTCAAGAGTTTTAGAAAATCATGCAAGGTCTCCTTTTTTTTTTTTAAAAAAAAAAAAAATTGAAACTCATGAATATATAAGAGACCTATTTTAAAAATAAATACTTGAAGATTCATTTTGCAATTAAGACACAATTAAAAGTATGCATAGATTTAAAGATAAAAAGCATATACAAATGGGGGATACGGTTTACCAATTACGCCCGTTTCCATGGGTTGTGTCTTTCCCATTGTTGATGATATCTTCCCATTGAGAAGTCACTTTGTTGATGATGACTTCTCCATTTCCAAGATTGGTTACCTTCCCATGGTTGATGGTTTCTTATTCTTTGAAAATCATCTTGTTGATGATGTCTTTGCCATTTCAAGGATTGTGTTCTTCCCATTTTTGATTATACGCTCTTCTTGGAGATTGGCTTTGTTGAGAGTAGTTTCTCCTTCTTTGATCAAATGAAACGTTCATTTGATGTTTTCTTGGTGGCATGAATTTTCTCCGATTTTTGCTTTGTTGGGTACCTAATAGCACATTGTTTTGTGGTACCCTCATGTGTTTGGGTCCTTTAAGATTAGCTTTGAGACTTTTAGGTCTCCAACAATATTTAGAGCTATTTCTAGCCCGACAAGAATTAGCCGTATGACCCTTTTGCCACAATAAAAACAAGTAATAATTCTAGAAGCATAATGACCAATATGCATAGTGACTTGATCCTTTTTCATATGATTAACAACATTAGGCTTATGATCAAGTCCTTTATCACAATTATGAATATCAACAATATTGGACATTTTATTGGTACTCAAGTTGGATTTTAATAAATCTTTTTTCATACAATCAATATTCTCAACAAGAGTACTATTTTCTTTTTCAAGGTTTCTAATCTTGTCAAGTGTGGTGGTGTGAGCACATGATAGTGATTCATAAGAAGTAAATAAACTATCCTTATCATTTTTCAAAATATTGAATTCCTTTTTCAAATTTTTGTATCTAACGAGTAAGCTTTGGAATTCATTTTGAAGTTCATCATAATCATTTTGTAAATCACTATAGTTATTTTGAATGACTATATCATAGGAAGTAGAGGGTTTAAGACATACCTCATTTTCTTCATTGATGCCCATAAAACAATATTCAACTTCTTCATAATTGGAAGTTGTAGGAGGCTTATTCCTTAGATTTGAGCTTGTATGGTCTTGAGAAGTAGATGCCTTTGTTTGACTCCTTTCATTTTCAAATACTCCATAGATGGCTTCTAATTTTTTCCATACTTCATGTGCCGACTTTATTCCTACAATATGTTCATATTCTAAATTAGTAAATGAACAATACAAAATATTTAAAGCCTTACCGTTTAAGGAGATGATTTTCTTTTCTTCATCATTGAGCTTTTTGAAGCCTTTTGAGGTGTGTGGTGTATCTTTCGTCGAATGGATTCTCCATTAATGTCGGTGTTCCAAATGTCGAACCCGCAACCTTGTAGATAGCATTCCATTCTTTCTTTCCAAAAATTAAAATTCTTGGAATCAAATAGTGGTGGCTTGGTGGTGGAGGTGCGGGATAGATGAGCTTCGTTCGTAGCCGATCGATCGTTTCTCTTCACTCGCGATGTGAAACGAGCTTGCCAAAGAGTTTGGCTTTGATACCACTTGTAAGTCAAGCGCTACGATAATCTAGAGGGGGTGAATAGATTATCTCCATCTTTTCGATTTATCTCTCTTTTTCGAATTGAATGCTCAAAGACAAATATAAAGGTGCGGAATGTAAGCAACACGCGTCGATTTAAAGAGGTTCAACCCACCTAGGGCCTAATCCTCTACCACCCCAGTATATCCGGGATGGATTTCGAAAAGAAAAAGATTTTATTAATAATTACCAAAATTATTACAACAAAATCTTACACCAACACCTTGAAGAGCACCACACTCTTCTTCAACACCACCTTTGAGATTACCACAATCTCACTTGAAGATTACCACAATCTCCAAACGGCACCTTGTGAAGATTACCACAATCTTCACCCTTGAAGAAGCACCACACTCTTCAACACCTCAACAAGAAGATTACCACAATCTTCTTACACCTAACACCTAGTTCACCCAAGTGTGTTCTTACCACAAGAACACTCACAAGGATATCTTGTGTTTGAATGACGACCACAAATTCAAGATTACAACTCGATAATTGATAATACAATAGAGTGCAAGTGTAATCAAGAATAGCCTAGACCTCAAAGATGTGAAAGTGATAAGCTAGGCAAATTTACAACAAGAATAATAACAATGAAAGACCAAGTGTTTGCTTGAAGTGTATCTTGTTGTGTTGTATCTCAATTGTTGTTTTTGGTTGCTCCAAAACTTCCTCTATTTATAGGAGATGATTGATCAAGCATAGGCTACTCTTGGGGATTGAAAATCTACAGAAAAATACAATTAAAATCAAGAATATAGTTGTTAGAAATCAATCCCACAATTTAAGGAAATGTGTCTCGTCAAACGGTCATATTTTTGTCATTCAATACACAGATGCACGGCCGCACGAAATAAGAGAAAATGAGAACACTTTAAAAATTACAACAGGCGGCCGGCCGACGTAGGCTTCGACCGGTCGACCCCTGCCTCAACCGGTCCCCTAACCAAAAATACGAAGGGGTTAAGTCCTGTTTCAACAATGAAACTTGCAGTACTTGGCGACATTTGAGGCGACGGCGACCGGACCGGCGACGCCGAGCGACGGCGGCCGACCGCTTGTTTTTCCTTCCATCTCATTTTCTGCTTCTAAAAACATCTTCAGTACGGGTTGCCCTATAGAGGCGGCCGACCGACACGAGCAGAAATGTTGTCCAATTTTTGTCGAAAATAAAACCCAAGAAATACTCCGAAAATTTAGTAAAAACATTTTAAACCAATCGAGAGTATTTAGACAACATTTAGGAACCTTGTTTAGGAGTGAAAAAATCCATTGATATAAAATCATTAAAAGTGTTGTCCATTATTATCAAAAATAAACTTGAGGAAATACTCCAAAATATTAAAAACATTTTAAATCATTTAGGAGTATTTGGACAACCTTTAAAAGCATTGTTTTGGTGACAAAATAAAATCATCAAAATTAAGATAAAAACATGTATCAAACAATCTTGTATCAAACAGAATGCTTCGTATTCTCGCTTCGTTGTTGGTCGCTAGAACTGAACCGCACGGCCGAAAGCAAAGAGCACTTATGGTTTGGATCGATTATCACGATCCCGCCCCTGCCGGCCTGCGGTGGAGGATCCATCGACGAACAACTTCCATTCTTGATCTTCAACCACCGCAGCTGGATGGAGGGTGTAAACTCGACTATGAAGTCCGCTAAGGCTTGTCCCTTGATGGATGTGCGTGGTTCGTACAGAATGTTGAACTGGTTGAGCTCGACGGCCCACTTGATCATCCGTCCCGAGGTATCCGGTCGGTGTAACACTTGTTTTAATGGATAATTGGTTAAGACCACGATCTTGTGCTCCGGAAATACGGACAAAGTTTCCGAAATAAACGACTATGGAGTAGCCGCTTTCTCCATAGGCGGGTATCGAAGCTCGGCGTCTTGTAGTGCTTGACTCGTATAATAAATGGGATGTTGGATAGAGTTATCCAACCTGATCAGTACCGAGCTGACGGCATATTCAGAAATCACCAAATATAAGTATAAGTCTTCCCTCCGAGTAGGTTTTTGTAGCAAAAGTATGGAGGCCAAATGTTGTTTGAGTGACTCAAAGGCAAGTTGCGCTTGCTCGGTCCATTCAAAGTTCTTATTTTTCTTTATAATTTCAAAGAAGGGTTTGCACTTGTCTGTGGACCGTGAAACAAATCGGTTAAGAGCGGCTATGTTTGAAATCCTTATCAGCAAGATTCACTTTTGATTTTTGTACAATATTTCTACATCTTGTGATCCTCTTTTTGTAGACAAAAGTGAAGAAGGAGGAGCCTATGTTGGAGATCCAATCTTGAAGACTCTCCTATAAATAGAGGATGAATTGAAGACACAAACACACAACACATACAAGCAAATACACAACAAGAAATCTGAAAATTCTCCAAGCCTTCATTTTTATACTCTTGCTGTAATAGCCTAGTTCTTGCACTTGCACAATCTTGAGGTCTAGGCTTTTCATTCTTGATTACACTTGCACTCAAAGTTTGTATACTTCATTTATTGAGTTGTAATCTTGAATTTTTCTATCATCCAAAACAAGATATCCTTGTTAGTGTTCTTGTGGTAAGAACACACTTGGATGATCTTAGGTGTTGAGGAGTCTGGTACTCTTCATAGGTGTTGAAGGAAGATTGTGGTAATCTCCTTGAAGGTGTTGTAAGAAGATTGTGGTAATCTTCAAAGGTGGTGTTGTATTAAATGTGGTAATTAATGAAATCTTTTTTTCTTTTTGAAATCCACTTGGATATACCGGGTGGTAGTAGATTAGGCCCTAGGTGGGTTGAACTACTATAAATCATCGAGTGTTGTTTAATTTCCGCTTTTACATTCTTATCAATTACTTGTTCATTCGAAAAAGAGGGCAATTTGTAAAAATCGGCATAATCTATTTACCCCCTCTAGATTATCGTAGCCACTTGGACTAACAAGTGGTATCAAAGCCAAACTATTTGGCTAAGCTCGTTCCGAGTAAAGAGGAAAGATCCATGGCTACGAACGAAAGCTACCTCACCACCGGCACCTCCACCAATAAGCCACCACTATTCGACGCCAACAACTACGCATTTTGGAAAGACCGCATGAAGTGCTTTTTACAAGGGTGCGGATTTGATATTTGGAATGTGGTCATTGAAGGAGTTGCTCAACCAACTACAAAATTGGAGGATGGTACCACGACTCCCAAGCCATTCAAGGAGTTCGATGAAAATGACAAGAAGGCTTTCTCTCTAAACGGTAAGGCCTTAAATATTTTACATTGCTCTCTTACCGCCACCGAATATAATCGCATAAGAGGCATACGGTCGGCACATGAAGTTTGGGAAAAATTAGAAACCATCTATGAGGGCACAAAGAAAGTGAAGCAAACAAGAAAAACAATGCTTGTGAAAGACTTTGAAAATTTCAATATTTTGATGGTGAAAGCATATCAAAAATGGTGGAAAGGCTTGACAACATTGTCAATCCTCTTGTGGCTCTTGGAAAGGTCATCTCCGAAGAAGACACGGTGGCCAAGGTATTGAACGCCCTTCTCGGCTCATAGTCCGAAAAGGTGACGACAATCACGGAAGCTCAAAATCTTGAAACTCTCAAGTTCGATGAGCTCATTGGAAATCTCCTCATTTATGAAGTATATCTCAAGGAGAGGAAAAATTCTCAACCATCCACCTCTAAACCGGGTACGCAAAATATTATTAAAGGCTTAGCATCTTCTTCTAATAATGTTTATTATGCTAGTGATGAGGATGATGAAGAAACGGCGACTCTTGTTAGAAAATTTGCAAAATTTGTAAACAAAAATAAAGCAAGAAAGCCAAGAGATAATTCTTGTTTCAAATGCGGAAAATCCGGGTAGTACATAGCCGATTGCCCGAAATTAGCGGAAGAGGAACAAGAGAAGAAAAAGCCTTTTCCGAAAAAGAAGGCGTTAAATGCGGACGTCAAAACTTGGGATGAATTACTTGAAACAACCGACGCGAGAAGGAGAATCCAAACATGGTCTTATGGCCATAGACGATGAAAATACCGAGGTACGCTCTAATACTTCATCTTCTTCCATAGTTGATGAATTACAATGTGATTTTGATGAATTGCAAAATGAGTTTCAAAATTTGATTGTTAAATACAAAAATTTGAAAAAGGAGCATAAAGAGCTTAAACTAGAAAAAGATAAATTATTTACTTCTTATGATTCTCTTGATAAGGCTCATGTTATTACTCTTACTATGGTCCGTACTCTTGAAACCGAAAAACAAACGCTCACAAATGATATTGAAAATTTGAAAAAGGATGTGCATCGATTCAATTTAAGTACGGATAAAGTCACAAAAATTTTAGATGCACAAAGAGGTGAGCATTCTAAATTAGGACTTGGTTACAAACCTTTTCAAAATGCTTCTAAGAAAAATGACCAAGGTCCAACCTTTGTACGTGCTAGTAGTCCTCGTATTATTACTTGTTTTTATTGTGGTAAAAATGGACACTATGCTAGTAATTATAAATTGAAGAATAATTTTAGCTATTATTGGAGACCCAAAGGTCTCAAGGCTAACCCCCATGGACCCCAAAATTATAGGGTACCTAAAAATAATTTCTTTGTAGGTTATAGGGGCTATAACAACAATGAAAGATTCAAAATGGCTCGTGGAAAGCGGATGTTCACGCCATATGACCGGAAAGAGATAACTTTTTACCAACATCAAGCTCCAAGAAGAGGGTATGGTCATGTTCGGCAATGGCAAAGGAAAAATTCTTGGAAATGGAGAAATTGGTAACTCTTCTTTCTCTCTTAGTAATGTTCTTTTAGTAGAAGGGCTTAAGTTTAATTTGATAAGTGTTAGCCAACTTTGTGACTCAAATTATAATGTTGTTTTTAATAAAGAAAATGCCTTATTTCCAAAAATGATAAAATTATTTGTGAAGCAATTAGAAAAGACAATCTTTACAAAATTTGTACAAGTGATTTGGTTAGTCAAAATGTTTCTTGTCTTGTCGCCAATAATGATTTAACTAGTTTATGGCATAGGCGACTTGGACATGTTGGATACAAAAATTTGCAAACTATTTACAAAAACCAACATGTAAAAGGACTACCCAAATTGAATTTTGAAAATCTTGGCTTATGTGACACTTGTCAAAAGAACAAATTAGTTAAGAGTAGTTTTAAGCCCAAAATGAAATTTCCACTACCAAACCCTTACAAATGCTTCATCTTGATTTGTATGGGGATATTGGTACGGCAAGTCTAAGTGGAAAACATTACACTTTTGTTATAGTTGATGATTTTTCTAGATATACTTGGGCTCTATTTCTTGCAAATAAAAGCGATGCCGTTAATGAGTTTGTTAAGTTGTGTAGACTTATTGAGAATGAAAAGGAAGATACTATTAAGTCTATTCGAAGTGATCGAGGTGGAGAATTTGACGGCGAATTTAGAGTCTTTTGTGAAACCAAGGGATATAGTCACAATTTTTCGGCTCCAAGGACACCTCAACAAAATGGAGTAGCCGAAAGGAAGAATCGGACACTTCAAGAAATGAGTTGGTCCATGCTCAATGAATTTTCACTTC
Source organism: Rehmannia glutinosa (assembly GCA_016081115.2). Classification (NCBI taxonomy): domain Eukaryota; kingdom Viridiplantae; phylum Streptophyta; class Magnoliopsida; order Lamiales; family Orobanchaceae; genus Rehmannia; species Rehmannia glutinosa. The sequence continues at coordinate 33,901,112 of CM071927.1, forward strand.
CAAAATATTTTTGGGCCAAAGCCGTAAGTACCGCTTGCTATGTCATTAATCGATTTTATATTCGTCCTAAAATGAATAAAACTCCATATGAGCTTTGGAAAGGAAGAACTCCAAATATTAGTTATTTCAAAATATTTGGATGTAAATGTTTTATTTTGAATACTAAGGATCAATTGGACAAACTTGATCCTAAGGCCGATGAAGGAATATTTATGGGGTATTCAACCAAGAGCAAAGCATATCGGGTTTACAATAAAACTAGTGGAGTTGTTGAAGAATCCATCCATGTCAAATTCAATGAAGCTTCGGGTGTTGAAAGGATACCCAATGATGAAAGTGATGAAGAGGATATTGTTGAACCCATTGTTCAAGATGATACTCAAAATGATCAGCCTTTAAGCTCAAATGTTCCTCAAGAAGATAAAGGTGATACTTCGGATCTTCCCGTAGCATTGAAATTTAAGGGAGATCACCCAAAAGATCTTATTATTGGTGATCCCCTTGATAAAGTAATGACTCGGGGAAAATTTGCCGAGAAAGCTCTTATATCTCAAAAAGAGCCTAAAAATGCTAAGGAAGCTATTGAAGATGAGGATTGGTTTTTAGAAATGCAAGAGGAGTTGAATCAATTTGAAATGAATGATGTATGGGAACTAGTACCTTGTCCTCCATCTCAAATAATTATTGGCACCAAATGGGTATTTCGGAACAAGCTCGATGACCAAGGCAATATTGTTCGAAATAAAGCAAGGTTAGTAGCTCAAGGTTATTGTCAAGAAGAAGATATTGATTATGATGAAACATTTGCACCCGTAGCATGTTTAGAAGCTATTCGACAAAATGTTTCAATGAAAAATTTATCACCTACATGATTCTCTTGATTTGAAAAGTTTTATAAGTTTATAGAGATCATGTTTTATCAATCAAATGAGCTTTTACAAATCAAATGAGCGAATTTATTCCTTTTATTCGGAATTTAAGCTTAAATGTTAAATATGCTCGATAAATTGATTAAATTGCGCACTTTGATATAATTGTATGATGTTTTTATCGTGCTAACATTATTTTTGATGATTCCAAAGGGGGAGAAATAGGAAAAACGCTCATACACTCAAAGAAGCGAACATAAGCTCGCAAGCAAAACTATAAGCTAGAGCTCTTAAAAGCCAAAAGCTATGGATAATACTTAGTCCATGTGATGTATTATGGACTTCTATGCTTGTCTAATGATGTTTTTGTGACAGGGGGAGCTTTTAAGCTCATGAAATTCAAGCTTTTAGCTTGTAGTTGTTTGCTTATACTTATCTTTATTATGCTTGTTGATAGGGGGAGCTTGTGCAAAAATGATTTTGAAAAATCTTTGCTCCTATCCTTGTGTGTTTGTACTTATGATGAATCTTGCTTAAAATGGATTGATGTTTTAGACCGAAAAATTTGTTTTGTTTTAAAATCAACTTCCTAAAATTGTTTTGGTTTGTAATCATCAAAAAGGGGGAGTTTGTTAGATAAATGTTTTTATCAAGATTTTGATGATTATATTTAAATGAGTTTTTATACCAAAACAATGTTTATATATGTTGTCCAAAATACTCCTAAATGTTTTAAAATATTTTTACTAATTTTTGGAGTATTACTTAGAGCTTATTATTCGATAAAAAAATTGGACAACATATTTAATGTTTTTATGTTAATTGGTTTTTACACCAAAACAATGTTTATAAATATTGTCCAAATACTCCCAAGTGATTTAAAATGTGTACTAATTTTTGGAGTATCTCTTGAAGTTTATTTTTGATAAAAATCGGACAATATTTCAAGATTGGAGGTCGACCGGTCGCCCAAAATGTCGACCGGTACCTGAAGAAAGAACACTTGAAACAGAACGTACTGAAGTCAAACAAATGAAGAGGGGGACCGGTCCAGCAGGGGGCCGACCGGTCGCACCCTAGGGCGACCGATCGCAACCCCCCGTCAATCGGTCGACCCCCCCTTCGACCTATACCTAGATCGCACTATCTTTTTCAAACGTTCGAAATCTTAAACAGGGCAACCGGTCGCCCTATGTTATTTTGTGACAGCAAAATCATGCTGTTTGAAATCCTTATCAGCAAGATTCACTTTTGATTTTTGTACAATATTTCTACATCTTGTGATCCTCTTTTTGTAGACAAAAGTGAAGAAGGAGGAGCCTATGTTGGAGATCCAATCTTGAAGACTCTCCTATAAATAGAGGATGAATTGAAGACACAAACACACAACACATACAAGTAAATACACAACCGTAAATCTGAAAATTCTCCAAGCCTTCATTTTTATACTCTTAGTTGTAATAGCCTAGTTCTTGCACTTGCACAATCTTGAGGTCTAGGCTTTTCATTCTTGATTACACTTGCACTCAAAGTTTGTATACTTCATTTATTGAGTTGTAATCTTGAATTTTTCTATCATCCAAAACAAGATATCCTTGTTAATGTTCTTGTGGTAAGAACACACTTGAGTGATCTTAGGTGTTGAAGAGTGTGGTACTCTTCATAGGTGTTGAAGGAAGATTGTGGTAATCTCCTTGAAGGTGTTGTAAGAAGATTGTGGTAATCTTCAAAGGTGGTGTTGTATTAATTGTGGTAATTAATAAAATCTTTTTTTCTTTTTGAAATCCACTTCGGATATACCGGGGTGGTAGTAGATTAGGCCCTAGGTGGGTTGAACTACTATAAATCATCGAGTGTTGTTTAATTTCCGCTTTTACATTCTTTTCAATTACTTGTTCATTCGAAAAAAAGGGCGATTTGCAAATAATCGGCATAATCTATTCACCCCCCTCTAGATTATCGTAGCCACTTGGACTAACATCAAGATCAATAATGACTTTTATTTTATCTGGGTTGGCTTCGATCCCCCTTTGGCTAACCATATATTCCAAAAATTTACCCGAGCCGACCCCAAAAGTGCATTTTTTCAGATTTAACATCATCTTATACTATCTCAAAACAACAAATATTTTATTAAGATCATTAAGATGATCAGATATATACAAGGATTTCACCAACATATCATCAATATATACTTCCATGGTACGACCTATCATTTTCTCAAACATTTTGTTGACTAACCTTTGGTAGGTCGCACCAGCGTTCTTCAACCCAAAGGGCATCATCTTATAGCAGTAGATACCGCGAGCAGAGAAGAACGATGTATTTTCTTCATCGTCCAGATGCATTCGTATTTGGTTGTAACCTGAGTATGCGTCCATAAAGCTCATCAACTCATGTCCGGCCGTGGCATCTACCATATAATCAATATTAGGCAATGGATAACTGTCCTTAGGGCACGCCTTATTGAGGTGGGTGAAATCCACGCAAAGGCGCCATTGGCCGTTGCTTTTCTTTACTAACACAGGGTTGGCTACCCATCGGGGGTAGAGAGCCTCCCTGATGAATTGATTGTCAAGCAACTTATTAACCTCGGCTTCCAGGGCGACCTGCCTATCAGGGCCGAGCTTGTGCCTTTTTTGGATGATTGGGCGGAATGTCGGTCGATGTTGAGGCGATGGCGGCATGCTTGGGGTCGATCCCTGGCATGTCGAGAATGAGTCCATGCAAAGACGCCGAGATTATTTTTCGAAAATTTGATCGCTTAACGTCTGAAATGGCTCTTGGAGGTCGTGGCCAATGCGTAATTGGCGTCCTCCATTCTGCCTTCCAACGTCGACCGTGTCGACCTGCTCAACAGTTCCGCATGCTTTCTTTTTTTGCTTTGCCCCTCTTTTTTCTGTAGGGGCGGTTCATCTTGAGTTGCCGGTTCGTCTCCCGGCTCCACCTACCTGGATCATCCTCCGAAATAACCTTTGTCTCCCGCTCGGGCTCGTTCTCTTCTCTTGGGTCGTCTTTTACCGTCCCACTAGTTTCTCCTTGTTCTATCACATTAATCTCCACTGGTCGAAGTTTGAGAGAGCACTCCCATGACTCCCTCTTGTTCCCCTTATGTATGGCTTCTCCGTCAGGCGTTGGGAACTTCATGCAAAAATGATATATTGAAACGGCCGCTTTTAAATGATAAAACAACGACCTTCCAATAATAGCATTATACTCCGAGTCAGCATTGATTATTTTAAATGTGGTGATGACGGTTCGCTTATGCGGCCCCTGTCCCATTTGGATGGGCAGGTCAACTTCCCAGAGCGGGATTATTCTTCCTCCTTCGAAGCCCAGAATACTGTCATTACATGGATGAATATAACTATCATCCACGTTTAACCTCCTAAAAGCTCGAACATAGATCACCGATGAGTAACTCCCCGAGTCGATTAAAATCATATGGACTGGGATGCCCAGGATCGGTGCAGTGATGACCAGGGGGTCGGAGTGTGGGTGGACCACATGATCGGCGTCAACGTCCGAAAAGATGAAACGGCCTGTTGGTTGGCCTTCTCTGATCTCGGCCACCCGGACTTGTCTTTCCGCATGGGCGGCCTGCCTAATATCTGCTTTCCTCTTCCGATTCGAGCGGCTATCCTCAGTCGCATTAGTATTGATTCTATTTACACCAGACATCATTAGGATCTCCTTACCTTGATTTTCATTTGGCAGCAATGGTAAGGGAGTTGGATTCACCAACCGCTCCGGGTTTACACCTGGAGTAAGTGCCGGTGGGGGCGGTAACTCATGGACGTATCTTCTCAAATCGCCCTTCTAAATGATGCGCATGATTTCCTAATGAGGTCCCGACATTCATTGGTATCATGACCTATTGATTTATGATAGGCACAATACCGCGGCATCTAATTTGGCGATTCGAGCCTTAAAGGCCAAGTCGGTGGCAACAAATTAAGACCTCAGTATTTCGTTCCAAATTGCCGAAGGAGTGTGGGTCAAGGTACTCTTCAAAGCAGCAACTTGGGCTCGCACTTCCTGGCGAGCCTTGTATCCAGTGGTCGGGTTTTCCGAGAACGGCCTGAATCCCGACCCCGACCCCGAAGCGGGTTCTTTCTTCCCATCCTTCTTTACGCCCCCAGTCTTCTGTTCGGGGCGTTGACTTGCCATAGCCTCCTCCGCGCAGATTTGGCATTCCACGCGGATCAAATATTCCTGATATGAGGTCGCCCCCGATTCACGGATAGAGTAGTTAAACCACGTCTCGGGGGTGAGACCGGCCATAGCCGCGATCACGATAGCGTCGTCCGACACTGGTTCCATTTTTCTCGGACGTGCTTATTAAACCGAGCGATATAACTTTTTAAGGACTCATTATTCCCCTGTTTGATATTTACAAGAATCCTTCAGGGCAGCTCGGACTTTACAGGTGAGAAAATGTGCAGTGAACGCGGGGGCCAGGTCAGCCCAGGATCGGATGGACCCTTGCGGCAAGGTCCTGAACCAACGATAGGCTCGGTCGCCCAACATCAACGGAAATGCCCTGCAGAGAATGGCATCGCTGGGGCTGTAAAGTTCCATCCACGCTAAGTACTTGTGGATATGCGTTGTGGGGTCGGTCTCACCATTATATAGACCGACCTGGGGGATTTTGAGCTTCGGTGGCAGTGGAGTGGATAGAAGGCTCGCAGCAAAAAGGTGACACAAATGGCGGGTTTGTTACCCGATATGGCCTTTGATATCGGGCCTCTTGGGCCGCCTTCCAGTTCATTCAAACGGCGGCGGAGGCGCAGAATTTCCGCTTCTTGTTCCTCCAACAAACTAGTACCTTGGGTTTGATTGGCCCTAGCTGGCTCTCGCTCGTCCGGAAACCGAAGCCTGGAGCTTATTGATCGAGCCGGGCGAGGAGGATTATCTCCTAGCCGCCATGCAAACACATAGCAAGCGCGCGGTGGCGCACGTTCGGCCGCGATTCCGCCACACGGCTATGTTCCTCGTTATCTTTGCGCGGTCGCCTCCTATCATGGCGACCACGCAGTTCATTGCCGGAACTGGCTTCCTGGCCCTCTTCACGGGGAGGCACACGAACACGGGGGTTAACATTAACGTTTATTGGGGGAATATTTAGCGGGGGGTTAAGCGGCTGAGTATTTACTGGTTGGAGGGGGCACTTGTGAGTTAGTGGTAGCGAGTGTTTGGGAAATTAACTGGTTCATCTGTTGGACAAAAGCGGGGTTGGCTATAAGCTGAGCCAAAGGGAGTAAAGTCGTGCTCCCCGTGCTTGGGGGCACGCTCGTTAAAGTTAGTAGTTTGGCCGGTTTGATTATTCAAAGGTGGATCCTCAGTAGTATGAATGTTTCGAGGTTGCTGACTCATTTTGTTTACTTTGAGGGAATTAAACGCAAGTTTTACCTGACTTTACGTGATTTAGCTTGGAATCTGGACTGGACCTAAATGGACCCTTCTTCTAGCGCCAATTTGTTGACGTGCGTTTCGGTCAACAAGCAAAAGTGCGCGAATATATGCTACGTGGAAATGGAAATAAGCCTTAGTTCAGGGCTAATTCTGCCTCTTTTATATATTGCCGAGCCGAAAGTCCCTGGTCGGTTTTTCTTACGATGTCTTTGGTTACAAATGTTTTTGCTTAGTATTTCCTTCTTTTTTTTTGTCTTTTTCCTAATAAATTAGACCCCTTTTATACTCATCTCATTAGTGGGCTTTTAATATCCACTATTACATTTAGCAACTAAATAATTAAAAAGGACACTTGTCCTTTCTTTGAGCACGCATGTAGGTCAAGTGTTTGCCATTTGTCGATTCATCCGGGTGGCATGATGACAAGTGTCGCTACTCATGTTAATGATATGCTTAACTTTTCTTAATCGGATGGTTATCCTTTAAATTTCCCGCCAAGACCGGGCTTGGGCAACCGAGCTCAATTCATGACATCATCGTGGTCGGTTATTGACATCATCAACTCGTCCGTCTTTGGTCTAGTGGGTCCCATACTCCCATGTGCCGAATGGCCACGTGAACCAAATTGATGCCACTCGGCTGGTGTCATCATGTAGGATGAAGGAACACATTTTTTGTCATTTTCTCAGTATATATACAATCTATGAGCACTTTTCAAACACACATACCCGAAAAACATAAAAAATATCACTTGCATACACACGATTTTATTTTTGCTTTTAAATACATAAAACTAAAACAACACCCATGTATTACACGGCGAAGACAAGATTTTGGGGTCGAAAATTTGTTTGTGATAGTAATAAGAGATCCAAAATACTAAATAGAAATACTAAGAAAATCCAAGACTTAGAAGAGCACTCATGTGTTACACGGAAAAAACAAAATTTTGGTGTCGCAAATTTATTTGTGATAGTTATAAGAGGTTCAAATACTAATCGTTACTAAAAGAGAAAATATTGTCACATATCATCACCTCATTAACTTTGGACATTTGTCAACTTTTCATCCTCTTAATTCCATAAAGCGGCTTCACATTTATCAATGTGACAATCTTATATGCAAAATTAAAAGATAACAAATTTAATCAAAATTTTAAAAGATAAAATATAATAAAAATAAAGAATTTGCCCACAATTAGTGTGGAAAAGTCGATCTTGATCAAATCTATCCGAAGATATTTTTATTGATAAATACACTATTAATTCACAATATATAATTTTGAATTTAAAATATAATAAATTTAAGAGATAAAAAAACAATCATAAAATCAAGAATTTTATATACACTATCTTTTAAATTTGTGACACTAAATTTTTTTATCTTTGGATAAATCCCGTAATACACGGGTGTTATTCTAGTTAGAAATACTAAAAAGAAATCCAAGATTTAGAAGAGCACCCGTGTGTTACACATGATTCGCCAAAAGACAAAATTTGGAGTCAAAAATTTGTCCTGATAGTTATAGGAGATCCAAAATCTAATCTATCTAATCTAATCTAATCTAATCTAAATCTATCTAATCTAATCTAAATCTAAATCTAAATCTAAATGCCTTTAAATACACGAATATTTCTGCCAAAATTTGGATTACCTAATATACCCTCGATATCGAAAAGGCATGTATAGTAGCTAAAAGGCCCCTTCGATATCGAAAAGGCATGTATATAGCAGCTAAAAGGCCTTTCACTATATTAATTACGAGTGACCTAATACAAAAGCGTGACCTAATAGAAAACTCAACGGGCGTCTCTTTAGTTGAGAAATTCTCCTGCGTGCCTCACTTCTCAGCGAGGGATACCTTCTTCACTGCCTATTCTTCTTGGCAACAATAGGGAACTGAAACCCTCACACTTTCTTCGGGAACAAATTAGCTAACAACAGATTCTCCCATCTTCTACATGTCGAGGGATTGGATTTCCATCTCATATACTAAGGTGATAATTTTGAATTCAACAACACCAATTCTATTCGACTTTGGTTTTTAAGTTTGGAATTTAAATTGAAACTCTGGTGATTTTCCTTAATTCTTACCCAGATATTCTTTCATTTTCTTCGAATTTCGATGTTTTAATTATTTACTCATAATTTTTACTTCAACTGGTTGATTTACTCTGGTAATTTTCCTTAATTCATTAACACAGTAAGGAATGAAAGAACCAACATGGGACCCTAACCTTCCTCCAATTTTCTTAAGGATCTACCTTCGGGTTAGAAGAGTCGCCTAATTGATCGGGTTTCTTATATCGGTGGCCTTCCTTCGATTTTCTAAAGTGATATCCTCGGGTTATAAGAGTCGGCCTAATTGATCGGTTTCTCATATCGTATGATATTGGTCGATACCATTTCAATTTGCTCAAATTTGACTCCGCTTTCAATCTATTCGTACTAATATCCAACAATTTGCATTTTCCAATGGTATTTTCATATTACACGTGTCAATTCAATTGCCTATAGGTTTGTTCCACATTCACATTACGCAACGACAAAATTGGAGTTTTTCGATTTCAAACCCGAATCGAATTTGCATTTTCTTCTGGACATATTGATTTCGGTCTTGTGTTTTTTGCACTATTATTTCTTAACCGCTTTTCTTCAAAATGGTTTGTATTGATTTGCTTTAATTTGGCAAAATTAGACTTCATAATAATAGAGTATATTCTCTCTGTTAGTCAGTTGAACCAGATTCATTACATGAGAGTTAGATTAGTTAGAAGTTTGTTACTTAATTAGTTGGCCTTAACCGCTTGAGATTAGTTACATAAACCTGTATAAATATCACCTATATGTATAAACATGGACGATTCAATTTTGTGTTTTTGGAACGTAAGAGGTTTCTTTATGTTTTACATGGTTGGTGTTCGGGTGGGTGCTTCATGTAGAATTAAACCCTCTGAGCTTTATTTAACTTTTGTATTTAATCTCAATGCATCTCATGCTAGCTTGTGAAATAAACCCTCTGACCCGTTTAGTCCGAAGCCCGCTAGGGTTAGGGTTAAGTTCGCACTATGCTAGCCCGTTTAATAGTAGTCCGTTTAGCCTGAAGCCCGTTAGAGCTGGCCCTATAGGGCTAGGGCCAGCCCATTTAACATTTATATGATTATAGATGGCCAGAAGTTGGAATTGGTATAATTAGGACACAAGTGAAAAATTATTTTTTGTAAAGAATTAAGAGCTCCATTGCTTTTAAGGAATTATGATGTATTTTTTTGTGCCATTCTTTCTCTCATTCTTGTTTATTTTTCTTTATGTATTTAGATAAAAGTCAATCAAAACATATCGGTCAAAGTCGAAGACAAATAGATATTACCAACAGATGAAAATAATTGCAAGAAGGTTAATTTGAGTACATTGAAGAACAAGGCTCAAGCTCAATGATAGCTTCTTGGCAGAGGAAAATGTGAATTTGATTGATTGCATTTTGGATCGTCCTTTATTCATTTTTCCCATTTACAATTATCTTTTCAATTTGACCAGCTTGAATGAATTAGATTTTTGTGCACTCTATATTTATGATTGAGTTTCTATATATACAATTTCATTAAAATTTTATTTATGATTCTATATCGATAGAGATAATAAACATACTACACTATTTATTTCACAATTAAATATTTGATGTCTATTGTGAATGAGATTGTTTTTTAATTAATGTTCTAAGTGGCTGATCGATGTATAAATATTTGGACCCTAAATGTGGTGCTTTAGTTAATGGGAGGACATTCTGAAAAAAATATGTACGTTTCTGTATTGATAAATAATGGAATGTGCAATGTAACAATGGTTACTCGCCGAGTTTTACTTTATATATAGAGCAAAACTCATTTTCAAATCTAAACAATGAGAAAGTCAACAATCTTCTCTACGTAACAATATTTTCTTGGGAACTTGTGCTTCCAGTTATTAAGTGTCTCATAGTTGTAGTTCAAAGGTTTGTATCTTCTAAGAAATCATGTTCCTTCTGTTGGCTAATTTAACAGATAATTGCAAACACTCAATTTCTAGGAAAAAGAATTGTGAAGTCCATTATCTTCAAAATTAATATGTCAAATTAGTCCAACTAAAAACGAAAGATAGTTCCAAAACAATGCAAGAAATATTGTGTATAATATGTATAAAATACAATATAATAACAAACAAATGATACTATCATATAATATAATATAAAATATACCCATATATAGATTAAGAGGTAATATATAAATCTCTTTTGGCAAGATTTTTTTTTTGTCCTTTTAGACGATCAACCTGGAGATTTAGTCCTCGCTTTTTTTTTTTTTTTTTTGGAAATTGGTCATTTAACTGAGTATTTTTCAAATATTTGGCTTTATGACCAATTTCATTTTTTTGAATAATTATATCTTGTTTTTTTTTATTTTTTATGTCTATTTTTAATTTTATATATGCAATATGGGGGTCAAACTGAAAATCGTAAAAAGACGATTAATTTGATGTATTATATGAAAAATGGACCAAAAATGAAAAAATATTAAATTTTAAAAAAGAAACAAAATAAATATAAGAAGATTTTGAGTAAAAATAAAGGTGTATGCACTGTCAAGACCTACTAAAAAAATTTGTTTACGCTATAGGGATAGCAACTACCTTAAAGGCGTTGATCTCAACAACGCCTATTCTTGTTTTTTTCAAAGAGGTTGGCAAATACTCCATAAGTGTAACTTATGTGGGTGTTTGCAATTATTTGTTAAATTAGCCCCTTCTCTTTCATATTAAGTTAGTTTTTTCTTTATTCGGATTCTCTTGGGTAGTATTAAGTTAATTAACTTGTATAATCTGAAAAGCCTTATATTGTGAGACGCATGAGGGAATGCTTATGAATTTTGAGGAAATCTATTCCATAAGAAAAGAAAAGGTAAAAGGAGGACCTAAGAAAACAAAGAAAAATGAAAGAAAGAAACTAAAGAGTAAGCATTAACATCATGTTTAGGATATTAGACATACAACACCGATATGATATTAAATGATTTTTTAAATATACTATTTTTTTAGTACATATCATCGGGGGAAGGGTTGATAGAAATCGAATTCCAAACCTATAGTTTGGGTTTGAGAGCCTTAAACCTTGGACTACTATCTGATACCCTATACGATGTTAAATTTATGAATGTTTGTGTTAATAATAAGTTGACGTTGCATTTGAATGATAGATTTGGACTTGGGGAAGAATTTTAAGTAACTTCATCTAAGATGGATTTGAAATCCTTCAAAATGGGCAATTTTTGGGTATTCGAATGAAATTCATGTGATCAAAGGGCATGTTGCTAAGAGCAGAATCAAGTCCAAAAGGTCTTAACTATGCTTCATCTATTAAGATCAAATTCATACAATGTATGAATTTTATTTAAGATATAAATATTTTTACAATATATGAATGACATTTAAGATAAATAAATAAAAAATATTCAATATTACTTTCAATTAATTAATTAATTACAATTAAACTAATGAAATTATATGGATCACGTGCAACGCACGTGCATTTTACTAGTACTAATTAAAAATACTAAAAAAGAAATTCATAATTTAGAAGAATATTATACAAATTGATCACTTCAAATTCTGATAAACTTCTTCGTAAACTACATTATTTATTCTATTTCCAAGTGTATCGTAATTGTGTTTTGGCATTTAAATAATCATTAAGTTAATTGTGCTAATAATATTAATAAAAAACAAACAATAAAAACATCTTTATTTTTTTAATTTCAATAAGATTTAAATAGAAGGACAACGACTATTTATTTATTTTTGCACGGGTAAAATCACTTCAATTAAATTCGCATGATACTTGGTAAGTAGCAATTGGCAAATAAATTTATTATTAATAAATTTGAACTATTTATTTTTATTTTATTTTTTTACGATTTGGTTTATCTAAATGACGTGAATTTTTAATTCTTAATTTGTTACAACCATTTTTCACATTAATTTTCCACAAATTTATTGTATATTGCAATGGTTGATATTTGATTTTTTGGCATTTAGAAATCACTTTGTTAATTGTGCTAATTTTATTGATCAAAGGTATTCAATAAATATATCTTCCATTTTTCAGAGTAGTATACTTATTTAGATTATATAAATAAATTGTTGAGATTTTTTTGACCTGTTATATATTTTGACCTTTTATATTATTTTTATTTTTAGATTATATATGAAAAAATATACAAAAAATAGCTAATTATAGATAAATGTAAAGCCATCACGTGTAATTATGAGAATGAGAAATTGCCACGTGTCTCAAATAAGAAAAATAATGACGCGTGTGTCGTTATTCTTTTCTTTTAGTATATAGGGTTATATTTCAATATTCATGAACCCACCCATACTTGTAACAATTGCGTTTGTGGAACATGACAGACCAACTGTTAAGTTCAGCAAATTTGAACAAATTAGACCCACATAATAACACTCACATTTGGCATCAACTTTGGCCCATGGGGGTCCCTACAAAATAAAGCTGTTTACTCGTAAATGCCATTGACAATAGGAAACATGTTGATTAATAATGTGTCCAATCATTACAACAATGACCATATTCAATTTAAACTCATACAAACAGCTCGCCAAGATTTAACAGCATAAATACAGGTGTTACGGCCCTTTAGACTATAATAGAAGGAAAATAGAATATTTCAAGATCAGAGAAAAAGATAAGGACTAGTCTCATCCACCCAAAAGAAAAGAACATTGGCATTTCTAATCATAAGGATTGCGGAAATTCTTCAAAAGATCAGGGATGTCGTACCCAAGCATGTCGTCAACAGACTGTATCATTTTAGGTTTCAGCTTCTCAAACTTATCTATATTGTAGCCACTCAGTATCTCCCTAAAGTGCTCAACATTAGGGAAATCCCCAGCCGGTAGGTGGTGTTCTCTCTGAACCTGAAAATTTGATGAGAGGAGAATAAGCATCTGGAGGGAATGCATTCACACACAACTACACGCACAGAGTGTTTGCAAAAACTTCTGCTTTCAGAAGGAAGTGATTTATTGCGCGAAGTAAAAGTAGTTGAGAATCAAAAGTCGGGGTTTGCAAATAGAATCGAAGTTGAGAGTGTTTGGTGAAAAAGTTATAAAAGTGTTTAATTGTTTGTAAGAGTCAAACCAGAAGCGGTAAAAAATCTAAAGACACATCTTCCTTATTTTTACATTCTAATTAAATGAAGCATAATCAAAGAAGCGTTTGACATTTGCAAACACTAAAAAGTGATTTTTTTCAGCCAAAAACTAAGAAGCACTTTGTTTTAGTGATTGCAAACACTACCAGTCTCCCATACACTCTGTGCGTACTTGTGTGTGTGTGTGTGTGTGTGTGTGAGAGAGAGAGAGAGAGAGAGAGAGAGAGAGAGAGAGAGAGAGAGAGAGAGAGAGAGAGAGAGAGAGAGAGAGAGAGAGAGAGTGACCTTTGCAAATTCATCAGGCAGATTATCAATGAGTCTCTGCTGTGTCTTAGCTTTACCCATCATTGCAGGCATTTCTTTTTTGAGATGACTTATAATGTAAGCATGTATCTTAGCAGCCCTAGCACGTTTGACAAATTCGTTTATCTGCACAACGTAAAACATCAAAACTTATACAATCTTCCGCATGCCAATAAGCAAATGCTGTCACATATACAAAAGAAACTCTGATGATCTCAATCTCATACTCACACGACGATCACAAGCCTTCTTTGGTATGTCTTTCAAATCAGTAAGAAGATCATCTTGTTCTTTCTCAAAGAGCGCTTTACCAATGGGACCAGCCGCAGCCTCATTTATAGGCTTGTCATTAAATGACCTGCAAAAAAAAAAAAAAAAAACAAGACATGAAGTACAGAACAAACATGTCCCAAAAATAGAAAAATCAATCAGAACTGCAATAGCAGTGGCAAAACTAGCAGAGCAAGGAGCAGGTGGACAAGGAAACAAGATGGAGGAGGATAAGAAATAAAACTCAAACATCCATCTCAACCACCAACAGAGCGAAGATATAAAATATACATTATCAACAGGAAAAAACGCTGGCTTGAAGTTAAACAAACAACTAAATTGTAACAGAGGTTACCAAGTCAAGTTGCAATTTTCATAACTATAGAATAGCATCCAAATACATCATCCCAAAAGATCTTTAAGACCAACGGCAACACCATAGAATTGATAAAGCTTCCAAAACCTAGGTTTTCAAGTTCACAATAGGTAGGCTACCTTTCAATGCTCAAATCCTCAACACATTGGACCAATATCTCAATGCCCACCAAATAAAAAATTCAACCAAAGTAGCCATAGCTCATAATGGAGTTAGATATTTGGCCTGATGATAATCTATCATAGATATTTGGTCTGATGATAATCTATCAGCAAACAACACTTCAAACTTTATAATCTCAAAACAAAAATAAGAGCAGAGAGCTTACCCAATATAAACACGCATAACTTCAGGAGTATTGAGCACTTTCCCCAGGGACCACATCAATGCTCCACACACACGCATAAGCTGCAATGAGAGGGCAACCAGTAGAATCCAGTCAGTGGGGAATACATAGTTTTGTTGTGACATTTGAAGGACATCAGAATGAGTTAAGGAAAAATATCCAATAAGTCGTACTTGCTGTGTATCAACTTGGTCAGCCTTGTTCAAAACCACACGTATTTTATCATCATGACCTCGTAAAGATCCAATGACTCGTTTAAATTCATCACTTATATCAAGTTTGTGAGGATCAAACAGAAGCAAGATGAGATCACACTTTGCCGCAAACCAAGAAGTCACACCAGTAAAGTCGTAACTTCTCTGTGTTCGTTGCTTTTCTCCAGATAAGACTCCAGGAGTGTCCACAAATGTAATATGCTCAAGCAGCTTTTAGCATTTAAAACAAACAATTTATCAGATGAGCCGGTAAAAATATTCTTTGCCTTTCTCTTTAAAACTAAAAGAAAAAAAGAACACATCAGCAACAACTCATGAAAAGTAGAGTTTGTCCTCACAGGATGTGGCATTTGTGAACACTCAAATTTTGACAAAAACGCAGTTCCAAAAGTTGTCAGACCACTGAAAGGCATATCCGCTTGAACAGCAATGGTGTTTCCTGGAACACTTCTCTCATCAGGTCCATTCTGTATAAAAACAAAAATAAAAACATAAAATTCCAAATTAATACTGATGCACAAGAGATGCTTACCAGCAGAAATGGAATCAGAGCTAGAACACATTTACAAAGAAGCAGTCAAGCATAGAGTTCAGCCAGCCATTCTTTTATAGAGCCTTCTGCACTAGTTGCTGAACTAGATCTCTTTTTTTCAAAGGATACAACACTTGCAGTTTTAAAGCCTTTCTTGCAAAAACAAGTTATTATCATGGAAGCAAATCTAACTTACATTCCTATGTTTACTTTCGAGGAATTTGATGATTGGAAAATATGCATGTAGGCACATCTTTTATTCTTACACGATGAGATGTGGTTCATCATTGAGGATGGCCAATACAAATATTGAAAGTAAATACAACTGTAAGAGGCGCTACTCTGGAAGGATAAGATGTTGTACCAAGACTAGCTATGATCGAGAAGCCTAGATGCGAGTGGATGAACAAGGACATAAAAGATACAACTTGGGTGATGTTGCCAAGGACATTTTGTATAAAACCCTCGATAAAGCCATGTTCAACAGTGTGAAATCTTGTAGAATCGGCTAAAGAAATGTGGGAAAAGTTACTTTAATTTGTGAAAGATCGAATCAAATTAAAGAAAACAAATTAATCATCACAGACATAATTAAAAAATTTCAAAATGCTTTGCGGTAGAGTATGGATCACCGGATGCCGATTCACAAAGATAACAAATGAGCTCTCAACTACAGGCAAAAATACACACGAAAGAAATGTGCATGAAAATCCTTAGATCGCTCCTAGGTAGTGGGAAATGAAGGTGATGACTATGAAACATTCAATGGACTTAACAAGAACATCCGGCCATGAGCTATTCTTAGATTTAAAATCTTATAAATTTGAGTTCGAATGAAAGAGCATGAAGAGACAACAGTACCTAAGACAAAACTTTTCATGGTTGGAGAATCCAAAAGAGGTGAATCAAAGGAAGCCATTGACTAGGAAGAGATAGCCCTTATGGTAAAGTGATTCAACAAGTTCTTCCATAAGAACTACAAAAGGAACAAGGGTGAATCATCCAGGAGATACTCAAGACCTTCCAAAGCAAGGTAAGACATACCACCTAATAGAACCCGACCATCGAGGACCGGAATATCGGAGAGTTGATATTCAAAGAACTCGACAGAGACTTCTAGAAAGTTCAAAACCGTGTTGGAATTCTGAGGCCCGGTACATTTCTTTGTTGACTTCCCTATCCACCACCAAGAAATACATAAATGAGGAGGAAAGAAAAGTCTTCGGGAAAGGAGACAAGAAAAGAAGAAATCCATGTTAGTTCTTTTGGCCGACACCGACAAATGCAAAGAACCAAATTTAGTCACCAAACAGGTGTGGATGATTACTCCTCGAGACATTGAAAAATAGGTCATGATATGACTCATGGAAAAAAAACAGGAAGATGAGGTACATTCTAACTCATCTCATTCTAATTGATGATAGTGATAGAGACATAAACACTTCATCACCCACGAGATCTTTATGATTCATTAGGCAAAATGATGAAATATTTTGAGCATGTGAAAACCTCTCACACACATTTAAATGAGGAAAACAACCATTTCAAAACCCAAAACTCACAAATGTGACTAATGGGCTAAATATTCTAAGTCACATAGCTACGAGAACACCGAAGGCCGAGATAGCTAAGATCAAAGCCGACTTAGATGAAATGGAAAAGAGGAAAGAAGATTTAAAAAATGTGATTACATCATTTACCAAGGCTTCTAAATCATTGGATGAATTGATAATGATACAAAAAGAAAGTGGAAATAAAATGCAGACATATGATTTAATTCGTTTTGTGCATCTTTGAAACTCCAAGAGTGCTTATGGAAAAGGATCCTCAAGTAATGAGGGAGTCCAAAATCCAAAGCACCATATATTGCACCCACACCCACTCATAAACACAATCACAACCATGCTGGCCTAAGATATAAAGGCAAGTGAAAAAAACCAACAGAGTATGCTGAGAGGACAACTGAAACTAAATTCAGAAGAGTCCATTAGCAGACTCCAACAAGGACGATTTTGAAAACAAAAACATTTACCAGTTTTACAAGTGAATTATCCGTTTAAAAACATTTTATAAAAAGCTCCCCCTATTGATAAGCACATCAACAAGAAATATTGCATAAGCATAAGAATAAGCTATTACAAGCTTTTACAGGATACACACAAACATCATGAGCTAATAAGCTCCCCTTGTCAAAATACTTATAATCTATTGCAATTAAGTCCATAATACAAGCCATGGACTAGGTATACTTTAGCTTTAGGAAGCCATAAATTATAGCTTTTATTGCGAGCTTTAATTAGCTTCTTTGAGCTAACGAGCCAATTTCTGTTTCTTCCCCTTTGGAATCATCAAAAATAATGTTAGGATGATAAAATCATTATACAAGTATTTATCAACCATTGAAATGGGATTTATCAACTATTGAAAGAAGAAGGCTTAAAATCCGAAGAAATGGGAGAAATGTATCATGAAAAAATCCATAAGCTCATTTTGTTTGCCAAGACATGATCTCAATAAGTATTTAAGACTTTTGAAAGCAAAGAGAATCATATAGAAGTTGAAATTTTCATTGTGACATTTCATCGAACACCTTGTGGGCGTAAAAATTAAAAGAAGTTGTATAGAGCCCTTGTAAATGAATCAAGCCAAAATTTCATCACCAAATCATACCAAACATCGTGACAATACAACATAACAACTAAGCTCATCATGATCATAAGATAATTTCATCAAGAAATATACAAGAAAGCCACAAACTCAAGGGTTCAACCCAATTGAGCAAAGAAAGGAAAATTCTTACCATTCGATCGGTAAAGATGAGCGATGATGATGATAAACATGCTATATTAGGTCCAAGATATGATTTGAATGCATGAAAACAAATTTTGAGTGAAATTTGTGTGAATTTAGCAAAGGGGACGAAAAATGGCAAAAATGGGTTAAAATGACTAAGGCACGAGACAGAACGGTTTTAATCCAAAAAATAGCTAAGAGCGACGATCGGCGTTGAGGGCGACCGGTTGCCCTCAACCTCATCGCCAACCTGTCTTGCCAATTTTATTAAAATCCGAATTTTCAACCAAAAATCCGATTTTTCGCCCATAAGTTTTAAAAACATGCAAAATGCAAATGTAAACCTCATTCAATATGCATTATGCCTAACCGAGCTTGTATGGATGCAAAAGTCTCGGAAGATAGCGGTTTTGTAAAAATGTCTGCCAATTGATCTTGAGATGGTACAGAAGATATCTCAATTTTTCGTTTAGAAACATAATCCCTTAGAAAATGATGTCGAATCTCAATATGTTTAGTACGGTTATGATGAACCGGGTTTTGAGCAATGTTTATAGCGAATATATTGTCACAAAAGATAGGAACGTTTCAAAAGAGCATTTGTAATCCGCTAAGGTTTGTTTCATCCAAAGAAGTTGAGTACAACAAAAAATCATGAAATATATTCGGCGTTGAAAGTGAAACACAATTTTGCTTCTTTGAAAACCACGAAACTAGGCAATCGCTAAAAATTAACATGATCCTAAGTACTTTTCTGATCATCAATATTTTCCGCATAATCCGAATTACTATAACCTTTAAGAGAAAATTTTTATTCTTTAGATAGAATAGACCATATTGAATAGTGCCTTTCAAATATCAAAAATCCTTTTAACGGCACTCATATGAGATTCTTTGGGATTGCTTTGAAAACGAGCACATAGGCATACGGCATGAAGAATGTCCGGTCTACTAGAGGTTAAATAAAGTAAACTACCAATCATACCTCGATACTTTGATTCATCCACGGACTTGCCTTTTTCATCTTTGTCAATTTTGACATTGGTTGCCATAGAGTAAACACGGTTCTTCCTTCTTCAATGCCAAACTTTTTCAAAAGTTCCTTTGTATATTTTGATGGCGAAATGTATATACCTTCTTGCCATTATTTAATTTGAAGCCCAAGAAAGCAGTTGAGCTCCCCCATCATACTCATCTCGAATTCTCCTTGCATTAACTTAGAAAATTTCTTGCACAAGGATTCATTAGTAGCACCAAAGATAATATCATCAACATAAATTTGCACAAGTAAACAATCTTGCCCTTTTTCAAAAACAAAGAGAGTAGTATCAACTTTACCTCTTGTAAAACCATTTTGCAAAAGAAAAGAGCTAAGTCTATCATACCATGCACTGGTGCTTGCTTTAAACCATACAAGGCCTTTTAAGTTTATAAACGTCATTAGGCCTAGAAAAATTTTCAAACCCCGGAGGTTGTTTTACATAGACTTCTTCTTGAATAAAACCATTTAAGAGAGCGGATTTAACATCCATTTGGTAGAGTTTGAAATTTTTATAACAACAATAGGCAAGTAAAATACGAATAGCTTCTAAACGTGCTACGGGTGCAAAAGTTTCATCATAATCAATACCTTCTTCTTGACAATACCCTTGAGCTACTAACCTTGCCTTGTTTCGAACAATGTTGCCTTGATCATCAAGCTTATTTCAGAATACCCATTTTGTACCAATAATAGTTTGAGAAGGAGGACAAAGTACCAATTCCCATACATCATTTCTTTCAAATTGATTCAATTCCTCTTGCATCTCCAAAAACCAATCCTCATCCTCAATAGCCTCCTTAGCATTTTTAGGCTCTTTTTGAGATATAAGAGCTTTTTCGGCAAATTTTCTTCGGGTCATCACTTTATCAAGGGGATCACCAATAATAAGATCTTTTGGGTGATCTCCTTTAAATTTCAAAGCCACGGGAAGATCCGAAGTATCACCTTTGTCTTCTTGAGGAACACTTGAAGTGGATGGTTGATCATTTGATGTAGTAGGTTGATCATTTTGAGCATCATTTTTAACAATGGGTTCAATAATATCCTCTTCATCACTCTCATCATTGGGTATTCTTTCAACACCCGAAGCTTCATTGAATTTGACATGGATGGATTCTTCAACAACCCCACTAGTCTTATGGTAAACCCGATATGCTTTGCTCTTTGTTGAATATCCCATAAATATCCCTTCATCGGCCTTAGGATCAAGTTTGTCCAATTGATCCTTGGTATTCAAAATAAAGCACTTACAACCAAATATCTTGAAATAGCTAATATTTGGAGTTCTTCCTTTCCAAAGCTCATATGGTTCATTTTAGGACGAATGTAAACTCGATTAATGACATAGCAAGCGGTACTTACGGCTTCGGCCCAAAAATATTTTGGAAGTGAAAATTCATTGAGCATGGACCGACTCATCTCTTGTAGTGTTTGATTTTTCCTTTCGGCTACTCCATTTTGTTGAGGTGTCCTTAGAGCCGAAAACATATGAGCATATCCCTTAGTTTCACAAAAGACTCTAAATTCACCATAAAATTCTCCACCTCGATCACTTGAATAGACATAATAGTATCTTCCTTTTCATTCTCAATAAGTCTACACAACTTAACAAACTCATTAACGGCATCGCTTTTATTGGTAAGAAAAAGAGCCCAAGTATATCTAGAAAAATCATCGACAATAACGAAAGTGTAATGTTTTCCACTTAGACTTGTCGTACCAATATCCCCATACAAATCAAGGTGAAACAATTGTAGGGGTTTGGTTGTGGAAATTTCATTTTTGGGCTCAAAACTACTTTTAACTAATTTGTTCTTTTGACAAGTGTCACATAAGCCAAGATTTTCAAAATTCAATTTCGGTAGTCCTTTCACATGTTGGTTTTTGTAAATATTTTTCAAATTCTTGTATCCAACATGTCCAAGTCGCCTATGCCATAAACTAGTTAAATCAT
This sequence comes from Rehmannia glutinosa, assembly GCA_016081115.2. Lineage (NCBI taxonomy): Eukaryota > Viridiplantae > Streptophyta > Magnoliopsida > Lamiales > Orobanchaceae > Rehmannia > Rehmannia glutinosa. Next base: position 33,922,429 of record CM071927.1, read on the forward strand.
TATTGGCGACTAAACAAGAATCATTTTGACTAACCAAATCACTTGTATAAATTTTGTAAAGATTGCCTTTTCTATTTGCTTCACAAATAATTTTACCATTTTTAAGTATAAGGCATTTTTCTTTATTGAAAGAAACATCATAATTTGAATCACAAAGTTGGCTAACACTTATCAAATTAAACTTAAGCCCTTCTACTAAAAGAACATTACTAAGAGAGAAAGAAGAGTTACCAATTTCTCCATTTCCAAGAATTCTTCCTTTGCCATTCTTGAATATGACCATACCCTCTTCTTTGAGTTTGATGTTGGTAAAAGTTCTCTCTTCCGGGTCATATGGCGTGAACATCCGCTGTCCACGAGCCATTTTGAATCTTCCATTGTTGTTATAGCCCCTATTACCTACAAAAGAATTTCTTTTAGGTATCCTATAATTTTGGGGTCCATGGGGGTTAGTCTTGAGACCTTTCGGTCTCCAAACATAACTAGAGCTATTTCTCAATTTGCAATTATTAGCATAATGTCCAACTTTGCCACAATAAAAACAAGTAGGAGTATTATAGCTACTACCACGTACAAAAGTTGGACCTTGGTTATTTTTCTTAAAAACATTTTGAAATGGTTTATAACCAAGTCCCAATTTGGAATGCTCACCTCTTTGTGCATCTAAAATTTTTGTAACTTTATCCGTGCTTATGTTAAAACAATGCATATCATTTTTCAAACATTCAAGGTTTTTTGTGAGCAATTCCTTTCCGGTTTCAAGAGTATGAACTTGAGTAAGAGTAATAGCATGAGCTTTATCAATAGTTTCATAAGAAGTAAATAATTTTTCCTTTTCAATTTTAAGCTCTTTATGCTCCTTTTTCAAGGTCTTGTATTTAGCAATCAAATTTTGAAATTCAATTTGCAATTCATCAAAATCAATTGCAATTCATCAACTAAGGAGGAGGTAGAAGAGTTAGAGCATACCTCATTATTTTCATCGTCTATGGCCATAAGACCATGTTCGGTTTCTCCTTCCTTGTCGGTTGTTTCAAGTAATTCATCCCAAGTTTTGACCTCCGCATTTAGAGCTTTCTTTTTCGAAAAATGCTTCTTTTTCTTTTGTTCCTCCTCATCTAGTTTTGGGCAATCGGCAATGAAGTGCCTGGGTTTTCCGCATTTAAAGCAAGCATTATCTCTCGGTTTTTTTGCCTTATTTTTATTCATAAATTTTGCAAATTTTCGAACAAGTGCGGCTGTCTCCTCATCATCATCATCATAGTATGCATTATTAGAAGAAGAAGCAAGACCTTTAGGAATATTTTGCATACCCGATTGATTGATGGTTGGTTTGGAATTTTACTCTCCTTGAGATAGACTTCATAGATGAGAAGATTCCCGATGAGCTCGTCAAATTTGAGTGTCTCAAGATTTTGTGCCTCCGTGATAGCCATCACCTTTTTGGACCATGAGTGGGAAGATCATTCAATACCTTAGTCACCTTGTCTTCTTCGGAGATGACTTTACCGAGGGCCACAAGAGGATTGACAATATTGTCAAGCCTTTTCCACCATCTTGGAGATGCTTTCACCATCATGCATGTTAAAGTTTTCAAGTCTTTAACAAGCATGGTCTTTTTTGCTTGCTTGACCTTCTTTGTCCCTTCATATATAGTCTCCAATTTTTCCCAAACCTCATGTGCCGACCTTATGCCTCTTATGTGATTGTACTCGGTGGCGGTAAGAGAACAATGCAAAATATTTAAGGCCTTACTGTTTAGAGAGAAAGACTTTTTTGTCGTTTTCATCGAACTCCTTGAACGTCTTAGGAGCCGAGGTGCCATCCACCAATTTCTTGGATGGTTGATCAACTCCTTCAACAACCACATTCCAAATGTCGAACCCGCACCCTTGTAGGAAGCACTCCATACGGTCTTTCCAAAATGTTTAGTTGTTGGCGTTGAATAGTGGCGGCTTGTTGGTGGAGGCGCCGGTGGTGAGATGAGCATCATTCGTAGCCATGGATCTTCCCTCTTTACTCAGAACGAGTTAGCCAAAGAGTTTGGCTTTGATACCACTTGTAAGTCCAAGTGGCTATGATATTCTAGAGGAGAGGTGAATAGATTATCTCGGTTTTTCAGATTTTGCCCTCTTTTTCGAATAATCAAGCAAAGATGAAAGCTAAATGCGGAAAATAAACAACACATGTTGATTTAAAGAGCGTCACCCCACCTGGGAGACGTGCTCTACCACCCCAAAGATATCCGGGATGGGTTTCAAAAAAAAAAGAAATTTTATTAATTACCAAAATTAATACAACACCTTGAGGATTACCACAACCCTCTTACAACACCTTCAAGGAGATTACCACAATCTTCCTTCACCACCTTTGAAGAGTACCACACTCTCTAAACACCTATCACCTAGATCACCCAGTGTATTCTTACCACAAGAATACTCACAAGGATGTCTTGTGTTGAATGATGACCAAAATCAAGATTACAACTCAATAATGAATGATACAATATGAGTACAAGTGTAATCAAGAATTGAAAGCCTAGACCTCAAATGTGTGCAAGTGAAAGTGCTAAGGCTAATACAACAAGATATATGAAAGTGTTTGCTTGTTTGCTCTTTGCTTGTGTGATATGTTGTATCTTGTTATTTGAATGAAGCCTCTATTTATAGGAGAGGTCTTAGCTTTGATTTCCAGACATAGGCTCCTCATTGGGGTGTGATAGGTACGGGTTGCCCTATAGGGCGACCGGTCGAGCCTGAAACATATGTGTTGTCCAATTTTTTATCGAAAATAAACTTCAAGAAATACTCCGAAAAATAGTAAAAATATTTTAAAACGATCGGAAGTATTTGGACAACATTTAGGGACATTGTTTTGGTTTAAAAACTCATTCGAACAAAATCATCAAAATCATGATAAAAACATTTATCTAACAATTCCCAAGGCAAATGAACCATTATCCGTACACATATGCACCCAAGTACAATGCCCAATATGCACAAAAGTTTCATTATTATCCTAAGAAAGCAAATGCACAAACTCACACACAAGCATACAGACAAAAGAGAGAGTTGTATGAGCATAAAGGTCCCAAGCAATTTGCAAATTTTCATTACGATTATGGAACTGATAAGTGGCAACCTCCTAGAGTCAGACCATTTGGCTATAGGTTGGTTGGATCACCTTATAGTGCTAACCCCTCGGACCAAAGGGTTTGGGTACCTAAAAATTAATTTCCTTGATGCAGGTCAAGGAACAGCTGAGTGCCAAGGAACCTGCTACATGGATAGTGGTTGTTCCAGACATATGACAGGGAATAAAAAGAATTTATCAAAATTCAAGGACGCAAAAGGAGAAAGAGTCATATTTAAAGGAAATGAAGCCCCATGGGAAATCAAAGGCACATGATTCATAAGGAAAAATGGACTAGAATCACAGATGTAGCCTATGTTGAACGACTAAATTTCAATCTGCCGAGCATCAACCAACTCTGTGATAAGGGCTACAATGTAGGATTTAACATAGGAGTATGCTAGATCAAGGATGCTGAATCTAATGAAGTTGCGCTATCTGGATCAAGACAGAAAAATATGTATGTAGTGGATTCGTCAACTGGTACACCAAGTACATGTCTTCTAGTCAAGAGTAGAGCCGAATCAAATTGGATGTGGCACAAGAAGCTGAGTCACCTGAATTTCAAGACAATCAACAAGTTTGCAAGGAGTCATCTTGTGGAAGGATTTCCAGACTCAGTATACAAGAAGGAAAGCATTTGTGAAGCATGCCAGATGGGAAAACAAATCAAGTCTTCATTTAAGGACAAGACAAGTCCTTCTTTAACCAGGATATTACACTTATTGCATATGGATTGATTTAGTCCTATTGAACTAGCCAACATTAGTGGAAAGAAATACACCGTAGTGCTGGTAGTTGATTATTCAAGATACCTATGGACCATTTCTATGTGTAAAAGGAAAGAAACAGAAGCTTCCTCGGTTGATGAGAATAGTTCAAAATGAGAAGAGTCAAACCATTATAAAGATAAAGTTTGATAGAGTAATTGAGTTTGTGAATGGGATTATAACTCAATATTGCATAGAGAATGGTATTTCTCATGAGTTATCACCAAGAAACTCCACAATAGAATGTAGTAGCCTGAAAGAAGGAACATAACTCTTAAGGAAGCTGCAAGGATCATGTTAGTTGAAGCTGGATTGCCTAAGAGATTTTGGGCTGAAGACATTAATACTTCCTGCTACACTCAGAAAAGGTGTATGATCAATAGGCAGCTGTCCAAAACCCCTTATGAAATTTGGACAGGAAGAAAGCCAAATGTTGGATGTTTTCATATCTTTGGAGGTAAGTGCTTCATTCATAACAATGGCAAGGACAACTTGAAAGCTTTTGATGCTAAAGCTGATGAAGGTATCGTTTTGGAATACTCAACTCACAATAATGCTTTCAGAATGCTGAACAAGAAACTATGGTTACAGAAGAGTCTATCCATGTGGTTTTTGATGAACCTAATGTTAATGGAGAAGACATTGATGAGTTAGCTGAGAAGATGAATCAGCCAACTGTTCAGAAAAGTCCCTATGTTGAAGCAGATATCAGAAGACTCAACCCAGATGAAAATGAGATAACTGAATCTCAAAGATTGCTGGAAGACTTGCAACTGAATGATAAGGAAGTTTTTCAAGATAACTTAGCTGCAAGAAGACTGAATCCAGCAAACTTACTCGAACTAGATGTGAGATGGTTGAGAGACCATCCTCCAGAGCTTGTAATTGGAGATATTAGAGAATGAGTAAGAACCAGATCTAAGACTCAACTTGAAGCTATTTTCACTTGTTTCATTTCCCAGATTGAGCCTAAATATGTGTCACAAGCATTGGATGACACACATTGGGTTCTAGCTATGTAAAAGGAGCTGAATCAATTTGAGAGAATAAAGTTTGGGAATTAGTTCAAAGGCCTACCCACCAAAATGTTATTAGTGCTAACTGGGTATTTAGGAACAAGATGAATGAAGAGGGATCTGCAGTGAGAAACAAAGCAAGATTGGTAGCTAAATATTATTGCCAAGAATAGGGCATATATTTTGATGAAACCTTTGCATATGTTGCAAGATTGGAAGCAATTAGGATGTTTCTTGCTAATGCTGCACATAATAACTTCACTGTCTATCATATCAATGTGAAGAGTGAATTTTTGAATGGACTTTTGGAAGAAGAAGTCTATGTGGAACAACCTCCAGGTTTTGAGCAGAAAACTATTGGAGACAAAGTCTACAGGCTTAAGAAAGCATTGTATGGTTTGAACCAAGCACCAAGAGCATGGTATGATACGTTGTCTCAATTTCTTATAGACAATGGATTCACCAAAGGCAAAGTTGACAGAGCACTCTTTAGAATTCAAGATGGGGAGTGTATATTTCATGTTCAAATTTATGTGGATGATATCACTTTTGGATCTAGAAATAAAGAGCTGTGTGAAAAATTCTCAAACCTTATGCATGGAAGTTTGAGAATGATGGGGAGAGTGAATTTCTTCCTAGGTCTTCAAATCAAGCATATGAAGGATGGAACCTTCAAAAGTCAAACCAAATTTACCGAGAGATTTAATTAAGAAATTTGGTATGGAAGAGAAGACATCTGTGAAGATTCCCATGATACTACGTGAAGATGGATATGGATGCGAAAGGAAAATCAGTTGACCAGACAAGATATAGAACACTTATTGGATCATTGCTCTACTTGACTTCAAGCATACCAGACATCACCTTTGTTGTAGGTGTATGTGCTAGATTTCAATCTGCTCCAAAGGAAAGTCATATGATCGCAACCAAGAGAATCATAAAGTATTTAAAGGGAGCCGGAAGTTGGCTTATGGTATCCAATGGAAGGAGGATTCAAGTTAGTTGGCTACTCGGACTTCAGTTATCTTTGGATGTAGTGTTGCGGAAAAGTGCATCAAGAACATGTCAAATGCTTGGAAATAGGTTGATTTCTTGGTTCAACGAGAAATAAAATTCAATAGCTACATCCACACCGGTGACAGTACATTGTTGTAGGAAGTTGTTGTGTCCAAGTTTTATGGATGAGGCAACAACTAAGAGATTTTTATATTGAAGAAAGAGAGATTCCAATTATGTGTGATGACACAAGTGCCATTGCAATTACTCAGAATCCAGTATTGCACTCAAGAACCAAACAAATTGATGTCAGGTATCATTTTATAAGAGATCACATTGAAAAGAAAGAGATCACATTGGAATACATATCAACGGATAAGCAGTTAGCTGATATATTCAAAAAGCCATTATGTGAATCAAGATTTTAAGAGCTTAAGAATGAGCTTGGATTGATTGAGCTAAGTTAGGAAGCTCAGAAGACTCATTCAGCGGGGTTAAAGAAGAGAGAAATGGAATTCAGAAGAGTTTCACTTAACAACTAAGTGAAACAACTTAGATGGCTAGTCAGTTGTATCGAGTCAGTTGCACAACTGAGTGGTTATTAAGTCAAGAGAAAAGTAGAGTAGAGTCATAAATGAAGTTAGCTGAGTCAATTATGAGTTAAGTGACAAAACACAGTCGTTTTCTGTGAGCGGGAATGTTTTTAGGCTTGAAATCAACAATAATTAACGATGTCAGTAAAAAGCCTGCGCCAGTTTACCCATGATTGGATATAAATGCTGTTGCATTTAATGCGGGAAAATTCATGCAGTTTTCAAAAATGATATCTCAACCGTTGATCAGTTTTTACCTTTTTGAATTCTAAACATCGTCCTTTCATGTCCGATATAAATAAAAATTCAACTTTCTCTCTACTCACACTAACACTCTTGCTCTCGAAGAATACTTAGTTTTCTCTCTGCAAAGAAAAGTTCAAACCCTAGTTTTCTCTTCGTTCGAATCTCAAGTTCAAGACTAAAATGGCACCCTCATATGACTATGCAAAGCTCGCTGAGAAGATCCACACCGGCGCGACTGTGGATTTTGAAGGCCTTGTCATATAGGGCGTGGACAAGGTACTGGCAAAGAAGATAGCTGAAAAACTTGAGAAGGCAGGTCTCAAGAAATTATATCCATGGAGTTTTCTCACACATATCTTGAGGAAGTTGCTATGTATTACGTGAATGCTGAGGTTCACAAGGATGAGATCCGCTCATCGGTCAACAACAAAGAGTTCAAGTTAAATGCTGATGACATAGCTAAACACTATTTTCTCCCTACCAGTAGGCTAAAGACGATAACTGCGAAGGATGTAAACCTTTTTGAGGCTTGAAAGGAGATAGCCAAGCCTGAGGGTGCTGGAAAGCAAAACTTTTCAGTTTTGAAGAAGCTGATTAAGGAAGATTACCACAGGTTGATGGATGTGGTAGCAACATGCGTGGATATGAAGTTTGGGTAATTCAATCAGCTCTCTCAAACCAAGTTGATTGTTATGGCGGCTATTATAGAGGAGAAGCAAGTCAATCGGTGGAGTTCATATTTGGCAAGCTGTGCCAAAATGTGATGAACATGTCCGTTGGAGACGATGGCAAGTTTGGAAGTTCTTTAGGTTATGGCCTAATCTTAGGCCACTTGATGGAGAAGAAAGATGTCCCTCTCTGCAATGGGAAAACCTTTCATGCTAACAAGAAGATGTTCATGGCAAACTTGTCTAGTGCTCAGAAGCATGCACAAGCCAAAACATCAGCAACCAGTGAGGGAGAATTAGCTGAACATGTCCCGGTGGACATAGCTACTTCTGCTAAAGTCCCCTCCCCTAAGCCTGCTCCTGCCCCTGCACCTGCACCGAAGAAAGCCCCTACCCTTGCTCCTTCTCCAGTAGTGAGAAAGAAAAGGTCAGTTGCGCCTCGCAAGCCAGCTGCAGCCAAGAAATTGAAGCAAAAAGAGAACTTTTACAGTTGTGGAGGTAGAACATGTGGAACCTGATGTTCCATTAGAAAGAAAGACAAGGAGAAGGTTGGTGAAGAAGTCCGACTTAGCTGCTGAGCCAGCTGAGACCGAGACAATTGATAAGGAAGTAGTTGTTGTTGGTGAACAACAAAGTGCGAAAGAATGTGATGATGTGATGGACACTACGCATGAATCGATTCTTTGCTACTCACCACATCAAGAAACATTGTTAGGTCAACAATTGAGAATCAACCCCGACACGGTGACAACATGAATGAAGAGTTAGTTGTAAAATCCTCTCGATAGATACAATCATAGGCGAGGAAGGTAAAAAGCCTTTGAAGAGCTGCGGCGGAGGATGATGATGATCTAATTATGCTATCTCCTGCTTACCCTGACATTCAAGAGAGGTTACACATATGGAGAGCCTGGAAGATGAGTATGGCCAGGTCTCAATTCCAAAGCTTGTTGTTCACACTGCACTGGACGAAGACAACTGTACTAACATTCTTTTTTACAGGAATGAGGATGAAAAGGTTAAGGCGATAGAGAAAGCCAATGAGATTGAGGATTCCATGAAGCCTCACACTTGTGCTTTCACAGAAGCTTCTGAAGGTGCCCTACTGACCAGCTACTACTAGCGATGTGATGATGATGTAGAAGAGCTAGGTGCTGTTAATCCAGTTGAGAAGGCTGAGCTGAAGCAAGCTTTGAAAGAGTTTAAGGAATTGCATCAGAAATCAGTGCAAAGGAGCCTTGGAGAGTCATCATCAATTCAAATCTCTCCTACCTGACATTTTGGAAAAGGTAAGGACTATTGATGCTTCAACCTCACCAGCGCACTCCGAAGGGCCTACTAGGGACACTGGTGATGAAGCTAAGAAAGGAGAAGTAGAGGGAAACTTAGATGAGCCAACCCTTGAGATAGTTGTTGAGACAATCAAGCGCATTCGGCTGTCACTCCAAGGAAAAAACAACCGAGTCTCTTATGTCGAATGACCCCATCGACCAGTGATTCACCGGTGCGCCCCAGAGGGTAAAATCAGCACACACACACCACGGTCGGATCGTGGGAGACCTTATAAACTTAAAGTTAGGAGGCGATGGGAGACTGAAACTATATAATAGAGTCGGATTGACGAGGCTGAGATGGTTAAGACTGTCTCAGCTGAAATTCCAACCGCATTGCTTTTCCGTAATCGAGGCAAAGGATGGACAGGAGACCATGGCAGTTGAGAATGATGGTCCTGAAAGCACAATCCAAGAGGTTGATACCTCAAAGGATGCCACTGCTCAAGACCCCAATGCAGCTCAGTCTGCGGAAGGGAATCTAGAAGACACTAATGCAGTCGAGTCTACAAAAAGGAGTGTAGAAGGCCCTACAACGGTTGAGACTGTTGTTAATGGTACTGAAGGCCCGAAGGAGGTTGAGACTTCCTTGGGTAAAGCAGTTGTAGAAAAGGGGAAAATGCCAGTTCCTCAACCAAAGTCGCCTGAAAGAGAAGAAACCAGTGCGCTGCACGACTTTGAAGGAAATGTGTCATCTGGAATTTTGTTGACACAGACTATGAAATTGAGTCTGTCCCCAAGGAAAAACCAGTAGAGGACCCAGAAATTGAAGAAAGGGCAGCTGAAATGAAGAAGGCACGCAAATAAGGTGCTTTATCAAAGTTCACTCTGGTGGATGGCCCACCCCTAATGGTGCCATCACCACGCCGTGATGCTGCTGAGGCAACAAAAACCTAAAATGAAGCATTCGTTGAGACCAATGAAGCTATTAAGACAACTGAGGACTAGCCAGCTCCACAGGCTAACACAGCTGTGACTACCGATGATGTTCTTTGAAACTTGAAACAGTTGAGGCACACAGAGCTGAAGCTAGTCTTAAGAACAAAGGAAAGGCCCCTGAAGGAGGAATGGGAGAAGTTCCTATTATTCAATATGACTTATTCTCCAACTACTTTCCAATTGTGGCAGAGGTACTCCTAGAGACTGAATTTGTTGAAGAAAATGCCAAGTATACCGTTGAGATCCATCGTGAAGAATATGAGGCTCCAGATGACTTACGAGTTGTGCCATTTGGATTCGATTTTGATGTAGTGTGGCCAGAAGAGCAGTCACCTGAATCAGTAGACTTCTGAAAAGCCTTCAAGGGTATATGTTCGGAAATTGAAAACATGGAAAGAGGTTTTGCTGCACTCAACCAACGGCTGGACAATCACGATGATATTATCTCTGGAGATATTCAAGGATCAATTCTAAAGATTATGGAATGGACATCTCAGATGAAGGCACTGAGAAGAGAACAAGTCGCTCTTATTTGCAAAACTGGTTATTTGGAGTCCGACAATGCAAATCTCGGCGAGAGACATCGGGGATCACATATTCGAGAATGGACCAGTGCATGAAACAGATATGGGAGTTCTTTGAAGGTTCAACACAAGCAAGACCTTCAAAGGATCGAAAGTACTCTGCGCTCGGAGATGATGGTCATGAACGTTGAAATGAAGATCATAAGTGCAGAAATGAAGGCTCTGCGGTCGAAACATAGAAGCGACTCACTCAAGAATGCATGAGAAACTTGATGTCATTCTCAGTATAAATCTCATCAACACTTTACATTCAGCACTTTAATTCTTGCATATCTATATTGTTGTTTGTTTTTTTTCCCAAGTCAACTGATAATATCCAAACTTAAAAAAAGTGTTGACACATAATTTGTTAATGCTAGTGTAAAAAATATTGAGGCTACTGAAATGGTGACTAGCCTATTTTGTCTATTTTTTCCCTTTTTTGGTCATTTCTTAATTTTGTTTATTTTTTTGCAGTTCTTTTCCCAATTTTCAAGCACGAGCATATCTATGTGGTGTGTTTTGATATTTGGTGAAAGCAGTGTCACATTCTGGGCAATCCATCGGTGGGTGGTACGACTCTTCAGAAGTATGAACGCATCCCTGAGACTGGTAAGAGTAGTTTGTTTTTGGTGCTTGTGAAGGTTTATGATTTTGCTTTATTATTATACATATTTTGCATACGGGATTTAAAAATCAAATGTACTTTAATGTTGCATGTGTTAATTCTTAAATATGCACTTTTAGTGATCAACTTTTGCTATTGTAATAGATAATTGTTGCTTATGTAAGGTGGTATATTTGCATATTTATCATCTGGTAATTTGTTATGTTTTTTTATAAAAGTGATTCTTGGTAATTTTTTTATTTGTTTTTCATTTCACAGGCAGATTTTTCTCAGTATATTTTGTCGAATGGATCCTTGAGGACAACTTGTTTTGTTCAAAATTCCTCAATGTCTCGATTGCGTATGCCTTGGAAGGATACCAAAAACAAGGTGGATTGTGCCATATTTGCCATGCGTCACATGGAGACTTATAAGGGTGGAGGTGTTAAAGATTGGGATTGTGGTCTTCAGAAAGGGAACAATGATTTGATATCAATGTTGAGGAAAACGTATTGTGCTTCAATTGTTCTCGATGAGAAGAATGAACAAATTTTGGTTGAGTGTGATGGATTAAAGTTTTTTTTTCATGTTGATAAATATTTTGGATTTATCTTTTGCGATACAATTCTAAGAGTTTGGTTGATGACATTACTTATATAAGTAGATTTTTGTTTTGGGATGTTTTTAAGCAGCAAGTTTTGGGTTTATGTTAAGCTGCACCTACAGATCACTTTTAGTTGATGGATTATTAGTTATGGTTTGTATCATTGGGAACAAATTTTACATAATATTTTTGATGTAATGTTTTTACTATATTATTTGCATGTTTAGTATATTGTGTTTGCTTGCGTATATATTAATTGTTGCAGATTTAGAGCTAAAAGGTGTTCAGAAATTGGTCGGAGTTTTCAAATATATAATTGCATGTTTAGTAGTGCACATAACTAACAACAATTGGGCGTATTTAAAATTTTATAAAATTCATGCATTTCAATGTCTGAATATTTGCATATTTAGTATGTATTTTTTTTTTGCATATATATGGTTTTTGCATGCGTATATATTAGCTGTTGCGTATTCAAGGTTATATTTAGTATTTTTAGTAGTGCGAAGAATTGAGAACAATTGGACAGATTTTTGGAATAAATAGTAAATATCATTCTTTTGAAGATGTTAATATATGCATTTTTAAGTAAGCATATTTTACATATATGAAATATTTAAGCCCGTATTTTTTCTTGTCGATTTGAATTGCAAACAAAGCATATTATAATGCATATATGTTATTTCGAGCATATGAAGAGATAATATTATGCATATGTAAAATAGGCCAACATTTTTAAGCTCACTTCTTGCATGTCCGGCTATTGTGGTATCCGATATCCCCATATTTTCCACAACACCTTTTTAGTTTCTTGCTTGCTCGCAAAGCCTTTTCCTTTTGACTATGTATTCGGCTTTTGACCCGACTTCCGTTGCCCTTGTTTTTCATTTGTTGTGGCGGTATGACGATATAGTAGGCTGACTCGCTGGAACATGTTGCAGCTGCATTTCATATTGTTCTCTGATATGCAGAAAACAACTGTAAACACCCCCCACATTGATGTCTTTAATCTATTATGAGAACTTTTTAGTTTCGTCATTGATTTGCACCATTATGCAGTTGTAACAAGATGCATCGATCTCTTTACTGACGTCTGAAAAAACCCTCCCTGTGAAAATTGATGATGCATGTTCTTCAATTTCTAAACGTGTCTTGCAGCTAGGTTTGTGAATTGCACTATCATTGTTCAATTTATCCATGGCATATCTATGTGCTTCCATTGCACTATCATCTCCACCAAGTTAACTTACGGGTTGGTGACACTTTCAAACCAGCTGTCAGCACTTTCTGATCTTGAAGTGGTCCTTAGTAGCCCTCCTAACATGATATTCTTAAAATATGCAAGAATCCCAGAACTTCTAATCTCAAACATATTCGCGAACCATGTATGTGATGTAAGGTCATACTCCCTCATTAGCTCGATCTATTTTTCCTCAAATTTCGTTGGTTCGATAAAGTTACTCCATACGATGCTATTCAGTCGTTGCAGGAGCTTACTGTCATTGGATAATGCATTTCCAACCTTCACACTCACCTTTTCCATTATGTGCCACATACACAAATAGTGCACATTATCTTTGGAAACTAACCTTATCGCAATTTTCATGGTTGGATCTTGGTCGGTGACAATTAAGTGCGGTTCACGGCCCATTGCCTTTAGAAAATTCTTGAACAACCAAACTTATGATTCCTCGTCTTCCTTTAATAGAAGTTTCGATGTAAATGTAACACATTTTTTATGGTTGTCTACTCCTCTAAAGGGAGTGAAATAAAGTTTGTGTGTTAATATCATAGGGAATTGCATGAAGAATTTAGATTGTACACAATCATCATTTGGTATACATGACTAGTGCAATCATCATTTGTATGTATAACATTATTAATAATATGCATTAATTTATTGCATTGTATGCATAAATATGAGTTATAAATCATCATTTGTATGTATAACATTGAATGCATCATATTTTTGTTATAAAAACGTTGTATCTTTATTACTTATACAACTAATGATAGTTATGTCTGCACCAAATTAGTATTAATATGCAACATAATAGAAGATGTGTGGCTCAGATTCGTCCCTACAAACTTACTCTATAAGGTGTCCCTATATAACCCTCTCCCTATATAGGATTTGTATGCATAACATTATTAATAATATGCATTAATTTATTGCATTGTATGCAGTAGAATATAGTTATGAATGCATCATATTTTTGTTATAGAAAAACGTTATATCCTTATTACTTATGCAATGAACGATTGTTATGTATGCACCAAATTAGTATTTAACATGCAACAGAGTATTAAGAATACAGTTAACAAAGTTTTTACCTATTAGTGTTGTATGTTGCGTCGAATGAGATTACATCTTCGGATATTCCATAGTTGATTTTGGACACTGGATCAACCCAAAATAGCCTGGTAAGTTGTTCATTTTCATCAACGTCCAAATCGAATTACGTTTCTGGGCACACATCCATTTTTCTGAAGAAATTATCTATAACGAGATGTGCATCAGCTCCATATATGTACGCGTTTAACTCCCTCTTAAATTTTTTGAAATCAATTTGCAGGTCACCAATATTAGAGGATCCCCTGACCATCTACTTATACAATTGATGAGATTTTGTTGTCCTGACATTTGCTCAAATACATGTTGTAATGAATCATTCTTTGCTCGGAATTCATGTTCCCCGTTGACTTTCGAAAAATGCCGGTGTATTTCAGGAGTTAAATAATGTTGTGGCGCAGCGCAAAACTTATTATTGTGTAAGTACCATTTCCAACATGTTCAAACACGCAACGTGCTTTGCAACCGACCCTTGGCGATATCATTTGTTTACTTTTGACGGCAGTTTTGTCAATATCATTGGTTTTTCCTTTAACTGAACTACTAACATTCTTAAAGCCTTCCTTGTTGCACACAATATACTGCACTCGTATAAGCTCACTTTGATATCATTTTCTTGTACTTATATGTATATCAATACCAGTGATGCGACTATAATTTTTGTAGAATTATAATCCTTCTTCCAAACTTCCAAACTTTATTCCCATTTCTGGCGTGAACTGTTAATCGCCTTCTGTTATCCAATACACTGTTGAATCATTCATTATTTCGAGTCGTTGTTGAGGTCATTTGCTACCACTCCCTATCATAAACAACATAAATAGTCCGCATAAGCAACATATCATGCTTAAACATGTATTTTTTTGTTGAATCACAAAAGTATTTTCTATCATGTAGGAGGTATTTTTCTAGAAACTTTAGAATCTATGCATCATACATTGACACTCGTGGTCATAAGCAACATAAGTAGCTTATATAAGCAAATAATTATTTTTAAACATGCATTGTAGTATAGTTTCACAAGTATGAATTTGAGCAAGTGTGTAGGTCCCAAGGGGTGTGGTGTAAGGTTTAGAAGGGGGGTTGAATAAACCTTACCAAATTTTAGATTTAGTCTTTTTAAAATGGTTCAACAGAGTTGACTCAAATCATCTGTGTCCTTGGGGGACGACTAAGTTGGCTATTCACTAAGTTACCCACTCAACAGACTCAATAGAGATTTTAATAGTATAACTCGGCTGCTTAAGCCAAATACTTAACTTGGTTGATTTAGTTTTTAACAGGGAAAGACTTAACACCCTTTCATTTGTTTTAAGCTTGTTTTAAACACTTGATTTTTAGCACTTGGTTAATTATCGGTTGGATAGCAAATATAAATTAACAATGAGATATAAGTAGATATGCGGGATCGTAAATTTCTTTGAAAGTAGATGACACAAATATTTTATAGAAGTTCGAAGATGGGGTATTTCTTCTAATCCTCTCTTCTCCAACTCCTGGAGGAATCCACTATGTAACAGATTAGTTTACAAAGCAGTTATCAGTCTCGAGATAGCCTTGCTCACACAACTGGCTTCTCTTGCGACTCAGCTTCTTCACGAGGCAGCTGCCTGGTTTCTACAACTCACTACTTCAAGTTATTGGATTTGATCACGAAGCCCTACAATAAACTTGATGTCTGGTTCGACCTTAAACCTTACTACAATCCTTCAAATTAGAAAGTAGACCCCTTTTTGTTTTCAAATGTTTTCCTCTTCAACAGTTTGAACTTATCTTTCCTTCATAATGTGTGTTGGATTGAGTTTCTTTGAGTTTCAGGCTTGAGGATTATCTCGATAAGTATTGAGAATTTTCATGTTAATTTCTTAAAAAAGTCTGTCATTCGTAACCTTTTCTCAATAGCTTCCTCAGCCTTTTATAGTGTACATTTAAAATTTTACCTATTGAAGAGATAGGCTAATTTGCAATGTCACTTTGTGGTTGTTGGATTGTCTTGTCTTGGTCTGCAACCTTTGTCATGTTGACCTTCCTCGTATTAAATGCCATTTCAGATTTGTAGGCGTCTGACACAAGGTCCAGTGATTCCCATTGGTTCATTCCTATTGCACAATTCTGGGAAGACCACTTTTAGACCTGGCAGCCTGACATATTACTATATCGAATAATATTCTTGACTTTATTCCAATAGATCTAAGTCAGTTGTATTCACTTGACTGCTGCCTTTACGCCAGGTGACTTGAGTCTGCTCCAATCATAGGACTGAATCAACTGTCACTCTAACTGACAGACTTGGCTCTTTAAGTTGACTTGACTGACACTTCACACAGCTGTTCCTCAGCTGACGCTTCTTCAGTCGAGTCCTTGACTTCCTTCTTGACCATACACAACTGACACACATCAGAGTCTTCATTCCAATCTGCAGTTGACTTCTTGTAATCCTTGACATAGTTGACTTAACTCAACTCTTCCAGTCCTATCTATTTCAATAAAGATTACAAAGAAAATAAGGTGCCAATTTCTTAGTTTAAGTTTTACATGGTATCATCAAAATCTAACAGATAAAATTCCTAACAAAGTGCAAGGCATTGTTGCTAGAAATGACCTAATACAAGCATCATATTAAGAAACGTATGAAAATTTTGATACGAACACAAGCGAAATTTTTGCTTAATGTTTATTAAAGTTACGCTGTTTTAGAGGTAGTTATAATTAGAAGCAATACAAGGATATTACATATACAACTAGCCAAATCATTGAAAGCAATTTTACATACAAAATTGTGTAGATGCCTAGAATTCAGTGGGTTGCATTTTCATGGACACATTGAAATTAGAATAAGCCACATAAAATTTTAATTTTCCATATGGTTTGCATGGAATAATGTTATAAGATTGGAGAATCATTCATGCTTATTTTTATGCATTTTTTTATTAAACACAATATATAACGGTAAATTTCAAATACCTTCATGTAACTGAGAGTGAATGCATTTTCCAGTAAATCTTCCATGAATCGTTTCTCAAAGAAAGTTGTGTGCCTTGTTGTGTTGAAGCATGATGAGAGTAAAAAAAAGGAGCAGTACATGCAATCATTGGGCATGATGATGAATGTGTTTTGTTCACAGGAAGTGGTTTTTTGTTTTGCAGGATGGTGTATTGGTTTGTCTAATGATTATGAATTTTGTTTTTGGAAGGAGAATTGTTTGGATTTTTCTCTAAATGAGTGACCGTATCTACTGCTCCAAATCCGCATGTAACCGATGTTATATTCATGGGATGATGGAATTTTTATTTTGACTGATTTACTACTACCC
The DNA here is from genome assembly GCA_016081115.2 of Rehmannia glutinosa. Taxonomy (NCBI): domain Eukaryota; kingdom Viridiplantae; phylum Streptophyta; class Magnoliopsida; order Lamiales; family Orobanchaceae; genus Rehmannia; species Rehmannia glutinosa. Next base: position 33,939,560 of record CM071927.1, read on the forward strand.
AGTTATTAATAAGGAAACATGTAATTGGATGGCTTGTGATTTTTTGGCCGTTGAAAATAAAAGATGTGTGGCTCAAATTCGTCCCTACGGACTTACTCTAAGAGATGTCCCTATATAAACCTCTACCTATATATATATGCACGTGTTTAGTGTTGATTACATTGGTATAGAAACGGGAAAAGCCTTCAAAATGGCTTACAAAATAGAAACACAAAATTACAACTGAAGCAAAATCTAACGATTACAAGTCTTGAATGGACTCTAACTCAATAAACATGAATCTGACAAAACTTGAAAGCCGAGTCCAGGAAGACCTCTATCTGCAACACAAATACGTCTCGACTAGTACTCACAATTTGATGTAATGTCCCCAAAGATAAAACAACTTACGTCTTTTATATAGTAGCACCACTAACATAAAAGCCCCATCAAACTAGAAAAGGTATGAAGACTGGTTTACTTGACTCAGAAAATGTAGAACGAAAGATGCATCGAGAAATGTGACGACATATGCGATGACATTCGGGATAACATCCACTGGACAGACTGGTTTTCTACAAAATTTGTCTAACTCTCACTCTTTCTCCTTATTTTCCTTATCTGAATATGAAATGCAAAATTTAAGCTTATATAAGACAACCATTCCCACCACATGCGGAGATTAATGATAGAAAATGGGCATTAACTTCATTAACTTTCAAGAGTTACAATCCACATTATGGCCACTATCTAGGAGTTAGAAACTCCAATAGACTACATGAATCTGGACCCATCTAATGTCCAGATTCGTCAGGCCCAATAGCTACTTGAATCTGAGAAACCCATTTTCAAGTGATAATACTAAAGTGAACCTGAACTCGAACCCAAAAGGCTGGGCTGGCCCAAGCTCCATAGCCCAAGCCCAGTCCCTGGCCCTAGCCCAAGCCAATGCCAAGCTGGGCGCACACGTGTGTGTGGCCTGTTTGTGATCATCCATTGGTGTTATAGTATATATAATAAATAACACCTTCTAGTATATAAACTACAATAAACAAAAAATTATTTTCTATGTGGGACAAGGTTATGAACATTTCAAATTCCTTTACATAATGTCCATTCATGTGGCCAACTTCATGTATTAATTACTTACTCATCATAACTCGAATTTTGAGAATTAAAAAATACTACGAACATGTACTCGGAACATAGATTAACCAGGTACCATTTAATTCCTCCGAATTAAATATTAGCCATAAAATATTTGGTCAATGCTTAGGGTCGATGACCATTTTGTCAAACCAATTTTCCATCAATCCCCAACATGAGTGGAAGTTAATGCATGTATGAATGCAAACACGCAAATTACTCCTCAAAAGACAATATTGCATTCAGAAAGGTAGCTTGTGACTTTGAATCTTCTATAGTCAATACCATCCGTACACTAGTGGCTTAATGGACACAATGCCTTGAACCATGGTGTATACCGAGTCAACAATATTAACACAATAAGGTCTCAACACGTGTTCTCACATTTTTTGTCTGTTTCAGCCATGGGCACGTTCTTTGAATTCGTAAGTGCTACGTTGAAGTGGCCCGCTCTTCTCACTTATATAGGTGATCTCCTATCCAAGTGTTATATCATACTCAACCTCAACGAGGTTTAGGAATCATTAAGGGTTCATTTCGATGGAGGGATTTGGATAGAGAGATTTGAAATTCCAAGGGATTTCAAATGAATGGATTTCTAACTCATTGGATTTGAAATCCACCTCTTGTTTGGATGATGTGAATTTGTGTAGGGATTCAAATCCATCATAAATTTGAAAAAACAAATTAAAAGCTCTATTCATTTTCTTAATTGACATTTAATAAATAAAAGGGATAATTACAAAAAGACCCATGATTTTGCCTTACATTTTCCCCCTTCATAAGCAAAAACATAAAAAAAAAACCCATGATATTTATAAAAATACTAGAATCATCCCCTTATATTTAATGCATAATCAAACTTAATGGGGTTATTTGTAATTTTGAAATATCTTTGAGTTTTTTTTAATTAGCCCAAACCTCAAGGGTGTTTTTGTAATTATCCCAAAATAAAAATAAAACATATAACTTTTATCATGTGTGAATATGTGTGTGTGAATATGTGAGAGAGAGTATGCGTGAGTGTGTTTGGTGTGTGTGCAATGTGTAAGTGTGTGTAAATGTGTGCAGTGTGTGTAGTGTGTGTAAGTGTGGAGTGTGTGTAAATTGCAAGTGAGAATAAAGGGGAAAAAAAGAATCGATTTCGAATGACTAGGTTCTATGAGCGATTAAAAATCCTTTGAAAATGAACTAAAACTTAAATATGAATTTGAAATCCTTTGATTTGGATTTATATGGCAAACAAGGGTGTGGATTTTGCTAAGGATTTCAAATCCTTCCCAAATCTCCCCATCCAAATGCACCCCAAAAGTCAAATGACTTAGCCTCACCACAACTTTGCAGGTGTTTCAATATTTGGCTTTGCTTTCTAGGGATGGGTTGAAATATTGTTTTCAAGTATTACAACAAAACTTTCAAAGTTTAGTTTTCTCATTGAACCAAGTTCTAGGGACATGTTGGGTTACCATTATGATGGTTATTTTACTTTGTGGACTTTAAGCCCATTTCCTCTAGCAATTTATTCAATTGATCTCGATTCATCCCTTTTGTTAAAGTGTCTGCCAAATTGTCTTTTGACATTATGTAGTCAATTGAAATTAGACCGTTTAAGATCAACTATCTAACGGTACTGTGTCTCCAATGAATATGTCGAGACTTATCGTTATACATATTGTTATGTGCCCTTCCTATCACCGCTTGACTATCACAGAAGGAATATGATTTTTCCAACATGGTATATCTTCCAAAGAGTCTCGAAGCCACTCCGCTTCTTCACTTGCTTTATCCAAATCTATAAACTCAGATTCTAAAGAACAAGATTCGAAAGATCAAGAAGATGAGGTACACTTTAACTCATCTCATTCTGATTCTAGTGATAGTGATTGTGACACAAACACTTCATCACCCACAGATCTTTATGATTCTATTGGCAAAATGATGAAAGATTTTGAGCACATAAAAATCTCTCACACATTATTAAATGAGGAATATAGCCAAACTTAAATGCCAAAACTCACAACTAAAGAGATGAGTACTCTAAGTCACATAGGCGATGAGAATACTAAGCAAGGCCGAAATTGCCAAGATCCAAGCGATTTAGTTAGCCGCTACTGAGAAAAGAGGGAAAAAAGATCTCAAAAATGTGATTGCTTCATTCACTAAGGCATCCAAATCATTGGATGAACTTATAGTGACACAAAAATAAAGTGGTGATAAGACATGCATTGATTCAATTCCTTTGTCCATGCCCAAGTCCCAAGAATGGTTATAAGACCATATGTTGCGCCTACACCCACTCAAAAACATAATCACAACCATACTTGGCCTTGGATACAAAGGAAAAGGCAAGAAGCCGATGAGAGTATCTTGACAGACAAATTGAAACCAAATTCAGAAAAGTCCATCAGCAGACTCTAAACTACAATACTCTATGAAATCAAAACAGAGCTACCAAAAGCCCCAGAGATTTCAGCAAAAAAAGTCATATGATGGGAATGGTAGAAATTACCCAAGCCAAGCTGATTGGAATAATCAAGTGAGATATCAGGAAAGACCCATGGGATACAAGCCAAAATGGCAAAGACCTCAACCTCATCATAGGTCATTCCCAAGGCAAAAGAGATATTATCTCGCAAGCGCACAAAACTCAACATACACAGAAATTCCATTATTTCTCCAAGAAAGCAAATGCTCAAATAAACACATAGGCATACAGACAAAAGAGACAATTGTATGATCCAAAAACCCCCAAGCAATTTGCTAATGTGCATTATGATTATGGAACTGATAGGTGGCAACCTCTTAGAGTCAGATCATCTGGCTATAGGTTGGTTGGAACATCTTATAGCACTAACCCCTCAGGACCCAGGCAAGTATGGGTACCTAAAAACTAATTTCCTTGATTGCAGGTTCATGGAAAAATTGAGTGCCAAGGAACCTGGTAAATGGATAATGGTTGTTCCAGACATATGACAGGAAACAAGAGAAATCTGTCAAAGTTCAAGGAAATTAATTGTGCAAAAGTCATATTTGGAGGAAATGAAGCTCCAGGGGAAATAGAGGCACATGATCCATAAGGAAAAATGGATTGGAAATCACAGATGTTGCATATGTTGAAGGCCTAAATTTCAATTTTCTAATCATCAGCCAACTCTGTGACAAAGGCTACAATGTTGGATTCAACATGTGTGTATGCCAAATGAAGGGTGTTGAATTAAATGAAATTTTACTTCAAGGAACAAGGCAGAAGAACATGTATGTAGTGGATTGGTCAACTGCTACACCAAGCACATGTCTGCTAGCAAAGAATATAGCCGAATCAAGTTAGCTATGGCATAAGAAGCTGAGTCGCCTGAATTTCAAGACAATCAACAAGCTTACAAGGAGTCATATTGTGGAATGATTGCCTGACTCATTATACAAGAAAGAAAGTATTTGTGATGCATGGGAAAGAAAATTAAATCATCCTTCAAGGACAAGCCAAGTCCTTCTCCAACTAGGATATTGCATATTGATTTATTTGGTCCTATTAAACCATCTAGTATCAGTGGAAAGAAATACACCTTAGTGGTGGTAGATGATTATTTAAGATATACATGGACTATCTTCATGTGTAAAAAGAAGGAAACCTTGCAGAGATTGCCTTAGCTAATGAGAAGAGTTCAAAATGAGAAGAGTCAAACCATTATTAAGATGAGGTCTGACAGGGGAACTGAGTTTGTCAATGGAATTATAACTCATTATTGTGTTGAAAATGGTATTGCTCATGAGTTGTCAGATGCAAGAACTCCACAACAGAATGGAGTAGCTGAAAGAAGGAACAGAACTCTCAAGGAAGCTGCAAGAATAATGTTAGCTGAAGCTGGATTGCCTGAGATTTTGGGCTGAAGCCATCAACACTGCATGCTACACTTAGAATAGGTGTATAATTAATAGGTAATTGTCTAAAACTCCCTATGAAATTTGGACAGGGAGGAAGCTAAATGTTGGATATTTTCGAATCTTTGGATGTAAGTGCTTCATCCACAACAATGGCAAGGACAACCTAAAAGCTTTTGATGCTAAAGCTGATGAAGGTATCTTTTTGGGATACTCAGTTGAGTGTATAGCTTATAGAGTATTGAACAAAAAGACAATGGTCACAGAAGATTCTACCCATGTGTTTTTTTATGAACCCAATGTGAATGGAGAAGACATAGATGAGTTATCTAAGAAGAAGAATCAGCCAACTATTCAGAAGAGTCCCTATGTTGAAGTGGATGTAAGAGCACTCAACCCTGATGAAAATGATATAGCTGATATAGCTGGAAGGTTTGGAGCTGAATGATGATGAAGAAGCTATTCAAGACAACTTAGCTGCGAGACGGCTGAATCCAACAGACTTACTACAACCAGATGTGAGATGGCTGGGAGGCCATCCACCTGAATTGATCATTGAAAATGTAAGAGATGGAGTAAAAACCAGATCCATAGCCCAACATGAAGCTATGTTTACTAGTTTCATTTCCCAAATAGATCCTAAAGATGTGTCTCCAGCATTAGATGACACACATTGGATTCAGGCTATGCAGGAAGGGCCAAATCAGTTTCAAAGGAACAAAGTTTGGAATTGGTTCAAAGGCCTACCCACCAAAATATTATTGGTACTAAATGTATTCAGAAACAAGATGAATGAGGAAGGATCTATTGTAAGAAACAAAGCAAGAATTGTAGCCAATATAGATTTTGATGAAACCTTTGCTCCTGTTGCTAGATTGAAAGCATTTAGGATGTTTCTTGCATATGTTGCACACACGAACTTCAATGTGTATCAAATGGATGTGAAGAGTGCATTTTTGAATGGATTTTTGGAAGAAGAAGTCTTGGAGCAACCTCTAGGTTTTGAGCAGAAAACTATTGGAGATAAAGTGTACAAGATCAAGAAAGCCTTGTATGGATTAAAACAAGCACCAAGAGCCTAGTATGACACATTGTCTTAGTTTATCATTGACAATGGATTCACCAAAGGCAAGGTTGATACAACACTCTTCATAATTCAAGATGGAGAGAGTATATTTGGTTCCACTAATAAAGAGATGTGTGACAGGTTTATTTGGATGACATTATATTTGGTTCCACTAATAAAGAGATGTGTGACAGGTTTTCAAACCTTATGCAAGGGAAGTTTGAAATGCGTATGATGGGAGAGCTGACTTTATTCCTAGGTCTTCAAGTCAAGCAATTGAAGGATGGAACCTTTATAAGTCAAACCAAATATACTAGAGATTTAATGAAGAAATTTGGTATGGAAGAGAAGACATATGTGAAGATTTGCATGAACACATCAATCAAGATGGATATGGATCACGAGATGACAAAGTCAGAGATCAAACAAGCTATAGAGCTCGATTGGATCATTGCTCTGTTTTGACAAAAAGTAAGCTAGAGATCACCTTTGATGTAGGTGTATATGCTTTGATTTCTATCTCGCACCAAAAAGAAAGTCACATGATCGCAACAGCAAGAGAATCCTGGTATTTGAAGTGATGCTAGGAAGTTGGCTTATTGTATACAAAGGATGGAGGATTCAAGCTAGTTGGCTACTCGGACTTAGACTATGTTGGAAATAGACTGATTTCTTGGTTCAAGAAGAAACATAATTCAATAGCTACACCCACAAAATGAAACAAAGTACATAGGCAGAAAGGCAAACAAGTGCCCAAGTTCTATGGATGAGGCAACAACTGAGAGATTATGATATAGAAGTAAAGGAGATTCCAATTATATGTGATAACACAAGTGCTATTGCAATTACTCAAAATCCTGTATTGCATTCAAGAACCAAGCACGTTGATGTCAGATGTCATTTTATTCGAGATCGTGTTGAAAAGAAAGACATCACTTTGGAATACATCTCAATTGATAAGCAGTTAGCTGGCATATTCACCAAGCCATTTTGTGAATCAAGATTTGAAGAGATTAAGAATGAGCTAAGTTTGATTGAGCTGGGTTAGAAGACTCAGAAGACTCAATCAACAGAGTCAAAGAAGAGAGAAATGAAAATCAACAAAGTTTTATTTTCCAGCCAAGTGAAACAACCAAGATGGATAACCAGTTGTATCGAGTTAGCTGACAGCTGAGTGATCATCATGTGAAGAGAGGAGCATAGTTAAGTCACTTTTGGAGGATAGCCGAGTTATTAATGAGTTAAGTGACAAAACACGATCGTTTTCTGTGAGTGGGAATGTTTCTGGGCATTATGTCAGCGTAATTATGGTGTCAGAATAAAGCCTGTACACATTTAGCCTATGATTTGATATAAATGTTGTTGCATTTAATGCACGAAATTAATGCGCTTTCAAGCTTTTAATCTCAATCGTTGATCGTGATCAATGTTTTAGGATCCATTTACATCCTAAAGGTTTATGATCAGCAAGGAGATCAGCCAAATCCCACATATAGTTTTGCATAATGAACTCGATTTCACTATTGATAGTCTCTTGCCAGAGCGAAGCATCTGGACTACTTAGAGCCTATTTAATCGAGTTCGACTCACAATCTAACATAAATATTATGAAGTTAGGTCGAAATGATTTATCAACATTAGGCCTCTTACTTCATCTTAGTTCTTCACCACTTGGTGTTGAACTAACTGTCCTACCAAATGAGATCCTAGATGTGGTACCAGATGTAGTTTCAGATGTTATAACATCCGAATCAACACCTCCAACAACATCTGCTGCTATTCCAAATGTGAATTCATCTATAGTAACATCCGCAGTCACATCTGAATACGTTCATTTCTCAAAACTTCCATCTATCATCTCTACAAGGATAAATATTCTCAAAGAATACAACATTCTTTGATTCAATTATGGTACCAATTGTCATTTCGGGATTTTATGACTTATGTACCACAAAGTGACATGCACTACTGTTAAGTGCATAACCTATAAACACACAATCGACCATTTTAGGACCAATTTTAACTTGATTAGGTTCAGGTATTATAACCATAGCCAAACACCTGCACACTTTAAGCTATTTATAAAAGGCTTACGATTTTTTCACAATTTTTAAGGAGTCTTATCCTTCTCTTTAAGGGATATTTTATTCAACATGTTATTGACTGTTAAAACTATTCCCCCGCATATTCTGGTATCCTTGTTCAACACCGTATTACCCCATAACTTACACAGCTCATGGCTGTATCATCAGCATTACACTAATGTTCTTTGTTCTTTATTTTATTAGAACCTTTTTCCAACAATACCATTAGAACCTCGATCCAATAAATATCAGAACCTAGTTCCAATAATTCTGTTAGAACCCTTTTCTAGCAAATGTGGCCTAAGATGTTATCACATTTTTGGCAGCATTTTAGACCTCATTCGGTTTTGAGTTTGCCTCGGGTGTTACAACACCTCTAGCAATACCTTAGACCTTACTTGGTCTTCCATCTGCATATGGTGTTACAACACCTTTGGTAACACCTCCTGCAATTGTGGTTCAAAGTCTGCCTTAGATGCTACCACGTCTCACATAACATCTCCAGTCACATCTAAATGTGCAACTGTAGCTCGAAAGCCAAAAGTGTGATAGAAAGTGTGGTCATAACCCCACAATCATTGCATCCATTGGAATTCTTAAAAATATTCCAACACAGTTTGCTCTAGTCTCTACATAGACTTTCTCGGATTTAGATTCAGACATTCGATTGCTTTGTTCGATTATCAATCGAACAATCAGACCACTAATTCAATTTTCTTCCAATTATGCATTGAGGAATTTATAAATTTTTTTCAACCTGGTAACAAATTTTAAACAAAGCAAACGATTTGGAAAGATTCATTCAAACAACATCCTTTCAGCATGAAAATTATGCAGGATCAACTGAAACTTTTAGACTAGTTTCACCACAATTTTGAATTTTAGGAATAATCCATTTTTCAATCCAAAACATAGAAATAACAAACCTTTTGGACAACTCATCCTCATTTCGTATTTCTTTTCAATACTATGAACTTCTTGAAAAAACATCCTCAATTCATATCAAATTACAGAATACATATTGTAAAGTGTACCACTAAGCCCATTAAGGATATAGTCACAACATAGGAAATTATTATCCTAGCCCCATGCATTAAATGCAACGCATTTTCAGCAACAAATACAATTCCAACAACCACTGGAAGGTCTTCTATTAGATTCATCTTCAAGCTAAGTTTTGATTTCTATTTGCCATTGTGAAATGTTATTTATATTGCGAATATTGATTACATTGGTTACATATATGGGAAATGCCTTCAAGATGGCTTACAAAACAGAAACATAAAATTATAACTAAAGCAAAATCTAACTATTACATGTCTTGAATGGACCCAACCCCAGAAGCTAGAATATGACAGAACTTGAAAGCCAAGTCGAGGAAGACCTCTGTCCGCAGGAAAAATACGTTGCAACTAGTGCTCACGGTTTGATGTAATGTCCCCAAAGATAAAACGACTTGCATCATTTGTGTAGTAGCACCACTAACACAAAAGCCCCAATTGAACTAGAAATGGTGAGAAGACTGGTTTGCTTGACTCAGAAAATATAGAAAGGAAGATGCAGCGAGAGATGTGACGACAAATCTGATGACCTTTGGGATAACATCCACTAAACAGACTGGTTTCTAGTAGAATTTGTTTAACTTCATTCTTTCTCCCTATTTTCCTTATCCGAACTTGAAATACAGCTTAAGCTTATATAGGGCAACCATTCCCAACACATGCAAGAGATTAATGATAGAAAGTGCGCATTAACTTCATCACATGTAACTTTCCAGAGTTGCAATCAAAATTATGACCAATATGTGGGAGTTATGAACTCCTACAGACTACATGAATCTGGACACCTCCAATGTCTAGATTCATTAAGCCCAACAGTCACTTGAATCGGGGCAAGCCCATTTTCGAGTGACAAAACAAATCTGAACCTGAACTGGAGTCAGGTCAGGCCATGACCCAATCCCAAGCCCTGGCCTAGGCCGGCCCAGACGCGCGCGCATTTGTGGCCCATTTCTGATCATCTACTTGTATTATAATATATCCAACCAATAACATCTTATAGTATATAAACTAGGATAAACCAAGATTTATTTCTGTGTGGATAATGTTTTTTTTTTAAAGTTTGGGGTAGTGGTTGGAGGGGAAGGGATAAATTTTAAAGAAACTTAAAGATACATGGTTCGAACCCTGGTTAATACCCTTACAAAGGGTGAGTGATATCACTTGAGCTACAAGCTCGTGGTTTATGTGGGATAATGTTAAGAACCTTTCAATTCCCTTTACATAATGCACATTCACTTGACCAACTTCGTGTATTAATTACTCACTCACTTATCGAAATTTGGTTTTGAGAAATAAAAAATATGAATATGTACTCGGAACGTAGATTAATTAGTACGTGTTATGACAATTAGTTCGATATTCTGATAATATATACCAATAAACTCACGCACACCATGTTATTCGCTTTCCAACACGATCTGATAATGACAATTTTACCTGCTAATAACACAATAGTAACACGTTAACATTATAATATAGTGTATTACACATATAATTTTAGTTTGTATCATGTTATTGTTGTATATTTACATATAATATAGTGTCTTGCATTTATTGCATCTCATGTCATAACATCATTTTAGCTAGACATTCATTTTATACATATATTATATTATATAATATATTATTTGAAAGAGGAAATAAATAAATAAATATGGAAATGAGAAATATGTGAAAAGGTATGTCTTTTCATGTGAAGACATCCATTAGAAGGATTGCAATGAATAGATGCGACCTTTGGATAAGTAACTTCCATCCGTTGAGAAGGGAAGCGACTGTTCAACGTAACCCTTGAAAATCTATAAATAACTTCAAGTTATTCTACAGAGAAAATAATGAAAAAAAAGATGGAGAAAAAGAGATCGAAAATTATTCCATAAAATTCGTACGAGATTTATTTCCTTCCTACTTTCTACCATTGTTGTTTTAACTACAACTTGTGATTTGATGCTCCTGAAAAAATCTAAGGAGTGTAACTTTGGGATTTTTGTGAAATAGGCTTTGTATCCTGCAGGTTAATTCCTTGAGAACCATTTACATTGTAGTGGGAAGAATTAATACCTTAAAGAAAACATTTTTAAGATGTGCCTAGCCAATACAAAATTTGATTTTTCATTTTCATAAAAATAATCCATTACCCACTATTCGAGAAATATATACAAAAAATTTAAGGTATTAATCATCCTACAATGGAGTTTATTATCGGGAAAGCATGGAAGCGAAAGTTGCTGGAGACAATGGGAAAAGAATACACAGCGTGCGTGCAAAAGAAAAAAGTAGACTGATCGTGTTTGAAAACTCATGTACCGGATTATTCAAAATTATTTGCATCTAGGTGCGTTTTAGTGTATTAATCTTCAAAACGGTCCATTATACCTTTTTCTTGTTGTCTGCAGATCATTGTGGATTACCTTAGTTTTTTGAAGTTAAGAATTGCAGTAATTGTTGATAAATTCAGTTTCATACTGATTTTGATATTATTGGGTTTTCTGATTGAATGAAGAAATCTGAAACCTCAAGATTATGTTTTAGTTTCGGATATCGAATTATTTCTTTATAGATTAATTTTAAAAAAATAAAATAAAGCATGTTTATGAGTTTTAAGTTTGAATTGGTCGTGATTCTTTGTCCAGAACACTAACGAGTTTAGAAAAACATATGCCTCTATTTATATTTTGAGATTATTTAAAGAAAAATAAAAAAATGTGATGTTCGTGGGTTCTGTTTGAATTAAGAAACCTGAAAATTCAAGGATTATGGTTTTTGTCATTCCGAATGTCAATTGCGTATGATGCATATTTTCTTAGTGCAATCTTGTGGCCTCTTCGGTTTAAAAAAAAAAAAAAAGAAAAACTTATTGAAACTGCATCTTCACATTTTGACCAACCCGATGATTCATCACCATGCCTTAGCACATCAGACATCGGCTAGGTGAATAGCAGTATGTGCGGCCACCGGCTGCACAGAATGGCCACTGACAATGGGGATTCGCGGCGGACGGCTTAGCCTGGATAAACACGATGGGCTGACTGCAATTTCTTTTTGCGGTTGTGTGAGGTCGTCATGGTGGCTGATCGTCTGCCTCCGCTGTTTACCCGTAATGGGATGCGATGGTGCTAGCGGTTTTGGTTGGTCTTGATTAGTGACTGATTGGAGTAGATCGTGATGGGATAAGTGGTTCCTCGTCATGGCTGTTCGAGCCTATCTCGGTGGAGGTCCTCTTCCGCTGAGATTCACCAGCGGATGATGCTCTGTGTGTTGGGCTTGCCGGCGGCGAGAATGGATGATGTGTGTGACGGGAGTTGGTTGATGTAGGCAACGGAAATGATATTGATATGGTGACGGGTTCCAGACCATTTTTTGAGTATATGGTTTTTTAGTAGAAAAATCTTGAGATTTGAGGCTAAACTGTAACATTCTAGAAAGGAATAATTGCAAAAAGTACCCCTGAGGTTTGACCTAATTATAAAAAAATCCATCTAACTTTAAAACTTATATAATATAATATATTGTAAGTTTTAAAGTTAGCTGGATTTTATTGTAATTAGGTCAAACCTCAGGGGTATTTTTTGTAATTATCCCTTCTAGAAATTATGAATTATGATTGATTCAGTCCTGGTTTGAGATTAGTGGGGGATTGTTGTATATTTACAAGTTGTAATTAGATCAAACCTCAGGGGTATTTTATGGGTATTTACTAAGTAAAACAAGTTGTATTTATTTTTGTATATTATATGTAAATTAGTGGGGGATTGTTGTATATTTACATATAATATAGTGTCTTGCATTTATTGCATCTCATGTCATAACATCATTTTAGCTAGACATTCATTTTATACATATATTATATTATATAATATATTATTTGAAAGGAGGAAAGAAATAAATAAATATGGAAAGGAGAAATATGTGAAAATGTGTGTCTTTTCATGTGAAGGCAACCATTGGGAAGGATTGCTATGAATAGATGCGACCTTTGGATGAATAATTTCCATCCGTTGCGAAGGGAAGTGACTGTTCAACGTAACCCTTGAAAATCTATAAATAACTTCAAGTTATTATATAGAGAGAATAATGAAAAAAAAAAGATGGAGAAAAAGAGATGGAAAATTTATTCCATAAAATTCCTACGAGATTTATTTCTTTCCTACTTTCTATCATTGTTGTTTTAACTACAACTTGTGATTTGATGCTCCTAGAAAAATCTAAGGAGTGTATCCTTGGGATTTTTGTGAAATAGGTTTTGTATCCTGGAGGTTAACTCCTTGAGAACCATTTACACCGTAGTGGGAGGAATTAATACATTAAAGAAAACATCTTTAAGATGTGTCTAGCCTATACAAAATTTGATTATCGTTTTCATAAAAACACTCCATTACTCACTATTCGAGAAATATATACAAAAGTCATGTCGTGAAATATGCGTGCTATTGTGTATTAACGTGTTTAATATTATATCGCTTAAATTTAATTATTTTTTTACTTATTGTGTCAAATGGTGTGAACAAGAAAATTTTCGTTTTACTGTAAATACAATCATTTATCGTATTGTGTTTATGTATGAGCTTACTGTGTTGCGTCAACATAAAATACGACACCATTAACGCATTGTCAGCCCTACGATCACCAATATATCTGTCAATTACGCCAAATTAATTGATCTTTAAAAGTAAGGGCCTGTTTGTTTATGTTTCCATGGTCCATTTCCAGTTTATGGAGTTGAAAATAGAATTTTGAGAATTTATTGGTTTTCGTGTGAAAATTGGGATTGTGTTTGGATGAATGAATTAAAATGTATTTTATGTAGGGTTGGAAATGAGATTGTGTTTGGTTTGAGTAGTTTTGAAATATTATTTTATGTATATAATAATTGAAAAGTTGGTAGTGGTGTCCACTTCAATATTTTAATTTGAATATATAATATTATATTTGTAAGATTAAGTTGGTGGGTCCCATTAGATAGTTATAATTTAAAAATAGTAATATTTTAAGTAGATAAAGTTGATAATGGTGGGCCCCACATATATAATTGGGTTAAAATATGAAAAAAGTGATTGATAAGTAATGATGAGTGATGTAGTGTAGTGTATAGGTTTGAGAATAGAAATTATAGGTTTGAGATGTTGTTTTATGTGAAAAATAGAAAATGAAAATGATGATTTCCATTGGAAATTTTATGAACAAACATGATTCCACTTTTATGTATAGTTGAAAACTAGAAAGAGGTCATTGGAAGCATAAACAAACAAGGCCTAAGTCTTGTAGCTTGGGCTTACCTGACTTCCGAAAACATAAATGTTTAATTACGTTGACAAGATATTTTAAATCGCCTATCACCTATGCCTACAAATTAATACGGTGGTTTGACAAAAACTCTTCCAATTTATAGCTAGTATAGAAAAGTTAAGTACATGAAAGGGGCATAAATGATAAACCTAACCTACAAAAGAAAGCGAACATTGCCTACATATTTAGTTATACTTTGGTGAAACCAAATTTATGATGCCGTAAGTGTATCAAAGACCCTTCAAGTGAAATAATTAATGAATAGTATCTTTATAAATTAATTATTCAAATATATAAGAAATAGAAAGGGATGAGTACAAAAATACCGAACATTTCTAAAAAAAGGGATATATTTATGCTCCCGGTCCTTTTTCTGGACATTTGTACGATCACACCTTTTTTCCGGACATTTTACGCTTACGCCAATTTTTCCAGATTTTTGGTGGTGTTGTTTCAAGGTTGATTCGAACATGTTTTATCTAATAAAATTTCAATGAAAAACATTTATGCCCTCATTAAATAATCAATTTTATATTCGAAATCTTATAAACAATCAAAAAATATACGTATAGCAACAACACATAGTAGAACAAAACACATTGAAAATATAAAAACAACACATAAATAGAAAAACACAATTCAGTTTTTGATTCAATGCATTGAAATCGTTGAAAGCACATGGAAACAAATAAAATAGAACAGAACAACATTAAATATAAAGAAACAACTCAGAAACAATATAAACAATATAAAGAACAACACATGAACAAAAAGAGCTTAAAAATAGGTAAAAATTGCATTGAAACATCGAATACAATATAGAAACAACAAAGAAACATTAAAACAACATTAAAAAAACCCAGAAACAACAAAAAATATATTAAATAACATATGAACAAAAATGAGCATTAAAAATAGGTAAAAGTTATATCAAAACAATAGATAAAAAAACATAAAAATAAACCAAGAAATAAAATAAATAACATAAAAACAAGTACGAAAAACAATAACATAAAAAATAATCCAGGGAAAAAATGAAAAAAGCGTAAATATTTCCAAAAAAAATGAAGGAGCGTAAAAAATAGCAGGGAGCGTATTTAGTTTCTTTTCTCCCAAAATGTTGGGTATATTTGTCATTAACTCAATTAGAAAACTCAGCCCAAATCGGGCCTGGCCGTAAACCCATGTTTATTTCAGCCAAAACGGAAAATTGGGCCTGTTAATGCACCAAACTAATCCATGGGTTTTGTTATCTCCCAGTGCAACATTGTTGGACTTGTTTAATGTAAGTTTGTTTATTCATCCTTAAGGAGCTGGTAATATTGTCATTAAAATCCAGAGATCAAGATGGGATTATTATCTTAATCGTAAATTCAATGGGTGCCCATACATTTTCATTATATTTTATCATAGTTATTATTTATTTATTTTGCCTTTTCAGCTCTCGGAACGTGATCATGAATATATCTTTTGAGCAGTCTATTGAGATAATCATTACATATAGATTAATTGTGAAACCCTCGATTTTTTGATTGTGATCGAGCGTGTATTTATTTTCGTTTTTCGACTATAGATTATTCATTACTACTTTATCGCGCCATTTTGACGGATAAATGATAATAATATTTTTTTCGCATTTCAATTTCATTTTATTTATTTGATCAACTACTTGTTTAATTATTGATCATTTATTTTTTTCTATTCTATATTTAATGATCACTTGAGTGATCATTAATGTTATTTGTGTATTTATTACACCTTAGAATATTAAGAGGTCCATTTATTTTAGTGACTTATATCCTATAGAAATAAGAAATTGATTTAGAATAAGTGATTATTAGACTTATAAGTGATTATGAGAATCACTATTAATTTTTGGAGATTGATATTATACACCTATTATCATCAATTTTCGGACAAAAAAAAATATGGATACCACATATAAACTAGAGGTGGACGGCCATATTGTATTTTTGGTGAAGAAATAGCTCTCAATTCTTATACACACACAATACTATACAATTATACCCAAAAATCCTACACCACATTTTTAAATCATTTTTTCTCCCAACAAATTCCTACTACTCCAACATTCCCCTCATTTTTCCCCCAACACCCATACCTTTGACTCCCTCTTTGTTCACCATGCAAACAACAGATGCAAGACTTTAAAATTTTCTCTCCCTCCTCTCTTGGTGTGATCGGCCATATGGCCATATGGTGCAAGACTTCTCTTCATCTTCACCAACTCATCTCCTTCTCTTGCTAACAAATCCTCCTCCTTCTCTCTAAAATTCCCCTACTTCTCTCTACATCTTCTTCTTCTTCCTCTTAACACTTAACCAAAAAATACAAGAAACTCTCCCTTCTACTTCAAGAAATTCGAACCCTATACTAACAAGGTGAGAAAATTTTCATCTTGTTCAATCTTTCTCATTATCTTCAAGCCTTCTTGTTTCCTCTAATTTTCTTTTAATTGTTTTTTTTTTTTGAGGTACTTAGGAGCTCAACTTGAAGAACTTAGAGTCTTGAGACCATGTTAAAGAGGATCTCAAGATTTACTGAAGATATTGGACTACAAGGTAAGAAAATTGGGTTGTAGCACATTTTTTCCTTCTCCGCTTCTATTTTGAATTTTTGACTCCTCTATTTTTATTTTTGGAAAAATAGGGGTTGACCATAAGAGTCTTGTTTGAGGGTGAACAAGAAAATATATTTTGAGGCCTCTACTTGACACATAATTTCCACTACACAAGGTAAGTGTAGTATTTGTGTAACGCCCCGGTTTTCCAAAATATATAAGTAACTTAATTAAATAAGAAAGTGTATCTAAAAATGCACGAATAAGACATATCTCAAAAATAAGCGGAGCCATTTTAACTCAAATAATCCATCACACTTCCGCTGCGCCACTCTGATCATTTTATAAAATATAGTCTAATTATAAAATTTTGCGTCCAGATAAACAAAAGTACTTTAATTCAAATCCTGACAACAATCATCAAAAAATAAAATAGTAACTAAAAATTCGTTAACAAAATAAAATATTCATAAAGTTGTAAAATAAATTGTGCATCCAATCATCGCTCAGACTCCTCAACCTGAGAAGTGCTAATAAATATGGGGTGAGCTTTCAGCTCGCTCAATGTGGACACATTTGTCATAATTAAATACAACAATAGGCATAGTCATAAATATTCAACAGGTAATTTAACTTTTATTTGGACTGGTCAGTTACTTTGTAGTACAGCGGGTTCACCACGAGGATACTTATGATCCTCTTACCAGACCTTCTTACAGCCCCTAACTAAGTACTGCGGGTTCACCCGATGATACTTTTGATCCCGGACCTTCTTACAGTCCCAGACTAATTATAATACTGCGGGTTCACCCCGAGGATACTTTTGATCCCGGACCTTCTTAGCCCCTGGCTAACATATACGAAACATTTAATAGCGACAAACAATAAGTGAATAGAATATCCCCACCTCGAAACTTTGCTTGAAAAATAGTGAATGATTTGATGCAATATCGCTTGAACTTCAGAACACGCCATCCTCGTCGCCTAACATGGATATATATATATATATATATATATACATATCTATCTTAGTTCCTAGAAGTCAAAACTTAAGTATTAACCTCGATATCGGAAGCACTAAAAGAACATTCTTGTAAGCTCACGGTATATTCCTAAGGTTTAGGGTTCAACTTGGTAGGTTTGAACAATACTAAATCTCTGCACAGTTTGGATCGAATAATATTTTCTCATATAAGGTTTACTGTAATTATTCAACATTATTGCAGTAGATAATTGATTCAAAAATATATATCATATAAAAATTTCACAAAGATACGATATGTTTAGCTATGTTTTTTGAATTTGTGAACTGAAATTATTGTAACACAAAATCCTGCACAACTATGGAAGAAAAATCATATTTAAATAAATATAGTACTATAGGATATGGAATTTTAACTACGTATAAAAAACATACCATAGTATTATATATCCAAAAATCATAATATTTATAATTCGTTAACTTTAGGGTTTGAATTTCATAAACTGAACCTTTTGTCAAAGCTAAAACTGTAACGTTTTGGAAACTAGTTAATATTTAAATAAATATAATTGGAATGATTTTATATTTTATAAAAATGTAGTATATGTTATAATACATAGCACATAAAAACGTCAGGTATTTTTAAGGTCTTTATATATGGTTTCTTCAATTTGTAATTCAGAAACAGAGTATATTTAAGATTTGGAAAGCGTAAATGCGAATTTTACATAAATTAAAATACAACTCAAATGTATATGAAAATTTAACTGAATATTATAAACGTATGATAACATAACATATTAAAATTTCACGAATTTTGGATATGTATAAATAGGGTTTTGGATTTTCTAAAACAAAACAGAGAATAACATAAATTCTGGCATCTTAGTTTGAAAATTCAATAACTTCAAAAGTACACATCTTATTAATATGAAATGTTAACCATACAATATAAACGTCATGAAGAATAACATATTAAAATTTTATAATATTCTGAACCGTATAGATTAGGTTTCGAAATTTAGAAGTAAATTACCTTATGAGTTGAGAATGAAATAGGGAAGACAATTGAGGGATCATGGCATTGAAGAGAAACTTCATCGTGGTTGTGTGGTAAATGATGGGGGCTGAATGGCGCAGAGAGAAATAAAGCTGGAGCATTTTTATTTCTGTCATCTCTATTGTGGTATAATAAACCCTAATAATGAAAGACTCCTATTATTATTATCCTAGTTAGTTTCCCAAGTACCTTAGGATTCCTCATGGGCCATGTAATTGGATAATCAATCCATAATAATAATAATAAATTCACTAATGGTCTATCTAACTAATTAAATATACTTTGTTATTTTTTTTTCCCGGGTGTTACAAATTGAGCCTTTCTTCTTCTTCTTCTTCTTCTTCTTCTTCTTCTTGTTTTAATCCTCCATTTTATAATTTTTTTTTTATATTTCTTGACTAAGGGGCTAACCTAAGTGAGTTTATTACCAAGTGGTGGTTTTATCCTTCTTTTTCACCAACTCAATCCATTAGACAAGGTGGGTGGAAAATCTTTAAAATCTCCTAAGTAATTTTCGAAATTCATGTAGTAATATATACATATATGATGTAATGTATGTACATTTCAGGTGGTGAATTCCAAAAATTCACAAGTTATGTTCAATTTTCAATTATTGCAATTTAGGTGTATGCATGTGCAATTTAAAGCTTTATATGATGAATTCTTGTATGATATGTATATGCATGTTCATGCACTTTAAAATCATGTATTATTTGCATTATAATCTAGAAAATCCGAGCATAATTGGTTAAATTATAATTTTTGGACTTAAAATACAAAAATGGCAAATTGGTGGACTTAATTGCAAGAAAATAAAACTTAAGGGAACCCTCTGTAATTTTTCGATTTTGGGAATGTACTCAGGTTTGAAAATGACATTTTGACACAATATTAAAGTTTTAAAGGTTTTTAGATAACAAAAATCAACTTTTGGAAGCCCAATGACTAGTTTGTAAAAATTTGAAAGTTTAAGGGCTAAAATGTAACATTCGAAACTGTACCAGCCCTACCTCTAAAGTTCTGAAAATTTTAACTTTTAGGGACTGGAAAACAAATATTTTAAAAGTATTCCAAAAATCAAAATATTTTGAGCTAAGAAGTGCAATTTTGCAAAATTGAGGGACCAAAACGTAAAATATTAAACTTAAGGACCAAAACGAAATTTCCAGGACTTATACAGTCCATGTACCTGAAAATACACCTCTAACTATAAATTTATAATATTTTGGACGCATGGTTCAAATTTCATAACAATTGGACCCTAAAAAGCCTTAAAGGCTAAATTTAGAAATTGGACTAAAATGGGATTTTGAAAAGTTAAAGGACCTAAACTTACCCCTTTTAAACAACTGCTTTTATCCTAATAACCTACTGACCTTAGTGACATTTTATAATTGGACTCACATTAAAATTCCTTCCGGTTTGTGAGATCCTATTATTTTAAACTCGGGGCTCGAAATGACAATTTTGACAAATTTAGGGCCAAAATGGGAATTTTCCAAAAACTCGGCCCCAAACTTTTAAAAACTTGAATCTCTGAATAATTTGGAGAATTTAGGAACTGACCTTATAATTTTCCGAGGTCGAGACAAAAACTTATTCAATTTTAAACTCAAAAGGACTAGTTTTTACAAAACGGGGCTAATTGTAAAATTTTCTTTTAAGTAGGACCGCAAATTAATTATTTTCTTTTCTTGTAGCCTTTTTACTACTGACTTATATTTATTATTTATAAAATTTAGTTTTCTTAAAATTCCCTTGACTTAGCGGATCACCTTGACCGACTAACACGTGTTCGCAGGGCAACTTCGACCTTGAATTTTCAACGGGACTTACATCCCACTTAAATTACCAAATCATCAATGATTAGTTATCTTTCAGAGAATTAACTTCATCCAAAAATCACTTCACCAATACCGATAAACGCCACGTGCAAATTTCCGCATAATTTACTTGAACCGCTTCCCTGAATTGATTTACTCGACTGCCTTGTTGACATACTGTACCTGTAATTATATTTTTGCTTGAGTTAACTTGGTGTGTTGCGCTCACAGTCGGAATGGACTCGTCGGGGATGGAACCGGGAAGCTCGGCTGCTATTCCATTCTCCGGCCCCATCGTCCTAATCCCACAACTGCGGATGGAGTATCTAGGGCAAGTGGGTCATAGTACTTGAGGTATAATCGCGATTATGACAATCTGGGACTTGCAAGCCTTGCAAATACTTGTTGGATTTTTCGTGCTTATGGAGCGATAAGGTGACAAGTTTTGGACCATCTTACTTGGGGAGTTACAAGAAAAACGAAGAAATCGATGTCTGATCCACACAATTCTAGAGTTACTAGGACCCAAATACTTGCTTGGGTTGGCGCTACATTTAGTACGCAACCACTACCTGTCTTGCTTGAAATCACATAGTGCTTGTATGTACACGAACTCTTTCATCAAAACCGTATAAGTATATTAATTTTATATATCATGCTGCTTGCGAACTGTGTGTGATACACGCATCATAACTCACACATTTTTCATACAACAACTTTCTTGCATTTATATATATCGCCACACTCGCACACAATCATCCATCCATTGAGAATTTTCATCTCACCCCCTTCTATTTTGAAATAGCCAGATGAGAAATTTGTGGAGGATGCTGATCAGACCACGAGTGATCCTTCCGTGTTTTCGACTTGGGATTCCTTTTACCATTGCTTGGACTTTCTTTTTCTGTTTAAGTTGTAATTTAAGGGCGTAGGACCCTTTTGACTATTAAGATTATGTATTAAGTTATGTACTTGGGATGTATTTTGGATGTTGATATTGGGATATAATTTGTAACCTATATTTCCGCTGCTTTTGACTCTGTCTTATTTGGGTTTGTGTTTAATGTCTGACTAGATTGTTGGTTTATTTTTGTTTAAGTTGTTGATCGTCGTCACGTTCACATTTGGGGCCTGACAGTTAGAGTGGTATCAGAGCTCGGCTAGTAAGATGGAAACTTACACCAAGCTGCTCCAGGATAGGACCCTCGGTCTGTGTTGGGTAGTACCGCGACTTGACTAATTAAGCTTGAATTCAATCTCGTAAGGACATAGACCCGATATTAAGTTTGATGATGCTTTATGGAGAACCATATTATTAATGTTTAAACTGAGTTAAGAATCTTATGTACTTGGAGATGCCATAGTAATAGTTGTCTTAACTTAGTTGATTCTTGATCAGTTTTGCTTGTTCTTCTCTTATCTTCCCATTTATACTTGTCTGACAAACCTTAGTTGCGTTTTGACCAGGAATGGAACTAGAGATGCCGACATGGTCGATGATTTGGGAGGCTCGTGCGGAGCGAGACTATCATGAAGGAATGGCGACGCACTGGCACCAAGAGTTCATCCAGGTCAATTCGGAGTTGCAAGAGGAGCACAACTGCGTACGGAGACTTGAACACCTCCTGGCGAAGAACCAAGAGGACAAACACGTCTTAGTTCTGATAGCTAAGGATCGCGAGGGTACTATACGCGCTCACGAAGACCAGATTCAGTTGCTCCAAGAATGCATGGATGGCATGTGGGATAAGATGAAACATACCAGTGACGGCCGATTCAAATGGGAGATGGAGGCTCCCATGTCGAGGGACACAACTGTTCGCCTTGAAGAGACCATTATCAAACCGATGACTGTTATCCAAGACCTCACACAAGCCCTGGTTCAGAGGGACATTGCCTTAGAGGCTGCTCTTGCAGCTAACTCCCCAGCACCGCCACCATCCGAGGTGGAATCGGAAGCCGATCCGGAGGAAGATGATGAAGAGGATCCCGAGGAGGATCCATAAGACGCCAAAGAACCGGAGGAAGCACAGGATGCAGCTCCGCTGGAGAACGCATTGGCACCGATGAATGACCCGAATTTTCTAATTGGCCAGATGCTGAGGAGTGGCATGAACCAGAACCGATCAAGATCATTAACATCGAGGATGACAGTGATGGCAACATCACTGTATTGAATAGTTAGGATTTTATTCCTTGTGATGTATTTGTTGTTGTACTGGATGTTGTATTTCCGGATTTTGTTGTATATGTTGTTGTATGATCTTATTTCCGTTCGTGTACTTTGTGATTTGTATTAATGGATGTGCCTTTCCTCTTGCTGTTGATTTTGTGCCTTGCTTATTATTATTGATTTGGGCATGTTATGACTTGTATTACTTTCTGAGCATTTAATGTATTCATTTATGTTATGATTTGCAACTAACACTTCTTGCTACAGAATGGCCGAACACATGGGATGGGGTAGACCTCGCAGAGTTCCCCGAGACGATGCAGACGTCCCAAGGGACCGTACCCCTTCACCCGAATTGCCACCACCTCCTTCCCCAGCCGCGGGAGAAAATCTGACTGCTCAAGCACTGCAGCAGATATTAGTTTTCATGAGACAACAAGCATCACCTAACCGCAATGCGCCAGAACCCACCCGGGAGGCAAATGATCGGGTCTTGGAGCAATTTTTGCAGTTTGATCCACCGGCTTTCTTGGGAGAGCCAGACGATGTGAAGGCGGAGGATTGAATCGAGAATTTAGAGAACATTTTCAATGCTCAACAGTACACATATGAGCAAAAAGTGACTCTTGCTGTATTCAGGCTGGAATCGACAGCGAGAGATTGGTGGAGGTCAGTGGATAGAAAATGGATCCAAGACAGGGTGGCCAGAACTTGGGAGAACTTCTTGGCTGAGTTTAATGAACAATACATTCCGCAAGTGGTAAAGGAAGCACGCAGGACGAATTCCACAGATTGAGGCAGGGAAACATGTCGGTGGCTCAGTATGAGTCAGAATTTCATCGATTTTCCAAGTATGCTCTGGGGACAATCAGCACTGAGGAGGATACACTGCATAAGTTCACCAGGGGACTGAAACTGGAACTATAGAAATAGCTTTTGACTGTTGAACTAGATACATACTCAGCTGCGGTGAAGGCAACTCTCCGCATTGAGTCGAGACTGAACATAATCGGACTGATACAACAGAGCAGGCCTTCGAACAGTCTTAAGAGGCCGGCTGTGGGGAAGCCATCTAAGAAGCTTGCCAAGTTTCAGAAGGGACTGGTTCAAGGAAAACAAGGACAGACATGCACGCATTGCCAGAAACCGGGATATACTGCCAATGATTGTTGGCACAAGCAAGGAAAATGTTTGCGATGTGGCAGTAATCAACACCAATTGAAAGATTGCCCAAAGTATAATGACAGAAAAAAAACCGGCGCAGCCACAGAGGCTGGGGAATGGTCAGGCAAACCGGGCGAGGATGCCCGCTCGAGCATTTGCACTAGCCAGACATGAGGCTCCGGAGGCAACAAATATGGTGAAAGGTACGATTCTAGTATCTGACCACTATGCTAAAGTACTATTTGATCCTGGATCATCGCATTCATTTATCGCACCGCACTATGTACACAAGCTGCATGCATGCATGGAACATATGGCTATATGTCTAGAAGTATCAACTCATATGGGCGCAAGCCAATTAACATATATTATCTAATGCATGCTAAGTTAAGATTGATGAGATAAACTTCCCTGCTGATCTGATCTTATTGCCTATATCTGGATATGATGTGATATTGGGGATGAACTGGTTATCTGCACACCATGCACAGATGGACTGCCATCGCAAGTCCGTCAAGATATGCGAACTTGGAAAGCCCGAAGTGGAAATTATGGAAAGGGCACAAATCAAGATTGCCCCAATTATCTCTACCATGAAAGCTAGAAAGGCAATCGCTAGAGGGGCACAAAGGTACTTGGCGTTTGTAATCAA
The DNA here is from genome assembly GCA_016081115.2 of Rehmannia glutinosa. Lineage (NCBI taxonomy): Eukaryota > Viridiplantae > Streptophyta > Magnoliopsida > Lamiales > Orobanchaceae > Rehmannia > Rehmannia glutinosa. The sequence continues at coordinate 33,964,496 of CM071927.1, forward strand.
CAAGCCCAAGATAAAGACATAAGTTCACCAAGTGCACATAGTATCAGAATACACAGACGTATTTCCACAAGAACTCACCTCTGTCCCTCCAGATAGGGAAGTCAAATTAACCATCAAGGTATTACCAGGAGCCGCCCCGATTGCCATAACGCCATATAGAATGTCTCATGTTGAGTTGTAAGAGTTGAAGACTCAATTGCAGAAGTTGACGGAAGTGGGATTTATCCGACCAAGTACGTCCCCGTGGGGAGCACCAGTACTATTAGTCAAGAAGAAGGATGGAACATTAAGGTTGTGTATAGATTACCACGGTCTTAATAGTGTGACCATCAAGAATAAATATCCCCTCCCGAGAATAGATGAACTATTTGACCAACTTCAAGGAGCGACGGTGTACTCGAAGTTTGATTTCCAATAGGGATACTACCAGTTGAGGATCCGTGAAGAAGACATTTCTAAAATAGCATTCTAGAAAATGTATGGACACTACGAGTTAGTGGTAATGCCATTAGGTCTGACGAACGCCCCTACAACGTTTATGGATCTGATGCATCGAGTCTTTAGATCTTACTTGGATACGTTCATAGTGATATTCATTTATGACATACTCATGTACTCCAAATCTAGGGAAGATCACGAGCGTCATCTGAGGATCATCCTGGAGACACTACGAGAGCATAAACTGTATGCCAAGTTCAGCAAGTGCAAATTTTGGCTTAAGAAAGTCGCATTCTTGGGATTAGCTGGATATTATCGAAGATTCATCAAGGATTTCTCCAAGATAGCCGGACCACTCACTCGATTGACCCAGAAGCAAGTCAAGTTTGAGTGGAACGACAAATGCAAGGCTAGTTTCCAAGAACTGAAGAAACGACTTACTACAGCTCCAGTCTTAGCCCTTCCGAAGGGAATAAAAGGCTTTGTCGTTTACAGCGATGCATCAAAGGAAGGATTAGGGGCACTACTCATGCAGGAAGGAAATGTCATTGCTTATGCATCACGGAAGATCAAACCGTATGAGGCCAATTACCCGACGCATGACTTGGAATTGGCAGCGATAATATTCGCATTGAAGAAGTGGAGACATTATCTCTACGGGGCAACGTTCATAGTCTTTACAGATCATAAGAGCCTGAAGTATCTATTCTCGCAGAAAGATCTCAATCCGAGGTAACAAAGATGGATGGAGTTAATTGAAGACTATCATTTTGATATTCAATACCATCCCGGGAAGGCTAACGTAGTAGCTGACGCCTTGAGCAGAAAGGCGAGTTTAGCAAGACTAATGGTACAAAAGTGGAAATCATTGGAAGAATGGAGCATTTGGAATCCAACGAGAACCAATACTCAAATTACATGTGCTAACATTTCAATTACACCCGATCTGCTGAGTGAGATCAAAGTCGCACAAGAGAAAGACATACATCTCCAAAAGCTGAAGGAGAAGATACTTAAGGGAGAGAGACCGGAATTTTCAGTACCCGAAAATGGGATTAATAAGATTCAGAAATTGGGTGTGCGTACCGGATGATGAGCAGATAAGGAACATAATCATTGTAGAAGCACACCGTTCAAGATATACTATACATCCTGGAGGAAACAAGATGTATAAGGACTTGAAGCGGAATTATTGGTGGGTAAACATGAAGAACCAGGTAGAAGAGTTCATTGCGAGATGTTTAACATGTCAACGAGTAAAAATAGAACACCAACAACCATCTGGTTTACTGCAGCCGTTGAGGATTCTCGAGTGGAAATGGGAACACATAACGATGGACTTTGTGACGGACCTGCCGAGGACCAGAGGAGGCCATGATCCTATATGGGTAGTTGTAGACCGACTCACAAAATTCGCACACTTCTTACCCATCAAGAAGATTGATAGCTTATAGAAACTCGCACAGACTTATATCCGAGAAATCATTCGACTACATGGAGTATCAGTCGACATAGTATCGGGAAGAGACCCGAGGTTTGTCTCAAGATTTTAGAAGTGCCTGCACGAGGAGTTGGGTACTTCACTGAGTTTCAGCACAGCGGCGCACCCACAAACTGATGGACAGTCTGAGCGAACAATTCAAACTCTGGAAGATATGTTGCGAGCCTTTACATTGGATTTCCAAGGAAGTTCGGACTCGCACTTACCGTTGGCTAAGTTCACCTACAATAACAGCTTCCAGGCCACGATTGGGATGGCACCCTACGAGGCACTTTACGGGCGGAAGTGTAGATCCCCACTACACTGGGAGAATGATGATCAATAGACTCCAAAAGGGAAACGAAAGTCACCATCAATTCCAAAGGTTGACTTAGTTCAGGAGGCCATGGAGAAGGTCAGATTAATCAAGGAACGGATCCACATAGCTTAGAGTCTCTAGAAGAGCTATGCGGATAAGAGAAGAAAGGATTTGGAATTTGAAGTTGCAGATTAAGTATTCCTTAGGCTCTCACCATGGAAAAGGTTAATCAATTCGAAGAAATGAGGCAAGCTGAGTCCAAGATATGTCGGACCCTACAAGATACTATAGAGGATTGGGAAGTTAGCTTACCGACTCGAGCTACCATCACAGTTTGCGGGAATGCACAATGTATTTCACGTCTCGAGGTTGAAGAAGTATCGGCCGGATCCCCGAGCACATCATCACACGTGATACTCCTTCTCTAATAGAGAACTTGTCCTACACCGAGAAGCCGATTCGGATTATTGACCAACAAATACGTCAGCTGCGAAAGAGAGAAATTTCGATGGTTAAAGTGGTGTGGCAGAACCATAACCGAGATGAAGACGCTACATGGGAGATGGAGGAAGACCTGAGGAATCAATACCTCGAGCTATTCTGAAGGGAATTTGGGGACCAAATTCTTTTAAGGAGGGGTGGATGTGAAGCCCTCGATTTTTCGATCATGATCGAGCGTGTATTTATTTTTGTTTTTCGACTATATATTATTCATGACTACTTTATCGCATCATTTTGACGAATAAATGATAATAATATTTTTTTCGCATTTCAATTTTATTTTATTTATTTGATCAACTACTTGTGTAATTATTGATCATTTATTATTTTCTATTCTATGTTTAATGATCACTTGAGTGATCATCAATGTTATTTGTGTATTTATCAGACACATTAGAATTTTAAGATACCCGTTTATTTTAGTGACTTATATTCTATAGAAATAAGAAATTGATTTAGAATAAGTGATCATGAGACTTATAAGTGATTATGAGAATCGCTATAAATTTTTGGAGATTGATATTATACGCCTATTATCATTAATTTTGGGACAAAAAAAATGTGGATTCCACATATAAACTAGAGGTGGACGGCCATAGTGTATTTTGGTATAGAAATACCTTTCAATTCTTATACACATACACAATACTATACAATTATACCGAAAAATCCTACACCACATTTTTAAATTATTTTTTCTCCCAACAAATTCCCACTACTCCAACATTCCCATCATTTTCCCCCCAACACCCATACGTGCACATACATTTGACTCCCTCTTTGTTCCCCATGTAAACAACACCATGCAAGACTTCCAAATTTTCTTTTCTTCCTCTCTTGGTGCGATTGGCTATATGGCCATATGGTGCAAGACTTCTCTTTATTTTTACCAACTCATCTCCCTCTCTTGCTAACAAATCCTCCTCCTTCTCTCTAAAATTCTTCTACATCTCTCTACATCTTCTTCTTCTTCCTCTTAATACTTAACTAAAAATACAAGAAACTCTCCCGTCTACTTCAAGAAATTCGAACCATATACTAACAAGGTGAGAAAATTTTCATCTTGTTCAATCTTTCTCATTATCTTCAAGACTTCTTGCTTCATCTAATTTTCTTTTAATTGTTTTATTTTTTTTAAGGTACTTAGGAGCTCAACTTGAAGAACTTAGAGTCTTGAGACTACTTGAAGAGGACCTCAAGATTTATTGAAGATATTGGACTACAAGGTAGAAAATTGGGTTATAGCACATTTTTTCCTTCTCCCCCTCTATTTCGAATTTTTGACTCCTCTATTTTTATTTTTGGAAAAATAGGGGCTGACCTTAAGAGTCTTGTTTGAGGGTGAACAAAAAATATATTCTGAGACCTCTACTTGACACACAATTTCCACTACACAAGGTAAGTGTAGTATTTGACTCCTTCTTCTTCATTCTTCTTGTTTTAATCCTCCATTTTCTAACTCCATTTTTTTATATTTCTCGACTTAAGGGATTACCTAAGTGATTTTATTACCAAGTGGTAATTTTATGCTTCTTTTTCACCAACTCAATCCATTAGACAAGGTGGGTGAAAAATCATTAAAATCTCCTAAGTAATTTTTGAAATGCATGTCGTATTTTTGAATAAAGAAAAACTTGAGATATATACATATATGATGTAATGCATGTACTTTCCAGTGGTCAATTCCAAAAATTCTCAAGTGATGTTCAAAATTTTCAATTATTGCAATTTAGGTGCATACATGTGCAATTTAATACTTTATATGATGAATTCTTGTATGATATGTATATGCACGTTCATGCACTTTAAATTATTTGCCGTATAATCTGGAAACTTCGAGCATAATTGGTTAAATTATAATTTTTGTACTTAAAATGCAAAAATGGCAAATTGGTGGACTTATTGCAAGAAAATAAAATGTAAGGGACCCCTCTGCGATTTTTCAATTTTGGGACTTTACTCAGGTTTAAAAATGAGGGACCAAAAATCAATTTTGCAAAATTGAGGGACCAAAATATAAAATACTAAACCTAAGGACCAAAATAAAATTTCCAGGACTTACACAGTCCATGTACCTGAAAATACACCTTTAACTATAATTTTATAATATTTTGGACCCATGGTTCAAATTTCATAACAATTGGACGCCTAAAAAACCTTAAAGGCAAAATTTAGAAATTGAACTAAAATGGAATTTTGAAATGTTAGTGACCTACTGACCTTAGTGATATTTTACAATTGGAATCACATTAAAAGCCCTTCCGGTTTGTGAGATCCAATTATTTTAAACTCGAGCCTGAAATTACAATTTTGATAAATATAGGGCCAAAATGGGAATTTACCAAAAACTCGACCCCAAACATTTAAAAACCTGAATCTCTGAATAATTTGGAGAATTTAGGAACTGACCTTATAATTTTTTGAGGTCGAGACAAAAACTTAATTCAATTTTAAATTCAAAAGGACTAGTTTTTACAAAACAGGGCTAATTGTAAAAGTTTCTTTTAACTAGGACCTCAACTTAATTATTTTCTTTTCTTATAGCCTTGTTACTATTGACTTATATTTATTATTTACAAAATTTAGTTTTCTTAAAATTCCCTTGACTTAACGGATCACCTTGACCGACTAACACGTGTTTGCTGGGCGACTTCCTCGCCTTGCAACCTTGAATCTACAAAAGGACTTACATCCCACTTAAATTACCAAATCAGATAAGTTATCCTCCCGATATTTAACTTCATCCAAAAATCACTTCACCAATGCCGATAAACGCCACGTGCAAATTTTCGTATAATTTACTTGAACCGCTTCCTGAATTGATTTACTCGACTGCCTTATTGACATACTGTACATGTAATTATATTCTTGCTTGAGTCAACTTGGTGTGTCGAGCTCACAGTCAGAATGGACCCGTCAGGGATTTAACCGGGCAGCACGACTGCTATTCCACTCTCCAGCCCCATCGTCCTAATCCCACAACTGCGAATGGAGTGTCCAAGGGAAGTGGGTCGTAGTAGTTGAGGTATAATCGCGATTATGACAATCTAGGCCTTGCAAGACTTGCAAATACTTGTTGGATTTGTCGTGCTTATGGAGCGATAAGGTGATATGTCTTGGACCATCTGGCTTAGGAGTAACAAGGAAGAACGAAGGAATCGCTGTCTGATCCACACGATTTTGGAGTTACTGGGACCCGAATACTTGCTTGGGTTGACGCAACATTTAATACGCAACCACTACCTGTCTTGCTAGAAATCACATAATGCTTGTATGTACATGAATTCTTTCATCAAAATTATATAAGTATATTATTTTTATATTTCATGCTGCTTGCGAACTATGTGCGATACTGCATCATAACTCACGCATTTTTCATACAACAACTTTCTTGCATTTATATATATCGCCACAATCGCACACGATCACCCATCCACTGAGAATTTTCTTCTCACCCACTCCTATTTTGAAACGGCCAGATGAGGAATTTGTGGACGATGATGATCAGGCGATGGAGTGATCCTTCCGTGTTTTCGACTAGGGATTCCTTTTACCGTTGCTTGGAAATTCTCTTTCTGTTTAAGTTGTAATTTACGGGCGTATGGCCCTTTTGAGTATTAAGTTTATGTATTAAGTTATGTACTTGGGATGTATTTTGGATGTTGATGTTGGGATGTAATATGTAACCTATATTTCCGTTGATTTGGACTCTGTCTTATTTGGGTTTATGTTTAATGTTTGACTAGACTGTTGGTTTATTTCCGTTTAAGTTGTTTATCTTCATGACGTTCCAGTTTGGGGCGTGACATTAATCCTCCATAGACAATTCATAATTGAAGCTAGGTAGTATCCGTTAAACCTCTTCAATTAATTTTTATCCTCATTTACCATTAATTCTCTAGCGAATGATTAATTTATAATTGGATAATAAATTAGAGATCTCAAACCATTCAGTTGCGGAATTAACAAATGAGAGAATCATCTTTCTTCTTCTCGCAAGAAGGAATGGATTCCATATCTGTGAATTTATATCCCCAGCAATTTAATTTAAATGTGAATCTAAAATGCAAGTGTTAAGAATGTTGTAGGACAGACTTAAACGAGCAAATTAATAATCACATAGAAATAAACAGGAGTCTATAATCACTCAGGATAAAGATTTATCCATATATGATCATCTAGTGATTTTATTTGATTTTCAATTTCTACAACGGAATTTGTATGGAAAATTTAAATTAAATTGGTCAAAGTCCTATAAGATCAAATCATATATAAATGCCCCCACTAAGATGTCTCCACATCGACAGTCCGGATAAGACAACCACATTCAAAATGTTCTGGGCCGCATTAGTGATGTTTTAATTAAAGATCCCATACTTTAGTTAATTCCATCACGGACTTAATTTTAGTTTATTTTCCATAATCTTAATCCTTTTGTATATAACACTTATATACTAAGATTATGGTTACATTAAATAAACTAAGGATTTTCATGGTGTTCAAGAAAATACATACAATATGAACAAGAGTTTGAAAATAAATATCGCATTTATTAATAATAAAAAATAATTCACAATTGCTTTAAGGGCACTATCCCTAAGAATCTTCCACTTGCCCTAAAACATATGGGTCATGTCTCCCAATCCTATATTCTTGTTCCTCTAAAAACACTTTTCATGCTGGGTCTTGTTAACAAGATCCACAAAAGGGCACACTGACCGAGATATAGAGTTTCGAGTATCATTGTCTAACTAGAGCTCAGAATCAGTGTAATCGTCTATTTTAAGGTCACCACCTAAATAGACAAATATCTTGTTCTCAAGGATACTTGAGAAGGTACTTGACTATTATCTAATGGAACATTTTTAGATTAGATTGAAATTGGTTGGCTATCCCTACCGCGTATCAAATACCGAACCTAGTACACAACATTGCATACTTAAGGCTGCCTACTGCAGAGGCATAGGGAATCCGTCTCATGTCCTCTTTCTCATGAGGTGTCTTAGGACACTGCTCCTTGGAGAGAACGACTCTATGTTGAGTTGGTAGGTAACCCTTTTTGGAATCTTGCATTCTATAATGTAACATCTTATCGATATAAGAAGCTTGAGACAATGCCAATAATTTATTCTTTCGATCTCGAACGATTCGAATTCCAAGAACATAATTTTCTTCTCCCAAATCTTTCATTTGGAATTGCTTGCTAAGCCAACCTTTAATCGCAAATACCATTTCTACATCATTCCCAATGAGTAGAATGTCATCTACGTAAATCACTAAAAATGTCACTTTACCATCCTTGAGCTGCTTGTATACATGTCAACAAGTTAAAATCAAGCACCAACTATTGTCTAGATTTTTGTTAAGATACTTGATACCCTCGAATGAAAGTTGAGAGCATATAAATATTGAATTTATTGTAAGTTAGTCGCGATCTACTAGGAAAAATCACGATGTGGGTTATTTTTGACCGATTGACCAAATCTACACACTTTCTACAGATGACATATGGTTTAGAGCAATTTTCCCAATTGTACACAAGAGAAATAGTGAGGCTATTGAATATGGATACTAGGTTCACCTTAAATATTTGGAGAAGCTCGAAAAATTTCATGGGAATAGAGTTAAGTTTTACTACAACCTGTCGTCCACAAACGGATGGGCACACTGAAGGAACAATGCAATTCTATAGAACATGTATTTTGGTTTTGAGGGATGATTGAGACGCATATTTACCTTTATTGGAGTCTGCTTATAACAACAATTACTAGGACACAATTGAGCCCGAACAAGGCAACTTGAGAATGAGATGATGAGATTGTAGCAAGATACTTGGACATTATTGGAGTTTGAATCAAGTTAACTAAATTTCGAGGACGAAATGATTTTAAGAAGGGGAGTTTGTAACACCCGGGAAAAAAGAGATGTGTATTTAATTAGTTATATAGCCCATTAGTGAATTATTATTATTATTGGATTTATTATCCAATTACATGGCCCATGAAGAATCCTAAGGTGCTTGGGAAACTAGCTAGGGTAATTATATTAGGACTCTTTCGTTATTAGGGTTTTATTATACCACATTAGAGAAGACAAAAACAAAATGTTCCAGATGTTTTCTCTGCGCCATCACAACCTCCATCGTCTACCATACAATCTCGATGAAGTTTCTCTTCAATGCCATGATCCCTCAATTGCCTCCCCTATTTCATTCTCAACTCCTAAGGTAATTTACTTATAAATTTCAAAACCCCATATATATTGTTCAAAATTTTCTGAGATTTTAATATGTTATTCCCCATAACGTTTTTATCGTACGGTTAAAATTTCATAATAATCCGATGAGTACTTTTATAGTTATTGAATTTTAAAACTAAGATGCCAGAATTTATGTTATTCACTATTTTCGTTTTCGAAAATCCAAAACCCTACTTATACATATCCAATATTAGTACAATTTTGATATGTTATGTTATAATATGTTTATAATATTCAATTAAATATTCATATATGTTTGAGTTGTATTTTATTTTATATGAAATTATCATTCATGCTTTCCAAATCTTGAATATACTCTATTTCTGATTTACAAATCTTACAAATATCTGAATTTTTGAAGGGTTATGTATTATAATGTACACTACCCTGTGATAAAATATTATATCATTCCAACTTATATTTATTTAAATATTAACTAGTTTCCAAAACGTTACAATTTTAACTGCAACAAAAGGTTCAATTTATGAAATTCAAAACCCAAAGTTAACAAATTTTAAATATTATAAGTTTTGGATATGTTATAGTATAGTATGTTTATTATATGTATTTAAAATTCCAGATCCAATAGTATTATATGTATTTAAATATGAGTTTTCTTCCATAGTTGTGCAGGATTTTGTGTTACAGCAATTTCAGTTTCACAAATACAAAACCCATAGCTAAACATATCGAATCTTTGTGAAATTGTTATATGATATCTATTTTTGATTATATTATCTACTTTAAAAAATTTGAATAATTTAAGTAAACGTTTTATGAGAAAATATTATTCGATCCAAACTGCGTAGAGATTTAGTATTGTTCAAACCGACCAAGTTGAACCCTAAACCTTAGGAATATACCGTGAGCTTCCAAGAAATTTTACTTTAGTGCTTCCGATATCGAGGTTAATACTTAAGTTTTAACTTCTAGGAACTAAGATGTATATATATATCCATGTTAGGCGACGAGGATGGCGTGTTCTGAAGTTCAATAGGGATATTGCATCAAATCATTCACTATTTTTTTAAGCAAAATTTCGAGGTGGGGATATTTCTATTCACTTATTATTGTCATTTTTAAATACTTCGTATATGTGTAATTATTTTTGTGAAATGTGAAATCATGTTAGCCAGGGGCCGTAAGAAGGTCTGGGATCAAAAGTATCCTCGGGGTGAACCCACAACATTATAATTAGTCTGGGGCTGTAAGAAGATCCGGGATCAAAAGTATCATCGGGGTGAACCCGCAGTACTATAAAGTAATTGGCCAGTCAAAATAAAAGTTAAAGTACATGTTGAATGTTTATGACTATGCCTATTATTGTATTTAATTATGACAAATGTGTCCCCATTGAGCGAGTTAAAAGCTCACCCCATATTTATTAACACTTTTCAGGTTGAGGAGTTTGAGCGAGGATTGGAGGCGGTGGATGCTAATTTTATTTATTTTACAACTTTAGGAATATTTTATTTTGTTAACGGATTTTTAGTTACTATTTTATATTTGGATGACTGTTGTCTGGGTTTTGAAAAATAGGGCGTTACACTCATCAACACTTTGGTCAAAACCATAAGACTTGATCGTCTCATCAAATTTATGGTTCCATAACATTGAGGCTTGCTTTAATCCATAAATGGATCTAAACAATTTGCAGAATTTCTGCTCTTGACCTTCGGCTACAAAACCCTATGGTTTGAATCCATTTCTTGGTTCGTAGCTTCAAGCCACCTCTCTTTATCAGAATCCTCCATCACTTATCGAAAGACAATGGATCATTGTCTACCCCATCGGAGACCGCAACATTTGCCTCTTCGATTTTGAGGATAGTGGATTGGTGGTCTAATAACCCTTCCAGTGCGGTAAGGTGTCATGACATTCTGATCAAGTATAATGGTATTTTTAGGGATTTTCCCACCAACTCTTATTGGCCGTGGTCTGATCTCATTAGAAAGTAACTCCTCGAGTACAACTTTACTTCGAGGTTGGAAGTTTTCTATATAATCGTTCTCAAGAAAGATAGCATTAGTCGAAACTATTACTTTCATTTTTTGCAGATCATAAAACAAACCTCCTCTAATTCCTTTGGGATATCCAATGAACAGATACACTTCTGAACGTAGATGCAACTTTCCAGTCTTTCCTTTCAGCAAATGTGCTGGGCACCCCCACATGTGAAAGTGGCGTAAACTAATTTTACTTCCATTCTACAACTCTAGTGGTGTCTTTAGGATTGACTTAGACATAACTACATTCAAAATGTAAACTGCCATTTGCAATGCATACCCCCAAAACAAATCAGGCTTTGTCGCGTAGCTCATCATCGACTTAACCATATCAAGCAACATTCGGTTTGTCCTTTCAGCAACACTGTTTTGCTGAGGGATGCCAGGTGCTGTGAGTTGGTACAAAATACCACGCTCTAGCAAATAATCATTGAACTCGGTATCGACATACTCGCCCCATCGATCGGATCGAAGGCACTTCAAAAATTTACCTAGCTATTTTTCAGCTTTCACATGAAATTCCTTGAACTTTTCAAAAGTCTCGGATTTTTTATGCATGAAATAAACATATCCATATATGATCATCTTGAGAAACATTTTGCCTTTTGGGTTTAGGATGTTCTACTCTAAACATTTCGGCATTTAGCAGTGGTTGTTCATTTGGCTTCGTTAAATAGAGTCCGTTTTCCATTATTACACTACAAATATCACGCCCATTCTTAGAAATAATAATCGAATTATCATTAAAAGATAGTGAAAATAAATGTTATGCAACTTTGAAACAGAAATCAAATTTCTACGAAAACTTGGAATAAAATAAACATCGTCTAAAATTAAAATCCTATCTCTAATATTAAGCCTAACTACTCCCACTACTTTTACCGAAACCACTGCACCATTGCCAACCCGCACTGTGAAAGACCTATCGGCAAGCTCTTCATAAGAACTAAGTATCTGTAAAGAAGAACACACATGATTAGTAGCGCCTGAATCAACTACCCAAGTAGAAAAATCTTTAGCTACCAAACAACTTTCAAGAATAAGTAAATCATGTTTACCTTTCTTTTTCTCCTTTAGTTCGGTGAGGTACTTGGGGCAGTTCCTCTTCCAATATCCCTCTTCTCCACAGTGGAAACACTTTCCTTTGATTTGGAGGAACCTTTATTCTTGCCTTTGGAACTCTTTTTTTCTTTTATTTTGATTCACCCCCTTTCCCCTGGCCTTTCCTCTTCTTGGCGGAAGTTGGCTTATCTTCAGCAACATTTGCCTCCCCTTCTTTGACCTTTCCAATGGAAATGGCCTCAAAAGTTTGCAATTTATTGAGTAAATGTGTTAATGAATAAGACAATTTATTCATGACATAGTTGTTCTTGAATTGGAGGAAAGCCGGTGAGAGTGATTCCAAAATCATACTCACTTGTGTATGATCATCAATAGCTGCACCATGGATCTCAGCTTCAGTAAAGTAGTTGATCATGTTCAAAACATGCTCACCTACTGACTGACCCTTCTTTATCTTAGCAATTATAGCCATTTTCACAGCTTCATGCCTCGATTGATCAGAAGGCTGACCGAACATAGCTTGCAGGGACTCCATTATCTCATAAGCAGTCTCTGTGTGCTCGTGCTTCATCCTAAGCATGTCGTTCATACCGGATAATAAGTAAGCTCGAGCTTTGTTATTAGCGGCAATCCATTTTCATATATCTCTCGCACACTACGTGCAACATTAATGGGGGGTTCAGGAGGACATTCCTCCATCAAAACAAATTTGAGATTCTCACAAACGAGTGCAATGTTCATGTTACTTTTTCACTTAATAAAATTATCTCCCGACAATGTAACATTCAACAGTGCAAGCATAGGACCAGACATGATTGCTGAAAATAAAATAAAGTGACATAAATAAGCGAACGAACATCATAGAGCATTCAATATAGGAATTATAAACGTTATGAATGAATGCAATAAAGTTTATCTTACCAATTCCAAGGTAATTTAATCTTATATTTAAAAAGCCGCCGTAGGGTAGGTCAAATCAAATGACTATTAAATCGAGACCATCTCAGATTAATATAATAAATAATTAAGACATCTCATATCTTCATTTATTCATTAGCCACCTTTTAATTTAGCCTAGATACATTCAAACTATTTAATTGTATCCTTATGAGTGTTACCCATTATTTTGGATTTTAAAAATTAACTCAAAATCGTTGTCGTAGGGTAGGAAAATTAAGAGTTAAATTTTAAATTCCTATCATTTTGGAGATTAAGCCTTGATTATTGATTTAAGTAAAAACCATCCGTAGGGGGATGAATCTGAGCGACGTGAGGCGTCACTTAAATCTCACGGTGCTCTGATCAATAATGGAGGCCGTAGGATTTATTCTCATGAATCATTCTCCCACTCATTATTTTATAATAAATATTTCCTAAACACTTAAGTTATAAAATATCTTATGTTTTAATAAGCCAAGTCCAATCCTATTGGTCTTTTGATTAAAATTCTCTAATTTACAAATCTAACTTTTAGAAGCAAAATCATAATTTTAATCAATTAATTAAAATTTTCTAATTTAAGAATCTAACATTTAGAAATTAAATCATAATGTTAATCAACTTTAAAAACCCCTAGATTATCAAAATAATTAAGGGAATGGGGATAAAACGGAAATATTTCATGACAAAATAAAGGAAACAACGCATAGACTAATTTTCGCGGATTTATTTCAATCCATCTCATAGATCTATCATAACAATTAAACAATTCAATTATCATGATGCATGACATGCTTGGGAGTGGGTACCATGAATTACATATCAATATGCATGACACATATATCACATATACATCACATAGATATTAATCCGTGAAAAAATAAATATGACGATTTGGATCGATGCCTTAAATTACACCCTAAATCCAAACATAAAATTAAATAATACAAAACTAGGATAAAAGGGGAGTTGTGATTTACATCAACTATATACCCACATGATGGGTGTATAATCGAATCTACAATAGAATATTACAACTTTCTATACCCTTTAAATTTCGGATGTACATTAATCTTATTAAAAACGAATTCAAAGCATCAATTCAAAAACGTACATGCATCCATATATCAAAACATGTAAGATCAAATCCTAAACCCACTTCAAAATAAATTTAATAAAGTAGATGATGAAAATTATTCGTTCTTAATGAAACGACCCAATCTTATGAAAAATCAAAAAATTATTATAAAAACACAAATTTATTAATTAAAGGATCTCAATATGCCATTTGATGAAAATTATTTTCGATTTAGGCCTTTTAAATCAAATCCGGGTCAAATAATGAAACGACCCAATCTTATGAATTTAAAGTACTCTAAAAACATTATTATAAAAACACAAATTTTGATTAATTTTTATAGTTTGATTTATCAAGCACCTTGGATTTGATCACGAAGCCCTCCAAAAGCTTAAGACTTGGTTCACCTTGAACCTTTCTACAATCCTTCTTGGAATGTAGACCCCTTGTTTTCGATATTTTCCTCTTCAACTCGATTGAAGTTGTCTTTCCTTCACGGGTAAGTGTTGGATTGATGTACTTGAGATGTGGCTTGAGGATTGAGAATGTTTCGATTTTGATAAGCTTGTATATCTCACGTGTGTCATTCATTCTCTTCTCAAACAAACTCCCACCTTTTATAGTGAACTTTCAAAAATTTGCCCGAAGAGATAGGCTCATTTTTGAAAATCACTTTGCAATCGTTGGTATGCGCTTCTTGGAATTGCCATTTCCTCGTATGAAATGTTTTATCACCTTTTCGAGTTCGACACGCGGTGTAGTGCTTCCCATTGTTCATTTCTTTTGCACGCTTCGACTGAGCGGTCCAAGAAAGGTAGTATGGAGATATTACTTGTTTAAGTAAATCTCTTGATTTACGTGCAACGGTTCTTTTACGATTATCTCGACTTGATTGCATTTCCTTGCTTTCCCCAGGTGACTTAGAGTCGCCAATCATTGGATGACTCTTCACACTTGACTTGAGACTTGCTTCTCTTGAGTTGACTTGATGATGTTCCACTCACCGTATCTCACCGCTTCTTCAACGAGTTCCCTGTCTGCTCTTCTTTGTTGTACTCACTGTCTCACACAGAGTTTTCCTTCAAGCCTTGATTTGTCTTCTTGCAAGTTGGAGCGTAGGCGACTTAACTCACTTGGCCGGCTCTAATTGTTACAATACATTTCAAAGCAAGAATTGGGAGCTAACTTTCTATTCTAAGTTTTACATGGCATTCATCAAAATCTAAACAATAAAATTCCTAACAATTTCCCCCTTTTGATGATGCCAAAACTTAACTCATATAAAGATGCAAATAACAAAGATACATACAGATAGTGTATTGACATAGAATGTATGCGCATAATCAATCCCTTTTTTTTTTTATTGATCATATCATTCTTGTACTTAACACAATCAATTTACAAGGTGTATCGAGTATGTAATTGTCTCCAAAAAATTTATAGCATTGTTCTGGAAAGACTTACATTGTATGTATTTACATATAAAATACACGAAGGGTTGACAAAAACACTTCATCTCCTTCATTGTCTCCTTCTTTCATCTTGATCAAGATCTTCTTCTCTTCTTCTCTTCTTCTCGCCATCACCGCCTTCTTTTTCTTCTCATATGCCTTCTGGCGACTTCATCTTTCCTTATTCTTTCTGTCTCTCCGCCATAGCCGAGTTTGTCTCTTGTTTTCTTTTTCTATCCTTTTTGCATACTCGGCGTTGGTTTTAGCCACTTGCAAGTTCGCCACATGGTCAAGCCCACCCAAGAGATCCCTCCTTTCTTTCCCGGATCTACGTATTCAATGTTCTTGGGCGGAGGCCTGGTCCAAGCTTCTTCCTCCACTTCCGCTTCTTCCTCCGCCTCAGGCGTATCTTGATCTTGGGGCCTTCTTCTTTCCAAATGAGTGCCCAGCGGAGTGACCAGAGAGTGACTCCGGTTGTCTCACGTCTGTCGGCTTCTTCACATAATGTGAGACCCTTTTCCCAAGATAAGTCCCAAGCTTGAGCCAAGGACATATTTGCAAAATATCCTTCGATTCGAAATGTTTTGAATTCGTCGATCGATCTTGGCTCGTCCCGACATCCAAAATGGCATACGTGTCTCTGTCAACCGGAATGCCTCCGTGTTATTTCAAGATGTTCATCATCCTGGCATCCATTCTTCCTTCCACCTCCTTCATCCCTCGCTTCAATTTCTTTTTCTCTTCTCGGCCATAGATACAGTGTTTGGAGTGGCGAGTCACGGGGAGTTTGCCGCTTATAATGTCACCGTGACAGACCTGTTGGGGTTTGTGCAATCATCAAGGTCATATTTTTGATCCTTCCCCCTCAAGAGATTTTCCTTTCTTCATTTCAAAATTTCCTCGATTTTCCCTTCTCACTTTTGTTCCCTTGTCATTTGCTCCTTTCTTTTCAAACAGATTTTGTTTGCTTTAAGGTATTCCTCTTCCCCTTTTTGGCATCATCAAAGGATAGAGGAACCCCAGGAACATCTTTGGCAAGCATGAAGTCGAGTCTTCGATGGTTGAATTTTGCTTCAAGTCTGGCTGCGTTGTATCTTTCGTGAAATTGCATCGAGTAGCGTTGGATTCTCACAAATCGGCTTCATCTCAGCCATGAGAAGGCTGAATTTTCTTGTCATGTGTTCTTCCAAACGCTGTATATCATTTGCATTTCGCTCACGCAATGCCTTGATCTCGGCGGTGTGAGCTTCGTGCATATGTTCAATGTGTTCCGCAGCCTTTGTTTTCTCATCAACGCTTTTTGACTTTCCACACCAACGGCTTGTTGAATAATTGTCTCAAGTATCTCACCTGTTCCACACGCATTGATTGCTGCTTTGTTGCCACCATTCCCTTATCCTCGACCGTGATGCCTCTCAAGTCACCGAAGGTTGGCATCTCTGTTGTCCAGCGCATATCCAAGGAGGCCCGATGCCTCTCCATTTTCTCAACTTCAAATAATGCCTTGAACACTTCTCGCATTTCACCGATTCTTCTTCACAGTGATGGCCATACAAATACGTCGAAATCGAAGTCGGTGGAATAATGGTGCCCGAGTGAAAAACAGAGCTGGTCGTGATAGCGTGCTTTCTCATTTTCTCGACTCTTCGTGGAGTTCTCGTATCTCCAAAGTGAGAAAGGGAAAGATTCCACAAAGGATTCATCACCGCCATCCGGGATTTGTTCGATGATATGCGGTGGGCGTGAAGTTCTTTTGGGAATCGATCCACCAGTAGCTTGAGGAGCCGAGCAAAGGTCTCTGGTTCAAATGGGTTTTGTGGTGCGATGGCTTGCTGCGAGCCTCAATCGCCTTAACGGCCGTTGGTCTCACCGATTTCTCCTTTTGAGTAGATCGGTCCTCGGCCTTGCTCGAGCGTCATCGGACGATGATGAGATTTCCATTGGTGGCTCATCATCAAAATTAAAGGTCCGACGAGTAGTCTTGGGATCGATTGCTCGTGCCTGGAACATCCGCACCGAAGTCTTTTGGATTTGTCGGAGTAGACTCGGCTTCTTCTTCGCCTTCCGATCCCGAAAAGGTGACATCGTGGTTGTCTCCGGGAATCATGAAGTGCGGCCGATCTCCTTCTCGGATGGATCGATGGTTGCGGAGGGATGTTCTCCACTTCACTGTGTTACCCCTGGGAAGTCTCAACCTCCCGTGGCCTTCATTTCCTCCGGCCAGCTCTCTTCTGCTGCGAGGCCTTGTCCTCCCTTTCGACAAAGGTCACTGTCTTAGGGTCTTCTAGCGATGGCATCCATTGGAGTCTCAACCCCATGGATTGCACTTTCATCGCCTGCAGTGTTAACTCCCAGTACATTCCTTCCTCGTGCCTCGACCGCATCGGCGTCATTAGCCTTCGAGAGCGGTTGGCACCTCTCACCGAGACAGTCTCAATCGCCTGAGCTTCGTTGATGGCAACTTGTCGTTCTTCTTGTGTTTGAGTTTTCTTTGCTTCGCCTCCTACATTCTTTGTGGAGTCATCTGCAGATCCTCCGACCTTGCCGCAGCGGTGGAGGGAGTTTCCCCCTCGGTGTCGCACCAGAGTGACTTGGAGTGGGGTCACTCTCTCAAACTCCCGGCTGTTGCAAATGATGGTTCAGCCGTTGGGGCGGTGGTGGCACACCTTCAATAGGGGTTGGCTCGACCGGGGTCCCCACTAGCCCGGGCCATCGCCATCTCCTTATCGCCTTCTTCCGAGTTAGTGGGAAGTGGTAGCGAGAACATCAGTGGCTATTTGCTGAACCACTCCCATTGGATCGATTTCCGTGTGTTCGAGGACTCTCCTGGTCCCTCCATCGCCTCTTTGCTCGTGAAGGATTCTTGATTCACGCAATGCTTGCTGCATCTGCAATTCTTCCGTGGCGGCAAGATTCTCTGTTCCTCGTCACTTTCGGAGAAGACATCAAGGAGAGGATGGAAGTGTTCTGTCTTGCCGAGATAGGCGGATACTTGCCTTCTCGCGTGCTTCGCTTCTTCTTGCTTTGCTCTCTCCTGTCCTTGTAGATCTGCAGAATATCCATGCGGTTGTCTTCATCTAGAGTCGAGCACGATAGTCCAAGGAAATTTAGCAGTTCCTCTTCTTCTTCTATGAATTCAGCCGTTGGAACTGTTCCCTTGACTTGCTCAACTTCCATTTTCTCCACTCACGCAGACGATTTTGGATGTCCGGGTAAGGTGGAGATAGGATCATTACATCACTATCCGCTTGGGCTGGTTCTTCTTGTGCTTCAAATTGCGTGTGAGCTACAATCGTGTCTTCGAGTTGCCTCACGATCACCTTCAAGATACTTGGTCAATTTCATCTACTACATCCGGAGACTCTACCGCCGGTAGTCTCCGGTATTTGTGCTAGCGAGTAGCCGACTCACCGGTTTCTCCTTCGGATTGCTTTACAAGTCTTCTTCGTCTCTTGGTTTGTACCAGAGGGATTTAAGTTGTAGACGGTGTCCTCTCGAGTCTTGGGCGGCCGGGGCCGTGCTTGTGTTTGTTTCGAGGAGCTGGCCGTCTAGCTTGTCGGTTCTCCTCTTTTGACGATCGAGAAGGAATTTGTGAGTCCTTCTCGACCGGCTAACGCAGGGGCAGGTGACACGGCCGCTTGGGCGGTGACATGGGCTGTCCGGCGGTGACATGGCTGGGCCGGGGCGGTGTGACTCACGCAGGGGCGGAGCATGTTTGTTTTCTTTCTTTGCGGGGGCAAAGCAGACTTTCTTAGCAGCCGCAGCGGCAGCTTTTTCTTGGTTGGAGAGGAAGCAAGTGTGTCTTCGGGTCACCGATTCTCCCTCACTGTGTCGACTCTCTTGGCGTAAGCTCGCTTCGAGCACCGAGAGGTTAGCTCAACATTTTTCTTGTTAACATGGAAAGCCTTCCCATGTCTAAGAGGTACTCCTTTCACCTCCAATAGCCGCCAATCACCGGCCATATCCCGAGATCCTCCAAATGACCCATCTTCTTTGAAGGACTTGTTTCCTACGTTAAAAGCGGCAGAGTCAGATAAACTCAGCCCGATTTATCTTTATCTTCTTTTTCTTCGATTATTGCAGCCATAACAATCAATTTTGCCTTTGACAGATTGGTCAAAGCCGCCAAATTTGATGTCGATACACTTGGCAACAATGTCCAACAATTTGTGATAATCCTCCTTCAAATAGCTTCTCTTGTTTGTCGTGTATTATTTTGTCAAACGCGGGCTTGGCTATTTCTTTCCATGCTTCACCAAGTTTACATCAGCCTCCTTAATCTCGGATGCTCCTCTCTGGGTAGTGAGCAATATTCACCAAATCTTGGCGCGATAGTCACCGCTTCCCGTGAATGATGACTTGATTCTTCGTCGTGAATCTCAAAGCATTCACGAGAATTGTGCGACCTCCTCCACATAGGTCATAGGATATTCCAGCGTTAGAAACGGTTTCGATCCCCGACGTTTCTAACTTCTCCGCGATTTTCTTCACCAGGGTGTCGTCGGACCCTGCTTCACCATTCCGAAATCCACGGCGACCCGGTGTGGATTTGTTTTCCCAACTTGGTAAAGTCATAAGTTGGTGCCATTTCTTAGACTAATTTCAAGAGAAATTCAGAATTTGATTTGAAGGTTGATAGGGTTTCGAGAGTGTTTGCCTTTGCTTTTTGAGAGAGAGAGATTGAACAGTTTTTAGAAGTGTGAGAGAGAAACGACGGAAATGGTTTAAATATGGTTTATGAAAGGACGTGCAAACGGTTTTTTGAATCGTGATCGAAATCAACGGCTTGGATTTCGACGATATTGAGCAGCTCATGTCTCGTATTTAATGCGGCAGATTTATATCCAATCATAGGCTTGGTGTGCGACTTTTTGTCTACACACATCATCATTATGCCGACGTGTCTCTTAAAACATTCCGCTAAGTCAAAAACGATCGCGTTTTTGTCACTTTGCTCATAAGTTAATCACCTTATCTCTTAGCCGATTTAACTCGCTTCTCACATTTCTCTTAGTGACTCGGCTATCACCGACTTGGTATAGCCGACTTTCCGACATCTGGTGATTTATTGGAAATGATTTTGTCTTGACTCTTTTTCACCTTCTTTCCTGTTCCATTTCTTTTCTTTGATTCTTCGTGTCTCGGCTTAGCTCAATTAGCCCTAACTCATGTTTGAGTTCTTCAAATCTTGACTCACATAATGGTTTTGTGAAGATGTCAGGCTAGTTGCTTGTCGGTTGAGATATATTCCAAGATAATGTCCTTCTTTTCAACATGATCTCTTATGAAATGATATCCGACATCTATATGTTTTGTTCTTGAGTGCAACACAGATTTTGAGTGATTGCAATGGCACTTGTGTTATCACACATGATTGGTATTTCTTTTTCTTCAACTTCATAATCTCTCAATTTCTTTGTCTCATCCATAGGACTTGGGCACAACAATGCCAGCCTATGTATTCCCGCCTCACCAGTAGAGGTGGCTATTGAGTTTTGCTTCTTGCTAAACCAGGAAATTAGTCTGTTTCCAAGCATTTGACATGTGCCTCAAGTACTTTTCTGTCCACTCGCATCCAAAGATAGTTAGAGTCGAATAGCCAATTAGTTTGAATCCACCTTCCTTTGGATACCATAGCCCTACTTCTTGGCTTCCTTTTAAGTATCTCAATATTCTCTTAGTCAGTATATATGGCTCTCTTTTGGAGCAGATTGAAATCTTGCACATACACCTACAAAGAAAGGTGATGTCCGGCTCGCTAGCCGTGTGAGATAGAGCAAAGATCCAATAAGTGCTCAGATCTTGTTTGATCTACTGAGCTTGCCATCCGCATCCATGTCCATTTTGACGATGTGTTCATTGGTATTTTTACTGTAAGACTTCTCCTCCATACCAAATTTCTTCATTAAATCTCTCGTGTATTTTGTTTGACTTATGAAGGTTCCATCCTTCAAATTGCTTTCACTTGAAGTCCAAGGAAGAATGTCGCTCTCCCATCATGCTCATTTCAAATTTGCTTTGCATGAGGTTTGAGAATTTTTCACACACTCTTTGTTAGTGGATCCAAAAATGATGTCATCCACATATACTTGAACAAGCAAGATACTCTTCTTGTCTTGAATTCTGAAAAGTGTTCTATCTACTTTTCCTTTTGTGAATCCATTTTTGATCGGGAATTGTGACAGGTATCATACCATGCTCTGGGTGCCTGTTTCAACTGCATGGCTTTCTTGAGTTTGTATACTTTGTCTCCAAGAGTCTTCCTCGCTCAAATCCTGGAGGTTGTTCAACATACACTTCTTCTTCCAATAAGCCATTTAGAATGCACTTTTTACATCCATTTGATATACAATGAAATTTTTGTGAGTCGCATAGGCAAGAAACATCCTTATAGCTTCCAATCTTGCTACAGAGCAAATGTTTCATCAAAATCTATTCCTTCTTCTTGGCAATATCCTTTGGCTACCAATCTTGCTTTGTTTCTTACCACGAACCTTCCTCGTTCATCTTATTTCTCGAATACCCATTTGGTTCCAATAACATTTTGATGTATGGGTCTTTGTACTAATTCCCATACTTTATTTCTCTCAAATCGATTCACTCTTCTTGCATAGCTTGAATCCAATGTGTGTCATCCAATGCTTGTGACACATCTTTGGGCTCTATTCTGCGAGATGAAGCATGTGAACATTGCTTTTGTTGAGTTCGATCTTGTCTTGACACCTTCTCTCATGTCTCCAATGACAAGTTCTGTGGATGGTCTCTCGGCCATCTTACGTCCAAAGTTGAAGTAAGTTAGCCGGATTCGGTCGACTTGCAATTAATTTGTTCTTTGTGGGTCGCTCTCTCGTAATCACTCACCAGAGATTTTCCACCGCTTTTGAGATTCACTATCTCATCTTCTTCGAGTTGATAATCCCCGCCTTGACTTCAAAGATGGGACTCTTCGTGAGGTTGGATGTTTCACTTATCACCGACTCTTCAATGTCTTCTCCATTTATGTTTGGCTCATCGAATACTACATGAATGGATTCTTCAGTAACCATAGTTCTTTTGTTGAGTATTCTCGTAGGCTTTGCTTTCACCGAGTATCCTAAGAAGATACCTCATCGACTTTAGCATCAAAAGCCTTTAGGTTGTCCTTGCCATTATTGTGGATGAAGCATTTACATCCAAATATCCCGAAAATATGCAACATTTGGTTTTCTTCCATCCGATCTCATAGGAGTCTTTGTCACCGCCCTATTTATCATACATCCGCGGGTGTAGCAGTCGTGTTGATTGCTTGCCCAAAATCTTTTTGGTAACCCCGTCACTAACATGGTCCTTGCCGCTTCTTTGAGGGTTCTATTTCTTCTTTCTGCAATTCCATTCTCACAGGAGTCCTTGCTGACGGTTCATGACCAATACCATTCTCAATACAATATCGAGTTATTATTCCATTGACAAACTCGGTTCCTCTATCCGATCTTATTTTGATAATGGTTTGACTCTTCTCATTTTGTATCCTCTTCATCACCGTGGTAGCTTTTGTAGAGTTTCTTTCTTCTTGCACATGAATATTGTCCATGTATATCTTGAGTAGTCATCTACTACCACCAGGGTGTATTTCTTTCCACTTATGCTTGTTGGTTCCATTGGGCCAAATAGATCCATATGAAGCGATGCAATATTCTTGTTGAGGATGGACATGTCTTTTCTTTGAACGACGACTTGATTTGTTTTCCTTCCGACATGAATCACATATACTCTCCTTCTTATATACCGAGTCCGGAAGTCCTTCCACAAGATGACTTCTTGCTAGTTTGTTAATTGTTTTGAAGTTCGTGTGACTCGACTTTTTGTGCCACAAACTTGATTCAAATTGTGCTCTTTGCTAGTAGATTGATGTCTTTGGGTGTTGCTTGATTGACCAATCCACTACATACATATTCTTCCTCATCTACATCCTTGCAAAGATACCACTTCATTTGATTCAATGCTTTTGATTTGACATATGCCCATGTTGAATCCAACATTGTAGCCCTTGTCACGAGTTGATCGATGCTTAGTAAATTGAAGTTTAGTCCTTCAACATATGCAACATCCGTGATTTCTAAACCATTTCTTTTGATGGATCCAAAGGTGCCTCTTATTTCACCAGGAGCTTCATTTCCTCCAAATATGACTTTTGCTCCTTTGACTTCCTTGAATTTTGACAGATTTCTCTTATTTCTGTCATATGTCCGGAATGTACCCACTATCCATGTACCAGGTTCCTTGGCACTCACTGCCTTGAACCCGCAATCAAGGAAATCAAGTTTTAGGTACCCATTCTTGTCTGGGTCCTGAGGGGTTAGAATTATAAGATGATCCAACCAACCTATAGCCAAATGATTTGACTCTAAGAGGTTGCCATCTATCGTGCCATAATCATAATCAATCCTGGCAAATTGCTTGGGATTATAGGTTCATACAAAATTGCTCTTTTGTCCGTATGCTGCGTGTATGTTTTAGCAATTGCCTTTCTTGGGTAATTGTGGTGTCTTTGAGTGTAGTGCCTAGGTGCATATGTGTGCTTTGATGAAAGCTCTTATACTTTTGGAATGGCCTTTGTTGAGTTCTAGGCCTTTGCCATTTGGGCTTGTATTCCATAAGTCTAGGGGCGATAGTTCACATTATTCCAATCAGCTTGGCTTGGATATTTTCTACCATTCCCATCATATGTATTTCTTTTATGAGTTTTTCTGGGATTTTTGGTAGCTCTGCTTCTTCTTTACAGAGTATTTTCTTTGGAGTCCGAGGACTCGGTGAATCTCTTCTCACTTCCCCATAAAGACTCTCAATCGGGCTGTTTTCCTTTTCCTTTGTAACCAAGGCCAGTTTGCTTAGTATTGTGCTTTGATTGAAAGTGTGTGCATCATTTAGAGTTTTGGATTTTTCAGACTCTTCATGACTTGAAGATCCTTTTTCCAAAATTACTCCTGAGGTTTGACATGGCACAAAGGAATTGAATCCTAAGCCTGTCTTGTCTCCACATTCTCTTTGACTCATAATAAGATCATCCAATGATTTAGATGCCTTAGTGAATGAGGCAATAACATTTTTGAGGTCATTCTCCTCTTTTCTATGGCAGCAATTTCTCGCTATTAATTTAGCATTTTCAAATTTTAAACTTTTATTCTCATCGGCTATTTGACTTAGAGTACTCGGCTCCTTAGTCGACTTTGAGTTTTGATTTTTGAGTAGGCTGTTTTCCTCATTCAATAGTGTGTGTGAGGTTTTAATGTGCTCAAAGTCTTTCATCATTTTGCCTAATGAATCATAAAGATCAGTGGGTGATGAAGTGTGTGTGTCACAGTCACTATCACTAGTGTCTGAGCTTGTTGAGTTAGATTGTACCTCATCTTCTTGATCTTGTTCTTTGGCCATTAAGCGGATCAAGGCTTCTTCTTCGTAGTCACTTGTGTAGTCGGCTTCACCGCTTCTCGAGTCACTGTCTCCCTTGACTTGGGCTGTCTCAAAGCCGATCTCTGCAGCCATCATTGCCTTTTTCTTCTCTTGTCTTCTTTCTCTCAAGACCTTTCTTTCTTCTTCTTTACGTACTTGTTGACTACAGGATATGAGCAATCAATGGCATAGTGACCTGGTTGTCTACAATTCCAACATAGATATTCAGCCTTTTGAACAGCTCTTTCTATTCTTGAGTTGTCAGCCCTTTGATACTCAACTTGTTGATGATCTGTCCTCTTGGTTGGCCTATCATCCCTTGATTTGGAGGAGCCGAGTGTCTTCGGAGGATTCACCCTTTCCTCTCTTGTAGTTCTTGTTAAAGAATTTGTTAAATCTTTTAACCATTAGGGCTATTTCTTCTGGGTCAATTGCCTCTTTGACCTCAGCTCTCCTTCCATCTTTGACAACTAGAGCAGCTGTTTTGGGTACAGCTGTCTCTTCCTGGTCTTTCCTTCTCAGCTCAAACTCGTAGGCTTTGAGGTCTGAGAATAGCTCATGATTGGATGTCTTAGATAGGTCCATGGAGTGTCTCAATGCCATGACCTTCATCTCCCATTCACCGAAGACTTTTCAGATCTTCATACACATTTCTTCTCGTGTATATTCCTTTCCAAGTGTAGACAGCTCATTTGTGATTTCTGTAAATCGAGCATCTAGTTGATCCAGGTTTTCTCCTGAGATCATTTTAAAGTTCTCAAATTTTTGTACAGCCACTGATAGTTTGTTTTCTTTGATTTGCTCTGAGCCTTCACAAATTAATGTCAGCTTGTCCCAGATTTCCTTAGCCGTTTTGCAAGATTTGACTTTATTGAACATGGCTTTGTCCAAGGTTTTGTACAGGATGTCCTTGGCTACATTGTCCAGGTTGTATCTCTTTCTGTCATCATTTGTCCACTCAGTTCTTGGTTTTTCAACCATGACTGTCCGGGTCTTTTATCTGCATCTTCTTCCCCTTCAGCGCAACTCTTCGTGCACAGCTGTGTTCACCTTTAATATTTGCAGAGGCCCATCTTCTATCACTATCCACATCTCATCATGTAATGTTTGATAGATGAGCTCGCATATGAATTTTCCAATCATCAAATTCTTCAATAGTGAACATAGGAATGCGTGTTAGATTTGCTTCCATGATAATGACTTTTTAATGATAGAAAAGAGTTTTGAAAGCTTAAGTACTAAAGCAGACTTTTGAAAAGTTTGGAGATCTAGTTCAAGAACTGGTGCGGAGGGTTCAATGAACCAACCGCCTCGATACCACTTGTAGGTCCCAAGGGGTGTAAGTGTAAGGTTTAGAAGGGGGGTTGAATAAACCTTACCAAATTTTCGATTTAGGCCTTTTAAATCTACAGTTCTACACAACAGTGTCCTTGATGGACAATCGAATTAGTCACTCAAGAGAGTCAATCTCTCAACAGACTCACTGAGCATTAAATAGAGTAACTCAAATTTTGTTGGCTTTAATTTGACTCACCGTGGTTTTGTTTTCAGCGGAAGACTTAACACCCTTAAGTTTGATTAAGCAAGTTTTTATAGTTTGATTTAGTACTTATAGATTATCAAATGGATAGCAAATTTATCAAAGAGATATAAGCAATTAAAAGTGCGAGAAATTTAAATCTTTGAAATGTAAATGACACAAAAAGTTTTTATAGAGGTTCAAGATGGGGTAATTCTTCTACTCCTCTCTTCTCCAACTCCTGGAGGAATCCACTAAGTAATGATCAGTTTACAAAGTGGTAATAGTCCGTCTACAAGTCTTGATCACAACAAACCGACTTGATCCTTTGGGACTCGATCCGAGACGCCTTGATCACTCACCAAGCTTCGTGCGACTCGAAAACTTCTTCACAGGGCAAATTGCCTTTGCTACTACAACTCACTTGCTCAAGCACCTTGGATTTGATCACGAAGCCCTCCAAAAGCTTAAGACTTGGTTCACCTTGAACCTTTCTACAATCCTTCTTGGAATGTAGACCCTTTGTTTTCAGATTTTCCTCTTTCAACCGATTGAAGTTGTCTTTCCTTCACGGGTAAGTGTTGGATTGATGTACTTCGAGATGTAGGCTTGAGGATTGAGAATGTTTCGATTTTGATAAGCTTGTATATCTCACGTGTGTCATTCATTCTCTTCTCAAACAAACTCCTCACCTTTTATAGTGAACTTTCAAAAATTTGCCCGTTGAAGAGATAGGCTCATTTTTGAAAATCACTTTGCAATCGTTGGTATGCGCTTCTTGGAATTGCCATTTCCTCGTATGAAATGTTTTATCACCTTTTCGTAGTTCGACACGGTGTAGTGCTTCACATTGGTTCATTTCTTTTGCACGCTTCCTCGGGATCGAGCACTCCAAGAAAGGTAGTATGGAGATATTACTTGTTTAAGTAAATCTCTTGATTTACTCGTGGCAACGGTTCTTTTACGATTATCTCGACTTGACTGCATTTCCTTGCTTTCCCCAGGTGACTTAGAGTCGCTTCCAATCATTGGATGACTCTTCTCACATCACTTGACTTGAGACTTGGCTTCTCTTGAGTTGACTTGATGATGTTCCACTCACCGTATCTCAACCGCTTCTTCATCCGAGTTCCTGCGCTCTTCTTTGTTGTACTCAAATGTCTCACAAAGAGAAGTTTTCCTTCAAGCCTTCATTGTCTTCTTGCAAGTTGGAGCGTAGGCGACTTAACTCACTTGGCCAGCTCTAATTGTTACAATACATTTCAAAGCAAGAATTGGGGAGCTAACTTTCTATTCTAAGTTTTACATGGCATTCATCAAAATCTAAACAATAAAATTCCTAACAATTATCAAAAAGACGATTTAGAATTTTTTTAATTAAGAAAACAAATATAATAATAATAATAGTATTAGTAGTAGTAGTAGTAGTAGTAATAATAATAATAATAATAATAATAATAATAATAATAATAATAATAATACATCTTCCAAAGTAAATATCCAAAATTTAGTCCAACCATAATTATTTAAAATATAAATAAAGCATGAATTATTCCATCATCCACAATATCATCAACCTGAGAGTCATGATAATAATAGAGGTGAACTTCATCTCGCTCAGTAGAAATATATATGTGAATATTTAATATAACATGAAAAGCATTCACATAATTACAACAATAAATTTATTAATTTCCTCTTTTTCCTCTGACTAGCCAGTTAATGCATATAGCATTGCGGGTTCACCCCGAAGATACGTTTGATCCCGCACCCTTTTCATGGCCCCTAGCTTATATGAATTTATTTTCTCTTGACATATATTGCAATCAATGAAGTATAATCATGGAACATTAAATAAAGACAAATAATATAAAAATCCCTATCTTAATAATCGCAGATATTCGATGTAGGAAAATGAACAGTAAAAGTCCTAATCCTCGACCCCTTAGTTTTCTATATTAAATAAAATTATAATTAATATGTGATTTTAATAAATCAAACTAATTAATGAAAGAATTTGTGAAAATTATTGAAAAAGGGCTTGTGAATTGTGAAAACATATACATACATATATATATACATACATATATATATATATATATATATATATATATATATATATGAAACTTTAATAATAAGTAGAGAAAAAATATCATTACCTTATAATTATTTGAAATTTGGGTGTAAATTCTTATGAAGTTATCTAACATTTATATACTAAATAATCCTACCTCCTAAACCTAAATTTAACCCTTAAAAAAACTAAACCCTAATTTGTCCCCTAAAAAGCTATACAACCCCTAGATTTAATTAGTGGTAATTACATTCTACTCTCCTTAAATATAATTTTGTCCTTGAAATTCGATATCTTACCTGTAATTGAAAAACTTGGGTACTTGACACGAATCTCCTCTTCATTTCTGCCATGGCGTCTCCACTGTACTTTGATCAGAGCAATATCTTTATTTCTCAAATGGTGAATCTTGCGTTCCAAAATAGCTTATGGTGCTTCCTCATAAGTTAAGTCATTTCTTGATTGTCAGATCCTTATAATTCACGATGTGACTTAGATCGTGAACGTACTTTCTTAGCATAGAGACGTGAAAAACATTGTGCACACTTGATAGACTCAGTGGTAATGCTAGCTGATAAGCTAAATCTCCAACTCGTGTAAGGATTTCAAATGGTCCGATATATCTCGGTTTCAACTTTCCCTTTTCGCCAAATCGAATAACACCTTTGATAGGAGCTACTTTCATAAATACTTTTTCTCCTCCCTCAAACTGTATATGTTTTCTCCGTCTATCAGCATAAGACTTTTGTCTATCTTGAGCCATCTTGATTCGATCTTGTATCACAACTATCTTCTCAACAGTTTGCTGAATTAATACAAGCCCCAAAATCTTTCTTTCACCAACTTCGCTCCAATATAATGGTCATCTACACTTTCTTCCGTACAATGCCTCATATGGAGCCATCCCAATAGTCGCTTGATAACTGTTGTTATAAGAGAATTCTACCAAGGGTAATAATATTTCCCAAACTTCCTAAGTCGAGCACACATGCTCTAAACATATCTTCCAATATTTGTATAGTCCTTTCAAACTGCACATCTGTTTGCGGGTGATAAGTCGTACTAAAGTTTAGCTTTCTTCCCAAGGCACTTTGTAGACGTTTCCAAAACTTAGAAGTAAAACGAGTATCTTTGTCTGAAACAATTGACACAGGAACTCCATGAAGTCTCACTATCTCCTCAATATAAATTTTTGCATATCGCTCTATACTGAATGTCATCTTAACGGGTAAGAAATAAGCTGACTTTGTTAATCGATCTACTAAAACCCAAATAACCTTGTTTCCCTTAAATGATGGTGGAAGCCCTACCACAAAATCCATAGTTATGTGCTCCCATTTCCATTCTGAGATGTCAAGTGGTTTGATCAAACCAGATGGTTTATGGTGTTCAGCTTTAACTTGCTGACAAGTCAAACATTTTTCCACAAAAGTTCCAATATCTCTTTTCATACTTCTCCACCAAAATACTTCTCTTAAATCTTGGTACATTTTTGTACCTCCAGGGTGAGCTGTGTACGGCGTACAGTGAGCTTCTTCGAGAATTTCTTTTCTAAGCCCTTCTTACGCATAATCTCCCTTCATAAGTCAAAATACCATCATTTGTTATAACAAATCCTTTTATATTCCCTTCACGAGCTTTTTCTTTCATTTTGCTCAAAAATTTATCTCGAGGTTGAGCTTCTTTTATCTTCTCTCTCAGAGTAGGTTGCACCACCAAAGATGCTAGTACTATCCCTGTGTTTTATGGTGGTGCCACTACTTCAATTCTCATTCTGGCGAATTCTCCCACAAGATGTTCTTGCTCAGATATCAAACTTGACATTTCTCTTTTTGTTTTACGACTTAATACATCGGCTACAATATTAGCTTTACCCGGATGATAGCTGATAGTGCAATCATAGTCATTCACCAATGCCAACCACCTTCTTTGCCTCATGTTTAGCTCTTTCCGAGTAAACAAATATTTCAAGCTTTTGTGGTCGGTGAATATTTCACATCTCCCTCTGTATAGGTAATGGCGCCAATTTTTTAATGCATGCACTACAACAACTAACTCTAGGTCATGAGTAGGATAGTTTAACTCATGTGGCTTTAGTTGTCTTGAGGTGCAGGCAACCACTTTACCATGTTGCATTAGCACGCATCCCAAACCTTGTTTTGATGCATCACTATAAATAACAAAGTCTTTAGTGGGGTCAGGAATTGTTAATACTGATGTAGAAATAAGCCTTCGCTTCAAATCCTGAAAGCCTTCTTCGCATTTCTTATTTCATTGGAACTTCTCCCATTTTCTTATCAGTCGAGTCTTAGGCGCAGCTATCTTTGAGAATCCTTCAATAAATCTCCGATAATAGCTTGCCAAATCTAGAAAACTGCGAACTTCATTATCATTGGTAGGTGCACTCCATTCGTTGATCGCTTCAACTTTAACTGGGCCCACTTCAATTTCTTAAGCAGTGATTACATGTCCAAGAAACACCACTCGATCTAGCCAAAACTCGCATTTATTGAATTTCGCATATAAATTTTCCTTGCGAAGTGTTTCTAGCACTTTTCTTAAGTGCTCAGTATGTTTCTCTCTATTCTTTGAATATACAAGTATATCATATATAAAGACTATGACGAATTGGTCGAGATACAAATGAATTGAACACTCTATTCATCAAGTCCATGAATACTGCTGGTGCATTACTTAACCCAAAAGGCATTACTACAAACTCATAATGTCCATATCGGGTTCTAAATGTTGTTTTTGGGATATCACTCTCTTTAATTTTTAATTGATGATATCCGGATCTCAAGTCAATCTTAGAGAAAGTGCTAGCACCTCTCAATTGATCGAACAAGTCTTCAATCCTTGGTAGCGGGTACTTGTTCTTAACTGTGAGTCGATTAAGTTCTCTATAATTGATACACATTCGAAGTGACCCATCTTTTTTCTTTACAAACAGAATTGGTGCTCCCAACGGTGATACACTAGGTCTAATGAATCCCAAATCCAAAAGTTCCTGTATTTGCGCCTTTAATTCTTGTAACTCCTTTGGTGCCATCCTATAGGGTGCCTTAGATATAGGTGCTGCCCGAGGTACCAAATCAATTTCAAATTCAACCTGGCGATCTGGAGGAATTCCCAGCAAGTCTTTTGGGAATACATCCAAAAATTCTTGTACAATTGGCACATCATTAGGTGTCACTTCGGCTATCGAGGTATCTACTAAACTCACTAGATATCCTTTACAATTTTTCTTTTTCAATATATTTCGTGCTTTCATTGCCGATATCACTCGTGGTACTGCCTTAGACTTAATTCCATATAATTTTATCTCATCATTTCATGGCAGTTTGAATATTATCTCTTTCTCGTGACACTTAATGTGTGCCTGATATCTACTAAGCCAATTTATACCTAAGATTATGTCAAAATCCTTCATCTTAATAATATATAGATCCACTTTAAGACCTTTTCCCCTTATATTCACTTAAACATCCTTATTCACTGAGTCAATTATTATCGAATTTCTAGATGGCAAGCCAACCTCAAGGGGTTCACTTACCCTAGCACTCTTATGTCCTAATATAGCATGAAATTTGGCAGATAAACACGAATGTGTGGCACCAGTGTCAAAAAGTATAAGAGCAGGTATTCTAGAGATGGTTAGTTTTTCAAAGGTTTTTAATCTCAAACTCTTTCTTTAGATATTCAACAACATTAGATAATTCTTCAGGGGTGCTAATCAAATTCATGTCATCGACATATACAACAACGATAGTAAATCTCTAAATCTCCTGAGCGGGTATCAGATCTTTTAATAGAAACACATTGACAAATGGTATCATTTTCGTAACCTTCATTGGAAAGGTATTCATTAAGACTATGATACTACATATGACATGATTTCTTCAATCCATACAATGATCTTTGTAGTTTGATCGAGTATAACTCACGAGGAATGTCCGACTTTGGCATTTTATATCTATCGAGGATTTCTATATAAGAATCAGAATCTAGCAAACCATATAGATATGTCATTACTACGTCCATTACACACATGCTCAGATTCTCGAGGACAACCATACTAATAAGGAAACGAAATGTGATTGTATCCATTACAGGTGAATTTGTCTCATCATAATCAATCCCAGGTCTCTAGCAGAATCCTTGAGCCACGAGTCAGGATTTATATCTCACGACTTTGTTTTTTTCCTTTCTCTTTCGAACTACATTGTTTGGAGTTCGAGAAATTTGCCCAAATATATTTCGTTATTCTAGGGAAGCTAACACATATTTTATTGCTTCCTCTCACATAAGTCCATCAGGCCTCTGAGGACATTCTATTATTGAACACGATTTGTTAATATAATCATAATTTATAATTCTTAAGCAACCGAGAATGCAAAATTATCATTAATAATCATTATATTCTGATCCCATATTTCATTAAAATAGTTGATGGGATTCTTGATACTATCATAATTTTGTACAATTTTTGAGAGAGATTAGGATCTAAAGATTCATCTGGAGCATGCTCTGCAGGTCCCAAGGGGTGTTAGTAAAGACTAGAAGGGAGGAGGTTGAATAGACTTTACCAAATTTTTGATTCTCACAAAATCAAGATTTTACAAGAAAATAACAATGTCTTTTGAAAGATAGTTGTGTTAAGCTAAATAAAGACAAGAGTAAAACAACTCGGCCATATTTATTTTAAATATAAAAAGACTTTGAGAGAGTTTATCACATTAAAATTGATAGAGTAACTCAAACTTGAAAGTTTAACGTTTAGAAAATAGGTTTAGAAACCACTCAGCTGACTCTTAGAAGTCTATCGACTCTTGGTTTTCTTCCCTTGAGTCGGCTTCTTCATAGTCTTTTCAATATCTTTTGAGCCCTTTACCCAATACTGATCCCAAGCATCACAGATGTCCATCCCTGCATAGTACACTCTGATAAAAGTGTACCAAACTCTTCATTGGTTCATTCTTCAAGGGAACTACTTGTGAAGTAACTTCTTCTATTATGAGTAACCCTGCTGGTGGACCGCCATATTGCTTCTTTAGATTCAAAATGCTCTCCTTCCGACTCTTGTCAAGCTTAACAATTTCTTCTTTTGATTTTTGAAAGACTAACTCAACCTTTTCTTCAGCTGACAAGGATGAAGGGAGTTGACATATGATAGAGGTGGTGCCTATGCCTTTTATCGATGTTGTAGGGGGTGCTTTCTTTTCCCCTTTTTGGCATCATCACTTGAGGAAGGGACTGATCAAAGAATGGAATCAAACATCTTCTGGGTCATGGAATTTGCAGTTGATTGATTTGAGTTGAGTACATGCAGTTGTTGCTTGATCGATGACAACTCTTCTTTCATTGTAGCTTCCATGTACTCCTTTTTCTCCATCTTAGTTTGCAGAAGATTCATCAAAATGACTTATTTCCATCCGAGCAATGTTATCCCTTTACCTCTACTAGAATGCAAGTTGATTAGCACCCTGCGAATTGCCTTAGCTTGCTGCATCTATTCTTTGATTCTGAGCACTGGCCCACGAATATTCCTTGATATCATGGCATCATGATTGTTAGGGGTGGCAATGTTTGACATGACACGAAACCCGAACATGAACCCGACCCGAAGTTACTGAAAGAAACCCAAACCCGAACACGAGAAACCCAAACCCAAAACCGACTAACACGAACACGACACGATGTTACCAATTTGTCTAAAACATAGTAATTTTAAATTTTCATTAACTTTCGATGTATTTAAAGCATAACCCGAAATCAACCCGAATCCAAACACGAACCCGACCCAATGACCCGAATTGTTTTCCCTAGAGCCTTGAAAGTAATGTATGAAGAAATGGAGGCAATGGAAAAAGGTTTTGCAGATTTGAGCACTCGAATTGACAATCACTTATTCACATGTGTCTTCTGGAGCAAACTCAAATTCATGTCCATACCTAATGATTCTTGTATCTGAAGGAACTTGTAAGTCATCTTGGTTCACATGGACTTTAAATCTAGCAGCCTCCTCTAATTCTTCTTCCCGTGGGATTTCTTCTCGGAATGGAAAGTGTAACATACCCAGATTGTCAATTGGATCTGAGGTAGGTCCCACTCCTCCAGGAATGCTTGCCTCGTCACCCTGACCAACAACTCTTTGTGCCTCAGCTCAAAATGCTTCATCGGCAGACGCAACTATGGCAGCCGGCTAAGCTGATTGCGTCTCAGCTACTTTAACAGCTTCACTAAGAACTGTTTGAACTGTCTTTTGAGTTGACCTTTAATTAGTTGTATCAACAACCTTATTTGCGGGAGATTGAGCTAGTTGAGAAGGGGGATCAACCAACACAAACCTCATTCTTGTGTATTTTAAAGTATCCTCTGGATCATTGGCCTTTTTGTCAGATTCAATTGAATCACTAGCTTCTATTTCATCAACTATGTCTGAATATTCTATCTCTGATTCAATCTCTATTAGAGCATCTATGATTATTGGCTCAACTGATTCAGATTCGGGGAAAATTATATGTGCATCACTAGTTACTTCAACATTTCCCTTAGTAATCTCAACTGCTAATGGGTTTTGAGCAATCCCTGTAGTAGTCTCAACCGTTGAAGGTTGTTTAACATTTATGGCATCCTCAGTGGTCTCAACCTCTGGGATTGCACTTTGCAGAGCCAACAATAGTCTCAACTATTGTGGCTTTCACAAAACTTCCAACATGTGCCTCTGTCTCAGCAGTCTCAACCACTGCAACTTCACTAGCCTTTACATTTTGTTCTTTGACAACTCTCTCACCATCGCCTCCAAACTTCAGAGGTTCTTCTGTTTCCCCTACATCCTTCTCCGAATTGGCTGAAGTGTGCCAAGTTTTCCCCTCAGCTGGCTCACCAGCTGACTGATTATGAATTATGCTGGGGTCAACTATCACTGGGGACTTGGGTGTTTCTCTTGAATGCTCAGCCAATTCAATCTCTGCTGTCTCAACAACATCTTTAGGGTATGGCTCAACTGGGTTCCCCTCTTACATATCTTCATCCAGATTCACAACTTCAATCCCAGCCTCATCGCCATTTCCTTTATTTTCAACTTCCTCGTGAGATTGAGCTGGTGATGAGAGATCAACTATGTCTCAAACCACACCTTCAATGATATGGGTGGATGATGACTCCCCAACCCCGCAGAATTGAGCTATCTCAGCCATCTCACGGGGTTCCTTGAGTGCCTGTTTTAGCTGTGCAACTTCCACTACATCAGTTCCTTCAACATTTTCTTCATCATAGCTGATGTATATGTTGGGAAATTTATTTTGTAGATTTTGATAAATGCCATGTAAAACTTAAACTAGAAAGTTGGCACCCCATTTTCCTTGTAATTTACATTGTAATAGATATGGCTGGAAAAGCTGAGTCAAGTCAGCTACGCCTGAAAATACAAGAAATCAACTCGAGAGACTCAAGTAAGGCCAAACAACCGAGATAAATAGAAGATCAAGAACTCGACTGAAGATGTATCAGCTGTGGAACAGCTGTGTGAAAAGTCAGTCAAGTCAACTCAAGGAGCCAAGTCTCAAGTTGAAAGTGACAGATGAGTCATCCAAGGATTGGAAGTCTACTCAAGTCACCTGGGGTATATAAAAGACTGCAGTCAAGTTAAGACAACTGAATGAGATCCGTTTATGAAAGTCAAGACTGTTACCCAGAATGGTAACAAGTTAAAGTCGTCAGAGATAAAGTGCTAGTTCCAGTTGTGTGCAAAAGGAAAAAACCAATGGGAAGCACTGCAACAAGTGTCAGAATTGCTGCAACGCTGCAAGACATTAAATCCAAGGAAATGTCAACATCAAGGACTACAACAAGACAAGCCAACAAACACAAGTGATTTTTGAAAATCAGCCTATCTATTCAAGCTATAAAAGGCTAAGGAAATTAATTGAGAAAAGGTTACCTTGCACACCTGAGAAATCAAACATTATTCAAGCTATTAACCTACAAATATTCTCAAACATATTCAAGCAAATCCTCAAGCCTGAAACTCGAAGGAAATCGATCCAACATAAAGTTGTAAAGGAAAGACAACTTCAAACTGTTGAAGAGGAAACTTTTGAAGAATCAAAAGGGGTCTACTTTTCAAGGAGAATTGTAGGAAAGTTTAAGGTCGAACCAGTATCAAGTTATTGGAGGGCTTCATGATCAAATCCAAGAGCTTGAGAAAGTGAGCTGAAGTAGCAAGACAGCTACCCTGTGAAGAAGCTGAGTCAGAAGAGAAGCCAACTGTGTGACCAAGGCTGTCTCTAGACTGTTGACCACTTTGTAAACAGATCTTTTACATAGTGGATTCCTCCAGGAGTTGGAGAAGAGAGGATTAGAAGAATTACCCAATCTTCGAACCTCTATAAAAATTAACTGTGTCATTTATTTTTAAGCACATTTATATTTTTGCATACTTACTTTATATCTGCTGATAAACTTATTTGCTATCCAACTGATTAATAGCTAAGAGCTAAAATCAAGTGTTAAAACAAGTTTAAAACAAATCAAAGGGTGTTAAGTCTTCCGCTGATAAAACCAACACAACCAAGTTAAGGATCAGGTTAAGCAACTGAGTTATTCTATCAACAGCTCTATCGAGTCTGTTGAGTGGCTAACTCTGCTGAATAACCAACTTAGCTGTCCCTTAAGGACTTAGCTGTTTGTGTTAACTCTGTAATATTTTAAAAGGACTAAAATCGAAAAGTTTGTATGGTTTATTCAATTCCCCCCCTTCTAAACCTTACTCACACCCCTTGGGATCTACAAGTGGTATCAGAGCGGTTGGTTCATTGAGCCTTCCGCACTGGTTACTAAACTAGATCTCTATCTTTTCAAAAAGGTTTCAAACACTTGTACTTTCAAAATCTTTCATTTTTAGCAAAGTTATTATCATGGAAGCAAATTGGACACGCATTCCTATGTTCACTGTTGAAAAGTTTGATGACTGGAAAATTCGCATGAGGCTCATCTATCTGCTCTATATGATGAAATGTGGTTCGTAATAGAGGATGTGCCACTGCAAATACTTAAAGTGAACACGACTATAAGAAGAGCAACTGCAGCTGAAGGAGAAGAAGAAGCTGTTGTTGAGGCAAGACTAGCCACGGTTGAAAAACCAAGGACTGAGTGGACAAATGAGGATAGAAAAAGATACAACTTGGAAAATATGGCCAAGGACATACTTTACAAGACTTTGGACAAAGCAATGTTCAATGTCAAATCTTGCCAAACAACAAAAGAAATCTGGGATAAACTGACTTTAATTTGTGAAGGATCAGAACAAATTAAAGAAAATAAATTGTCTGTTGCTGTTCAAAAATTTGAAAACTTTAAAATGCTTGCAGGTGAAACCATGGATCAGCTAGATGCCAGATTCACTGAGATTACAAATGAGCTTTCAGCTCTTGGGAAGGAATACACACAGAAGGAAATGTGTATGAAGATCATAAGGAGCCTTCCAGCTAAATGGGAAATGAAGACTATGGTTCTAAGACATTCAATTGACCTCTCAAGAACCTCCAACCATGAGCTATTCTCAGACCTCAAAGCCTATGAGTTTGAGCTGGGAAGAAAAGATCAAGAGGAGACAGCTGTACCTAAGACAACTGCATTGATCATCAAGGAAGGAAAGAAAGATGAAACCAAGGAAGCCATAAACCAGGAGGAAATAGCCCTAATGGTTAAAAGATTCAACAATTGAACTTATTGTTTTCCAACCCTATTCGAGTACTTTGTTTTAATTCTTGTTTTATCAAAAAGCTATTGTTTTAACTTGTTAGATGTATTGATTCATAATTCGAAAACATGAGTTTCAATACTAGATGATTGATGTGTTTTGACATGAATATTTACACGATTGAAAAGTCTCTTGAATATTTGTTAAAAAGGATATTTAATCTCTTGTGATTTTGGGAGTTGCTCTTTTTGTGTAGAATGCTAGATAATTGTAGCATTTTGGCAATCAACGTTTTTACATCATCTAAAGAGAGAGATAAATTACTTTTGTGATTGTTCTATAGGAAAAAATACGTATAACTTTGGTTTGATTAACAAAAATAAAAATGTTAAGTCAAACCATAACCCAAGAATCCATTCATCTTCTTGATCTTTCAATCACTCTTTGCTTTGTTTATTTTAGGATAAATTTTTGTCTTAGTTTTACAAAACCAATTCACTCACTTTCGAAAAAGTCATCCGGATAAAAATAAGGCTATTATAATCCACGACCCATGTGTTTAGGACACTAATTTCTTAGTCCATGAACTGGATTCGACCTTGCAAATAACCCTATTCTATAAACAAGGACACACCGTATACTTGCCCTGAAGCTAAAAAAAAGAGCAAGGTTTTTTTGGAGAATTGGGGACTAATTAAATTTGAGAATTGAGAGAACAACACGCTTGAGGATAGTACTAATATTTCGATAAATAGAATTATTTTTAATTTAGACATGAACATTTTAATTTATCTTTTTATTAGTTTTGTTTTATTTTATTCCTATCTTGTGTTTCCCTTGTTTTCTTTAGTTGGTTAATGGATACTTTTATTTGAACATTAATTGCAAGAACTTATTATTTTCATACCCTAGGTTGAGGCTTTTTTTAGGAGAATTTTTATCAAGATGACCAAAAAGCAACAAGAACATGCTATTGATTCATAATTGGAAGATAACATGGTTTCAAATAATGGAGGCAACTTGACGGAATAACAATGATTGAAAAGTCTCAGAATATTTGTGAGTTATTTAATCTCTTGTGTTCTGGGAGTTGGATATCTGATTTGATTACTTTCGCCCGGATTCCAATCAACTATGGTGGAATTGCATCTCCCAGAATGGATAAATTTTGACTTTTGTGATTGATCTCGATGGTGCAACAAAATCATTTTTGGGGTTTCCGTCAGGATCCCAATTCTCATCTTGATTAACTTCATAAAAGCAGATTTGCAACACAATCAAGATGAATGGGGTGAGATGATGCTATTCATCTTCTTGATCTTTCCACTTTCTCTTTTATTTTAGATAAACCTTTTACAAAACCAATTCACTCACCCTAACTCAGGAGTAAAATACCTATTATAATCGAGGTTCTTGTATAAATACTATTACCAAGTAAGACACTACATCTCAAAATTGAGATCACGCAGTTCGAAGCTTTGAATAAGGCGAACCAGTTGTTTTTGAGGCCCGGGAGAGATTAAATTTTTATTGAATATTTGCCCGCAGAATGGATTTTTAATTTAGGATCACTTTTCTTTCTTTTTATTAGTTGTTGTTTTATTTTATTCCCCTTGATGGGAGAGACTTTAGGTCATTTATAGAACACCACAAAGCAGAGGCGCTCTACTTGCAAGATTCCCGGAGGATGCATTCAACTTGTTGGAAGAGATGGCCATGAATAGCTATCAAGAACATGGCCCTCCGAGAGGACTAATGTGAAAAATGGGTAGCCAAGATTACAACGATTCGAACCCAATTAAGGAGTCGACAACTCGGATGATTAATGATTGACAAATCAATTGAGTGCATTGACGAAGGTAAATGAAGGAAATGCGGGTGCAAGTAATAGGGGAGTTCCACAGATCCCATGGAGGAAGCAAATTATGTTAATAACCGAATTTCAATAATTTGACAAAATCATTTTTGGGGTTTCTCCCACTCATTACCATCTTGCTAACTTGAGGAACCACAAGAGAACTCCTCCTACGCAAATGAAGAATGTGATGCAACCACCACCTCTTTAAGGGTTTAATGTGACAAATGGTGTCATAAATACCGAGAGCTAAACCAACTATGGATGATATTTTCACCATCTTTAAATTGAGAAGAGGAACCGATTCAATAAGGATGAGAGGCCTGGATAAAATCAAAAATCATGTCACACAGGTGCCCAACATGGGGTCCCAAATGAAAAATCTTGAAACCCAAATTGGCCAATTAGCTATGATAATTTTATGGATGCCATTAGAAAGGCCAATTTGCAAGATTCAAGGATGCATTCAACTTAATCCAAGAGATGTCCATGTATAGCCATTGGCCCTCCGAGAGGAGTGGAAGGGAATACGAGGGCCGAAAATACCGATTCTTGAATTAAACAAACTGAGGGGAGCATGACAAATCAATTGAGTGCATTGGCCTATGAAGGTAAATGAGGAAACGCGGTGCAAGTAATAGGGGAGTTCCACTAGATCCCATGGAGAAGCAAATTATGTTAATAAAATGGCGATGTTGAGGCCGAGGAACAGTTGAGGACCATCTTACCATCAAGAAAAACGGAACTTCTCCTACGCAAATGAGAAGAAATCTTCAACCAACACCTGATATTTCTAAACTTAATATTCCAACTTCATTTTTTCCCAATGTTTTCAAAAGAAAAACCTAGATTCAATAAGGATTTGCGAAATTTTAAGATATATTTAAAAATCATGTATATTAACATACCTTTTGGGTCCCAAATGGAAAAATGCCCAAATTACGCTAAATTTTTGAAATATGTTATGTCAAAGAAAAGAAAGATGGGTTAATCCAAAGTTTGAGACAGTCAAGCCATTCGATCCTGAGTGCAATGCGATAATCCGTAAAAACTACCACATAAACCGAAAGATCCGGGGAGTTTCACTATCCCTTGTGCTATTGGTGATATTTTCTTTAAGAAAGCACTTTGTGATTTTGGAGCAAGTATTAACTTGATGCTCTTGTCCATTTTCAGGCAACTTGGATTGGGAGAGGTGAAGCCATCTACGGTCAGCTTACAACTTGCGGACCGATCACTCACTTATCCAAAGGGAATCATCGAGGATGTGCTTGTCGGAGTCGATAAATTCATATTCCCTGTAGATTTTTTGGTGCTGGATATGGAGGAGGACAAAGACGTCGCTTTGATACTTGGGCGTCCATTCCTAGCCACCGGGAAGGCCTTGATAGATGTGCAAAAGGAAGAACTCACATTACGGGTTAATGATGAGCATGTTTTATTTACTATTTATAAGGCACTACAATTTCATGATGGTGTTGAGAACTGTAGTTTCATAGACGTAGTTGAGTCTTGCATTGATGAATATGCAGATCATACATTGTTTAAGGATGATTTAGAGTTTGGTTTGACACATTCTTGTTCAACATCAAACATGAGGATTGATTTTGATAATTAAGACTTGTATGACTGTGTTTGTGCTTTAGATAATATGCAGGAGCTACCGAGAAACGTGAGAGGCGCGCACACGAAGAAAAATGTGCGAGAGTCAGTTCTGCAGGGGCACACGACCTGTGCTTCGGAGCACGTCCTGGTCGTGCGCATGGCCAAAGAGAAGGATGAAAAATCTGAAGACAGCACAACCCGTGCGTCTGAGCACGGGCAGGTCGTGCGTGGGGTCAAAACAAAGGAAGCAATACCTGAAGAGCGCACGGCCCGTGCGTGTGAGAACGGGCAGGTCGTGCGTGAGGCCGAGACAAAAGACTCAACCACTGAAGAGCGCACGGCCCGTGCGCTTGAGCACGGGCAGCCCGTGCATTAGCCCGAAGAACCCGGTTCGAGCACATAACTCAAACCCTTGCCCGAGCATCTGAAATACGCATTCCTTGGAGCAAATAACACGAATCCGATAATCGTATCATCCCTTTTAACTTCAGTTCAACTTGATAAATTGATTAGGGTGTTGAGAAAACATAAGTCCATCGATTGTAATGCATAAAATTAGAATGGAAGATGTCTATAAACCTTCGGTGCGAATCAAAAAAGATTAAACCCTATAATGCAAGAGGTCGTTAGAAAAGATGTTTTAAAATGGTTAGATGCTGGAATTATATATGCTATTTCTGATAGTTCTTGGGTAAGTCCAGTACAAGTGGTACGAAAGAAAGGGGGTGTGAGTGTAGTTAGAAACGAAAGTGATGAGCTTATTGCGACTATGATAGTTACTGGATGGCGAATTTGCATTGATTATAGGAAGTTGAACGACGCCACCCGTAAAGATCACTTTCATCTTCCCTTTATTGATATGATGTTAGATCGCCTGGCGGGATATGATTATTATTGTTTTCTCGATGGTTATTCCGGGTACAACCAGATCATGATTGCCCCAAAAAGACCAAGAGAAGACGATATTTACATGCCCCTATGGTACATTTGCATTTCGCAGAATGCCATTCGGACTATGTAATGCACCCGCGACTTTTCAGCGATGCATGATGGCTATATTTCATGATTTTATTGAGAAAATAATGGAGGTATTCATGGATGACTTTTCTGTTTTTGGAGATTCCTTTGATCATTGTTTGAATAATCTTTCTCTAGTGTTGCAGAGATGCGAGGAAACTAACCTTTTTCTGAATTGGGAGAAGTGCCATTTTATGGTACGAGATGGAATTGTATTAGGCCACTGGGTCTC
The DNA here is from genome assembly GCA_016081115.2 of Rehmannia glutinosa. Taxonomy (NCBI): domain Eukaryota; kingdom Viridiplantae; phylum Streptophyta; class Magnoliopsida; order Lamiales; family Orobanchaceae; genus Rehmannia; species Rehmannia glutinosa. Next base: position 34,007,465 of record CM071927.1, read on the forward strand.
CTCTGCAGGTTTAGAAGTGGACAGAGCAAAGATTGTTGCAATCGAGAAACCCCCACCTCCAACAAACGAGAAGGCCATTAGAAGCCTTTTGGGGAATGCCAAATTCTACAGAAGGTCCATTCGTGACTTTTCTAAAATCACTAAACCTTTGAATCAATTATTAGAAAAAGATACTGCTTTCAATTTTTCCGATGATTGTTTGCAGGCATTTGAGATTCTGAAGAAGGCTTTGGTGACAACACCAATTCCTGTAGTTCCGGATTGTAGTCAGCCCTTCGAGCGGATGTGCGATGCTAGTGACTTTGCAGTTGGGGCTATTTTGGGTCAGAAAAGAGACAAGTTGTTCAGAGCCATATACTATGCGAGCAGAACATTAGACAGTGCCCAGCAAAACTATGCCACCACTGAGAAGGAAATGCTGGCAATTGTTTTTGCGTTCGATAAGTTCCGATCTTACTTGATTGGAACTAAGATGATAGTCCACACAAACCAAATGGCCATGAAATACCTATTCGACAAGAAGGTTGCCAAACTGAGATTGATTCGGTGGATCCATTTGTTGCAGGAATTCGATATGGAAATCCGGGATAGGAAGGGTTGTGAGAATGTGGTAGCAGACCACTTGTCCAGGTTATAGTACAAGAAGGATGAGAAAGAAGGCACATATGCAATCAAGGAGGAGTTCCCCGATGAGCAGCTCCTAATGTTAGAGGCTAAATTCCCATGGTATGCTGATTTTGTGAATTACTTGGTGTTGGGAGTCATGCCTCCAGATTTGTTTTCCTATCAAAAGAAGAAGTTCCTCCATGATGTCAAGTTCTACATGTGGGATGACCCCTTGCTCTTTAAGAGGTGCACATACACTATCATCCGACGATGTGTGCCTTAAGAAGAGTGGGAGGAATTTCTACAACTGTGCCATTCTTCACCTTCTGGGGGACACTTCGGTACGACATGCACTGCGGTGAAGGTATCGCAGAGTGGTTTATACTGGCCTGCTTTGCCTAATGATTGATATATATATATATGCAACAGTGTGATAAATGCCAGTGGATGGGGAACATCTCAAGACGACATGAGATGCCCATGACAAATGTGATGGAGGTCTAGCTCTTTGATGTGTGGGGGATCGACTTTATGGGTCCGTTTCCATCTTTTCGGGTTATCAGTACATTCTACTTGTAGTGGATTACGTATCTTGTTGGGTTGAGGTGATTCCGGCACAAACAAATGATGCGCGAGTAGTGCTAAAATTTTTAAAGAAAAATATATTCACTCGGTTTGGAACCCCGAGAGCTTTGATTAGCGATGGGGGGTCACACTTTGTGAATAAGTTGATGAGCACTTTACTTGCGAAGTACGGGGTCAAGCATAAAGTGGCATTAGCATACCATCCGCAAGCAAACGGGCAAGCAGAGGTAGCCAATCGAGAGATTAAGTAGATCTTAGAGAAGACAATGAATATAAATCGCAAGGATTGGGCTATGAAGTTAGATGATGCATTATGGGCGTATCGGACTGCGTAGAAGACACCATTTGGCACATCGCCTTATCAGTTAGTATTCGGGAAATCATGCCATTTGCCAGTGGAATTAGAGCACAAAGCTTTTTGGGCTTTGAAGAAGTTAAATTTTGACTTCCAAGCAGCGGTTGAAAAATGGCTTTTGCATTTGAATGAGATGGAGGAGTTCCGGGATGAAGCCTATGAAAATTTCCGGATTTACAAGCAACGCACCAAGAGATGGCATGATCGAATGATAAAGAAAAGATAGTTTTTACCGGGTGAACAAGTCCTTTTGTTTAACTCGCGTCTTAAACTCTTTCCTGGAAAACTCAAGTCTCGGTGGTCAGGGCCGTTTGTTATCAAGAAATTGTTAAATCCTCCAGGAATAGTGGAATTGTTGACCCAGGATGGGGAGACATTTATGGTGAATAGCCAGAGGATCAAGCACTACCTTCATAGAGACCAAAAGGAAGAGGTGACACGCCTCACTTTGCTAGAACCATGACCGAGTAAACAGACGCCAAACTCTAGACGTTAAATTTAGCGCTTGTTGGGAGGCAACCCAACGGTTTGATGTTTTATTTCTTCCCATGTTTTTTTGTCCTTAGTTTCCCTTCGCTAAGTTAGGATTTTTTTAATGCTTTCATAAGTTAGGATTTTTGCTTTCCTAAGGGGAAATTTTGACGTTTGGTGCGGAACCCCGCATGGGCAGGGCGTGCGCCATGCGCACGGCCCGTGCGTGCACCATCATTGGAGATTGAATTCATGGCACCCCGCACGGGCAGCCCGTGCGCTAGGCGCATGACACGTGCGGATTTTAGGATTTTTGTTTTGAACTTGCAGCACCCCGCACGGGCAGCCCGTGCGGGTGGCGCACGACCCGTGCGCCTTTCGACAGATGTAGTATTAAGAAGCAACAACATGTCAGTTTTTAAACACATTCATGCACAAAGACGCATGAGCTCTCACCCCTCTCAAATTATTCAAAAACTTCACTTGGATTTCAACTGCAAATTCACCTCCCACATTACTCACACAGGAATTGCACTCTTAAACTTGCTTTGAAATGAGGTTTTGATTATAAGGAGCACCTAGGGTTCAACTTTGCCTCTTCCCTAATTTTCGAGAATTACGGTAAGAACTTCACTTTTTCTTTCGAATTTCTTGTAGATTACATTTTAGAATTCATATATGGTGCATGTTTGATGAATTTGTCATGATTTAATTGAATTTTTCTTTTGGTCATTTTATCGAACACCTTGTGGGTTGCTGAATTAGAGTATTTGTGGTTGATTTGATGATGAATCTTGCATGAGCTTGAGTAGTTAGGGTCTTAGTGGCTATGATTCTCTGCAATTACATTCTTGTTTAGGCTTGGGAGCCTAATTGGGATTAAATTGTAGAGAAGAGACATTATGCCCTATTTGATTTATTTGTATTGAATTCATCATGTTCTAGTTTTACTTGTCATGCTCGGAATCTCACATTTGTTTTGCCACGTACAAACTCGAACTTATGGCTGACCAAAGGAACCAACGAGGTCGGAGTGGACGCCAAAGGGGGGCCGCTGCCGCACGGCGGGAGCCACACCCAGACAGCCCCGAGGCTTATGGACTTCTGCTGACTGAGGCCAATTTAGAGCGCTGGAATAGGTTGATCACTCGTTCTTTTACGCCAACGAGATATGCTGACGACAAGTGTACCCAAGCACTTGGGATACATGATGAGGTTTGGCAGATGTTCGAACGGGTTAGGTGGACCGCGTTTATGCAAGGGCGGTAGCCGGCGTATAAAATGCTAGCGCTCAAATTCCTAAGCACACTGGACATTATAGAAATGAGAGCAAACAACGAGCCCCAGACGATCCATTTTCGACTTGGAAATGAGTGGAGGCATGTCTCTATCGCCCAACTCAATGAGATTTTTGGGGTACCTTCTAACGCCCCTTATCGACCAGTAGCAAGTTATAGCCAGTATGATTTTTGGCGTTTGTTGGTTCAGACACCGGAAACTGGCCCAATGCTATGTGAGGCGCGCTCATTTAAGGCCTCAGCACTCCAAGACCCCACCTTCTGCTACGTCCAAAAGGTCACCGCACACTCCGTCTTCGCCCGACACAATAACGGGGGCATGCAAGCTTGGGAGCTATACCTACTATGGTGTATGCTAACCCTTACCCCCTAAAATATGGTGGCCTATTTTGTGGAACACGCCGTGTTTTTGGCCAAGCAGACTATGGGTACGATACTGATTGGGGGGATAATCATCCCCATTGCTCAACATTTTCGAGTTGATTTGCGAAGAATGGATCCCATTGAGGGCAGTCGGAGAGTTGATAAGAATGCCCTCTGCCAAATGAAGATCTTAATAGACGAAGAGAACATAACCTTTTTCCAACAAAGGGTTGGACCTACCTTCCCACTTACTAACCCGCAGCTCACTTCTGTGGTTGAAAATGATACTAATTGACTAATGAACTTGAGGCGCATACCAGAGTCATGGAAGCCATGAATGAGCAAAAAAGTATAAGGGTAGCCGGGTTGCCCGATGAGAAAGACTTGGAAATTGAGGCAATGGAGTATGATCGGCAAGAGGGAGGTTTTGAGCCAGGTTTCCAGCATGTGGGTTTTGAGCAGGGGTTCCCACAAGGGAGGCCCGACATTCCGGAAAGCTCTCACCAAGGTGAGGAGCGTGGGGGACAAGATTACCAGGATAGACTATTTGCTCTTGAGGAGAGCATGCGACAGCACCGAGATGATTTCAGGCAGCACCAGGATGATGTCCGGCAGTACCGGGATGATTTCCGGCATCACCAGGATGAGTTCCATACTTTTAGAATAGAGCAAGAGCAGAGGTATCAGGCCCAGGAGCAGCGGGAATTGGAGATGTTGCAGATGATGCATCAAGTACAAATGTGGCACATCTCTCAGGGCCACTTTCCGCCGCCACTCCCACAGTGAGATAGGTTCATTCCACACTTTTTTCTGAAATTCTATCTTCTCTTCTATGCGCTATAATTTCATTCAAGTTTGGGGGAGAGGTAGTAATTTTGATTGAAGGGTGTGGCGATTTTTGCATTCACATAGTTGTGTAGAGCATATAGGTTGCATTGCATTAGATTCTTATTTTTTATTTTAGCACGTTTGTTTCTTTAGCATGTTTACTGCTTTCTTAGGTTTTTAGGGAGTGAGTTGACCGCTATTGTGTGCTTGTTGTGTTCTTGAGAGCATTTGTTGAACAATTTGTGTTGTTTTGAATTGGGTGTTGAGCGTGAGTTGATCGGGTTGAGAATAGCTGATATGGAGCATGTGAATATTGAAATCATGGTTGATATACTTTGAATTATGCAATTACAAGCCTGTGAGCTTTTTGTGCCTTTACTGCTTTCATTATACGCAGTCTTGTTTGTTGATTGAGTGTGTCATTCATGTTGATATGAATTCTAGAACTTGCTCTGGTATCTCTGTTGAAGTCACATGTTGTATGCAATTTATGAAGATGATTTTAGGCCATTTTTGTTAAGTCTTTTGCCTACCTAATGACATTCAATTTCCCTAGTTAGCCAAATTGAGCCTATTGCCTGATTTTTTTTGTAGCCACATTTCAATCCTTAAACTTGATATATCTGTTACCCTAAGCTTGAACGTATAACATTGAGTAAGGGGATTGAAAAAAGGTTGAATAGGAGGATATTGAGAATTTAGATAATGGCGTGCATGTTGGATGTGGGGATAAAAGAAGAAAATGAGAAAAAAAGGAGGATATACTCACAAAAGAGTCGAAAAAAAAAAAAAAAAAAATCGACTTCATATGTGAGTTGGCCTTAAATGAATTTATAGGCAGAGGATTGTGATGTAAGGCGAAAGAGAGCAGATTGTAGGAAAAAAAACGGAGAAAAAGAGATGTGATAAGAATAAGAGGTAATTGGAGGTGCATATTTGATTTGAATGAGAATATTTGAGTGAGAAAAAGATGTGCTTACCAGTCTATAAGCTTAAGTTTGAGTCACTTCCTCCATATTTCCCTACCTTAACCAAAGAACATTCATTACAACAAAAAAAAAGTCCTTTCTGATTTATGAATTGCATACAATCGAGTGGCAGAGATGGGAGACGATTTTCAAGCCTATGGTAATTCTTCAACATTGATATGATTTGAGCGAATACACATCCATTATTATTATAGAGAGGAGAATATACACTTTATCCATGAGAGGCGTGATTTGAAGTATTTACCATGGTTTTAATTGACTTGTGCCCTATGTTAGATATTCGAAGCTTGGTTGATTTGTTTCTTGGCGTCTAGGGATAAATGGCATGAATTGTGATGCGTTGTTCTTGAGTTGCTCTTCATTACCCCATTTGTGTTTTGTCTTGTTTATAAAGTGTTGACCGGGACTGTCAACAGTTTAAGTTTGGGGGTTTGATTGATATGTGTTTTGCATGTATTTTGGGATTAATTGTAGATAGAATTAGTTGCTATGCATGCGTTACATGAGTAAAAAGGGCTTTATTTCTGTTTTGTGGAAAAGGTATTACGCTTTGCTCGTTTTGTAGGAATTTATTGATAATTGTAGCAATTTGGCAACAATTCGGAGCATTGATGTAAAGAACCGCCGATACATGAAGTAAAGTATGAAGTTTGGAGTTAATGGAAGAAGTCAGACGAACCGGGCGAGAAATGGAAGAGAACGAACAAGTATCAAGTCCAGTAGGTGTGCACAGGCAGGGCGTGCGTTCCTAGCATGACCCGTGCGCCAACCCAAGACTAAGACTCGAGCCACGGCATGACGCACAGGCTGGTCATGCGTGATGCGCATGGCCCGTGCGTCCTTCAACAAAAGTTGAGTTCCTGCGGCACCTAGAATAGGCTGAGCTTGCGCTAGGCGCATGGCCCGTGCGTCTGTGTGGAAAAATAGAGTTTGACAGATTTTCGAACTAGGTTTTGACCCGAACGAAGTACAAATAGAGACGGGGCGGCCACAAACAAGGACACACTGACTTTTGCCCTAGAACAAAGAGAAAAGAGCAATTTTCCACCGGAGAATTGGAGAGATCGATCAAGGCTACAACAACACGCTTGAGGATTGAAGATAGATCGAGAGATCATCGACGTCCCCGAGTCTTCGCATTCCATAGTATCTTTATTTTCAATTAGTTAGACATGAATATGGATAATTTGTCTATGAATTATTTGTTTTCTATGTCTAGCTAAATATCTTGTGATTCCCGGGTTTGGGAGTAGGTTAATGGATACTTTTATTTGATGATTAATTGCAATTGAAGTTATTATTTTCCAACCCTATTTGATTACTTTGTTTTAATTCTTGTTTTATCAAAAAGCTATTGGTTTAACTTGTTTGATGTATTGATTCATAATTCGAAAAGATGATTTTCAATACTAGATCTGTGAGTACTTGACATGAATATTTGCAAGATTGAGAAGTCTGTGAATATTTGTGAGGATATTTAATCTTTTGTGCTTTTGGGAGTTGGATATCTCATGTTGAGTAGAGATGCTAGCTAGATATTCCAATCAACGTTTTTACATGCATCTCGAGTGAGAGGGTAAATTACTTTTGTGATTGTTCTATAGGGAAGAATACATGTAACTTTGGTTTGATTAATCTGATAATAAAAGGGGATATTAACTGAAACCATAACCCAGGAATCCATTCATCTTCTTGATCTTTCAATCATTCTTTACTTTGTTTATTTTAGGATAAATTCTTGTCTTAGTTTTACAAAACCAATTCACTCCCCTTCGATCGTCTGGATAAAAATAAGGATATTATAATCCCAGTACTTAGTATAATAATTTATTAGTCCCTTGGATTCGACCTTGCTAATCCTATTCTATAAATTGCACCGTACACTTACGGTGAAGCTAAAAAATAAGGCGAACAGAGAACCTTTGTTGGAATTGCAGACAACCAGGGCATTTTGCAATTGATTGTTCCTATCCACCAGTCAACAAATATATGAATTAAGAAGAAAGAAAGGTCTTCAGAGAAAGAAGACAAGAAAAGAAGAAAACCATCTTGGCTGTTGAGACAACTAAATCTAAAGAAACAGTAGACTCAAAGAGTAGTGAAGCTGACTACTCAAGTGATTCTGAAGAAGAAGCCATGATCTGTCTTATGGATAAAGAACAAGATCAACCAGACCAAGAAGATGAGGTACACTCTAACTCATCTTATTCAGATTCAGGTGATAGTGATTGTGATACACACACTTCATCACCTACTGATCTTTATGATTCATTAGGCAAAATGATGATAGACTTTGAGCACATCAAATCCTCACACACACTTCTGAATGAGGAAAACAACCATCTCAAAAGCCAAAACTCACAGCTGACTAAGGAGCTGAGTACTCTAAGTCGCATAGCTGATGAGAACACAGACCTAAAGGCTGAGAATCTAAACTATTAGCAGAGATAGCTGCTGTAGAAAAGAGAGAAAATGATCTTAAAAATGTAATTGCCTCATTTACAAAGGCATCCAAATCATTGGATGACCTTATCATGAGTCAAAAAGAATGTTGAGATAAGATAGGCATAGGATTCAATTCCTTTGTGCACAGTCAAATACCTAGAGTGATTTTGGAAAAAGGATATTCAAGCAATCAAGCATCTAAAAAATCCAGAACACCAAATGTTGCACCCACAATCACTCGTAAACACAATCACAAACAAACTGGTCTTGGATATAAAGGGAAAGGAAAACAGCCAGTTGAGTATGCTGTGAAGACAACTGAGAAGAAATCCAGCAGAGTTACTCAGCAAACTTCAAATAGAAATTACTCTGTGAAGAATAAACAGAGCTACCAAAAACCCCAGAAGTTTCATCAGAGAAACACATATGATGGGAGTCGTAGAAACTACCCAAGCCGAGCTGATTGGAACAATGTGAAATATCAGCAAAGACCAATGGAATACAAGCCTAAATTGCAAAGACCTAAACCTCAGCAAAGGTCATTCCAAAGGAAAAAGAGCTATTATCAGCACACATATGCACCCAGGCGCTACACTCAGAGATATCACAACTACCCAAAGAAAGAAATTGCTAAAACACACACACATGCATACAGACAGAAGAGACAGTTGTATGAACCTAAAGGCCCCAAGCAATTTTCCAAAGTGAACTATAATTATGGCACAAATAGATGGAAACCTCTTGTAGTCAAATCATTTGGCAATAGGTTGGTTGGATCATCTTACAGCACTAACCCCTTAGGACCCAGACAAGTATGGGTACCTAAAAACTAATTTACTTGATTGTAGGTGCAAGGAACAACTGAGTGCCAAGGAACTTGGTACATGGATGGTGGCTGTTCCAGACACATGACAGGGAACAGGAAAAACCTGTCAAGATTCAAGGAGATTAGAGGTGTAAAAGTCATATTTGGAGGAAATGAAGCTCCAGGGGAAATCAAAGGCACTGGATCTATCAAGAAGAATGGATTAGAAATCACAGATGTTGCTTATGTTGAAGGCCTCAACTTCAACCTGTTAAGCATCAGCCAACTCTGTGACAGGGCTACAATGTTGGATTCAATATGGGAGTGTGTCAGATCAAAGATACTGAATCAAATAAAATAGTACTGCAAGGATCAAGATAGACGAATATGTAAGTGGTAGATTGGTCCACTACCACACTAAGCACTTGTCTGTTAGCAAAGAGTACAACCGAATCAAGTTGGTTGTGGCACAAGAAGCTGAGTTATCTGAATTTCAAGACAATCAATAAACTTGCAAGGAGTCATCTTGTGGAAAGATTGCCAGACTCAGTATACAAGAAGGAAAGTGTATGTGATGCATGCCAGATGGGAAAGCAAATCAAATCTTCATCCAAGGATAAGCATAGTCCTTCTTCAACAAGGATATTGCATCTGTTGCATATGGATCTTTTTGGTCCTGTTGAACCAGCCAACATAAGTGGAAAGAAATACACCTTAGTGGTGGTAGATGAGTATTCAAGATATACATGGACAATCTTCATGTGCAAAAAGAAGGAAACTTTGCAGAAGTTACCTCAGCTGATGAAAAGAGTTCAAAATGAAAAGAGCCAAGCCATTATAAAGATAAGATCTGATAGAGTAACTGAGTTTGTCAATGTGATAATTACTCAGTATTCTGTTTAAAATGGTATTTCTCATGAGTTATCTGCAGCAAGAACTCCACAGCAGAATGGAGTAGCTGAAAGAAGGAACAAAACTCTCAAGGAAGTTGCAAGAACCAGGTTAGCTGAAGCTGGATTGCCTAAGAGATTTTGGGCTGAAGCTATTAACACAACATGCTATACTCAAAATAAATGCATGATTAATAGGCAACTAACCAAGACTCCCTATGAAATCTGGACATGGAGAAATCTAAATGTTGGGTACTCCAGGATATTTGGATGTAAATGTTTCATCCACAACAATGTCAAAGATAATTTGAAGGCTTTCGATGCTAAAGCTGATGAAGGTATCTTTTTGGGATAATCAGCTGAGAGCAAAGCCTATAGAGTGCTGAACAAGGGGACTATGGTTACAGAAGCCATGTGGTTTTTGATGAACCTAATGTGAGTGGAGAAGACATTGAAGAGTTAGCTGATAAGCTGAATCAGCCAACTACGCAGAAGAGTCCTTATGTTGAAGTTGAAGTAAGAGTAATCAATCCAGATGAAGATGAGATAGCTGAATCTCAAAGACAGCTGGAAAGTCTACAGCTGAATGAAGATGAAAGAGTTGTTCAAGACAACATAGCTGCGAGACGGCTGAATCCAGCTGACTTGCTCCAACCTGATGTGAGATGGTTGGGAGACCATCCACCAGAGTTAGTTATTGGAGATATTAGAGATGGTGTAAGAACCAGATCCAGAGCTTAGCAAGAAGCAATGTTCACTTGTTTTATTTCCCAAATAGAGCCAAAAGATGTATCTCAAGAATTAGATGACACACATTGGATTCAAGCCATGCAAGAAGAGCTGAATGAGTTTGAAAGAAACAAAGTATGGGAATTGGTGCAGAGACCAACCCATCAAAATGGTATTGGCACAAAATGGGTTTTCAGAAACAAGATGAATGAGGAAGGATCTGTGTTAAAAACAAAGAAAGATTGGTAGCCAAATGGTATTTCCAAGAAAAAGGTATAGATTTTGATGAAACATTTGCTCCTGTTGCAAGATTAGAGGCAATAAGGATGTTTCTTGCCTATGCTGCACATAAGAACTTCACTGTATATCAAATGGATGTGAAGAGTGAATTTCTAAATGGTCTGTTAGAGGAAGAAGTCTATGTTGAACAACCTCCAGGTTTTGAGCAGAAGACTATTAGAGATAAGGTGTACAAGCTCAAGAAAGCATTATGTGGATTGAAACAGGCACCAAGAGCATGGTATGATACATTGTCTCAATTTCTAACTGACAATGGATTCACCAAAGGCAAAGTGGACATAACACTTTTCAGGATTCAAAATGGAGAGATTATACTGCTTGTTCAAATATATATGGATGACATCAATTTTGGATCCACAAGTAAAGAGCTGTGTGATAAGTTCTCAAACCTCCTGCAAGGGAAATTTAAAATGAGCATGATGGGAGAGCTGACTTTCTTCCTAGGACTTCAAGTTAAGCAATTGAAGGATGGAACCTTCATAAGTCAAACAAATTACACCAGAGATTGAATGAAGAAATTTGGTATGGAAGAGAAGTCTTCTGTGAAAATACCAATGAACACATCAGTCAAGATGGACATGGATGCAGATGGCAAGTCAAATCAAACCAGATATAGAGCACTTATTGGATCATTGCTCTACTTAATGACCAAAAATGACACTTACATCACATTTGCAGTAGGTGTATGTGCAAGATTTCAATCTGCACCAAAAGAGAACCACATGACTGCAGCTAAGATAATCCTAAGATATTTGAAGAGATGCCAGGAAGTTGGCCTATGGTATCCAGAGGAAGGTGGATTCAAGGTTATTGGTTATTCAGACTCAAACTATGATGGATGTAGAGTTGACAGGAAAAGTACTTTAGATACATGTCAAATGCTTGGAACATATTGGTTTCCTGGTTTAGCAAGAAGCAAAACTTAATAGCCACATCCACAAAAGACAGAGTACATAGTCATGGCAAAACAGTGCCCAAAGTCTTATGGATGAGACAACATCTGAGAGATTATGAAATTGAGGAAAAAAAGATTCCAATTATGTGCGATAACACAAGTGCTATTGCAATCACTCAGAATCATGTGTTGCATTCAAGAACCAAGCACATTGATGTCAGATATCATTTTATAAGAGATCATGTTGAAAAAAAGACATCACTTTGGAATATATCTCAACTGATAAGCAATTAGCTGACATATTCACTAAGCCTCTATGTGAATCAAGATTTGAAGAGCTTAAGCATGAGATAGGGTTAATTGAGTTGAGTTAACACTGAGAGACTCAATCAGAAGAGATGGAAGATGAGAAGATGAAAATTGAACAAGTTTCATGAATCAACCATGTGAAACAACTATGTTGGAAAGTCAGCTGTATCGAGTTAGCTGACAGCTGAGTCACTTAATGAAATGAGAGAAGCAGAGTTAAGTCATTTTTTATATAAGTTGAGTAGGAATGTTTTTAAGGATGCTAAGTGACAAAAATGCAGTTGTTTTTTAATGAGCAGGAATCTTTTTAAGGATGACGTCAACAGAATAATGACGTGTACAGTAAAACGCTGCACAGTAAGCATATGATTGGATATAAATGCTGCAGCATTAAATGTAAGGAATTAAATGCGGTTTGACGTGCTAAATCTGAACTGTTGATCTCGATCAAAATTTCAAAAACCAAAGACATGTCCTTTCATAACCCTTATATATACATTTTTCCAGCTTTCTCACTCACATTTGGAAACCGTACATCTTCAAGCAAAAAGAAAGCAAACTTTTCTCTCTCAAAAACCCTAAGTGTCCTCAAGCAAGTTCGTCATGTTTTAATCAGTGAAAATCTCTGAAAATGGCAACCAAGTTTGATTTCATCAAGCTATCGAAGCAAATCCACTCAGGATCGAAAGTTGATTTCGAATGTATGGTGAAGTAGGGTTCCGATGAAACCCTTGTTAAGAAAATTGCTGAAATGCTAGAAAAGTCATGTCTCAAGGCTTTTCTGACTATGGAATACTCGCACACCTACACTACAAGGAAAAAGTAGATAGACATCGGTTTTTCACCGATGTATAATGATAAAAAAACCGATGTTGAAAGCCTGATGTGAAAGGGTAGGTTTTCAACATTGGTTTTTAACCGATGTTAATACATGAAACAACATCGGTAAAAAACGATGTTTTTAAGAAATTTAAGTGATGTTAAAGCCCATGTTGTTAACGAGGCAATTATTTATCAACGGTTTTTAACCGATGTTGTTTCTTACAATAACATCGCTTTTAACATCGGTTTTTAACAATGTCTTAGATTGAAATAACAACGCTTTTTAGCCGTTGTTATTAAGTTGTTTGTATTATTTGAAGAATTCAACTTATAATAGATGTCTTTGCTATTTCACTATTATCTAAATCCTGGACAATTATAATTTGACGTATATAAATCAACCAACTTTACCACAATTACATTTTAAATGTAAATATACCAATACAAACTTTGGAATATAAGTATATATATAAATCTATCATGAACTACAAAATGCCTCGTACAATCTATTTTGGGAAAAATTAACAAGCTATTAAACTACAAGTACTATGCAATTTACAAAAGTTTCAAACATATTTCTTGTACATAAAAAATTCCAATTCATTCCTTAATTTGATTTGAGTTGCAGCCCAAATCAACCGATCAAGTCATATCAATATCTTAATTGTGATAACAAGGAACCTACAAAACATCGTACATACAACTAGGTTGAGCATAGACCTTGACATAATGAATTGAGCATAAAAAAAAGATTAAAATCAGAAATAATATATGATGGTTACATAAAAGAAACAATCACTTTGACACAACGAATCGACTATAAAAAAACCTTGATATATGCATGAATTGAGGAACTATCTCAATTCAGATACATCAACTAAATAAATGTAAGCAACTCAGGTTATGCATCTATGCGGAAAAAAGTGGGACTAACAACTTCAATAATAATCAATAATGTAGAGAATAATAATCAACTTATACTATTTCAATACTCTCAAAAGAGAATATAAGTCTTATATATAAAAACCAAGCAATAAGTCAATATGGAAGCTAAATATATACATTACGACAATTCAATTCATAATGATTTAATAACACATTACAGAAAACTAGATAAATTCCCAAATAAATCGAAGTAATTTTTGTTGTGTTTATAGGCCATGAAATTAGAAGAGTTGCTAAACCCAACAGAGAAATTTATGTGTCCATTTATCAGCAAATCATACACACACTGAACTCAGACTTGGTGGTACTTTACCCAATCTGCAGAGTAAAGTTGCAACCCAGAGGCTGAAAGAAGCCCTCAGACCGAGTATGCTGATGGTTATATGTATTGCTTTATTGCCCCCCTCCTACCCAGGATTGTTGAAGGTGATTAACAACATATATTTCTTCCATCTGACACAAAAACAAAATAAATAATAATAATTATTATAATAATAATAATGGATGTTAATAAATGAGTACATATGATAATGATTATATATTTTGCTTAACCTTTCTCTCTAAAGCTAGATTAGCATCAAGCATCAACTTCTTCTTCTGTCGGAAAATAATCATATTATTTATATATAGATCAAGAAAAGAAGATTAAGGGACTCACATAAAATTGTCGAATTAATGCATATGACTTTGGTTGAAGATCAGAAAGTTGATCAAGCATAACTTGTATCTGCATATAATTAAAGTTAGAACAAGTAACAAAATCAATCAGAAAATGTAATTAATTAGCTATAGATGAATGTTATGTAATAAGTATTGCAAATTGGACTGTCAGCCTTAAAAGACTTTCTGCAGGAAAAGGAAATAGAACAAATCATGCTATAAACCAACAAGAACTTACAAGTATATTTGTACATATTGCAACAGAAGCACTTTGATGGCTGAGACGGAAGATATTAAATTAAATTCGTAAATCATATGTCACTATAATCCAAGCCTACAGTATTTTGTTTCTGCATCTCTTTGTTGTAAACATTATACTCAGGTTAATGTTTACAGCAAAGTGATGCAGAAACAAAATACTGTAGGCTTGGATTATAGTGACATATGATATAAAACTAATTGTTATGAAGTTTCAATAATTAAGAAATTCATCAAAGTAATTCAAAGAATAAGAAAGTAGAATTCAATTAAAAAGAATCAGCAAGCTTTATTCATAGAATTCCAACTGAAAAAGACCAGAAAATTACAAGCATTTAATCAGCTACTTATACACCCTTAGCCTTAAATGCCCCTTTCAATTCGTTGAAGTTTTCCTTAAAATCCCAAACACCAGTTACCTTAAATCCAGTAGAATCATACAAAGACTGTGCAGGAAAATACTAAGCTAAACTTCATTTTCAAATATATAATATATTAACTCCCATCTCTTTCATATTTCATCTGATAAATCACAACTTTTAGTAGCATTTGATACCACACTAAACCCCACTATCACCAAAACTTTAAAGCCCTAATACCAATCTTTTAAATCTAAAACAATACATGTGCAAAACAATGACATGGAACATAATTTGCAGCCCTACCTTCAATAATAAATTCTCGCAGATATTAGAAATGAAAAGCAAACCATTTACGAAAAATGAAAAGTGTAAACACAGAGGATTGGGTGGAGAAAGATATGTTACCAGGAAAAGCTTAGGGAGATCAGATGCCAACAATTTAGAAACATCAGCGGCGGTGGGGCACAATTGAATTTTCTCCTCTTTTTTTGGCTTTTCTCCCTGAGACCTCATGGATGTTGGTGGGTTGCTGGTTATTGGCGGCGGTAGTAGTGGGTCGGCTGACTTGAGATTGAGGTTACAGAGTAAGAGAGTTGGCTTCATGTTAGAGCAGTTTATTGGTTTCCAAAGCAAATCACATCTCCATAAGTACGGAAACACTAAGCTACAGATTACACTTTTGATATCATAAGTAGGATTAACAGAGTAGGACTCAAAATACTTCACTGCTCCTCGACATTTCCCCATCACTCGGTATATGTCGGTGATCAAATTCGCACATAATCCCAGCTCAGTTTCAATGCTTTGCCTTTCTTTCTGATATGCAATTATAGCCTGTTGGATAAGGTTAGGTAAGAAGTCATCCACTGAACCACATACAAATCTTTAAAGATCAAACAAAGATAAACGCTCGGTACCTGAGTCACTGTAACAACATAAAAGACATGCACAAGGGATCAAATAGGATTCCTTGTAGGATAATATTGGCCATGGAAGACAGAAGAGTATCCACATGAATGATGAAAATGCATCACGAGCAAGGATAAGTTCAGATGCCCGTCTCCACGGTTGAATGTCTGGATGCCGCACTTCTCATTCAACATTTTCCAAGATATAAACATGCTTTTAATAGATCTCAGAGCTGTAGGTCCCAAGGGGTGTGAGTGTAAGGTTTAGAAGGGGGGGGGTTGAATAAACCTTACCAACATTTCAATTTAGTCCTTTTAAATATTCAGAGTTAATACTTCACAACCGAGTCCTTGATGGACAACTAAGTTAGTTAATCAAATGAGTTAGTCACTCAACGGACTGACCGAGCCGTTGATAGAATAACTCACTTGTTTTGACTAAAGACTTAACTCGATTGTGATTTGTTTTCAGGAAGACTTAACACCCTTGAATTTGGTTAAGTTTGTTTTAATACTTGGTTTTAGCACACACGCTTGATTATCAATTGGAAAGCAAATTTATCAAAGATATATCAATAAGATGCAGAATTTGAAGTCTTTGAAATGTAAATAACACAATAGGATTTTATAGAGGTTCAAGATGGGCTAATTCTTCTACTCCTCTCTTCTCCAACTCCTGGAGAAATCCACTAAGTATTGATCAAGATATCTGAGAGTGGTTAATACCCGTGATACAAGTCTTGATCACACAAATTGACTTGATCCTTTGGGACTCGATCGGAGATGCCTTGGTCACTCAACCGGCTTCTCGTGACGACCGAGCTTCTTCATAGGGCAGAAGCCTTTTTGCTACTACAGCCCACTTGCTCAAGCTTCTTGGATTTGATCACGAAGCCCTACAAAAACTTGAGACTGGTTCGACCTTGAACCTTCCTACAATCCTCCGTGGAATGTAGACCCCTTGATTCTTCAAAAGTTTCCCCTTCAACTGATTGAAGTTATCTTTCCTTCATAGGTGAGTGTTGGATTGATTTTCTTCGTAGTGTAGGCTTGAGGATTGATCTTGAATGACTTCAGATTGTTTTTAGGTTACAGTTCAAATATTTGCTTGAATGTTTGTGGTTCAGGTTGTCAAGGTAACCTTTTCTCAAATAAACTCCTCAGCCTTTTATAGTGTTCTTTTGAAAATTTGCCCGTTGAAGAGATAGGCTTATTTTCAAAAGACACTTGTGGTCGTTGGCTTGTCTTGTTGTAGTCCTTGGAATTTACGTTTCCTCGTATGAACGATTCTTGATTTTGAGTTCGACATGGTGCGAGCTTCCCATTGGTTTATTCCTTTTGCACGCTTCCTCGAACTGAGACTTCAACAAAGGTAGTATGGAGGTATTACTTGTTTAAGTAATTCTCTTGATTTACTCGTACAACGGATCTCTTTCGATTATCTCGACTTGATCGATTTCCTTGCCTTCCCCAGGTGACTTAGAGTCGATTTCCAATCATTGGATGACTCTTCTCACTTCAACTTGAGACTTGGCTATCTTGAGTTGACTTGATCGATACTTTACTCACCGCATCTCGCCTTCATCTTGATCGAGTTCCGTCTTCTCTTCTTTGCCATACTCAAATTACTGCCTCGCTGCGTGAGTTTTCCTTCCTCAGTCTCCATTGTCTTCTTGCATGCTTAGGCATAGTCGACTTAACTCACTCGACCAGCCCTATCTATTACAATGCAGTTTACAAGAAAAATGGGGTGCCAACATCCTATTCTAAGTTTTACATGGCATTCATCAAAATCTACAAAATAATTTCCCAACAAGAGCTCAAACAAAGACCAAATGGATCCAACAGACATTAAGCAAAAGACACACAAACATGCATCATGCAAAGTAACTTCTCCCACACATACAGGGATTTGGCTCCTCTACAATTCCAGTCGCTTATCACAACCATCTACTTATTGTTCAAGTGGAAATTCACATAAGGTATGCATTATACATAAGCAAATGGATGAAAAGATAAGCATCATGCTCAAGTAGGTCACATGTGCTTTCACAACAAGTGATTAGATTAAAAAATTTTTGAAGAGAAAATGTGAGGATCCTCATCTGAAAGTGCCATGCTAACCAGTAATATCACTATTGGTAATATGTTGTACCAGAATAATTTTTCCATGCTTTTGCAAATCTAGACTCCAATTTCTTACACAATGGAATTTTCATAAACAAGAAATTGGAGCATTATAAGACAAAACCTCATTTTGAAAACGAGGGTCATAAAAATCAAGTGCTACAGCAAGATTACCACGAACCATACAAAATTAAAATAAAATTAGAATGCGAGTAATGTATAGGTCGCCGCTAGATTATAATAAACTAGTCACTAAATTAAAGCAAAAATGAAAAACAAAATAAAGAGTGAGTTATCATCACCAGCTTGGCCTTTATGCCAGGAATTATCAAGATACGAAGTGATTGATCTCAAAAAAGTGGGGGCTAGGGTTTGACGTGCCAGGGGGCAGGGGAGTTTTAATAGTGAAAACGAGGGAGTTTCAGCAGCGGAGGCGATGCGGTGGCGGTGGAAGAACCCTTGCTTTGAAAAGCAATCGACGATCGAGTTGAGAGATGAGAACGGAAGCAGCAGAGTCGATGCGGTATTGTCTTGATATGTGAGAGAGATTTTCAATTTTTTCGTTAACCATGTAATAGAGATAACTTGGGTTTAATTTTGTTTTTAATTAAGGATGGAGAAAAATGTGTAGTAGAGAAATTGGGAAAAAATAACAAACACGTTTTTGCACTTCTATTTAAAAGAAAAAAAAAACGCAATTTAAATATTCAACATCGGTAAGGGAAATCGTTGTCTATGACATTATGTTAAAACAATATTAAACATTGATTTCAAGAAACCGTCGCTATAATCGATGTCTATTATAGTAATATTCTGCTAATAGACATCGGTGTAGAGAAACCGATGTGTATTAGCGGAAATACGCGACAATATACATTGGTTTTTGATGGCTCGGAAGCTACTCCTAAAAACAGCCTAGGCAAGTGCACCTATCGTTTATAGCAAAGCTAAGCGAGTATCGAGTGTCATTCCCACGAGGATTATGAGTACCAGTAATTACCGTCTTTTTATTATCTAGCCTACAAATTCGCCAAATAGTTTGTCACAAAGTAAAAATAAAATGAAAGCAAATAAAAGTGGAAGAGGCAACTAAGAACACGAAAGATATCAGATACACTCGAATTGGAAGATGTTGGATATAAATATGCTTGAATGTGAATCCTTCTAGAACGTCTTTGTGATTTTACCAAAATAAATACAACCATAACCCTTAAGTTTTAACCATCCCTTAACATATTTTCATGCTTTATGGACCGTAGGGATTCCTAAATTAAGTTAAACCATTTCTCAAGGCGAAAAACTCCTAACCTCAAGTTGATTAACTGAAATCTCTTTCTAGTTAAAACCCCCAAGATTGCATTAACGATTTGTGAATTCCCATATTAGGTTTGACTCTAATCCGAAAGATTTATGTCATCCTATATCTAGGATTGCATGCAACTCCTTTCACTTATGTTGGTTCTATTTCACCATGAATCTCTCGATTTCCCGGTGAAAAATAAACTTCAAATCAATATTGCGCATATACCAATTCGAATAAACAAGCATAACATAAGTGACTCGCATAAAAACATAACAAAATATATTAAAACATTCAAACCAATGATCACAAATAAGTTCTAGGGTTCATCACATTCAAACACTAGCGATTTAACTCATGATGGATTTGAGAATGAAAACAACAATTAAACAAGAAGTTTCTTTCGAAATCAACATGAATACTTGAAGTTAAAACTTCCAAAACCAACATAAGACTCCCCTGCTGGAAGTATGATGATGAAGTGGTGGAGTTCATCTTCTTCTCCGAGCGATCTTCAATCCTTGTGCCTTAGCGCCTCTCCATGGTGATCCAAGCCTTCAAACTCTCTTCCTCACTACAATATGTGTTTCTCCTCTCCAAAATATGGACTCTCATCATAAAAATCTGATTTTCTATGTATGTGAATGAATGAATGAATCCTTCAACCCATACTCTTGGATTTTATAGACATTATTTTGGAGAAAGTATTCCTTCAACCATCTTTTGATAGTTTAATGCTCAACTTTATGAGTTGGGTTGTTAGAATCATTATTTTCATGTGATCATGTGGGAAAGTAAGGAATTGGTGAAGCCATTTTTTGCTTTCCCAAAATACCCTTCAAAAATCGTGCATAAATAATCTAGAAACACTGATTAAAAGCATGGCCGTGTTTTTCGTGTTTAGTTCCCAATGGTCGTGCTTAAAGCACACACCCTGGCGTGCTTTTTACGACATGCCATTTTTTTGCTTTTTTGGCTGTTAAAAGCTCGAAAAGGCCCCCGTGTTTGTCTCGAAATGATGCGTTTTAGCTTGGGATTTTGAGTGTTTTTGCATCCATAAACCCCGGGATATGTTTTGATATGAATCCATGGTCCGAAATCCACCAAAAATAGCTTCGAATGATCAATCTACACCAATAAAAGCACCTCACAGTAATATGAACCATGTACAATCAAAAACTCATGAAACTAACAACAAAATGACTCAAATTCTACTCAAATACACACATAAAACATGCATAAAAAGACCCTTATCAGTTTTACTAAAAACCATTGTTAAAACCTATTAGACAACGGAAAATTTAAAAAATGATGTCATTTAGGTGATGTATATTCACATTTTTCTTGTAGTGCTACCTAGAAGAGGTGGCGTAGTTCTATGTTAACGCGGAAGTGCATGACGAAGGAATCAAGTCTTCTGTCCACGCAAGGACATAATGATAAATGATAAGGACCTTGCGGAGCACTGCTTGTTGTCGTCGGAAGGCATGAAGGAGATTAATGAAGTTGATGTTGATTTAGCTGCTGCATGGAAAGAGGTAGCCAAACTGGAGTGCGCCGCTAAGGTGGTTTACACAGCTGATAAGAAGCTGTTGAAGGACGACTATCACAAGTTGATGGATGTCGTCTCAAAGTGTGTAGACATAAAGTTTGGAAGCTTTAATCAGTTGTCCAAGACAAAGTTGATCGTCATGGCTGAGATCGTGCAGGGCAAGAAAGTCAACTGGGTTGAGTTCGTGTACAACGCAGACTCTGCCTGAATGTGATGAATAAGCCATTCAAGGAAGACGAATCCTTTGGAGAATCTCTTGGATATGGCCTCGTGATTGGCCACTTGATGGAAGTGAAGGGTATTCCCCGTCGACATGGAAAACCCTTCCATGTCAACAAGAAAATGTTCAAGGCGAACCTCTCTAGAGCCCAGAGGAGAGCCCATGCAAAGAAGGCGGAAACAAGTGAGGGGGAACCAGCTGAACCCAAGGACACAACTGCTACCCCTCCACCAAAGAAGAAAGGTGCCCCTGCAACTAAGAAAAAGGATGCACATGCCCTCGCCGCCGTGCAGCCGAGTCGCCTGCCCCTGCAGCCGTCTCCAAATCCTTTCTCCAACCATATGGAGAAAAAGGACTGCCAAATCGAGGAAGGCAGCTCCCTCCAAGAAGGATGCCCAAGTCCCCACCGGTGATGCAACCACCGAATCTGAACAAGAAGTCCCTCTAGTTCATCCAATAAAAAGGAGAATGGTAAGAAACTCTGAATTGGAGAAGGCAGTTGAATCTGCCACTCAGCTGGAGAAAGCATCCAAGACTGCTGAAACTCAGGAAGTGCAGTCTCCTAAAGTGATTGATGAATCCAACAAGACTGCTGAAGGTCATCAACAGAGTCCCAATGAAGACTCAACTGGGCGTCAGACAGCTGAGAGAAGCAAAGCAGCTGAGACAACCGAACATCCCGTTGAAAAGGTTGTCTCTCCACCTACTACTGATGCTGCTGAAGGAGAGAAACAACAGAGTATCTTGCCTTCAATCCCAGAAAAGGAAGGACAAGAAAAAGATGATGATGATGATGTTTGTCATGTATTCTCCTCCGTATCCAGATATCCAGAGACGTCTTAGAGAATGGAGAGCATGGAAACTTAATCACTCAAGGGCGCAGTTCGCTCACCCCGAGTATATCAAAGAAGAAGAGGAATTGCTGGAATTTCTCGTTGTTGCCACGGTACAGGCCCTTGATGAAGAAAATTGCATGGATATTCTTCGAATCATAAGGGAAGAAGAGAAAGAAAAGGCAGCCGAGGAAGCCCGTGTCCTAGAAAAGACCAAGATGTGTGAATTCACAAAATCTCTATCTCACACTCATACACATCTAGACATATACTCAGAGAGTGACGAGGAATCCATTGTTGCAGCAGAGAAGTTAGACATGCAGCAAGTAATG
Source organism: Rehmannia glutinosa (assembly GCA_016081115.2). Lineage (NCBI taxonomy): Eukaryota > Viridiplantae > Streptophyta > Magnoliopsida > Lamiales > Orobanchaceae > Rehmannia > Rehmannia glutinosa. Next base: position 34,029,652 of record CM071927.1, read on the forward strand.
AGGGATAGTGGTGCGGATCCGAGAATAGTCTCAACAGCAATCTGCCATGCAAATTGAGCAAGTTCGTTATTTCAAGGAACTGTACGGTAGAATGCTTGTCTAGATGGCTAACAATGTTGATCTAAAGCAAAGGATACATGCGTATATTGAAAGGTTGCATGCTTCTCACAAAACAGAAATGGAGTTACTGCGTGAATTTCAGAAAAAGAAGTTATGCGCCTTGACGAGACCATGAATGCAAAATTCAGCCTCCTCATGCATGAAATGAAAATAGTGGCAGCCGAGTCCAAAGCAACTCGCTCAGAATTACAGCTTATGCAGCAGCGGACTCCAAACAAAATTCCGCGCTTAGCAGACTCGACTTTATGCTCGCAGGAAGTTCCCTGGGGTCCCTTTTCCCTTTGATGATGCCAAAAGAGGGGAAGACGGCTACCTAAGGAAGTTGAAAGAAGAGAATTTGAAGCTGAGAAGAAGGGAAAAGCAGCTGATGGGGAAGGTTCGAAAGATTTAACCTTGATGATAGCTGAAACCCCCCCAGCAAGGTCAAGTCACAGCCTCCATCATGAGCAAATTCCATGTAACACTACCAATGGGACACTCCACTGTGCCAATAGCAGAAACAAGGAAACAGAAATTTAGCAGTTCTCTGAAAAATAGGAAGCTCGTGTTCAGAAGATCTTAAAAGAGCACGGTGGACTCCCAACTGAATTAAGCAAGTCTCTAATTGACCCTCCTAGTGAATTAATTCAGCATGGTGGATCTGAGCCTAGATCCATGGAAGAATTCAAAACACTGGAAGCTGAAGGCTACTTCAAGGGATTGTCTCTAACCAAAGCATGTGATCTCTACTGGGAAAAAGGACTGGAGATATGCAAGACAGCTAAGAAACAGCAAAGCTCTAGCAAACACTCAGCTGGAAAATCCAAAGCTCCTGTGCAGTACACTCTCAGAGAAAGAGGAGTTGAGTCAGGAAAAGAGCGAAAAAGAGATATCGTGTATTAGAATGGGCATGATCATTTGGTGAATTTAGAAGATCAACGCAAAATTGAAGAAGCCAAAAGAAGAATGGCAGCAGAAAGTGCCAAAGCCCAACGCGAATGGGAGGAAATACAGAGAAGGGATGACCCAACTGCAAAGAGAGCTTACGAAAAAAAAGAAAAAAGAAAGAAGAAGAGAGAAGAAGAAGATAAAAAGAGAAAAAGAGCTGATGACTTCGACAAAGCTGAAGAGGAAAGAATGAGGCAGCGAAGGCGATGAAGTGTTGTTGCGAACCCTTCATGTATTTTACTTGTGTAAATATACTTTTGTAAGTCATCTGTATACTTAGTGAAGTTTTCTGTAATTTCTCACTTTGTATTTGTATCCTAGCATAGATATCTGTATTTTGCTCTGATACCAAATGTAAACAGATGTGTAAAGGACAAGAATATTGTGATCAATAAAACGATCGATTCTACACATACATTCTTTGTTACTGCATTGTCTGTATGTATCTTAGTTGTTTATATTTTGTTGAATGTTTTTAAGTTTTGGCATTATCAAAAAGGGGGAAATTGTTGGAAAAATTATTTTGTAGATTTTGATGAATGCCATGTAAAACTTAAACTAGAAAGTTGGCACCCCATTTTCCTTGTAATTTTCATTGTAATAGATAGGGCTAGAAAAGCCGAGTCAAGTCAGCTACGCCTGGAAATACAAGAAGTCAACTAGAGATTGAAGTGAAGACTCTGCTGTGGAACAACTGAGTATGGCCCATATAGAAGATCAAGAACTCGACTGAAGATCTATCGGCTGTGAAACAGCTGTGTGAAAAGTCAGTCAAGTCAACTCAAGGAGCCAAGTCTCAAGTCGAAAGTGACAGATAAGTCATCCAAGAATTGGAAGTCTACTCAAGTCACTTGGGGTATGTAAAAGACTGCAGTCAAGTTAAGACAACTGAATGAGATCCGTTGATGAAAGTCAAGATTGTTACCCAGAATGGTAACAAGTTAAAGTCGTCAGAGATAAAGTGCCAGTTCCAGTTGTGTGCAAAAAGGAACAAACCAATGGGAAGCACTGCAACAAGTGTCAGAATCGCTGCAACGTTGCAAGACATTAAATCCAAGGAAATGTCAACATCAAGGACTGCAACAAGACAAGCCAACGAACACAAGTGATTTTTGAAAATCAACCTATCTCTTCAACGGGCAGATTTTTTAAAGTTCACTATAAAAGGCTGAGGAAATTAATTGAGAAAAGGTTACCTTGCACACCTGAGAAATCAAGCATTATTCAAGCTATTAACCTGCAAATATTCTCAAAGATATTCAAGCAAATCCTCAAGCTTGAAACTCGAACGAAATCGATCCAACACAAAGCTGTGAAGGAAAGACAACTTCAAACTGTTGAAGAGGAAACTTTTGAAGAATCAAAAAGGGTCTACCTTCCAAGGAGGATTGTAGGAAGGTTCAAGGCCAAACCAGTATGAAGTTATTGGAGGGCTTCGTGATCAAATCCAAGAGCTTGGGAAAGTGAGTCAAGTAGCAAGCAAAGCCGCCTTGTGACGGCTCGCTTAAAGAGAAGCTTGATTGTGTGACCAAGGCTGTCTCTAGACTGTTGACCACTTTGAAAACAGATCTTTTACATAGTGGATTCCTCCAGGAGTTGGACAAGAGAGGATTAAAAGAATTTCCCCATCTTCGAACCTCTATAAAAATTAACTGTGTCATTTATTTTTCCGCACATTTATATTATGCATACTTAGTTTATATCTGCTGATAAACTTATTTGTTATTCAACTGATTAATAAGCAAAAGCTAAAATCAAGTGTTAAAACAAGTTTAAAACAAATCAAAGGGTGATAAGTCTTCCGCTGATAAAACCAACTCAGCCAAGTTAAGGTTCAGGTTAAACAGCTGAGTTATTCTATCAACAGCTCTATCGAGTCTGTTGAGTGCTGAACTATGCTGAATAACCAACTTAGTTGTCCCTCAAGGACTTAGCTGTTTGTGTTAACTATGTAATATTTTAAAAGGACTAAAATCGAAAAGTTGGTAAGGTTTATTCAACCCCCGTTCTCTTCTAAACATTACTCACACCCCTTGGGACCTATAGTATATATCTGGGATAATGACATATGTGAATCGACACTTGTGAGGTTCAACCCTCTTACCCTTCTCAAGGGCCTTCTTCCTCTCTTTCTGCTTCTTCTCGAAAAGCATAGTGCGGGCGTATTTGTCATCAATAGCTTGAGTAACATAAGCATCTTTAAGAAATGACAAAGCCATTCTTCTTCATCAATTAATTTGGGAATCTAGAACTTCTGGCGACTACTGACGAACTTCCATTTTCTCCATGTATACAGCCTAGCTTCGATGTCAAGATAGATAGGGGATCCTAGTTCATCAGACGCAATTGTATCTTTTTCAGCAACTTCTTCTTCATGAGGCCTAACTGCCTCAACGTGTTCCATAGTGGTCTTAACAACTGCTTTTTACATTACCATTACAGTTGTGTCCTCGACCCTCGCTTCCTCTGGTTCAACTGTAGCTACTTCAATGGCAGTTGATTCCACTGCATCTATTCCAATAGGGGCAACTGCAGCAGGTTGAATATCTCGATTTCTATTAAAGCGCCTCTCCAGTGGAACCTCTACAAATTCGATTTCCTTAAAGTCCTCAGCTTCAACCCTTACAGCTAATTCCTCTGGTTCATCTCTTAACCCTCGCTTTGGTTGAGTCTTCTGCTTCTTCACAGCTGCCTTACGAGGAACACCACACCCCTTGGGACCTACAGGTTGTATCAGAGTGGTTGGTTTATTGAGCCTTCCGCACTGGTTACTAAACTAGATCTCAATCTTTTTCAAAGGTTCTAACACTTGTTTTTTCAAAGTCTTTCATCTTTTAAGAAAAGTTATTATCATGGAAGCAAATCTAACTCGTATTCCAATGATCAGTGTGGAAGAGTTTGATGACTGGAAAATACGTATGCATGCTCATCTATCCGCTTTACATGATGAAATGTGGCTTGTGATAGAGGATGGGCCATTTCAAATACTCAAAGTCAATACGACGTACAAAGAGCAGCTGCAGCTGAAGGAGAGGAAGTTCTGCTAAGACCAGCTATGGTTGAAGAACCACGCACTGAATGGACTAATGAAGATCGAAAGAGATATAACCTAGACAATATGGCCAAGGATATACTCAACAAGACGTTGGACAAGGCGACGTTCAACAAAGTCAAATCGTGCAAATCTGCCAAAGAAATCTCGGAAAAGTTAACCTTGATTTGTGAAGGATCAGAACAGATTAAAGAGAACAAGTTAACTGTTGCTGTTAAAAAATTTGAAAATTTTAAAATGCTTGCATGTGAGACTCTGGATCAGATTTAAAGAGATAACAAATGAGCTTTCAGCTCTTGGGAAAGAGTACACTCAGAAGGAGATGTGCATGAAGATTTTAAGAGCCCTCCCAGCTGAATGGGAAATGAATGTCATGGCCCTGAGACATTCAATGGACTTCTCAAAAACATCCAATCATGAGCTATTCTCAGGCCTCAAAGCTTATGAGTTTGAGCTGAAAAAGAAAGAGCAAGAGGAAACATTTGTACCAAAGACAGCTGCATTATTGGCCAGTGATGGGAAAAGAGCTGAGCCAAAGGAGACCATTGACCAGGAGGATATTTCGCTCATGGAAAAGAGATTCAATAAGTTCTTTAATAAGAAATATAAAAGGAACAAGTGTGAAACCTCCAGAAGACATTCAACTCCCTCCAAAGGAAGGAAGGACAGGCCGCCCAAGAGAACTGGAAATCAGAGAGATGATAATCAAAGAACCGACAGAGTTGATCAAAGAGTTGAGAACCTGTGTTGGAATTGCAGACAACCAGGATATTCTTTTGTTGACTGTTCCTTTCCACCAGTCAACAAATATAGAAATGAGAAAGAAAGAAAAGTCTTCAGAAAGAGAAGACAAGAAAAGTAGAAAGCCATGTTGGCTACTGAGACTGCTGAGCCAGCCAAGTGCAAAGAAGCAACAGACTCAGATAGTAGTGAAGCTGACTACTCAAGTGATACAGAGGAAGATGTTTTGATCTGCCTCATGGCTAAAGAACAAGATCAACAAAATCAAGAAGATAAGGTACATTTTAACTCATCTCATTCTGATTTAGATGATAGTGACTGTGATACACACACTTCATCACCCACAGATCTTTATGATTCATTAGGCAAAATGATGAAAGATTTTGATCACATTAAAACCTCTCACACATTTTTGAACGAGGAAAATAGCTAGCTTAAAAGCCAAAACTCACAGCTGATGAAAGAGCTGAGTACTCTGAGTCACATAGCTGATGAGAACACTAAGCTGAAGGCTGAAAATGCCAAGATCATAGCAGAGTTAGCTGCTACAGAAAAGAGGGAAAATGATCTCAAAAATGTGATTGCCTCATTTACAAAATCATCCAAATCATTGGATGAACTTATTATGAGTAAAAAATAATGTGGAGACAAGACAGGCATAGGATTTAATTCTTTTGTGCATAGTCAAACTCAAAGAGTGATTTTGGAAAAGGGATCTTAAAGAAATGAAGGATTCCAAAACCCAAAACACCAAATGATGCACCCACATTCACACCAAAGCACAATCACAATTATACTGGCATTGGTTACAAAGGAAAGGGAAAGAAGCCGGTAGAGTATGCCTAAAGTACAACTGAGAAGAAATTCAAATAGGTCCCTCAGCAGAATCCTAGTAGAAAATACTCTATAAGAAGCAAACAGAGCTACCAAAATCCCCAGAAATTTCATCAAAGAAATACATATGATGGGAGTGGTAGAAACTATCCAAACCAAGCTGATTAGAATAATGTAAAATATCAGCAAAGACCTATGGAATACAATCCAAAATGGCAAAGACCTCAACCTCAGCAAAGGTCATTCCCAAGGCAAAAGAGCTATAATCAGCACACTCATGCACCCAAGAACCACACTCAGAGATTTCATAACTATCTCAAGAAAGCAATTGCTAAAACACACACACGGGCATACAGACAAAATAGACAGCTGTATGATCATAAAACCCCTAAGCAATTTGCTAATGTGCACTATGATTATGGTACGGATAGATGGCAACCTCTTAGAGTCAGATCATCTGGCTATAGGTTGGTTGGGACATCTTATAGCATTAACCCCCCAGGACCAAGGCAAGTATGGGTACCTAAAAACTTATTTCCTTGATTGCAGGTTCAAGGAACAACTAAAAACTTATTTTGTTCCAAACATATGACAACAAACAAGAAAAATCTGTAAAGATTCAAGGAGATTATATGTGTTAAAGTTATATTTGGAGGTAAAGCTCCAGGGGAGATCAAAGGCACATGATCCATCAAGAAAAATGGATTGGAGATCACATATGTTGCTTATGTTGAAGACTTCAAATTCAACCTGTTAAGCATCAGCCAACTCTGTGACAAAGGCTACAATGTACGATTCAACATGGGAATATGCCAGATCAAAGATGCTGAATCAAATGAAATTGTGCTGCAAGGAACAAGGCAAAAGAGTATGTATGTTGTAGATTGGTCTACTGCTAAACCAAACACATGTCTACTAGCAAGAATCACAACCGAATCAAGTTGGCTATGGTATAAAAGCTGAGTTATCTTAATTTCAAGACAATCAACAAGATTGCGAGGAGTCGTCTTGTGGAAGGATTGTCAGACTCAGTGTACTAGAAAGAAAGCATATGCGATGCGTGTAAAATGGGAAAGCAAATCAAATCATTATTTAAGGATAAACCAAGTCCTTCTTCAACTAGGATATTTCATCTATTGCATATGGATTTATTTGGTCCAGTTGAGCCAGCTAGCATCAATGCAAAGAAATACACCTTATTTGTAGTAAATGACTATTCAAGATATACATGGACAATTTTCATGTGTAAAAAGAAGGAAACACTTCAGAAGTTACCTCACCTGATGAGAAGAGTTCAAAATCAGAAGAGTCAAACCATTACAAAGATAAGATTTGACAGGGGAACTTAGTTTGTCAATGGGATAATAACTCAGTATTGCATTGAAAATGGTATTGCTCATGAGTTATAAGTAGCAAGGACACCACAACAGAATGGAGTAGCTGAAAGAAGGAACAAAACTCTCAAGGAAGCTGTAAGGACAATGTTAGCTGAAGCTGGATTGCCTAAGAGATTCTCGGCTGAAGCCATAAATACAGCAAGCTATACTCAGAATAGATGCATGATAAACAGGCAGTTGACCAAGACACCCTATGAGATTTAGACAGGGAGACACCCTATGAGATTTAGACAGGGAGACACCCTATGGATATTTCAAGATATTTGGGGATGTAAACGCTTCATCCATAATAATGGCAAGGATAATTTGAAAGCTTTTGATGCTAAAGCTGATGAAGGTATCTTTTTGGGATACTCAGCTAAGAGTAAAGCCTATAGAGTGCTGAACAAGAGGACTATGGTCACTGAAGAGTCTATCCATGTGGTTTTTGATGAACCTACTGTGAATGGAGAAGACATTGATGAGTTACCTGATAAGCTGAATCAGCCAACTATGCAGAAGAGTCCTTATATTCTAGCATATGTGAGAGCACTCAACCCTAATGATGATGAGATAGCTGAATCTCAAAGATAGCTGGAAGGTCTACAACTCGAATGAAGATGAAGAAAATGTTCAAGACAACTTAACTCCAAGATGGCTGAATCCAGCAGACTTACTCCAACCTGATGTGAGATGGCTGAGAGACCATCCACCTGAGTTAATCATTGGAGATGATAGAGATGGCAAAAGAACCAGATCCAGAGAACAGCATAAAGCAATGTTCACTTGTTTTATTTCAAAATAGAGCCTAAATATGTGTCTCAAGCATTGGAACACACACATTGGACTCAGGCTATGCAAGAAGAGCTTAATCAGTTTGAAAGAAACAATGTATGGGAGTTAGTTCAAAGGCCAACCCACCAAAATTTTATTGGTACTAAGTCGGTTTTCAGAAACAAGATGAATGAAGAAGGACCTATTGAAAGAAACAAAGCAAGATTGGTATCCAAAGGGTATTGCCAAGAAGAAGACATAGATTTTGATGAAACCTTTGCTCCTGTTGCCAAATTGGAAGCAATAAGGATGTTTCTTGCTTATGTTGCACATAAGAACTTCATTGTATATCAAATGGATGTGAAGAGTGCATTTCTAAATGGACTGTTAGAGGAAGAAGTTTATGTTGAACAACCTCCAGGTTTTGAGCATAAAACTGTTGGAGATAAAGTTTACGAGCTCAAGAAAGCACTGTATGGATTTAAACAAGCACCAAGAGCATGGTATGATACATTGTCTCAGTTTCTAATTGACAGTGGATTCGCCAAAGACAAGGTTGATAGAACACTCTTCAGGATTCAAGATGGAGAGAGTATACTGCTTGTTCAAATATATGTGGATGATTTCATTTTTGGATCCACAAACAAAGAGTTGTGTGACAACTTCTCAAACCTCATGCAAGGCAAATTTGAGATGAGCATGATGGGAGAGCTGACTTTATTCTTAAGACTTCAAATTAAGAAATTGAAGGATGGAACCTTCATAAGTCAAACCAAGTATACCAGAGATTTAAGGAAGAAATTTGGTATGGAAGAGAAGTCATCAGTGAAAATTCCTATGAGTACATCAGTCGAGATGGACATGGATGCAGATGGAAAAGCTGTTGATCAAACCAGATATAGAGCCCTCATTGGATCATTGCTTTATCTAACAGCAAGCAGGCCAGACATCACCTTTGCAGTAGGTGTATGTGCTAGATTTCAATCTTCACCAAAAGAGAGTCACATGACTACATCTAAGAGAATCGTAAGATATTTGAAGGGATGTCAAGAAGTCAGCTTATGGCATCCAAAGGAAGGAGGATTCAAGCTGGTAGGATACTCAGACTTAGACTATGCTGGATGTAGATTTGACAGGAAGAGAACTTCACGTACATGTCAAATACTTGGAAATAGATTAGTTTCTTGGTTCAGCAAGAAACAAAATTCAGTAGCTACATCCACAAACAAGCGAGTACATAGTCAGGCAAACATGTTGTGCCCAAGTCTTGTGGATGAGATAGCATCTGAGAGTCTACGACATTGAAGAAAAAGAGATTCCAATTATGTGTGATAACACTAGTGCTATTGCAATCACTCAGAATCCAGTGTTGCATTCAAGAACAAACATATTGGTGTCAAATATCATATTATAAGAGATCATGTTGAAAAGAAAGACATCACTTTGGAATACATCTCAACTGTTAAGTAGTTAGCTGACATATTCACAAAGCTATAATGTGAATCAAGGTTTGAAGAGCTCAAGAACGAGTTAAGGTTAATTGTGTTGAGTTAGAATACTCAGAAGACTCAATCAGCAGAGATAAAAGAAGATAGAATGGAAAATAGGCAAGTTTCACACTTTAGCCAAGTGAAATAGCCTAGTCGGGAAGTCAGCTATATCGAGTTAGCTGACAGCTGGGTGATGTTATGTGAAGAGAGAAGCAGAGTTAAGTCACTTTGAATGTAAGCTGAGTCATTTATAAACGCAATTATTTTATTCAAGCGGGAATGTTTTTAAGGATGACGTAGGCGTAATTATGACTGTTAGTACAAAAGTTGCACAGTAAACCATATGATTAGATATAAATGCTGCTACATTTAATGTGGGGAAATTAATGCAGTTTTGAAGAGTCAATCCTGACCGTTGATTTTGATCAAATTTTTCAAATTCCAAAAACTATCCTTTAAAGTCCCTTATATACCAAAATTCCTTTTCTCTCTCCTCACACAAACATACTCGTCTTCGGCAAGCAAGAAAATTTTCTCTTTGCAACCGCTTCGAAACCCTACCTTTCTAAGTTCAAGTTTTTCGTGTTTTTCACCGATTAAACATTCTGAAAATGGTTGGTACTCACGATTTTGCCAAGCTTTCTGAGAAGATCCACTCTGGTGCGTCAGTGGATTTATAGGGCATGATCAAGCAGGGCGCTGATGAGGCCCTGGTAAAGAAGATCGCATAAAAGTTGGAAAAGTCCGGTCTGAAGGACTTTATTTTGATGGAGTTCACGCATACGTATTTGGAGGAGGTCGTCATGTTTTACGTGGACATCGAGGTGCTTGACGATGAGATTCAATCATCCGTCCATGGCAAGGCCATCAAGATAACAACAAGGACCTTGCTGAGCACTGTTTCCTTTCCTCTGAAGGATTGAAGGACATCGCTAAGAAGGATGTCAACTTGGCTGCAGCTTGGAAGGAAGTTGCAAAGCCCGATTATGCTGCCAAAGCTGTGTATACAACTAAGAATGAATTTCAAAGGAATATTGCCACAAGTTGATGGACATCGTGTCCAAATGTGTGGATATGAAGTTTGGGAGCTTCAACCAGCTATCACGGACAAAGCTGATTGTGATGGTTGCGATTATGCAGGACAAGAAGGTGAACTGGGCTGAGTTCGTCTTTAGCCGAATGTGCCAGAACATGATCAACAAGTCCTACAAAGAGTATGGGATTTTTGGATGTTGGGATATGGCCTTGTCATTGGCCATTTGATGGAGATCAAGGGGATTGCTCTGCGCCATGGAAAGCCATTCCATGCGAACAAGAGGATGTTCAAGGCAAACCTCTCAGGGGCACAGAAAAAAGCCCATGCGAGAAAGGCTGATACAAGTGAGGGGGAATCAGCTGACCCAGCATAAGACACAGTTGAGACCTCCCCAGCTCTCTCGCCCAAGCCCATTTCTAAGAAGAGAGCTGCGACAGCCAAACCCGCCGCCCCAAGCCCAAAGCCAAATCAAGCCAAAGGCGGCCCAAAAAACCCAAAACCCAAAGCACCTGCCCAAGAAGCCGATGACCCTGCCCCCACAGCCGAGACTGAGGAGGAACCTCTACCTTCCTCACCAGTCGTGAAGAAGAAGTGCACTTCCAAGTCTTGGAAGGCAGTTGCATCAAAAAGGATGATATTAAAACATAGGCCTTCAACCTTGAAGAGCCTAAAGAAGTGGAACCAAAAATTCCATTGGTTGCCACAAAGAGGAGACGGATGTTCAAGAAGTCTGAATTAGAGAACACTGCCAAGTCCGCTACTCAGCCGGAGGAGCCTGTCGAGACTGCTAATGCTCAAGAGGAGGAGTCTTAAGAGAAGAAGGATGCGACTGAGAAGACTATTGATGCTGATCAGCAGGGTATTGAAGACCCAGATGTGCGGGACACAGCTGTGGAGACAGAAGGAGCTGTGACAGCCAAGTCCCATTAAGAAAAGATTGTGTCGCCCCTTCAGACTGATGCAGTTGAATCCGAGGAGGAGCGAACTCCATTAGCCATCATTCCAGAGGCCGGAGAGGATGATGATGATGATGATCTAATTATGTACTCTCCAGTCCATCCAGACATCCAGACGAGGTTATGGAACTGAGGTATTGGAAGCTAGATTACTCAAGGCAGCAGTTCACTAGTCCGGAGTTTATTGACGAAGAAGATGAGCTTTTAATCTTCCTTGGGAATGTATCCGTCCATCAAGCCATGAATGAAGAATTTTTCATGGATGCTCTTCGGCTATTAAGGAAGATGAAAAGTAGAAGGCCTAGAAGAAAGCTAAAGCCTCGTAGAAATCCAAGATATGTTTGTATACGGGAACCCATGAACATCTCATGGAGTTCACTGATAGCAGCAATGAGGATATGGACCCTACTACTGCAGTTGAAAAGGTCGAGTTACCGCAGGCCGTTAGAGAATACCAAGCCATGCACAACCAGAACCTTTAAGAAAGTCCAGGAGAGTCTTCTAGGATCTCTCCTCGATCGGATTTATTGGGAGTGGCGTAGGAGATGGCAACCGTCATTTCAGTGACCACGTCCCTCATGCATTCTCAAGAGGGTTCTCAGGGGAATGTGGGCACCCAAGCCAAGCCTAACCCTGAAGAAGGTGTTGAGACACCTGCCCCAACGGCTGATCACTTAACTGAAACACAACCGTGTCTCAGGAGCTGAGTAACCCCACCATCGGTCACTCAGCTAGTGCGCCAGCTGAGGGGGAAGCTCTCTTCACCACATCAGGGTCAGAGGAAGATGTGGGAGACAACTACTGAGAAGCAGAGTGAAATTAACGACGCTTGGATAGTTGAGACTGTCTCAACTGAGATTTCCTTTAATATGCAGGCCGATGAAGCTGTTGCTGCAGCTAAGGCAAAGGATGGAGTGGCCACGGGAGTTGAGACTGTTGGCCATGAAAGTGCAATCCTAGGTGTTGAAACACCGAAGGATGCCAATGTAGAAGACCCCAAGATAACTGAGTGTCGAAGGGATTGTCTAAGGCCCCACAACAGTTGAGACTGCTAGGGGTAACGAAGTCCTAAAATAGGTTGAGACTTCCTTAGGTAAGGAACTATATCAACAAAACATTCCTCGGGTCGAAGGTGCTGATGCAGAAGAGGAGATCAGTGCCCTTCAGGATTCCTAAGAACACATTGATAAATCTTTTCTGGGATCCGAGGATGAAGCTGAGTCCACACACCATGAAGATTCAAAAATGGATGAGGTTGAGGATGTTCTCAAATCTCGAACAATGTAAGTGATAAAATAGCTCCTATGAGATTCAACTTTGATGATGAGCCATCACCACAGGCCACATCAAACTCTGATGACGCTGATGAGATAGCTGAGGACATGATACCTCAAAAGGAAAATCTCACAAGACCGAAGAACAATATGAACCGAAGAATGCAGTGGTGGCTCGAGTCAAAAGCTACCCGGTCATAGTTCCAGGCAATCAACCGACCGGTTTCATGATATGGTGATGATGCCAAAACAATATGAGGGATTTAAAGGGATTGAAGGAGGAGAAGAGGAGTGATCATACAACGGGTTTGGGATGGAAATTTAGCTAAACAGCTCCGCCCTCCCACAAAACCATTTCTTCGAGCCCGTCTTGGATCCAGACCAAAAATATGCTAATTATTCCATGTTTTTACACAAAGTAATGACTCAAAAACTCTAATCGCAAAAAACTCCCATAGTTGTGTTATTCCAGGGTTATATGTGCACATCCAAAGATGATTCTTTGAAAAAACAAAGCATTCCACCAGTAGAAGTATGCAAATCGAAAATCGAATTGATTCTTTGAAAAAACAAGCCTAAATTTACAAGAAAAGATAACATAAATCGAAATAAGCCATTACTAATGCAACAAAAACAAGAAAAAGCCCCCCAACGTGGATCCTCGGGGATTCCTTTTGTAAGAGATGATGTTTTTGAAGACATCTTCCCATTCAATTTCCTTCTCGGCGGAAATTGATAAGCCATTCCATTTGGTGACCCCTAGTCTTGGGTTCAATGCGCTGGACCCGTTTGACCGCCCCCCCTTGAGTGGATGACTTGAGGGGAAAAGTTCGAAACATCTCCTTTGAAACTCATGTATGCTAAAACCCCAAAGCAAGGTGTATGTCAGAGACCAAGAACAAAGTTAAGAAGTATACCGGTTATTTAAAACCCACTCAAGAACCCATCATTTCTTGTTATACGATTACGCAATACCCTTTGGTTTTAAAATCTTTTTTTAACACTTAGTTTTTAGGTGGTTATTTATGAGTTGATAGCAAATATAAACTAACATCAAAGTTAGGAATGGCCTTGACAAGAAAATTTTATATGAGATTGAGAAGATGGAATACCACCATGCATCCCTGGATCTTAGATTGGACAATCATGATACAACCCTCAATCTTTTGATTCTCAAGATCTTTGATTTGATCAGAATCCCTCCAACAAACTTGATAATGGTTCGACCTTGAACCTTTCTAAACTAAAAAGGGAATGGGTTGCAAAAGTTTTCACTTCAAGCGATTGAAGCCATCTCTCCTTCACGATCTTGTTTGATTGAGTTTTTAACGCTTGAGGCTCCAGTCCATTATTTCAAACGCTTTTTTCCTTTATTTGCAAAAATGTTGGTATGGAGTGCGGATACGTCAAAGTTTCAGCAGAGAATGAATGAATACATGGTTAGAATGGAAACTTCCCAGATGTCAGACATGGAGTTGCTTAGCGTTATCTACGGCTTCTCAAGATCTTTGATTTGATCATGAATCCCTTCAATAACACTTAAAAGTCACCAGCAAGAAGCATTATCCCATATTTGATTGCATGCCTTTTTTCGTCTTTTGAGAGGACAAATATGAACAAGAGCAAACAAAATACAACATGAGAAAATTAAAAATCAAATAGACAAAATTTGGTCTTTTTAGTATAAAAATATTGAACACTGCATCATTCACTTGAAATTATAACAAAAGAAGTTGGTGGCGTCTCCAAAATATCACCTAAATATCAAAAGACAATCACCTAAATATCATATATCAACAATACAACAAATTGCAACATTGAGCCGAGCATTGAACAACAAATTTATCATGTTTTACAATACAAAAATAATATTCTTTCATCACAATACACTGGATTAAAAGATTCCCTGCCTAACCATTCCATTTGGTGATGATGCCAAAAAGATACACATTAATCCCCTATAACACACACACACACACTGGATAGAGATGAAAATTTAACATATTCCTAAAAAATCATGAACATTAATGAAGATAATAATTAAGAAAGCTGAAGTCCATTAGAAAGATGGCTCCAGCCCTTCATTCCCAGAAGCCCTGGGTTTGACAAGGAAAATGGGTTTTATCAAACTAGAAATAATCCTGGAGACATATGAACCAAGTATCAGAACTCCCATTCAAACCAACTCCGATACCCCGTCTAATGGACAAAAAGACCATTACTTGAAAGTACAAAAATAAGAACTTGGACCTCTGATATCCTAAACAATATTTCTTCATGAACTAGATTATTCCAACTATTTTTGTTTTGGTAAAGTTGATTATTCAGATTGTAATTTTCTAACTTCTAATGGTTCTTATCTATCAAAGATATCCACCCAAGTTTTAAGCCAAAATTGAAGTGAAGTATGATTTTAAAACATTACCATCAACTCTATGAATATATCAGACAAAAAGAGATGTTAGTTTAAGAATTCAATGAATTTGTTCAAAAAAGAATATATCTATTAAAAGTCAGACGTTATATTATAACAAATAATCGATTAAAAATACTTAAATTAAACTTTTTTTTTTTGGTAATGAAAAATTGAAAAGTTAATTGCAAATGAGTTGAATAATGCTTGCTCTTTCTTAGATTCAAACCAGATTACATCCATCAGTAACCTTTGGAGAAACACAATAAACGATCATGTAAAAACAGAAATAGCATCAAAATTACCCATGCACCTATAGTGCACATTTGAAATTTTGCAACAAGCAAGAAAGAATTGAAACTTACATGAATTGATCTGGAAAGAGAACTAATTTCAAATGTCATTTCTCCCTTAAATGATACATGTTGAACTTAAGCTTTGTCTTGTCTTAAAATGTATATCAACATATAGCAACCTTTATGTATCTTCTCCAGCTTTCCACCTCCCTAATAAATGGCGTTTTAGATTTGACTAGTATTCACAACTAGCTCATCAACAAGATCAAATTTCATTGTAGTGTTTCCCATTAGAGTTTTGTGATTCCTTTTGCCCAAACCCCAAAACCACTTTTCCAGACCCAGCTGTAAACCGGCACCAAAGCTGTTATATTACTAAATCGAGTAATATTCTTTACTTTATTCCAATGGATATAAAAATGAGTATATACAGGGCGTATCTCCCTATGATTGGGGGCTTTAGCCCCCCAAAATTGTCTTTCAATTTTTATAGGTATATTTTATTTTAAAAAATTAATTTTTAGTACTAAATATTTATTTTTTATTGATTTAGCCCCCAAAATTTTTCAGCCCCCAATATTTCGGTCATATGGCATCTCTCTGCTTTCGGATCAAGAGTTCTTGTGATAACTCACTCTAACAGTGCATCTTCTAAACCCTTCAGATCACACCTTTGAATAAAATTCATTAAATACACTCTCCTGTAAATCTAGATAGAAACATCAATTCAAATAACAAAATCCCTACTTAATAACAGAAGAGTGTTCAATATCACCAAGATGAAGACACTCCTTTAATTTTACTACCCATCGTACTCAAGAAATCAATCTCAAACTCAGTCATTAATATTACTTCCAAGTCCATACTCCAGTTACATTCTTACATCGTCCTCAAGAAATCCATTCCAGGCAACCCACAAACTCTCAACTTTTAAGGCTGACTTCTTGTAATCTATAACAACAAATAAACCTAGGTTTTGAATAAGAACACAAAATTAAAATACTTTCTTAAGGACAATTAAACAACTGGCTCTTTTAAGTGGTGATTTTATCTATTAAAAAGTCAATTAATGTAATTTTCCAAAATTAAAATGGGAACCAGTGCCAACTTATAAATTCCCAATTTAAGTTTTACAAGCAGTATCATCAAAATCTAACAAATAAATTTCCTAACAATTTCCCCTTTTCGATGATGCCAAAGACTTAAAATAAATAAGTAAACAACAAAAAGAAATAAAAGTCGGGTGAGAAGAAAAAATGTATTGTGAATGAATCAAATGTTATTATTGATCATAAATAAACATTTTTTTTTTCTTCTCAATGAAAACTTTACAAAAATATTTTTGTGTTTACATAAGGTATCGAGTTATTCTTATACAAAGTTTCTTACATATACATCAATACAAAGATATATAACGCTTGTTGTCTAAGTTACAATAACATTAAATTTACAAATCTTATTTTATTCGTAAAACTTACGTTAATGTATTTACAACAAAATAGACGAAGTTTTTTTCAATAACACTTCCATCCAAAGTCGTTATCCAAAATATGCTATCCAACTATTTTTAATCCTAGTTTTGCTATGAGAATATTGCGGGTTAATTGCTTTGAATAATGCTTGCACACTTCAACGCCATTTGAAATTTTGCTTTTCAAATTTCTTCTCTCTTCTTCATCGGCTCTCTTGCGATCATCCTTTGGATCTCCTTCTCTTTCTTTACTTTTTTCTTTACTCATACACTCGCCTTTAGCCCAAGGGTCATCCCTCCGCTTCCTTTCTTCCCATTCGCGAGCTCTTTAAGTTCTCTCATTCTCGACTTTTGCCTTTTAAGAGCCTCAACGTTCTTTCTTGCAACTTTTAGGTTGGCAAGATGGTCTTATCCATCTATTACAATAGATAATACCCTTTTTTTTACAAGGTATCATCAAAATCTACAAATAAATTTCGACGTCTTTTGGTTTTGGTCGAAATATAAGCGAGGTTGAGAGCCTCTTCCACCACCACTTTTTCCCCTCCTCCCCGACTAAGGTTCCCTTCCTCATCAATGGGAGTGTACTATTTCAGTATTGGAGTATTGTGCTTTCCAAAATAGCCGAGTGACCGCATGAAGTCTCATTTTTATCACGGTGATTGACACAAATTTAGTCCCTTCTCCCAATACAAGTCCTTGGAGTCATCCCTTGAAAGTAGCCTTCTTCATTCGAGTTTTGAATTCCTCTATCTGATCTCTTTGCGATCATCCTCCGATCTCCTTCTCTTTCTTCTTTTTCTCATACACTACTTTAGCAGGCTCGGATCCATCCTCGTTCTCTCATTCTCGCATAGTAATGTTCTTTGGGGGCAAGATGGTCTTATCCAGCCCAATAGATCCTTTTTTTGGATCTACAAAAGGATGGAAGACCACAATATTGCTTCATTATTTCACTTGAACACGAGCTTCTTGTTACTCAAATGCGGCTTCAATGGCCTTTCATTTTTTTCGGAGTTTTGCCCTCTATTGATCCGGGCTCGAGGCCATCCTCGCAGTAATGTTCTTTGGGGGCTTGATCGCTTTCTTGATAGGAAAGTTCATTATTTCGGGTAAATGCTTCAATGGCCTTTCTTTTTTTTCCTCGCTGGCCACGCGAGAATGGAGGCTTGTGGACGATGACTTGAAAAGTTGTGGGGTTTCAACATACATCAACTTCAAATCTTTCGAACATCCTTCCTCCTCAGTTGTGTCACCTTCTTTCTTCACTTCAACCTTCAATACCTTAAGGGTATCCTCTTCCCCCATTTTGGCATCTGTAGGTCCCAATGGGTGTGAGTAAGGTTTAGAATGGGGGTTGAATAAACCTTGCCAACTTTTTGATTTTAGTCCTTTTAAAATAATAACAGAGTTAACTCAAACAGTTGTGTCCTTGAGGGACAACTAAGTTAGTTATTCAACTGAGTTAGCCACTCAACAGACTCGATACAGCTCTTGATAGAATAACTCGGTTGTTTAACCCGAACTTTAACTTGGTTGTATAGGTTTTATCAGCGGAAGACTTAACACCCTTGATTTGTTTTAAGTTTGTTTTAACACTTGATTCTTTAGCACTTGGTTATTAATCAGTTGAATAGCAAATGTGAGTTTTATCAGCAGATATGATGTAAGTATGCATAAATGTAAATGTGCTAAGATATAAATGACATAGAAAATTTTTATAGAGGTTTGAAGATGGGGTAATTCTTCTACTCCTCTCTTCTCCAACTCCTGGAGGAATCCACTATGTAATAGATCTGTTTACAAAGTGGTCTACGATCCCCAGAGACAACGACCTTGATCACATAGGGCTTCTCTTCTCGACTCAAACTTCTTCACGGGCGATTGCATTGCTACTTGACTCACTTCACTTCAACTCTCTTAGATTTGATCACGAAGACCTCCAATAACTTGATAATGGTTCAACCTTGAACCTTCCTACAATCCTCCTTGAAAGTAGACCCCTTTTGATTATTCAAAAGTTTCATCTTCAACAGATTTGAAGTCGTCTTTCCTTCACACCTTGTGTTGGATCGATTTCCTTCGAGTTTCAGGCTTAAGGATTTTCTTAAATATACTTGAGAATATTTGCAGGTTAATTGCATGAATATTGCTTGCTTGTTCGTGGTTCAGGTAACCTTTTCTCAATGAGTTTCCTCAGCATTTTATAGTGAACTTTTGAAATTTTGCCTGTTGAAGAGATAGGCTAATTTCAAAAGTCACTTGTGTTCGTTGGCTTATCTTGTTGAAGTCCTTGATGTCGATATTTCCTCGTATTTAATGTCTTGCATCATTACAGCGTATCTAACCCTAGGTGCAGTGTTTGCCATTGGTTTGTTCCTTTTGCACACAACTGGAACTAACACTTTATCTCTGACAACTTTAACATGTTACCATTCTGAGTAACATTCTTGACTTTCATCAACGGATCTCGTTCAGTTGTTTTGACTGGACTGCAGTCTTTTATTCCCCAGGTGACTTGAGTTAGCTTCCAATCTTTGGATAACTCATCTGTCACTTCAACTTGAGACTTGGATTCTTGATACACCTTCAGTCGAGTTCTTGACTTTTCTTTTTTGCCACACTCACTGTTTTGCAGCGGAGTCTTCACTTCAGTCTTAGTTGACTTCTTGTATTTCTAGGCATAGCTGACTTGACTCTGCTTTTCCAGCTATATCTATTACAATACAAATAACAAGGAATATGGGGTGCCAACTTTCTAGTTTAAGTTTTACATGGCATCAGTCAAAATCTATAAACTAAATTTCCTAACAGCATCATCACCAAAAGAGAGAGGTATCCCAGGGAACAATCCACTGAGGATGAAATCCAGTCAGCTGTTCGTCGATTTTTGCTTGGAGTCTGCTGCATCATATGCCTGCAAAATTCCGAACGAGTAGCCTTCGACTCTGCTGACACAATCTTCATTTCGGCCATGAGAAGGCTGAATTTTTCATTCAAATTATTCTCGAGTCGGGCAATCTCAGTCTTGTGAAAATATTGGAGCAACTCCATATCCGACTTGTTGGAGGATCCCATCCTTACCATATACTCCTTCATCCGTTGTTGATACATTGAATTGTCTGCACTCCACAATAGCAACTTCACAAATAAAGCTTTGAAGTGACGGACTTGCTCAGATCTCATAGTTGTCTATTACGCATCCCATTCTCGTATCTTGACGACAATCCCTCTTAAATCAACTAAGAGGATGGCATCCCGATTGTCCAGTCTGAGATCCAAAGATGTTTGGTGGCGTTCCATCTTCTCAATCTCTTTGCAGATAGTCTTGAAGGCTTTACGGAACTCAGCTGCTGAGGCTGACTCGGCTGCTGGCCACTCTACATCAAAGTCGAAGTTCATTGGCACAATTGTATCCGAGGGAATGACGGGCTCTTCCTGCACAATATTTTTCCTTAAGTCTCTGGCAGATTCAGCTTCTAAGTCTAGCAATTGAACAGTGAAGGGAAACTATTCTTCAAAAACATCATCTCGAACAAATGGGATCCCCGAGTCTGTTTTCTGTGGAGCCTTCCCTTGTCGTTGATGAGTAGAATCAGCTCTTTGTGCCTCGGCTATGGCAGCGTCATTGGCAGATGTCATAGCTGTGAGAGCTTTATTCACGGAGTCAGTAGGTGTTATTATCTTCTGCGATTGTAGAAACTGCGCAGCTGACTCTTTGCAGCTAGAGCATTTGTAGATGTTTGCTCAACTGACTGAGCCTCAGCTGCCTTAACAGCGTCTTCGGTCTCAGTGTTTTCTTCTAAATGAATAACCTTATCCTCAGCTATATCATCAGCGTCATCAAAAGATGATCAAGCCTTAGGAGATGGCTCATCATCAAAATTAAACCTCATTCGAGACGTCTTCTCACTGACTTGGCACTGAGATTTCAGAACATCTTCAGCTCTTTTCATTTTTGCATCTTCATGTTGGGTGGACTTAACTTCATCCTCTGACCCAGAAATGATGAGTAAATGTTCTCTTAGGAGTCATGAAGGGCACCAATATTCTCTTCTTAGGCAACACCGTCAATTAGAGGAATGTTCTTATCACCTTCATTTTTACCGAGGAAAGTCTCAACCTCCCTTGGGCCTTCAATACCCCCAGCATACTCAACTACTACAGGGCCTTCTACATTCCCTTCTACAGTCTCAACTGTCTTAGGGTCTTCTACTATCCCTTCGACAAACGCAACTGTCTTAGGGTCTTGGACCATGTCATCCATCAGAGTCTCATCTCTTTGGATTGCACTTTCGAGCCAGTGTTAACTCCCAGGGCATTACCATCTTGTGCAGCCTCACCGGCAATAGCGTCGTCGGCCTTAAATCGGCCGAACATCTCACCGAGATAGACTTAATCGCTTTTGAGCGTC
Organism: Rehmannia glutinosa; assembly: GCA_016081115.2. Lineage (NCBI taxonomy): Eukaryota > Viridiplantae > Streptophyta > Magnoliopsida > Lamiales > Orobanchaceae > Rehmannia > Rehmannia glutinosa. The sequence goes on from CM071927.1 coordinate 34,050,826, forward strand.
ATTTATGTCACTCTTTCTCTTCTCGAGTTCTTTTCCTTCGCCTTTGATGCATTGATTGGTCTCCCACAACCTCCAACCTGCTTGTGGTGGAGAGAGAGTTTCCCATTAGTCGGCGCACTAGATGAGTGAATGACAATGGGGTCACTCTACTCCCGAGACGCGCTTCTTTCCCTCGAGTGTTGAGCCACGGGGCGGGTGTGTTAACACCTTCATCGTGGGTTGGCTTAGCTTGGGTGCCCGAATTCTCGGCTTCATTGCCAATTCCCCGTGAGCCATCGATTGAATGCATGGGGACGTGGTTGCGGCAATGTGCAGCGCATTTAGGTGCACCACTCCCAAAGGATCAGTCTGAAGAGAGATCTTGGAGGACACTCTTGGACCCTCTAGAAGGCTCATTTCGTGCATGGCTCGGGATTCTTGTAAAGCGTGCTGCATTTCTGACTTCTCTGTTGTAGCAGCTGGATCCATTTCCTCGTCACTTTCAGTAAACTCATGAAGGTGCCCATGTGTATGCTCATGAGTCCCTGTAAATACACAAATCTTGGATTTCTCCAAGGCTCTTGCTTGTTCTTCAGCTTTCTCATTCTCTTCTTCTTTATTTAGTCAGAGGGTTTCCATATAACTCTTGTCATCAAGGGCATCTTGGACAGATGCATGTCCAAGGAACCTAAGAAGTTCCTCGTCCTCCTCTATGAATCCTGGACAAGCAAATTGACGCCTGGAGTAGTCCATTCTCTTAATCTTCTCTGAATGTCAGGGTAGATGGGAGAATACATGATTAAGTCATCATCATCGCCTTCTTCTCCAGTCTCCTGAATGGGGGTTAATGGGCCTTGTTCCTTCTCTGACTCAGCTGTTTCTATCGGATGAGTTGAGACAACTTGTTCTTTCATAGGTTTTGTTGTCTCAGCTGCTTCAACTCCCTCGGTTGTCTCCCTTACAACTAGGTCTTCTTGGATCCTCTGATGATCAGCATCAGTAGTCTTCTCATGTTCATCAACAACTTCTGGAGACTGCTCCTCCTGAGCATCAGCAGTCTCTTCTTGTTGTTCCTGCTGAGTACCGGATTCAGCTGTCTTCTCAAGCTCAGATTGCTTGAACAACTGTCTTCTTTTGGTGGGAACCAACTGGATCTCAGGTTCCACCTCCGTAGGTTGTTCAGTAGTGAAGGCCTTTGCTCCTTTCTTAGAGGCAACTGCCTTTCTTGACTTGCCAGTCCGCTTCTTCTTCATGATAGGGGAGGGAATTTGGGGTTCCTTTTCTATCTCGGTTGTGGGGGCAGGTGACTCGGCTGCATGGGCAGGTCTCTCGGCTGCATGGGCAGGAGCTTTGCACTTGGCTGTGGGAGCAGGTGCTTTCTTGGAATTGGCTGCAGGGGCAGGGGCAGGCTTGGATACAGCAGCTCTTTTCTTGGATATTGGCTTTGGAGAGAGAGCTGGAGAGGTCTCAGTTGTGTCTTCGGGATCAACTTCCCCTCACTAGTATCGCCTTTTCTGAGCCTTCTTCTAGGCTCCGGAGAGGTTCGCCTTGAACATCCACTTGTTGACATGGAAGGGCTTACCATGGCGGAGAGCAATGACCTTTACCTCGATCAAATGGCCAATGATAAGGCCGTAGCCCAGCGAACTGTTGAATATCCCATCCTCCTTGAAGGACATATTCATCACATTCTGACAAACTCTGGTAAAGATGAACTCAGCCCAGTTCACCTTCTTCTCTTGCATAATAGCAGCCATCTCAATCAGCTTATTCTTGGACAACTGATTGAAAATCCCGAATTCCATGTCCACGCACTTGGACACTATATCCATCAATTTAGTATAGTCTTCCTTCAGGGACTCCTTCTTAGCTGTAAACACAACCTTCACAACGACCTCCAACTTGGCAACTTCTTTCCAAGCAGCATCTAAGTCGACATCCTTCTCAACGATGTCCTTCAATCCCTCAAGAGGAGAAAAAACAGCGATTGCTCAAAGGTCTTTTGCGGTGAGTTTGATGACCTTGTTGTGGATGATGGCGGATTTCATTGTGTCCACCTCTGCGTTAACGTAAAACATGGAGACCTCCTCCAGGTACGTGTGAGTGAAATGCATCAACAATAAGTCCTTTAGGCCAGACTTCTCTAATTTTTCAGCAATCGTTTTGACCAAGGCTTCATTGACACCCTGTTTGATCATTCCTCGAAAATCCACGGAAGCACCAGTGTGGATTTGCTTTGACAGCTTTACATAATCATGAGTTGGAGCCATTTTCAGAAGATTTTACCAATTAGAAATGCAAAAGATGAGCTTTGAGAAACTAGGGTTTCGGACTTAGTTTCAGAGAGAATAAATTTCCTTGCTGAAGATGAATGTGTTTAGTGTGAGGAGAGAGAAAGTGAAGTTTCGTATATAAAGAACGTGAAAGAACGTATTTTGGAATTTGAAATTTTTGATCGTTGATATTAGAGCTTCAAAATCGCATTAAATTCCCAACATTAAATGCAATAGCATTTATATCCAATCATATGGTTTACTGTGCAGCTTTTACTATGACAGTCATTATTACGCTGATGTCATTCTTAAAACATTCCCGCTTAATTAGAACGACTGCGTTTTTGTCTCTTAGCTCATAAATGGTTCATCTTATATCCAAAGTGACTTAACTTTGCTTCTCTCTTCACATGATGTAACTCAGTTGTCAGCTAACTCGATACAACTGACTTCCCGTCTTGGCGGTTTCACTTAGCTGAAATGTGAAACTTGCTTATCTTCTATCTTCTCATCTTTCATCTCTGCTGATTGAGTCTTCTGAGTATCCTAAATCAGCCCAATTAGTCCTAACTCATTCTTGAGTTCTTCAACCCATGATTCACATATTGGCTTTGTGAATATATTAGCTAACTGCTTATCAGTTAAGATGTATTTCAAGGTGATGTCTTTCTTTTCAACATGATCTCTTATAAAATGATATCCAACATCAATGTGCTTTGTTCTTGAATGCAACACTAAATTTTGAGTGATTACAGTAGAACTGGTGTTATCACACATAATTGGAATCTCTTTTTCTTCAACATCATAATCTCTCAGATGTTGTCTCATCCATAAGACTTGGGCACAACAGTTGCCCACAGCTATGTACCCTGCTTCAGCTGCGGATGTAGCTATTGAATTTTGTTTCTTGTTGAACCAAAAAACCAATCTATTTCCAAGCATTTTGACATGTACCAGAGGTACTCTTCCTGTCAACTCTACATCCATCATAGTCTGAGTCAGAGTATCCAATCAACTTGAATCCTCCTTCATTTGGATACCATTAGTCGACTTCCTGGCATCCCTTCAAATACCTTAGGATTTTTTTAGCTGCAGTCATATGGCTCTCCTTTGGTGCAGATTAAAATCTTGCACATACACCTACTGCATAGGTGATGTCTGGCCTGCATGATGTTAGATAGAGCAATGATCTAATGAATGCTCCATATCTGGTTTGATCAACAACCTTGCCATCTGCATCCATGTCCATCTTGACTGAAGTATTTATTGGAATTTTCACAGAAGACTTCTCTTCCATAACAAATTTCTTCATCAAATCTCGAGTGTCGACGAAGTCCTAGGAAGAAAGTCAGCTCTCCCATCATGCTCATCTGAAATTTGCCTTGCATGAGGTTTTAGAACTTGTCACACAGCTCTTTATTTGTGGAACCAAAAATGATATCATCCACATATATTTGAACAAGCAGTAAACTCTCTCCATCTTGAATTCTGAAGAGTGTTCTATCTACCTTGACTTTGGTGAATCCATTGTCAGTTAGAAATTGAGACAATGTATCATACCATGCTCTTGGTGCTTATTTCAATCCATATAATGCTTTCTTGAGCTTGTAGACCTTTTCTCCAATAGTTTTATGCTCAAAACCTGGAGGTTGTTCAACATAGACTTCTTCCTCTAACAGTCCATTTAGAAATGCACTTTTCACATCCATTTGATAAACAGTGAAGTTCTTGTGTGCAACATAAGCAAGAAACATCCTTATTGCTTCCAATCTGGCAACAGGAGCAAAGGTTTCATCAAAATCTATACTCTCTTCTTAGCAATACCCTTTGGCTACCAATCTTGCTCTGTTTCTTACAACAAGTGAACATAGCTTCATGTTGTGCTCTGGATCTGGTTCTTATGCCATCTCTTACATCTCCAATAACTAACTCTGGTAGATGGTCTCTCAACCATCTCACATCAGGTTGGAGTAAGTCTGATGGATTCAGCCGTATCACAGCTAAGTAGTCTTGAAACGACTCTTTCATCTTCATTCAAAGTAGACCTTCCAAATTGTCTTTGAGATTCAGCTATCTCATCTTCATCCGGGTTGAGAGCTCTCACTTCAGCTACAACATAAGGACTCTTCTGCATAGTTGGCTGATTCAACTTATCAGCTAACTCTTCAATATCTTCTCCACTCATATTAGGTTCATCAAAAACCACATGGATAGACTCTTCTGTGACCATAGTCCTCTTGTTCAGCAAACTATAGGCTTTACTCTTAGTTGAGTATCCCAAGAAGATACCTTCATCAGCTTTAGCATTAAAAGCCTTCAAATTATCATTGCCATTGTTATGGGTGAAGCATTTACATCCAAATATCCTGAAGTATCCAACATTTGGCTTTCTCCCTATCCAAATCTCATAGAGAGTCTTGGTCGATTGCCTGTTAATCATTCATCTATTTTGAGTGTAGCATGATGTATTTATAGCTTCAGCCCAAAATCACTTAGGCAATCCAGCTTCAGCTAACATGGTCCTTGCAGCTTCCTTGAGAGTTATATTCCTTCGTTCAGCTACTCTATTCTACTGTGGAGTCCTTGCAGCTAATAACTCATGAGCAATACCATTTTCAACACAATACTGAGTTATTATCCCATTGACAAACTCAGTTCCCCTATCAGATCTTATTTTTATAATGGTTTGGCTCTTCTCATTTTGAACTTTTTCATCAGCTGAGGTAACTTGTGCAAAGTTTCCTTCTTTTTACACATGAAAATTTTCCATGTATATCTTGAATAATCATCCATCACTATTAGGGTGTATTTTTTTCCACTTATGCTAGCTGGCTCAACTAGACAAAATAAATCCGTATGCAACAAATGTAATATCCTTGTTGAAGAAGGACTTGGCTTATCCTTGAATGAAGATTTGATTTGTTTTCCCATCTGGCATGCATCACATACACTTTCTTTCTTGTACACTAAGTCTGGCAATCCTTCTACAAGGTGACTCCTTGCAAGCTTGTTGATTGTCTTGAAATCAGGTGACTCAGCTTCTTGTGCCACAACCAACTTGCTTCGGTTGTGCTCTTTGCTAGCAGACATGTGCTTGGTGCAGCAGTTGACCAATCTACCACATACATATTGTTTTGCCTTGACCCTTGTAGCACTATTTCCTTTGATTCAGCATCCTTGATCTGGCATATCCCCATGTTGAATCCTACATTGTAGCCTTTGTCACAGAGTTGGCTGATACTTAATAGGTTGAAGTTGAGGCCTTCAACATAAGCAACATATGTGATTTTCAATCCATTTTTCTTGATGGATCTTGTGCCTTTGATCTCCCCTAGAGCTTCATTCCTCAAAATATAACTTTTGCACCTCTAATCTCCTTGAATCTTGATAGGTTTTTCTTGTTTCCTTTCATATTTCTGGAACAGCCACTATCCATGTACCAGATTCCTTGGCACTCAGCTGTTCCTTGAACCTGCAATCAAGGAAATCAGTTTTTAAGTACCCATACTTGTCTGGATGCTTAGGGGTTAGTGCTATAAGATGCTCCAACCAACCTATAGCCAAATGGCCTGACTCTAACTGGTTGCCATCTATCAGTGCCATAATCATAGTGCACATTAGCAAATTGCTTGGGGGTTTTAGGATCATACATCTGTCTCTTTTGTCTGTATGCCTGTGTGTGTGATTTAGCAATTGCTTTCTTGGGGTAGTTGTGGTATTTCTGAGTGTAGTGCTTGGGGGTATATGTGTGCTGATAAAAGCTATTTTGCCTTTGGAATGACCTTTGCTGAGTTTTAGGTCTTTGTCATTTTGGCTTATATTCCATAGGTCTTTGCTGATGTTTCACATTATTCCAATCAGCATAGTTTGGATATTTTCTACCATTCCCATCATTAGTATTTCTCTGATGAAATTTCTGGGGGTTTTGGTAGCTTTATTTGCTTTTTCCAGAGTATTTTCTATTTGGAGTTTGTTCAGGAACTCGACAGAATTTCTTCTCAGTTGTCCTTTCAGTATACTCAACTGGCTGCTTTCCTTTTCCTTTATATCCAAGACCAATATGATTGTGATAGTGCTTTGGAGTAAATGTGGGTGCAGCATTTGGTGTTTTGGGTATTTGGGATATTTCTTTACTTGAAGATCATTTTTCTAAATCACTCTTGGAGTTTAACTATGCACAAAGGAATTAAATCATATGCTTGTCTTGTCTCCACATTCTTTTTGACTCATAATAAGTTCATCGAATGATATGGATGCTTGTAAATGAGGCAATCACATTTTTAAGATCTTTTTCCTTCTTTTCTGTAGCAACTAATTTTGCTATGATCTTGGCATTTTCAACCTTCAGCTTAGTGTTCTCATCAGTTATGTGACTCAGAGTACTCAACTCTTTTGTCAGCTGTGAGTTTTGGCTTTTAAGCTGGTTGTTGTTCTCATTTAAAATGGTGTGTGAGGATTTTATGTGTTCAAAATCTTTCATCATTTTACCTAATGAATCATAAAGATCAGTGGGTGATGAAGTGTGTGTATCACAGTCACTATCACTTTAATCAGAATGAGATGAGTTAGAGTGTAACTCATATTCTTGATCTTGTTCTTTGGCCATGAGGCAGATCATAGCCTCTTCCTTAGAGTCACTTGAGTAGTCTGCTTCACTACTATCTGAGTCTGATGCATCTTTGCACTTGGCTGGCTCAGCAGTCTCAGCACCCATCATAGCTTTCTTTTTTTCTTGTCTTCTTTCCCAGAAGACCTTTCTTTCTTCTTCATTCATATACTTGTTGACTGGTGGATAGGAACAATCAACAGCAAAATGTCCTGGTTGTCTGCAATTCCAACACAGGTTCTCAGCTCTCTGATCAGCTCTGTCTGTTCTTTGATTATCAACTTTAATAATCAACTTTCTGATGCTCAGCTCTCTTGGGCGGCATGTCTTCCCTCGATTTGCAAGGTGTTGAATGTGTTCTAAAGGTCTCACCTTTGTTTCTTTTATAGTTCTTATTGAACAACTTGTTGAATCTTTTAACCATTAGGGCAATCTCCTCATGGTCTGTGGTCTCTTTTGGCTCAGCTCTCTTTCCATCACTGGCCATCAGTGCAACTGTCTTGGGCACAACTGTCTTCTCTTGCTCTTTTCTTCTCAGCTCAAACTCATAGGCTTTGAGGTCTGAGAATAGCTCATGGTTGGATGTTGTTGATAGGTTCATTGAATGTCTTAGAGCCATGACCTTCATTTCCCATTCAGTTGGGAGGCATCTTAAGATATTCATACACATTTCCTTTTGTGTATATTCTTTCCTCAGAGCTGAAAGCTCATTTGTAATCTCTGTAAATCTCGCATCCAGCTGATCCAGAGATTCACCTGTAAATATTTTAAAATTCTCAAATTTTTGAACAGCAACAGATAGTTTATTTTCCTTAATTTGTTAGGATCCTTCACAAATTAAGCTCAGCTTATCCCAAATCTCTTTTGCAGATTTGTAAGATTTGACTTTGTTGAACATGGCTTTGTCCAATATTGTGTAGGAATATCCTTGGCGACATTGTCTAGGTTATATCTCTTTCTATCATCGTTTGTCCATTCTGTCCTTGGTTTTTCAACCGTGGTTGGTCTTGCTTCAGCAACAACTTTTCTTCCTCTGTTATAGATGCTCTTCGCACAGCTGTGTTGACTTTGAGTATTTGTAGTGGCACATCCTCTATCCCAAGCCACATTTCATCATGTAGTGCAGATAGATGAGCCTGCATGCATATATTACAATTATCAAATTCTTCAACATTAAACATAGGAATGTATGTTAGATTTGCTTCCATGATAATAACTTTGCTTAAAAAGATGAAAGACTTTGAAAAACACAAGTGTTAAAACATTTTAAAAAGATAGAGATCCAGTTCAATAACCAGTGTGGAAGGCTCAATGGACCAACCACTCTGATACCACTTGTAAGTCCCAAGGGGTGTGATATAAGGTTTAGAAGGGAGGGGTTGAATAAATCTTACCAAATTTTCGATTACTCATTTTAAATAGTTCAACAGAGTTGACTCAAATAAGATGTGTCCTTGGGCGGCAACTAAGTTGGCTATTCAACTAAGTTACCTACTCAACAGACTCGAAGGAGATCTTGATAGTATAACTTGGCTGCTTAAGCCAAATACTTAACTTGGCTGATTTGGTTTTTAACAACGGAAGACTTTACACCCTTTGATTTGATTAAAGCTTGTTTTTAACACTTAGTTTTTAGAACTTGGTTAATTATCAGTTGGATAGCAAATATAAACTAACATGTGATAAGTAAATATGCAGGAATGTAAATTGCTGAAAGTAAATTGACACAAATATTTTATAGAAGTTCAAATATGGGGTTATTCTTCTAATCCTCTCTTCTCCAACTCCTGGAGTAATCCACTATGTAACATATCAGTTTACAAAGCAGTTATCAGTCTGAAGACAACCTTGATCACACAGCTGGCTTCTTTGGCGACATAACTTTTTCACAGGGCAGCTGTCTTGCTACTTCAGCTCGCTTCTCAAGATCTTGGATTTGATCACAAAGTCCTCCAACAAACTTAATAATGATTCGACCTTGAATCTTTTTACACTCATGACTTGGAAAGTAGACCACTTTGCTTCTTCAAAAGTTTCCTTTTCAACTGGTTGAAGTTATCTCTCCTTCACAGCTTGTGTTGGATCGAGTTTCTTCGAGTTTGAGGCTTGAGGAATTACTTGAATTGCTATGAGAATATTGCAGGTTAATTGCTTTAAATAATGCTTGCTCTTGTTTGGTTCAGCTCCCTTAGCCTTTTATAGTGCACATTTGAAATTTTGCCTATTGAAGAGATATTCTAATTTCAAATGTCACTTTGTGGTTGTTGGCTTGTCTTGTCTTGGTCTGCAACCTTTCTGATGTTGATCTTTCATCGTACTAAATGGCATTTTAGATTTGCAGGCGTCTAACACAAGGTGCAGTGTTTTCCATTGGTTCATTCTTTTGCACAATTCTAGGAAAACCACTTTTAAACCTGACAGCCTGACATATTACTATATCGAGTAATATTCTTGACTTTATTCCAACGGATATAAGTCAGTTGTCTTCACTTGACTGTTGCCTTTACCCAAGTGACTTGAGTCTGCTCCAGTCATATGATTCACTCAACTGTCACTCTAACTGACAGACTTGGCTCTTTAAGTTGACTTGACTGACACTTCACACAACTGTTCCTCAGCTGACTCTCCTTCAGTCGAGTCCTTGACTTCCTAACCAATAAATAAAAAAAAATGGATTTAAACCCTAAATCAACGAAACTGGATTTAAACCCTAAATCAAAAACTAAACTTAATAAAATATAGCTATAATACCTGAATATTAATTATCCGAATTTGGAACGGCAGCGACGAGTGGCACAATAACGGTGGTGACGAGCGGCGCGCCGGAGGTTGAAGATGGTGGTTGACGGTGGTGGAAGAGAAACATACACTGAGGTGGGGAATTATACGTGTACTTGGAGCAGCAATGTTTTGGTGGACCCATGGTTGGCGACCGGCGGAGGGGAGAGAGGTGACGGGCGGAGGGGACAGGGGCACCGGCGACGGGCAGAGGGGAGAGAGGGGCACGGGCGGAGGGGAGAAGATTTTACAATTTTTACTATACTTTTCACTAATAACCTAATTAATTAGAGCGCCATAAAGACACTGGTTCTAGAACTGGTGTCTAAAGATCTAGTTAAAAAAAAAAAAAGAAACAGATTCTACAACCGGTGTCGAAAGATCTGGTTTCTAAAATATTATAGACACCGGTTTTAGAACGATGTCAAAACAATTGGTGTCTAATCTAAAATAATTTATATAAATAGACACCGATTTCAAAATACGATGCCAAAATGCCAAAACCGGTGTCTATTTGGGAAATATTTTCAAAATAGACACCGGTTCTAGGAAACTGCTGTTTTTTTTAACAAACAACAGTACTAATTAGACACTGGTTTCTTACAAAACCGCTGTTATAAAGGAAAAGCCACCAGGAAAGTCTTAAAACCGGTGTCTTTTTGTTGATGTCTATCAGCAGTTTTCTTGTAGTGTCTACCTTTTCCACTACTTCCAGATCTTCCCCTCCCTCTAGCTGACTCAGCTCCTCCTCTAGGAGTGTATTGTCTTGGTTTTTTCCAGCTGAGTGACTGATGGAGCTTTGCTTCCTATCAACTCATTTACACAAATCAAGGCCCTTCTCCCAGTACAAGTCCCACGCCTGTGGTGGAGTCAAGTTATTGAAATATTCTTCTGTATGTAGAGTTTGAAATTCCTCTAGTGATCTGGGATCAGATCCTGCATCGGGCATTGTGATTTATCTTGGAGGTTTGTTTGCTAGGGAATCCTTCAATAATCCTGCTGGGGGACCATCGTACCTTGTTCTGATATCTTTAATACGCTTCGAATGCTTCTCAGCTACCTTCTCAAACTCAGATTTGATGTCTTTTCTCTATTACTTGACTACTAACTCAGCTTTCTCTTCCACTGTCAGCTCTCTAGGTAGTTTGTTGAGAAGTGAGGCTGTGACGTCTCCTTGTTGAGGGGTTTTGGCAAACATGATTTTCAGAGGGGGAGTTTTCACTGAGCTTCTTTCCCCCTTAGTTGCTTGCCCTTGCTCTCCTTCCTTATGACTCCCAAGCCTTTCTTTTAGTTCCCTCATGGCTTTCTCTTCCCCCTTTTCGGCATCATCGCTAAAAGGTAGAGTTAGGCCAGGGAACATACCACCAATGATGAAATTGAGTTTGCTATTAGTTGAATCATGTTTATCATGTGACTTTGAGTAAGTTGCTCGGAACTCAGACTGCATAGCATTCAACTCATGTTGGTCTCCAGCTTCATTTCTTTTTGGAGAACATGAATATGCTGACTCATGTTGGTCTCCAGTCTGCCATCTCATTCTTGTGCTACAGCTTGAGCAACATCATGTCTGACTTATGAGGCTCATTAACAGCTTCTTTACCTCAGGAAGTCTCAACCTCCTTTGGGCCTTCTTTACCCTCAGGAGTCTCAACCGCTGGAGAGCCTTGGGCATCCCTGTGTGCAGTCTCAACCGCAATAGGGTCTTGGGCAGTTCTCCATTCATCAGGCTCAGCTGCCTTAGGGTCTTTGGTGGCATCCGTCAGAGTCTCAACTCCTATGATTGCACTTTCAGGGCTAGGAGTCTCAACTCCCATAACCTCTTTTCCATCATGTGCCTTAGCTGCATCAGCAGCGTCATTGGCCTTAAGTGCATATGAGGTTTCAACTGAGACAGTCTCAACCATCTGAGCTTCATCAACTTCACTCTGTTGTTCATTTTGTTTCTCACCTTCGCCTCCAAACTTCATTGATTAGTCTTCCACAACATCCTCCGACCTAGATGTGGTGGTGAAAGCTTTCCCCTCAGCTGGGTCAAAAGTAGTGGGGTTACACTGTACCTGAGACTCGGTTGTTATTCCCTTTGAGTGATCAACCGTGGGGGCAGGTGCCTCAACACCTTCTGCATGAGTTGGCTTGGCTAAGGTGCCCACTTCGTCACCATCATTAGCTTCATCGCCAGTGGTCCTGGTGCTTTCTTCTGAGTGCACAGGGGATGTGTGGCATCAATATTGACAACTATGTTATGCACCACATCCATAACATCAGGGACTAAGGAGAGTGAAGAAGATTCTTCTAAGCCCTCTTGCATTCTTTGCTCGTGCATCTCTTTTGATTCCCTTATGGCTTGCTAGAATTCAGCTTTCTCTACTACCACAGCAGGGTCGATTTCTTCTAAGTCATTGTCATTCACCGATTCCAATGCATGTTTAGGCGCATCAGTAAAGGCACATGAATGAGGTCTCTTAGATTCTTCAATGGTTTTGGCCTTCTCCATGGCTCTTTGTTTCTCTTCATCCTTCCTTTGATAAAGGATGTTCATGCAAAAATCAGGATCAAGGGCAGAGCTAATTGATATGTCACCCAAAAAACTCATGAGCTCCTCCTCTTATTCAATAAACTCATAGCTCTGAAATTGGTATCTTGAGTAACTCAGCTTCCATCTTCTCCATACCCTCAATCTATCCTGAATGTCAGGATGGGCATGAGATAACATCACAACATCATCATCTTCTTCTTCTTCCTAAATAGTGGCAAGGGGAGCATGTTCCTCCTCAGGTTCATTGGCATCCGTCTAAGGGGCCTGGATAACTCTTTCTTCATGTTTCTCAGCTGTCTCAGCTCCGTGTTCCTCAACAGCTGTCTCTCGAATAGCTGGGTCTTCGGCTGTCTGCTGATTGACATCAATAGTCTTCTCTTTTTCTTTGGTGACTGCATCATCACCATCAGTTTCTTTCTAATGCTCTTCTTGGATTGCAGCAGTCTCTATCTCGGGTTGAGTGGCAGACTCAGCTTTCTCCAATTCAAATTGCGAACAAGTCTTCTTCTCTTAGTTTTCACAAGAGGAATTTCTTCCTCCTCAGCTTCTTTGGTGGCTTCTGGCTCCACCATTTTTATCTTCTTCGCTGAAGCTGGCTTGCGAGGCACATCTGAGTTTTTCTTCTTCATGACCGGAGAAGGTGTAGATGTATTCTTCTTGGTCTCGACTACTGGGGCATGAGCTTCTGGCTCGGCTGCAGGGGTAGGAGCCTACTTTGACTTGGGGCTTTGAGCGATGGCGTCTTCGCCAGCTTTGTAGGGGCAGGGGCTTTCTTTGTCTTGGTTGCTGGGGCGGGTGATGGCATAGCGGCAGTAGCTCTCTTCTTTTGAACCGGCTTAGGAGAGAGAGCTGGGGCGGTTGCATCTGTGTCTTCTGGAGTGGGATTAGTTGATTCACCTTCATTGGTGTCGGCCTTCCTTGTATGCGCTTGCCTTTGAGCGCCAGACAGATTTGCCTTGAACATTTTTTTGTTGTCATGGAAAGGCTTTCCATGTCTCAGGGCAATCCCATTCACCTCGATATGGTGGCCAATCACTAGGCCATATCTCAATGATCCTCCAAATAGTCCGTTCTCCTTGATAGTTTTGTTGATCACATTCTGGCATATTCGGCTGAAGACAAACTCAACCCAGTTTACTTCCTTCTCTTCCATAATTGCAGCCATCACCACCAACTTAGTTCGAGACAACTGGTTAAAGCAGCCGAACTTCATGTCGACACACTTGGATATGATGTACATCAATTTATGGTAATCTTCCTTGATCATAGCCTTCTTGGCTGTGTAGACATCCTTCGCAGCTGACTCGGGCTTTGCGATTTCCTTCCAGGCAGCAGCTAAGTTCACATTCTTCTCAGCTATCTCCTTAACCCTTCATAGGGCAGTTTGCAGTGCTCAGCAAGGTCAGCAGCAGTGATCTTGATCTCCTTGTTGTGGACTGATGACCTAATCTCATCGTAATGAACTTCTATATTGACATAGAACATGGAAAATTCTTCTAAGTACGTATGAGAGTATTCCATCATGAGAAAATCCTTCAGACCGGATTTCTCAAGTTTTTCCGCGATCTTCTTCACTAGAGCCTTATCAGCACCCTGTTTAAGCATTTCTTCAAAGTCGACTATAGATCCTGAGTGGATCTTTTTGAACATCTTGACTAAATCGTATGATGCTTCCATTTTCTTAATGAATAATTGAGACATGAAACAAAAAAAAATTGTTTTTAGGAACTAGGGTTTCACAACTTCACAGAGAGAAAACTTTGCTTTGTTTGTTTTTCTTGCTGGAGACGAGTGCTTTTTAGGAGAGAGAAAATGGGTTTTGGTTTATATTGGAATTGAAGGGATGGTTTCTGGAGTTTGAAAATTTTTATCAAAATCAACTGTCAGGATTCATCCTTTTAAACTGCATTAATTTCCCTGCATTAAATGCAATAGCATTTATATCCAATCATAGGCTAAACGTGCAGCTTTTGTTCTGACATCATAATTACGTTGATGTAATCCTTAAAAACATTCTCGCTCGCAGAAAATGACTGCGTTTTCTCACTTAGCTCATAAATAACTCAGCTATCTTCCAAAAGTGACTTAACTGTGCTTATTTCTTCACATTAGATCACTCAAATTAAGCTAACTCGATACAACTGAATTCTCATCTTGGCTGAAAAATGAAGCTTATTTTTGTTTCTCTCTTCTTTGTCTCTGCTGATTGAGTCTTCCGAGTCTCCTAACTTAGCTCAATTAATCCTAGCTCATTCTTAACCTACCTCTTCAAATCTTGATTCACATAAAGGTTTAGTAAATATGTCAGCTAATTGCTTATTAGTTGAGATATATTCCAAAGTGATGTCTTTCTTTTCAAAATGATCCCTTATAAAATGATATCTGACATCAATGTGTTTTGTTCTTGAGTGCAGCACTGGATTTTGAGTGATTGCAATAGCACTTGTATTATCACACATAATTGGAATTTCCTTTTTTTCAATATCATACTCTCTCAGTTGTTGTCTCATCCAGAGTACTTGGGCACAACAGCTGCCCGCATGCAACTATGTACTCTACTTCAGCTGTGGATGTAGCTATTGAATTTTGTTTCTTGCTGAACCAAAAAACCAATCTATTTCCAAGCATTTGACAAGTACCTGAAGTAATCTTCTTGTCCACTCTACATCCAACATAGTCTGTGTTAGGAAATTTATTTGTTAGATTTTGATGATACCATGTAAAACTTAAACTACAAAGTTGGTACCCCATTTTACTTGTAATTTTGTATTGTAATAGATAGGACTAGAAGAGCTGAGTGAAGTCAGCCAAGCAAGATTACAAGAAGACAACTGTGGATTAGAATGAAGACTCTTCTGTGTCTCAGCTTACTATGGCCATATAGGAAGTCAAGGACACGACTGAAGGAGAGTCAGCTGAGGAATAGCTGTGAGAAGTGTCAGTCAAGTCAACTTTAGAAGCCATGTCTATCAGTTTAAGTGATAATTCAGTCAATCTTATGATTGGAGCTGACTCAAGTCACCTAGGTTAAAGGCATCAGTCAAGTCAAGACAACTGACTTAGATCCATTGGAATAAAGTCAATAATATTACTCAATATAGTAATATGTCCAAGTTGTCAGGTCTTAAAGTGTTTGACCCAGAAATATGCAAAAGGAATGAGCCAATGGAAACACTGCACCTTGTGTCAGAATCTGTAAAGCTACAGAGTCAATTAATACAAGCAAAGATAAACATCACAAATGTTGCAGACCAAGAAAAGACAAGCCAACGAACACAAAGTGGCATTTGAAACTAGTATATCTCTTCAACGGGCAAATTTCAAATATGCACTGTAAAAGGCTGAGGAAGCATTTTAGAAAAGGTTACCTTGATTACTTGAACCTAGCAACAACAAGAAATATTCAAGCAATTAACCTGCAATATTCTCAAAGCATTTCAAGATATTCCTCAAGCCTAAAACTCGAAAAAACTCGATCCAACATAAGCTGTGAAGGAGAGACAACTTCAACCAGTTGAATAGGAAACATTTGAAGATAAAAAAGGGGTCTACTTTCCAATTTGAAGGATTATAGAAAGGTCCAAGGTCGAACTAAGTTTTGAGTTTGTTGGAGGGCTGCGTCATCAAATCCAAGGACTTGAAAGTGAGCTGAAACAGCAAGGCAGCTACCTCGTGAAGAAGCTGAGTCGTAGGAGAGCCAACTGTGTGATCAATGTTGTCTCTAGACTGTTCACTGCTTTGTAACTTGATTTGTTACTTAGTGGATTCCTTCAGGAGTTGGAGAAGAGTGGATTAGAAGAATGACCCCATCCTCGAACAACTATAAAAAGACTTGTGTCGATTTACTTTCAGCATTTACATTCCTGCATATTTACTTTATATCTGTTGTTAGTTAAATCTTCCATCCAACTGATAATTAACTAAGTGCTAAAACAAGTGTTAAAAATAAGCTTTAAATGAATCAAAGGGTGTTAAGTCTTCCGCTATTATAAAACCAAATCAATTAAGTTAAGTATTTGGCTTAAGCAGCCGAGTTATACTATCAACAGCTCTATCGAGTCTATTGAGTGTTTAACTTAGCTGAATAGCCAACTTAGTTGTCCCCCAAGGACACAATTGACTTGAGTCAACTCTATTGAAATATTTTAAAAGGACTAAAATCGAAAATTTGGTAAGGTTTAATCAATCCCCCCCCACACCCCTTGGGACCTACAAGTGGCATAAGAGTGGTTGGTTCATTGAGCCTTCCGCACTGGTTACTAAACTAGATCTCTATCTTTTCAAAAGGTTTTAACACTTGTGTTTTTCAAAGTCTTTCATTTTTTAAGCAAAGTAATTATAATGGAAGCAAATCTAACTCGTATTCCAATTTTCACTGTGGAAGAGTTTGATTACTGAAAAATTCGCATGCAGTCTCATCTATCCATTTTACACGATAAAATATGGCTTGTGATAGAGGATGGGCCATTGCAAATACTCAAAGGCAACACGCTACACTCAAGAAGCGGCCTTCACGGTGAAGGTGAAGGCTGAGAGCTGAGAGACCACCATGGTTGAAAAACCACGGACTGAATGGACAAATGAAGATCGAAAAGGATATAACCTGGACAATATGGCCAAGGATATACTCTACAATACGTTGGACAAAGCCATGTTCAACAAAGTCAAATCGTACATATCTGCTAAAGAAATCTGGGAAAAGTTAACCCTGATTTGTGAAGGATCAGAATAGATTAAAGAAAATAAATTAGTTGTTGTTGTTCAAAAATTTGAAAATTTTAAAAAGCTTGTAGGTGAGACTTTGGATCAGTTGGATGCCAGATTTACAGAGATAACAAATGATCTTTCAGCTCTTGTGAAAGATTTTGAGCACATTAAAACCTCTCACACACTTTTAAATGAGGAAAACAACCAGCTTAAAACCAAAACTCACAGCTGACAAAAGAGCTGACACTACAAGAAAACTATTGATCAACATCACCAAAAAGACAACGGTTTAAGACTTTTCTGGTTTTGTTTCCCATTTAACACCGGTTTTATTCAAAACTGGTGTCTAATTAGTGGAGTCTTTGGATAATATACAGTGGTTTTGTAGTATCGGTGCCTAGGTCAAAAGCATCATCACAAACACATTGGTTTTTGCATCGGTTTTTCGAAACCAATGTCTATTTATATATATTCATATTATTTGACACAAGTTCATTAGACATCGGTTTGGAAACTGGTGTCAAATTATCAATATACACCAATTCTTTAGGCATCGATTTCATAACCGATGCTTATTTTTTTACTTTTTTTTCCAAGGCGAAAGAAACAATTTCATTAAACATTAAAATATACTCAAAAAGTACAAAGCAGTCTTCCCAAAATTTTACTAACTTCTAGGATTTTAGAACAGCCGTCGAACTTTGGCCCTTCTCACTCACTCACTCGACACTCGTTTCAATGAGTCTTCCCTTTTGGATTAGCTTGACGCACTACATGCAGATCCCGATGCTAATCGACTCCATTTCCACTCGGCTCGAAGGGTCGCCGCTTGTCAAGCTGACAATCATCGGTGCCATGGAATCTTTCCCCCCAATGCTCATTCTGTCATACGAGGAATTAGGGTCCAAATTGGTAAATTTCGCCAGATCGAGAAATATCGCCATGGCATTATGGTTATTCCTTCAATTTCGCCAGATCGAGAAACATCGCCATGGAATTTAGGGTTATTCCTTCGAGTTCTTCAAATGGATTCTCTTCTCTAATTGAATAGCTCAAACTGCAACAATTAACACGCGCCGAGAATGGAGAAGCACTCATGGTAAATCGCCATAAATGCTTCATTACATTCCAGAAGAAACACAAATCAATTAATTTATGGTTTTATTAGAAATTGTGCTAGTTTTCTTTGTTGTGTTGGTTGTTAGCAAAGAACAAAAAAATTGGAAATGACGGAGATGCCGCCATTGGTGGTTGCAACGATAGAAGGATGATAGAAATGGAAATTTTGGAATTAAACTCAATTTGTTCTTTCAAAGTTTTGAGTTTTTATCAGTATTTTTCCTTTTTTTTCTTTGTTATGATTTAGCATTGGTCAGTTAGTTTGAGAACATCTATTAGGGAATATTAGAGTATAAACGGTTGGTCAGTTGAGTCTGTTACAAAAAGCAGTCAGAGTTAGTTTTATCTGTTATAAGTTTGTTAAGTTGTTACTCTTTTGTACCTGTATATAAGCCTCACACCTCTGAACATGAATAATATCTTTTCAGTCTTTGATTCAATATGAATGGCTTCAATATCTTTCCAAGCTTAGTTTAATATGGTATCGGGCAGGTGAACGGTGGGCATCAACATGGCTAGTTCATCTTCTTCTTCGTTTTCTCCAGTCACCTTCACTCATCCAATCTCCTCCAATCTCAACAATGAGAATTTTTTGAGCTGGAAGAAACAGATCTTTGCAACAATTCGAGGTCATCGCCTTCAGGAATTTCTCATGCACGAAACTCCAGCTCCTCCAAAGTTCATCAGTGCTTCCGATGGAGATTTAAATTCTATCAATCCACCCTTTTGGAATGGGACCAACAGATCAACTCATTCTATCATGGATCCTAGCATCTCGTAAGTGATGATATTCTTTCGCGTTTAGTTCATCTGCGACACTTCCGGTTCAAAGACATGGCATACATTGGAAATCTACTTTTACTCGGTGAGAGCGAAAGTTAGTCGATTTAAACTTCAATTTCAAAATCTGAAGAAAGGATCACTTACAATCAATGAGTATGTTTTGAAAATTCGGCACTGTGTGGATATGTTATCACTTGTTGGATATCTATTGCTGAAAAGAATCATGTTGATGCGATCCTAGAAGGCCTTCCCCCTGAGTATGAGACATCTGTGTTGTCTGTTTCCACTAGGAATGATTCTTACACTGTTACAGAAATTGAATCCCTTTTCCTTGCTCATGAGGCTAGAATTTAGAGATATACTAAGACTATTGAGTCTGCTATAGCTCATATGGCCATTTCCCGTACTGCTAATTCTTCCTCTGGTAATCAATTTACTGGTGGTAATTCTCATGGAACCTACAACAATTTTCAAAGAGGTAGAGGTTATGCATCTCGTGGTCAATTCAGAGGATACAGAAGAAACATATTTTCAAGAGGCAGAGGTTTTTCATTCAACAAAATTATGTGTCAGTTATGTGGTAGGAACAATCACACAGCACCTCAATGTTTCTACAGATTTGATCAAAATTTTCAAGGACCTCAGTCTTCTGGTACTGCACATACATCACATCATTCAATTCCTTCCAAGGAAATCTGGCACATACGCATGGTTTTGCACCAGTCCAGCCATCTAATCCTCCAACACCACAACATGCCACTCATTGGCTCCCTAATTCTGAAGAATGGTACCCTGATTCCGGAGCCACAAATCACATAACTGCAGATTCTCACAACTTAATGCAACAAACAGCCTACAATGGTCCTGAGCAGGTTTTTTTTTTTGAGTTACGCACACACACTTCACTGGGGATAGAACCCCTGACCTCCCACACATAGGAGGGAGTGATGGTCCTGAGCAGGTTAAGATGGGTAATGGTAATGGCTTGAAAATTCAGCATATTGGCTCTTCTAATTTTCCTTCTCCTTTTATTCCTGCTTGAACTCTTTCCCTTACTCAAACTCTTCATGTTCCTCATATTACAAAGAACCTTCTTAGTGTGTCCCAGTTCTCCAAAGACAACAGTGTCTATTTTCAATTTCATGCTGACTTATGTCTTGTGAAAGATGCTTCAACACATGATGTTCTATTGAAAGGGCAACTCAAGCATGGACTCTATGTTTTCTCTCCTCAACAAATGCACAGTGTACCTTCTTTTTCTTCTTCTAGTCTTTTCCAATTGTAATAAGACACATCATTCTCCTAGTTGTAATGTAGTTGCAGCTATTGTTTCTTTTGATACTTGGCATAGGAGACTTGGTCATCCTAATAATAGTGTTGTACAAATTGTACTTACTCAGAATTCTATTAAAAGTCTCAAGAATTCATCTTCCAATTCTGTTTGTCAGCCCTGTTGTCTTGGAAAAACACACAAATTTCCATTTCCTCAATCCTCTACTCATTACACTGCACCTCGCCAACTTATTCACTCAGATTTGTGGGGACCCTCACATGTAACCTCCACTAATGGCTATAGGTATTACATTCACTTTGTTAATACATTTTCTAGACACACATGGATATATCTCCTGAGGCAAAAGTCTGAAGCTCTCACAGCCTTTATCACATTCAAAAGTCAGGTTGAATTACAACTTGGGCATAAAATTAAAGCTATTCAAACAGACTGGGTAGAGGAATATAGACCCTTTACAAATTATCTTCAAACTCATGGGATTATTCATCAACATCCTTGTCCCTACACTCATGAGCAAAATGGTATAGCCGAAAGAAAACATCGTCATATAGTGGATAATGGCTTAACACTTTTAGCTCAAGCATCTTTGCCAATGAAATTTTGGGATGAGGCATTTCGAACCTCAGTTTATTTTATAAATATGTTGCCTACACCAGTTTTGTCACACAAAAGCCCTTTTGAAATTCTCTTTCATCAAAAACCTCAATATCACTCCCTCAAAACCTTTGGGTGTCTTTGTTATCCTAACCTCAGGCCCTATAACAAACATAAGTTCTCCTATAGAACATCTCCTTGTACCTTTTGGGCTACAGTTTAAGTCACAAAGGGTATAAGTGCATGGACAACACAGGAAATATCATTATTTCAAGAGATGTTCTCTTTGATGAGACTCAATTTCCCTTCTCTCAATCTATTTCCTGTTCTTTAAATTCATCCAATTTCTCCTCCTCCATTCCTTCCTTTCCTCTATCTGTGTTACCTACTTCATCTCTTCCTCCTTATAATCTTCAGCCTCAACATACTTCTTCTCAATCCTTCTATTCTATTCCTGTAGAGCCTAATATAGCTGAAAATTCTTCCCAGTCCACTAACCACTCTAACCACTTTGAACCAATGGAAGTTGTTGTTGCAGATCCACAGCAAAATCAGAATTCTCATCACATGCTTACTAGGGCAAAAAATGGAATACACAAGCCTAAGGTTCTTATAGCTGCTATAGAACCTGTTACTGCTCAAGAAGCCATTCAAGATGATAGGTGGAAACAGGCAATAACTGATGAGTACTTAGCCCTTATGAGGAACAACACCTGGCAACTTGTTCCTTTACCCTCAAATAAGCATGTTATTGGTTGCAAATGGGTGTTTAGAGTGAAATAAATCCTAATGGTTCTTTAAATAAGTACAAGGCTAGGCTTGTGGCTAAGGGGTTTAGCGAAATTGTTGGATTTGATTTTACTGAGACATTCAGTCAAGTGGTAAAGCCTACTACAATTCGAATTATTCTCAGTATTCTTATCAATAGACAGTGGAAAATCAGACAGCTAGACATAGCAAATGCTTTTCTTAATGGTGATTTGAAAGAAGAAGTATATATGCAAACAACCTTTTGGTTTGGAAGAACCTAATTATCCAAATCATGTGTGTAATCTTCAAAAATCTCTCTATGGCCTCAAGCAAGCACCCAAGGAATGGTTCATAAGTTGTATCAAGTCATTTCTTCCTTTGGGATCGCATTCAACCAAGTCGAGACCATTCTTTATTTGTAAAAACAAGTTAAATGACAAAGACCTTATATGTTTTAGTATATGTTGATGATATCTTGGTGACAGAAGTGACTCACAAGAAGTTCGGACATTTATCACCAATCTAAGTGCAAAGCATTTACTTTAAGAGATCTTGGACAAGTTGATTATTTTTGGGGATTCAAGTGCAAGTTACTCAGCAGGGTGTTTGTTTATCTCAAGCCAACTATATTAAGGATCTCTTATGCAAGAACAAGATGCAGAATGCAAAGCCAATTCATTCACCTATGA
This sequence comes from Rehmannia glutinosa, assembly GCA_016081115.2. Taxonomy (NCBI): domain Eukaryota; kingdom Viridiplantae; phylum Streptophyta; class Magnoliopsida; order Lamiales; family Orobanchaceae; genus Rehmannia; species Rehmannia glutinosa. Next base: position 34,072,934 of record CM071927.1, read on the forward strand.
CTACAGGGGAGAAATTGACAGCCTATGGGGATGATACAATGGTGAATGTACAGCTTTATAGGAGTACGGTTGGAGCACTTCAGTATGTTACAATAACAAGGCCTGAAATTGCTTTTGCTGTTAACAAGGTGTGTCCATTCATGCAAAGGCCTCTAAAATCTAATTGGAAGTCAGTCAAAAGAATCCTTAGATACCTCAGTGGTACTGTTAATCATGGATTGCATTTTACACTTGACAAATATTTGCAATTCAATTTAGTTGGTTATTGGGATGCGGATTGGGCGTCTAACTATGATGATAGAAAGTCTACTATAGGGTATTGCTCGTTTCTTGGCTCCAATCTTGTTTCTTGGCTCCCGATCATCCACAGAGGCAGAGTACAGGAGTGTAGCTATTCTAGTGGCTGAGATTACTTGGGTTCAGGGTTTGCTGCAAGAGATCAAAGTGCATACTACAAAACCTCCTATTGTTTGGTGTGACAACCTTAGTACAGTCCAGCTTACTGCCAATCTCGTGTTGCATGCTCGCACCAAGCATATTGAACTTGATCTATATTTTGTTCGTGAGAAAGTTCAACAACATCTTTTGGAAATTCGACATGTTCCTGATGTTGATCAGATTGCTTATATTTTTACAAAGGCTAATTCAAGTGCTACCTTTTGTTTAATGAGAGACAAACTTAAGGTTCACGAACCTTAAGTTTGTGGGGGGCTATTAGAGTATAAACGGTTGGCCAATTGAGTCTGTTACAAAAAGCGATTAGAGTTAGTTTTATCTGTTATAAGTTTGTTAGGTTGTTACTCTTATTTACCTGTATATAAGCCTCACACCTCTGAACATGAATAATATCTTTTCAGTCTTTGATTCAATATGAATAGCTTCAATATCTCTCCCAGTTTAGTTTAATAGGGAATTGTGCTATGAATTTCTTTTAGTGATGGAAACTGTGCTTGTTGCTAATTTTATGCTACCTGGCGGAGGGGCAGAAAACTCCAATTGTGGGGGAAGTTTTGCTGAGCAAATTCTTGGATTGGATTATCAAATTTTTAGTGATAGGAAAGGATGGTAGGCCAATTTTTCTTGATGTTAATTAGAGGATAAGTAGTCCTTGTATCTTGTCTTTATATCACCTCTTTGGAGGCACTGTTTAGGGGGCTTATGTGTATTACTTAGGTTTGCTGTCTGTTGGAGTAAAATAACATCTGATGCGGTTTTCTGTGGTGTGCACTCTCATGTTGCAAAGACATTAAAGCTTCAGATGTTAATTAATTTTGTGCTACAGATATAAATTTGGTCTTTTGACTCTAGGTTGTTTCTAGGCAGATTTTTGTTGCCTCTTCTTGCTTACTGCAACAGATGTAAAGATGGACGGGATCCTGCCAATCGGTCATCCGAAGATCTAAGGAAGTCAAGGATGGGATTTTCTGATGCTCAACCTTCTAAGGATTGCTTCAATGAAAGCGAGTTTTTTAATGAATCAGGTGATTGATGATACATGTTCGTCTATTTGTGTCTTCTTGTTTATTTATAAGCAAAGTTATTTACCAAAGTTTCAATATACATTTGTTTGCTTTATTTTCATAGTGTCACTTCTCTGTGCTCATTTTCTGGAGTTGTCATGCATATAGCACTTATGCATTTAGGCTGTCTTTACTGACAGTTTTCATAAGGTAGTGAGTGATCATGCAAATTACTCAAATTTTCGATTTCGGTTGGGATGTTGCCTTTGATCATGCAACTAGTTCGGCCATATATCGAAATTAGTTGGAGAAATTCCCTATAGAACGTGGAATGAAGCTGTTTAAAGGGTTATTTGTTGATGACAATTCTTCTAAGTATAAGCACTTTGTAACGGAAGTTAAAAAGCTAAGTTCTGCTGATGAAGCGAAGTAGTTTACACCTAAGTTGAGAATTTGAAGAAGTATTAGGTTGCCTAAAGAGTTTGGGATTGGACCAGTTAGTTGATTGAAAGAAAGGTCTCTATTACAGTAAGTTTTGTGCAGTTTGTTATGGAGTTGGGTATAGGACCAGTTAGATTATTGATGTTAAGGTATAACTTTTCAAGATTTGGTAGATTAAATCTAGTTGTAGGAAGATTGCCTGAAAGGAGATTTTGTGAGAGGGAAATGGTTCTTATCTTAGACATGTTGAAGATGCATAATGGGATGCCACGAGTGGACATGTTATTTGCTAAGTCTAGAGAATTTAATTCCCAAATGTAGCCAAGTTCTTGTGGAATTGCCCCTGCCATGTTGGAAACAAAGGAATTAGAATGGAACTTACTTGTTGTTAAACAGTTGAAAACAAACAAATGATGCACATGATAATTACTAAATAAGAGCATGAGGTTTGGGCTAATTACAAACAAACCCAGAGATTTTTGAAAATTACAAAAAAATCATTTGAGGTTTCATTTTATTTTAAATTTTGGGGAATAACTGTTATATTTGTATAAATATTACGGGGGTTTTGAAATATTTTTGTTAGCTTGTGATGGGGGAAAACGTAAGATGGAAACAAAACTCAATTGGGTTTTTGTAATTTTAAAAATCTCTCGATTTTTCTCTAATAAGCCCAAAACTCATGGTCATTTTTTGTAATTATCCTATAAAGGTAAACAAAAATATTTCCTATCTATATGAAACTTAACCCCCATGTAAGACCCATCATGAATTTATATGTTCATACAGAATCTGAATTTGAAAATTACTTAGGGATAGATACCAATATAAAATGATAAAAAGGATTTGGATAATAAGTGTTGAAATTCTATTTTAAAAAAAAAATATTGAGGGTTTTATATACAAATAGGTAAAGTTTTTTGGTCCACTCAAAAAAGAAAAAAGAAAAAAAAAGGATTAGTCTAATTCATAACAAGAAACGAAATTGATCAATAATAATGTTTATTATTGTTAAAACGAACAAAAATCCCTTAATTACCCAATCATTTTCGTACCTGTGAACCTTTATCATTGAGAAATATGATAGTAAGGCTTGTTAAGTTTCCAATATGTGGAGGAAGAGAACCAGAGAGGTTATTGTTGGCCAATGCAATTTGTTGCTTGGAAGGTGAAGATTATTTTTCCATATGAGTCCATTTCCTACTTGATTTCAGGTGAATATAATATGCACATAGAATTATGTTTTTTTTTTTGATCGGTACACATAGAATTATGTTGTGAGTATGGTTGGTGGACTACCTTAATTTCAAATATTTCACATATTGGAACTTACTCATGTCATCAGAAGATGTCCTCCTGATAATTATCCAAGAGTTCAAATTTGATCCCTTTTGGGCCTTTGATAATGAATTTCCAGAAAATTAACAAGAATAACAATAATAGTTCTACATGGTTTTCTAGAAAAATTTATCTCAAACAATTTTAAGGTGGGTGGTGGTGGTGGTGGTCATATACGAAGCTTTGTAGAGGCCAAGGGGTCACTGGGCCCCCTCAAATTTTAAAAAAAAGTTAGGGTATTTTGGTTATTTCACATTTTAATCTTAAAATAAATAAAAAAATAGCAATATGGGAAAAAAGTCTTCAATTATATTGCATTCCTCTTTCCTATTTTGATTTGTGAATCTTGAAAAATATGAGTTTGGGTCATTTTTTCCCTTTTTCTTAAAATTTTGTATGTTTTTCAAGCTTCGCCATAAATTTTAACTTGGATCTTTGCATTATTATATTGTGTCTCTATTTGTTCTTTTTGGTATATTGATGTAATTGTATTTTATTATTTATTTTTTAATATTAAGATGTGATTGGATTAATACAATGAGTTAATCAGAACTTCTACTTATTTTAATTTGATGTATTATTTTTCATTTGTATATGTGGTAATGGACAAATTGTCCACGTATGTTTTGTAAAAATGATAAAAGTCATAATTTTCGAAAACATATTTTTTTAGCAATTTTGACACTGTTATACCCTTCTTGTGTTCTTTGATAAGGTACTTGATTATATTTAAAAAATCTGATGTGGTACGGTTCCAAAAAATAATGATGTAGTACATTTTTCGATACCGAATCATGGACCGGTCCATAGAAATGAAAAAAATACAAGATGGAAATTTGGACTAAAAAATGACTGAAAAAACATGGTTATATTATGGAAAAGTGACCAAAACTCCAACGGACTTTTTTTATACTAATATTAGTTGGGCCCCTACCCGAAATTCCTAGCTTCGTCACTGGTGGTGGTTGTATTCGGAGTACAGGAAACAAGTTTTAGTGGCCTAATTTGTGAAGTATTTTCATGATGCATGAATTTGCAAGTCCCTTAAAAAGATTGTAGCATGTTAGACTTTATTGCTTATGGCATCTTGCATCTTATATCTGGGCTACAAGCGATCTGGCGGAGGTGGGGCACCACGGGCCTGGTCCACCCCATTTGAATTTGAGCATCAGCCCATTTCTTAAAAAAGATATTGTAAATACCTTATGAAAACAGCATCTGGCTCAGGGATAATTAAAATGAGGCCCACCCCACAATAATGTATCAACACAAAGACTTGTAGGCCAACCCACAAGAAAGTTTCACCACAGACGGTCCACCCACATATGAGAATGAGATATACTAATACTAGTTTGTAACTTGACTTTTTAAATGATAAGTTAAACAAATAAAAGTAAAAATTGAAAAGAAAAGACAAAAAGCAAGAAGCAAAAAACTGGAACCCTCATTTACAAAAGGGGAGGGGAGCAGCCGCACAAAGCCCTTTATTTCTTACTGGTATTTTTTTTTACTTTCTTTCATTTCGTTTTTTTTTTATTTTCTTAATTTCAGTTTGTTTGTGTATTTGTAATTGTGTGCAATCTGTAAATTGATTTGTAAATTTATATTGATTTGTAAATTTGTAATGGTTGTTAAACTGTTAGTGTAAGTGTATTGTAATTTGTTTATTATATATTGATTTTGTACTAATTTTTAATTTGGGATTTTAGGTATGGATTGGGCATTTTAGAATTGAATTTGAGATTTTAGGTATGAATTGGGCACTTTAGAATTGAATTTGAGATTTTAGGTATGAATTGAAAATGGTGATATATATTAGACTTGATATTAGCCTTTGACAATTAGGTATTGAAAATAAATGCTTAATATTTAAGGTTTTTCTTGAAATAAATTTTAATGAAATTTAATAAATACATTGTTTTCACAGAAGAAACTATGTCTACACAACAACCTCCTTGCAAGAAAGAGAACTTGTTAACACAATAGATATAGACTCTGTTATTGATGAATTTGCTAAAATAAAAAATCGTCATGCCCAACTAACCTTTTAGCCTAATGTACTAGACTTTGAGTAGTTGTAAATTTGTATTTGACTTTTTTTACTATTTTAAAAAATTGGAACTTATATGATTTTTTGAATTTTCATTCCGGCCAACCCCACTTCTACGTCCTGGCGACGCCATTGGCTACAAGTAGTTGTTAGTCTTTCTATTCACTTTAATTAGTTAATTGTCATAACAGCTCAATGCTTTCTAAATTTGATTAAATAATTTTTTTTGCTTTGCATTATTTGCATGTTGTAGTCGTCTCTGATGCATGTTATTATACAGTAATACCCTTCATTTAAGGGGCTGAAGCAATATGCAAATCTTGTTTCATTGGGATTTAATTGCTTTATCTTGTTATCAATTGCCAGGTTGTAGTAACACAGACTTCAAAGGCTATACTACAAGATGGTGTGAGAAGCTGGAACCATACAACCAGGGGCGGAGCTAGACGTCTAACCTTTGGGGAGCTAAGTAATTTTTGGGTGCTAAATCGATAAAAAATAAATATTTAATACTAAAAATTAATTTTTCAAAATAAAATTTACATAGAACTAATTGATTTTTAAATTTTTTTTTTTTTGGGGGAGCTTGCATCAACCAAATTGCTGGAGGTGAAAACATGTTTCGTATGGAATCTTTGACGTTGGGTCCAGGCGTCCTGCAGTTTTGAGGTCACCGACACAATCTAAAGGCTGGAAGGTATGTAATAAATTCATGTCCTTGTTTCAAACTTCTGTATAAATAGTTAGTCAAGACCTAAGACATGAAACTTTGTGCCAGATGCTGAGATGCCTCTTTTATAATGATATTCTTCAGCTTCATTTCCCTGCAAGTATGTTTGTACTATATGATTATTCTTGATAGGTAAAAGTTGGTCTTACTACTTGCAACTTGTTTAAATTAAAATTGGAATATCCTATGTTTCCACTTCCATTCATGTATTAAATTATGAATTGTGCAGTGCCTTATTAAGATTAAGACTCGATCAAATCGCAGAATGTGGACAAATAAGAAAGAAAAGTACAAGTTAAAGTTCTTGGCTTGGATTGATAAATATGTTTGAGGAAAGGCTTTGTTAGTATTTGGTTTAGAGAATATTACTTTGTTTACTTTAATTACTTTGTTATACAATTTATAACCGTTTGATTTATTATTTTGTCAAGGTACTTCAAACGAATGCATGCTCTCATGGATAGTTGGAACATTTTTGAAAACTTGAATGACATGAACAATGTTGATCTGTATTTTATTGCCTTTAGTTGAATGAATACAACCTTTTTGTTGGTTGATGGAATTGTATTATGAATTTGTAGTTGCTTCATCGAAAGGAAACTTCGCTACTACTACTTTTTGTTGGATTTTGGATATTGATGACTTCAGTATTGTACTTTTGTTGGTTGGCGGAATTGGATTTCGTGTTTAATTGGTAGTGAATTTCATGATGGTTAGTGGAATTGGAATTCATGATGAATTGCTTATTGATATTGATTTTTTGCAGCTTTGTATTATATCTAGTGGTTACAAACTTAAATTTCATACAAAAGACATATGTTATATTTGATATGTCAGACATCGGCTTCGAACCACTGTCTTTGGAAAAATGAACAACCATTTTAAAGCTGCTTCTGAAAACATTAAGACAACGGTTTTGAAATAGTGTCTTTGAATTAAACGACACCGGTTTAAAACCGGTGTGAAAAACATAAAAACATCATGGTCTTAGAAAGTGGATATTTTATCTCTAAGACAGCGGTTTAAAACTGGTGTCTTTACATGAAACAACACCGGCTCTCAGCCGCTGTCAAAAGTTCACAGCGGTTGTTTTACCAATAAACCGCTGTCTATTGGCAATTTTTGTAGTATTGAGTACTCTGAGTCACATAGCTGATGCGAACACTAAGCTGAAGGCTGAAAATGCAAAGATCATAGCAGAGTTAGCTGCTACAAAAAAGAGGAAAAAAGATCTTAAAAATGTGATTGCCTCATTTACAAAAGCATCCAAATCATTGGATGAACTTATTATGAACAAAAAAGAATGTGGAGACAAGACAGACATATGATTCAATTCCTTTGTGCATAGTCAAACTCCAAAAGTGATTTTGGAAAAGGGATCTTCAAGCAATGAAGGATACCAAAAACCCAAAACACGAAATGCTACATCCACATTCACTCCAAAGCACAATCACAATCATACTGTCCTTGGTTACAAAGGGAAAGGAAAGAAGCCAGTGGAGTATGCTGAAAGGACAGCTGAGAACAAATTTAGACAGGTCCCTCAACAGACTCCAAATAGAAAATATTATGTAAGAAGCAAACAGAGCTACCAAAAACCCCAAAACTTTCATCAAAGAAATGCATATGATGGGAATGGTAGAAACTATCCAAATCAAGCTGATTGAAATAATGTGAAATATCAGCAAAGACCTATGGAACACAAGCCAAGATGGCAAAGACCTAATCCTCAACAAAGGTCATTATGTAGGTCCCAAGGGGTGTAAGTAAGGTTTAGAAGGGGGGGTTGAATAAACCTTACCAAATTTTCGATTTTAGTCCTTTTAAAATTACAACAGAAATTTACTCAAACAGCTGTGTGCTTGAGGGACAGCTAAGTTGGTTATTCAGCTAAGTTACCCACTCAACAAACTCGATAGAGCTGTTCATTGAATAACTCGGGTGTTTAACTTAAACTTAACTTGGCTGGTTTGGTTTTATCAGCGGAAGACTTAACACCCTTTGATTAGATTTTAGCTTGTTTTAACACTTGATTTTTAGCACTTGGTTATTAATAAGTTGGATAGCAAATATGATTCTATCAGCACATATAAAGTAAATATGCAGGAAGATAAATGTGCTGAAAATAAATGACACAAATGTTTTTATAGAGGTTCGAAGATGGGGTAATTCTTCTAATCCTCTCTTCTCCAACTCCTGGAGGAATCCACTAAAGAACGGTCGACGTTTAAAAAGTGGTGAACAATCTGAGATAGCCTTGATCACACAAATTGGCTTCTCTTGCGACTAAGCTTCTTCACAGTAGGCCAAAACATTGCTACTTCAGCTCACTTCTCAAGTTCTTGGATTTGATCACGAAGCCCTCCAACAAACTTGATACTAGTTCGACCTTGAACCTTCCTACAATCCTCCTTGGACAGTAGACCCCTTTTGATTCTTCAAAAGTTTCTCTTCAACGGATTTGAAGTCGCTTTTCCTTCACAACTTGTGTTGGATCGATTTCCTTCGAGTTTCGAGTGCTTGAGGATTTGCTTGAATGTTCTTGAGAATATTGCGGGTCAAATGCTTGAATATTACTTGCTTGTTCGTGGTTCAAGAATTTTCTCAAAATTTTATAGTGCACATTTGAAATTTTGCCCGTTAATGAGATAAGCTAATTTCAAATGTCACTTTTGTTCGTTGGCTTGTCTTGTTGTAGTCATTGATGTTGATATTTCCTCGTATTAAATGTCTTCGCAAAGATCGCGAGTGCTTGACACAAGTGCGATGTTTCCCATTGGTTTATTCCTTTGCACAAATATGGGAACACTTTAGACGTGATAGCTTTGACATATTACTATATTGAGTAATATTCTTGACTTTAATCAACGGATTTAAGTCAGTTGTCTTGACTAGATAGTTGTCTTTACCCCAGGTGACTTGAGCCAGCTCCAGTCATTGGATGACTCAACTGTCACTTCAACTTTAAGACTTGGCTTCTTAAAATGACTTGACTGACACTTGTCACAGATGTTCCTCAGCTGACACTCCTTCAGTCGAGCTCTTGACTTCCTTCTTGGCCATACTCAGCTGACAAACAGCAGAGACTTCAATCCAGTCCGCAGTTGACTTCTTGTATTCCTTGGCATAGCTGACTTGACTCAACTTTATCAGCCCTATCTATTACGATACAAATTACAAGGAAAATGGGGTGCCAACTTTCTAGTTTAAGTTTTACATGGTATCATCAAAATCTACTTAATAAATTTCCTAACAATTTCCCCCTTTTTGATGATGCTAAAACTTAAAATCATACAAAGAAAGTAAACAACAAAGATACATACATACAATGCAGTAACAAAGAATATATGCTTAAAATAGATCTTTTATTGATCATAGCATTCTTGTCCTTTACACAGCTGTTTACATTTGGTATCAGAGCAATATACAAGTATACATGTCAAAACACCCTTTGATTAGATTTTAGCTTGTTTTGACACTTGATTTTTAGCACTTGGTTATTAACTAGTTGGATAGCAAATATGATTCTAACAGTAGATATAAAGTAAATATGCAGGAAGATAAATGTGCTGAAAATAAATGACACAAATGTTTTTATAGAGGTTCGAAGATGGGTTAATTCTTCTAATCCTCTCTTCTCCAACTCCCGGAGGAATCCACTAAATGTGATCGAGTTTACAAAGTGGTGAATAGATCTGGAGACAGCCTTGATCACACAGCTGCTTCTCTTGCGACTCAGCTTCTTCACAGGGCAGCTGCATTGCTACATATTAAATGCTCAAATATTACTTGCTTGTTCGTGGTTCAGGTATTGTTTTCTCAGTAATTTCCTCAGCCTTATATAGTGCACATTTGAAATTTTGCCCGTTGAAGAGATAGACTAATTTTAAATATCACTTTCGTTCGTTGGTTTGTCTTGTTGAATTCTTTGATGTTGACATTTCCTCGTATTAAATGTTTTCGCAGCATCGCAGGTGCCAGACACAAGGTGCAGTGTTTCCCATTGGTTTATTCCTTTTGTACAAATCTGGGACTTACACTTTAGACCTGACAGCTTTGACATATTACTATATTGAGTAATATTCTTGACTTTAATCAACGGATTTAAGTCAGTTGTCTTGACTAGACAGTTGTGTTTACCACATGTGACTTGAGTCAGCTCCAGTCATTGGATGACTCAACTGTCACTTCAACTTTAAGACTTGGCTTCTTGAGATGGCTTGACTAACACTTCTCACAGCAGTACCTCAGTGACACTCCTTTAGTCGAGTCCTTGACTTCCTTGTTGGCCATACTCAGCTGACAAATAGCAGAATCTTCAATCCAGTCCACAGTTGACTTCTTGTACTCCTTGGCATAGCTGACTTGATTCAGCTTTATCAGCCCTATCTATTACAATACAAATTACAAGGAAAATGGGGTGCCAACTTTCTAGTTTAAGTTTTATATGGTATCATCAAAATCTACTTAATAAATTTACTAATAATTTCCCCCTTTTTGATGATGCAAAAACTTAAAATCATACAAAGAAAGTAAACAACAAAGGTACATACATACAGTGCAGTAACATAGAATGTATACTTAATAGATCTTTTATTGATCATAGCATTCTTGTCCTTTACACAGCTGTTTACATTTGGTATCAGAGCAATATACAAGTATACATGTCAAAACATAGTATATCTAAGCTAAGATATAGGGATACATTCAGAGTGAAAGATTACAGGGAAATTCACTAAGTTTATTACAGAAAACTTACATGAATGTATTCACAATACTAATACATGAAGGGGTTTGCAGCAACACTCCAACGCCTTCGTTGCTTCCTTCCTCTTTGTTCTTCAGCTCTCTTGCGCTCCTCATCGTCATCTTCTCTCTTCCTCTTTTTCTCTTCTTCTTCACTCATTTTCTTCTTTTCATAGGCCCATTTGGAAGCATCATCCCTTTGCTTCCTAGCAAGCCATTCTCGTGTTTGCCTTTCATTCTCTTCTTCTTGTCTTCTTACTGCCTCAGCGTTCTTTCTTGCCACCTCATGGTTGGCAAGGTGATCATATCCAGCCCAATAGATCAAGTCATTCTTGTCAGGATCTACATATTCTACGTCCTTGGGTTTTGGTCGAGGTAGAGAACCTCTTCCACCACCGCTTCTTCCTCTTCCTGACTTAGTTGTTCCACCTCTGGGCATGTATTGCACGGGATTCTTCTCGCTTTCACCGAGAAAGACTCTTTGAAGACTGCTGCTTATCAGCTTCTTTACACAGTGCTAGACCTTTCTCCCAATACAAATCCCAGGCTTGAGCCAGAGCCATTCCTTGGAAGTAGCCTTCTGATTCAAGTGTTTTGAACTCTTTAATCGATCTAGGCTCAGATCCATCAGCAGGTATCGCATCATGATCCTTTTCGGCTGGAAGACCATCGTATTGTTTCATGATTTCTTCAACGCGAGCGTCCTGCTTTTGAGTTAATTCCTCAACCCTGCTTCAATGATCTTTCTTTTGTATGCCATTAACACAATAGCGTGCTCGATTGTTAGGGTCATAGGGAGTTTGCTGAGGATGGAGGCAGTAACATGACCTTGCGAGGGGTTACAGTGTACATCAATTGCAATTGGTTTGAACTTCCTTCCCCCTCAACTGCATCTTTCTTCTCAGCTGCACTTTTCATCTCAGCTACATCTTTCTTCAACTTCTCTTCTTTTAATCCCTTGAGGAGCTCCTCTTCCCCCTTTTTGGCATCATCAAAAGAGAGAGGAACCCCAGGAAACATACCGCTAAAGATAAAATCCCGTCTGCTGATCGTGGAGTTGCCTTAGACTGTTGTATCATATGCGGCCCAAAACTCTTAGTGAGTTGCCTTAGACTCGACTGAGACTAGCTTCATTTCATCCATGAGAAGGCTGAATTTGTCATTCATGGCATTCTCGAGTCTTAGAATTTCATTCTTGTGGAATTGTTGCAGCATCTCCATATATGTCTTGTGAGACTAGTTTAACCTTTCAATATACTCCTTCATCCTTTGCCTGATCATGGAGTTATCAGCACTCCATACGAGCATTCTTCCGTATAAGGCTTTGAAATAGCGTACTTGCTCGATTCTCATTGTAGTCTGTTGTAGGTCCCAAGGGGTGTAAGTGTAAGGTTTAGAAGGGGGTTGAATAAACCTTACCAAATTTTCGATTTAGTCCTTTTAAAATATACGAGTTGATTCTACACAATTTGTATCCTTGATGCATTATCGATTTAGTCAATCAAGTAGAGTTAGTCTCTTAACGGACTCAAATGAGTTTGTTGATGGAATAACTCACCGTTGACTCTTAATTAACTCAACTTTGTGGTTTTGTTTTTCAGCGGAAGACTTAACACCCTTAAGTTTGATTAAGCAAGAATTTAGTGCTTGGTTTAGTACTTATAAGTTATCAAGTGGATAGCAAATTTATCGCAGATATAAGCGAGTTAAAAATGCAGAATTAAAATCTTTGAAATGTAAATGACACAATGAAATTTTTATAGAGGTTCGAAGATGGGGTAATTCTTCTACTCCCCTCTTCTCCAACTCCTGGAGGAATCCACTAGGTAATGATCGGTTTATAAAGTGGTAACAAATCCCAGGATACAAGTCTTGATCACACAAATAACTTGATCCTTTGGGACTCGATCGAGACGCCTTGATCACTCACCTTCTCATTTGCGACTCAACTTCTTCACGGGGCATTTGCGCTTGCTACTCAGCTCACTTGCTCAAGCTCTTTGGATTTGATCACGAAGCCCTCCAAAAGCTTAAGACTTGGTTCAACCTTGAACCTTCCTACAATCCTTCGTGGAATGTAGACCCCTTTTCTTCAAAAGTTTCCTCTTCAACTGATTGAAGTTATCTTTCCTTCACAGGTGAGTGTTGGATTGATGTGCTTCGTAATGTAGGCTTGAGGATTAATCTTGAATGATTTGAGAGTATTTACGTTACAATCGATTGATTTCTTGAATGTTCGTAGTTCAGAGGTCTGCTTCTCTCGGAGTCATTCCTCGGCCTTTTATAGTGATCTTTCAAAAATTTGTCCGTTGAAGAGATAGGCTTTTTTTGAAAGTCACTTGCGATCGTTGGCTTATCTTGTTGCGATCCTTGGAGTTGCCATTTCCTCGTATGAATTGTTCTTTCACCTTTTCGAGTTCGACACGGTGTAGTGCTTCCCATTGGTTCATTCCTTTTGCACGCTTCGACCGAGCACTCAGAGAAAGGTGGTATGGAGATATTACTTGTTTAAGTAATTCTCTTGATTTAAACGGATCTTTTACGATTATCTCGACTTGATTGCATTTCCTTGCTTTCCCCAGGTGACTTAGAGTCAGCTTGCAATCATGGATGACTCTTCATCACTTCAACTTGAGACTTAGCTTTTCTTGAGTTGACATGACTGATACTCCACTCAAACACCGCATCTCACCGCTTCTTCATAGAGAGTTCCCATCTACTCTTCTTTGCCATACTCACTGTCTCACAGAGTCTTCCTTCCAGTCTTGATTGTCTTCTTGCATGTTAGGGCGTAGGCGACTTAACTCGGCTTGGCCACTCTAATTGTTACAATGCATTTTACAACAAGAATTGGGGTGCCAACCTTCTATTCTAAGTTTTACATGGCATTCATCAAAATCTAAACAATAAAATTCCTAACAATTTCCCCTTTTTGATGATGCCAAAACTTAAACCATTCAAAGATGCCAATAGCAAAGATACATACGATAGTGTATTGACATATAATGTATGTATCGCGAGAATCAATTCTTTTATTGATCATATCATTCTTGTTCTTTTACACAATCACATTTACAAGGTGTATCGTAGTACATATTTGCCTACGTAAAAATAAAGAATTTATAGCTTTATTACGTAGACTTACATTGTATGTATTTACATAATAAAATACACGAAGGGTTGGACAACAACACTTCATCTCCTTCGCCGTCTCCTTCTTTCATCTTGTTCAACATCTTCTTCTCTTCTTCTCTTTTTCTCGTCGTCCACCGCCTTCTTCTTTTTCTTTTCATATGCCTTCCTGGCGACTTCATCTCTTCTTATTCTTTCCTCTCTCCTCCCATAGCTGAGTTTGTCTCTTGTTTTCTTCTTCTATTCTTTTTGCATACTCGGCGTTGGTTTTAGCCACTTGCAAGTTTGCTACTTGGTCAAGCCCCACCAAAGAGATCCCTCCTTTTTCTTTCCTAGATCCACGTATTCAATGTTTTGGGCGGAGGCCTGGGTCCAAGCTTCTTCCTCCACTACGCTTCTTCCTCTACCTGCGGGCGTATCTTTGTTAGTCCAAGTGGCTACGATAATCTAGAGGGGGGGTGAATAGATTATCTCGGTTTTTCAGATTTTGCCCTCTTTTTCGAATAATCAAACAAAGACGAGAATGTAAATGCGGAAATTAAACAACACTCGTCGATTTAAAGAGGTTCAACCCACCTAGGGCCTAATCCTCTACCACCCCAGTATATCCGGGATGGATTTCAAAAGAAAAAAAGATATTATTAATTTACCAAAAATTAATACAACACCTTGAGGATTACCACAACCCTCTTACACCACCTTGAGGATTACCACAATCCTCTTACAACACCTTTGAAGATTACCACAACCTTCAAACACCTATCACCTAGATCACCCAAGTGTATTCTTACCACAAGAATACTCACAAGGATGTCTTGTGTTGAATGATGACCAAAATCAAGATTACAACTCAATAATGATTGATACAATATGAGTACAAGTGTAATCAAGAATTGAAAGCCTAGACCTCAAATTTGTGCAAGTGAAAGTGCTAAGGCTAATACAACAAGATATATGAAAGTGTTTGCTTTGTTTGCTCTTTGCTTGTATGGAGTGTTGTGTCTTGTTGCTTGAATGAAGCCTCTATTTATAGGAGTGGTCTTGGCTTTGATTTCCAGACATTGGCTCCTTCTTGGGGAGTGATTTGCTGCAAAAGAAACCAATTAAAATCATCAATATAGCTGTTAGAAATCAATCCCACAAAATAGGGAAAAGCTGTCTGAAAATGCAACGGATAGTTTGCTGATAAACAGGGGGTTCGACCAGTCATGCACGCGAGAGATAAGATTGAAATTGAATTCTGCGAATTTTTACACAGGGGGACCGGTCGAAGGGGGGTTCGACCGGTCGCCCTTGGTCTTGACCGGTTGGGGTTGATAGAAAATCAAAACAGAGAAGTCTGCATTTGAGAGGGCACTCCCGTGCACGGCCGCCAGCTGGTCGACACGGCCGCCTCACCGGTCGCCCACTGGTCGACCGGTCGCCTCCCCCGTTTTCTCTTACGTCCCATTTTCTGTTTCAAAACTCAACTCAGGTACGGGTTACCCTATAGGGCGACCGGTCGAGCACAAACAAAAGTGTTGTCCAATTTTAAATCGAATATAAACTTCAAGAAATACTCCAAAAAAAAAAGGTAAAAACATTTTAGATCGATTGGAAGTGTTGGGACAACATTTAGGGACATTGTTTTGGTATAAAAACTCATTTGAACAAAATCATCAAAATCATGATAAAAACATTTATCTAACAAACTCCCCCTTTTTGATGATTACAAACCAAAACAATTTTCAAGAGGACGATTTCGAAAAACAAAATAATTTTCCGGTTTATGAGTAAACTATCCGTTTAAAACATTTTACAAAAGCTCCCCCTATCAACAAGCACATTAATAAGAAATATTGCATAAGCTAGAAGCACAAGCTTTTACAAAATAAACAACAACTCCATGAGCTTAGAAGCTCCCCCTGTCACAAATACTTATTATCCATGCAAACAAGTTCATAAAACAATCATTGGACTGAGTTTTCTTCACGACTTATGGCCTTAATAAGCCATAGCTTATAGCTTCTATCATGAGCTTTTATTAGCTTCTTTGAGCTAACGAGCCAATTTCTGTTTCTCCCCTTTGGAATCATCAAAAAAATGTTAGGATGATAAAAACATCATAGAAGTATATCAAAGTGCGCCAAAGAAATGGTTTATCAACCATTGAGCAATTTAGGCTTAAAAACCAAGGAAAATGGGAGAAATGTATCATGAAGAGTTCATATGCTCGTTTTATTTGCCAAAACATGATCTCAATGAGTATTGAAGACTTTTGGAAGCGAGAGAATCATGTAGAAGTTGAAATTTTCATTGTGACATTTCATCGAACACATTGTGGGCGTGAAAAATAAAAAGAGTTGTATATAGCCCTTGTAAATGATCCAAGCCAAAAAATTGCATCATCAATTCACATCAAACATCATACAATACAACATAATAACTAAGCTCATCAAGATCATAAGCAAAAAATTATCAAGAAATATACAAGAAAGCCATAAACTCAAGGGTTCAACCCAATTGAGCAAAGTAAGGAAAATTCGTACCATTTGATCGGAAAAGATGAGCAATGATGATGATAAACATGCTATATAAGGTCCAAGATATGAATTGAATGCATGAAAATCAATTTTGAGTGAAAATTGTGTGCATTTGGCAAAGGGGACGAAAAATGGCAAAAAGAAGTGAAAATAACAAATGCTGAAGACAGAACGAACTTAAACCAAAAGATGGCCTAGGGCGACCGGTCGTGGTTGAGGGCGACCAGTCGACGTTGAGGGCGACCGGTTGCCCTCAACCTCTTCACCCCACTTTTTGTCAAATTTTTCAAAATCCGAATTTTCAACCAAAAATCCGATTTTTCGCCCCTAAGTTTTAAAAACATGCAAAATGCAAACGTAGACCTCATTCAATATGCATTATGCCTAACCGAGCTCGTATCGACGCAAAAGTCTCGGAAGTTAGCGGTTTTGTAAAGATGTCCGCTAATTGATCTTGAGATGGCACAAAAGATATCTCAATTTTTCGTTTTGAGACACAATCCCTTAGAAAATGATGTCGAATCTCAATATGTTTAGTACGGTTGTGATGAACCGGGTTTTGAGCAATATTTATAGCGGATATGTTATCACAAAAGATAGGAACATTTTCAAAAGAACATTTGTAATCCGCTAAGGTTTGTTTCATCCAAAGAAGTTGAGTACAACAAAAAGCGGCGGAAATATATTCGGCTTCGGCCGTTGAAAGTGAAACACAATTTTGTTTCTTTGAAAACCAAGAAACTAGGCAATCGCCTAAAAATTGACATGATCCGGAAGTACTTTTCCGATCATCAATATTTCCCGCATAGTCCGAATCACTATAACCTTTAAGAGAAAAATTTTCATTCTTTGGATAAAATAAACCATATTGAATAGTGCCTTTCAAATATCGAAAAATCCTTTTAACGGCACTCATATGAGATTCTTTGGGATTGCTTTGAAAACGAGCGCATAGGCATACGGCATGAAGAATGTCCGGTCTACTAGCGGTTAAATAAAGTAAACTACCAATCATACCTCGATACTTGGATTCATCAACCGACTTGCCTTTTTCATCTTTGTCAATTTTGACATTGGTTGCCATAGGGGGTCGAGAGCGGTTCTTCCTTCTTCAATGCCGAACTTTTTCAAAAGTTCCTTTGTATATTTTGATTGTGAAATATAGATACCTTCTTGGCATTGCTTGATTTGAAGTCCAAGAAAGAAATTAAGCTCTCCCATCATGCTCATTTCAAATTCACCTTGCATTAACTTAGAAAATTTCTTGCACAAAGATTCATTAGTAGCACCAAAGATAATATCATCAACATAAATTTGCACAAGTAAACAATCTTGCCCTTTTTCAAAAACAAAGAGAGTAGTATCAACTTTACCTCTTGTAAAACCATTTTGCAAAAGAAAAGAGCTAAGTCTATCATACCATGCACGAGGTGCTTGTTTCAAACCATACAAGGCCTTTTTAAGTTTAAAAACATCATTAGGCCTAGAAAAATTTTCAAACCCCTGGAGGTTGTTTTACATAGACTTCTTCTTGAATAAAACCATTTAAGAAAGCGGATTTAACATCCATTTGGTAAAGCTTGAAATTTTTAAAACAAGAATAGGCAAGTAAAATGCGAATAGCTTCTAAACGCGTGCTACGGTGCAAATGTTTCATCATAATCAATACCTTCTTCTTGACAATACCCTTGAGCTACTAACCTTGCCTTATTACGAACAATGTTGCCTTGATCATCAAGTTTGTTCCGAATACCCATTTTGTACCAATAATTGTTTGAGATGGAGGACAAGGTACTAATTCCCATACATCATTTCTTTCAAATTGATTCAACTCCTCTTGCATTTCTAAAAACCAATCTTCATCCTCAATAGCTTCCTTAGCATTTTTAGGCTCTTTTTGAGATATAAGAGCTTTCTCGGCAAAATTTCTTCGAGTCATTACTTTATCAAGGGATCACCAATAATAAGATCTTTTGGGTGATCTCCTTAAATTTCAATGCTACGGGAAGATTCAAGTATCACCCTATCTTCTTGAGGAACATTTGGACTTGAAGGTTGATCATTTGAAATAGAAGGTTTATCATTATGAGCATCACTTTGAACAATAGGTTCAACAATATCCTCTTCATCACTATCGTCATTGGGGATTCTTTCAACACCCGAGGCTTCATTAAATTTGACATGAATAGATTCTTCAACAACCATGCTAGTCTTATTGTAAACCCGATATGCTTTGCTCTTGGTTGAATACCCCATAAATATTCCTTCATCGGCCTTAGGATCAAGTTTGTCCAATTGATCCTTAGTATTCAAAATAAAGCACTTACATCCAAATATTTTGAAATAACTAATATTTGGAGTTCTTCCTTTCCAAAGCTCATATGGAGTTTTATTCATTTTAGGACGAATATAAACTCGATTAATGACATAGCAAGCGGTACTTACGGCTTCGCCCAAAAATATTTTGGAAGTGAAAATTCATTTAGCATGGACCGACTCATTTCTTGAAGTGTCCGATTCTTCCTTTCGGCTACACCATTTTGTTGAGGTGTCCTTGGAGCCGAAAAATTGTGTGTATATCCCTTGGTTTCACAAAAGACTCTAAACTCACCGTCAAATTCTCCGCCTCGATCACTTGAATAGTTTTAATAGTATCTTCTTTTTCATTCTCAATGCGTCTACACAACTTAACAAACTCATTAACGGCATCGCTTTTATTTGCAAGAAAAAGAGCCCAAGTCTATCTAGAAAAATCATCAACAATTACAAAAGTGTAATGTTTTCCACTTAGACTAGCCGTACCAATATCCCCATACAAATCTAGGTGAAGAAGTTGTAGAGGCTTGGTTGTGGAAATTTCATTTTTGGGCTTAAAACTACTCTTAACTAATTTGTTCTTTTGACAAGTGTCACATAAGCCAAGATTTTCAAAATTCAATTTGGGTAGTCCTTTTACATGTTGGTTTTTGTAAATATTTTTCAAACTTTTATATCCAACATGTCCAAGTCGCCTATGCCATAAACTCGTTAAATCATTGTTGGCGACAAGACAAGAAACATTTTGACTAACCAAATCACTAGTAGAAATTTTGTAAAGATTGCCTTTTCTATTTTCTTCACAAATAATTTCATCATTTTTACGAATAAGGCATTTTTCTTTATTGAAAACAACATTATAATTTGAATCACAAAGTTGGCTAACACTTATCAAATTAAATTTAAGCCCTTCTACTAAAAGAACATTATTAAGAGAGAAAGAAGAGTTACCAATTTCTCCATTTCCAAGAATTCTTCCTTTGCCATTGCCGAACATGACCATACCCTCTTCTTGGAACTTGATGTTGGTAAAAGTTCTCTCTTTCCGGTCATATGGCGTGAACATCCGCTGTCCACGAGCCATTTCGAATCCTCCATGGTTGTTGTAGCGCCTATTACCTACAAACGAACCATTTTTAGGTACCCTATAGTTTTGGGGTCCATGGGGTTAGCCTTGAGACCTTTGGGTCTCCAAACAAAGCTAAAATTGTTCTTCAATTTACAATTGCTAACATAGTGACCAACTTTACCACAATAAAAGCAAATAATATTATGGGCACTTTTAGCACGTACAAAATTCGGACCTTGGTCATTTTTTCTTAAAGACTTTTTGAAATGGTTTGTAACCAAGTCCTTGTTTTGAATGCTCACCTCTTTGTGCATCTAAAATTTTAGTAACCTTATCCGTGCTTAAATTAAAACGATGCACATCCTTTTTCAAATTATCAATATCATTAGTGAGCATTTGTTTCTCGGTTTCAAGAGTTTGAATTTGAGTAAGGGTAATAGCATGAACATGATCAAGAGTCTCATAAGATGTAAATAATTTATCCTTTTCTATTTTAAGCTCTTTATGCTCCTTCTTTAAACTCTTGTATTTAACAATCAATTTTTGAAATTCATTTTGCAACTCATCAAAATCACATTGCAATTCATCAACTAAGGAGGAGGTAGAGGAGTTAGAGCGTACCTCATTATTTTCATCGCGTCTATAGCCATAAGAACATGTTCGGTTTCACCTTCCTCGTCGGATGTCTCGAGTAGCTCATCCCAAGTTTTGACATCCGCATTTGGAGCCTTCTTTTTCGGAAAAAGGCTTCTTTTTCTTTTGTTCCTCCTCATTGAGTTTTGGGCAATCGGCTATGAAGTGCCCGGTTTTCCGCACTTAAAACAAGCATTATCTCTTGGTTTTCTTGCTTTATTTTTATTCACAAATTTTGCAAATTTTCGAACAAGTGCGGCCGTCTCCTCATCATCATCATCATTATCATAGTATGCATTATTAGAAGAGGAAGCAAGACCTTTAGGAATATTTTGCATACCCGATTGATTGATGGTTGGTTTAGTATTTTTCCTCTCCTTGAGATAGACTTCATAGATGAGGAGGTTCCCGATGAGCTCGTCAAACTTGAGTGTCTCAAGATTTTGTGCTTCCGTGATTGCCGTCACCTTTTTCGGACCATGAGCCGGGAAGAGCATTCAATACCTTAGTCACTTTGTCTTCTTCGGAGATGACTTTACCGAGGGCCACAAGAGGATTGACAATGTTGTCAAGCCTTTCCACCATCTTGGAGATGCTTTCACCATCATACATGTTAAAGTTTTCAAAGTCTTTAACAAGCATGGTCTTTCTAGCTTGCTTGACCTTCTTTGTCCCTTCATATATAGTCTCCAATTTTTCCCAAACCTCATGTGCCAACCTTATGCCTCGTATGCGATTGTACTCGGTGGCGGTAAGTGAGCAATGCAAAATATTTAAGGCCTTACCGTTTAGAGAGAAAGCCTTCTTATCATTTTCATCGAACTCCTTGAAAGGTTTAGGAGCCGAGGTGCCATCCTCCATTTTTTTCGTTGGTTTATCAACTCCTTCAATAACCACATTCCATATGTCAAACCCGCACCCTTGTAGAAAGCACTCCATACGGTCTTTCCAAAATGCGTAGTTGTTGGCGTCGAACAATGGTGGCTTGTTGGTGGGCGCCGTGGTGAGATAAGTGTCATTCGTAGCCATGGATCTTTCCTCTTTACTTCCTCGGACGAGCTAGCCAAAGAGTTTGGCTCGATACCACTTGTTAGTCCAAGTGGCTACGATAATCTGAGGGGGTGAATAGATTATCTCGGTTTTTCATTTTGCCCTCTTTTTTCGAATAATCAAACAAAGACGAGAATGTAAATGCGGAAATTAAACAACACTCGTCGATTTAAAGAGGTTTAACCCACCTAGGGCCTAATCCTCTACCACCCCAAAGATATCCTGGGATGGATTTCAAAAGAAAAAAGATATTATTAATTTACCAAAAATTAATACAACACCTTGAGGATTACCACAACCCTCTTACACCACCTTGAGGATTACCACAATCCTCTTACAACACATTTGAAGATTACCACAACCTTCAAACACCTATCACCTAGATCACCCAAGTGTATTCTTACCACAAGAATACTCACAAGGATGTCTTGTGTTGAATGATGACCAAAATCAAGATTACAACTCAATAATGATTGATACAATATAAGTACAAGTGTAATCAAGAATTGAAAGCCTAGACCTCAAATTTGTGCAAGTGAAAGTGCTAAGGCTAATACAACAAGATATATGAAAGTGTTTGCTTTGTTTGCTCTTTGCTTGTATGGAGTGTTGTGTCTTGTTGCTTGAATGAAGCCTCTATTTATAGGAGAGGTCTTGGCTTTGATTTCCAGGACATTGGCTCCTTCTTGGGGAGTGATTTGCTGCAAAAGAAACCAATTAAAATCATCAATATAGCTGTTAGAAATCAATCCCACAAAATAGGGAAAAGTCATCAAAAATGCAAATCGGATTTTCTTTGATAAATTTATTGAAATTGGGTTCGACCGGTCGCACAGAGATAAGATTGAAATTGAATTCTCGCGAATTTTTACACAGGGGGACCGGTCAAAGGGGTTCGGCCGTCGCCCTTGGTCTTGACCGGTTGGGGTTGATAGAAAATCAAAAAAAGGTAAAAACATTTTAGAGAAAGTCCGCATTTGAGAGGGCACTCCCATGATAAAAACATTTATCTAACATATCTTGTCGCTTCTTCTGGTGGTCGACCGGTCCTCACTCACCCTTTTCATCATACAAGGTCGCCCATTTTGCCGCACCTCGGTCGCCCACCTGGACCTCGGCCGTCCGTTTTTCTCCACCGAATCGAGTCCATTCGGCCCTTTCATCATTGTGACGGGGAAAGTTTTTCAATTTCAATGGAATGCAGTCAAGATGTTGGGACATAACGTTGTTTGCATAAAAACCATTCCTTTCTTCTCCTCCCTTTTTCACAGTTTTCTCTTACGCCCCATTTTCTGTTTCAAAACTCAACTCAGTGATTTTCGGGTTGCCTTTATAGGGCGGACCTGTCGAGCTCTGAAACAAAAGTGTTGTCCAATTTTAAATCGAATATAAACTTCAAGAAATACTCCGAAAAAAAGGTAAAAACATTTTAGATCGATTGGAAGTGTTGGGACAACATTTAGGGACATTGTTTTGGTATAAAACTCATTTGAACAAAATCATCAAAATCATGATAAAAACATTTATCTAACATATATCGACTTTCCATCTTTGTCTTCTTCTTTCGAGTGACCAAATCGGTGAGTGGAGTGATCCCATGAGTCCGTCAGCCTCTCCTGTCGTCCTTCTTCACATAACGTGAGACCCTTTTCCAAGATAAGTCCCAAGCTTGAGCCATAGACATATTTGCAAAAAGTATCCTCATATTCGAGCGTTTTAAATTCATCAATCGATCGTGGCTCCGTCCCGACATCCGAGATGGCATAAGTGTCTTACTCGGGCGCGTTTATTTCCTTCGATTTTTCGTCGGGGTGGAAAAGATCGAAAAGATGCCCGCTTCACCGGAATGCCTTCGTGTTCTTTCAAGATGTTCATAACCCGGGCATCCATTCTTCCTTCCACTTCCTTCATCCCCGCTTCAATTGTTTTTCTTTTTCCCATAGATACAAAGCAGTGTTGGAGTCCCCAAGGGCAGAGTCACGGGAGTTTGGTTTGCTTATAATGTCACCGTGGACGGGACCTTGTTGGGGGTTTGTGCAATCATCAATGTCACATCCGGCGATCCTTCCCCCTCAGATTTTCCTTTCTTTTGTTTAGGTGCTTCCTCACCGCTTTTGCCTTCACAAATCTTTCTCCAAGCTCCTTTTTTTTCAAATTCGGTGGATGCTTCAATAGGGGTTTCTTTAGCGCCTTAGTCCAAGGTATTCCTCTTCCCCCTTTTTGGCATCATCAAAGGATAGAGGAACCCCGGGAACATCTTTGGCAAGCGGAAGTCGAGCCACGATAGTCGAGTTCTATTTTCAAGTCTTCTCGCATTGTAAGCAAGACATGGAATTCGGATCGAGTAGCGTTGGACTCTCTCTCCTTTTGAACCTTTGAAATCACTTCATCTCGGCCATTAGAAGGCTGAATTTTCTAGTCATGTGTTCTTCCAAACGCCGATTTTAGATCATTCGTATTTTGCTCACGCAGCTAGCTTTATCTCGGCAAAGATGAGCTTCATGCATGTGCTCAATATGTTCTCTCGTTTTTTTGCATCGGCATTTTCAGCTCTCCATACCAACAGCTTGTTAAACAATGTCCTGTCTTAGTCCAATTTCGACTTGTTCCACACGCATTGTTTGCTCTTTGAAGGATTTGCCACCATTCCCCTGATCCGGATCGGGAGTTATGCCTCTTAAATCAGCGAGAGTGGCATCTCTGTTGTCGATCGCATGTCCAGAGAGGCTGATGCCTCTCCATCCGTTCAATCTCAAAATAGTGCCTTGAACACCTTCTCGAACTTGATTGATTCTTCCGATTGCGGTGATGGCCATACAAAGTCCTCAAAGTCATAAGCAAATGGAACAATGGTGCTCGATGAAAAGACGGGAGCTGGTCTATGATACCGTGCGCGTGTCCCATGTCCTCTTGTTAACCGGTAATGCTTTAAGAGTTTCACCGAGTGAACAGATCATTCTCCCACTCGACTCTTCATGGAGGTCGGGTACCTCCATTTTTCAGGAGGGAAAAAGGAAAAGATTCTATAAAAGATTCATCACCGCCACTGCGGGATTTGTTCGATGATGAGCGGTGCGCGTGAAGTTCTTTTTTTAGGAATCGACCTGCTTAGTCAAAAACATCCACGTTTTGTCTTGAGGAGCCTGCGCAATGGTCTCTTGTTCACCGGGTCTTGTTGTGAAGTGGACCCGGCTTGGCTGATTTGTGTGTTCGAGCCATTTCTTTTCTTTGAGTCTTCTCAAAGTTAACTCACTCAATTAACCCTGAACGTTGGTCTCAAATCTTGACTCACATGATTTTTCCATTTGAGTAGATTCCAGGATGATGTCCTCGGCGTGATCTCTTATCAAAATATGCGTCATTGAGTGCGGACGATGATGAGATTTCCATTGGTGGCTCATCATCAAAGTTAAAGGTTTGACGAGTAGTCTTGGGATCGAGTTTTGCTCGTGCTTGGAACATCCGCAGCATTTGAGTCTTTTGGATTTGGCACGGGGATGACTCGGCTTCTTCATCGCCTTCCTCGATCCCGAAATGTTACATCGGATTATCCTGGGAATCATGAAGTGCGCTTATCTCCTTCTTAGATGGGTCGATGATAGGATGAGGGATGTTCTCTTACTTCATATGGCCTCTTTGCCCACCTAAACAAAGGAAGTCTCAACCTCC
This sequence comes from Rehmannia glutinosa, assembly GCA_016081115.2. Taxonomy (NCBI): domain Eukaryota; kingdom Viridiplantae; phylum Streptophyta; class Magnoliopsida; order Lamiales; family Orobanchaceae; genus Rehmannia; species Rehmannia glutinosa. The sequence goes on from CM071927.1 coordinate 34,098,090, forward strand.
CGTGGGCCTTCATTGGTATTTTTCACTCCTCCATACCAAACTTCTTCTCTTCTTATGAATGTTCCATCCTTCGGCACTTGGAGTCCAAGAGGCCTTGGTCCTCCAAATTTACTTTCGACTTTTCACCACGATGTTTGTGGATCGATGTCATCCACACATATATTTGAACAAGCTTAGGGTCTGTTCTATCTACTTTTCCTTTTGTGAATCCATTTTCAAGTTAGGTGGCATCCATTGGAGTCTCAACCCCATGGATTGCACTTTCATCGCCAAATCTGGAGTGTTAACTCCCTTCTTCTTTAAACCATTTAGGAATGCGTGCCATCGATCGCAAATCTTTGAGCAGCCAAAAACATCATTATAGCTTCCAATTTCAGAGGGCATATGTTTCATTGGCACTAACCTCACCGAGAGACATCTCTCAATTTCACAACACCCGAGCTTTTTGATGTTGATGGCAACTTTATTTCTCAAACTTGATTCTTCTTGTGTTTGTATTTTCTCTACTTCGCCTCCTTGATTCGGTGTGGAGTCATTGTTTTGACTCTTCAACATTCTCCGACCTTGCTCGATGGAGGAGTTTCCCCAATCACAACGCGCACCAAATTGTGACTTGGAATGGGGTCACTCGTCTCTCCAAGCTCCCCATTTACATTTGGCTTTCGATTGATTGTTCGGCCCTTTTGTTGGGGCGGTGGTAACACACCTTCAATAGGGGTTATTGTGGATGCTCGAAATATTACTTTGGGTCCCCACTATCCCGGTTTTCATCGCCATCTCCCTTATCGCTTTTTTGGGTTCCCAATGAGTGAGTCAGGGAAGTGGTGGCAGGTTAACAACCTAAGAAGATGGCGATTTTTTTAGCGATAGTTCAACCACTCCATTGGATCGATTTCCATTGACAAATCCGTTCCCTGTGTTATTTTGATAATGGAGGACTCTCATACTACCTGAATGTCCCTCCATCAATCTTTGCTCGTGAAGGATTTCGGATTCATGCAATGCTTGCTGCATTTGCAACTCTTTTCTTTGAATGGCGGCAGACAACATTCTCCTCCTTTTTGGATCCTCATCATTGTCGCAAGAGAAGACATCGAGGAGAGGATGTGTGTGTTAGGCGTGGTGCCGAGATAGGACAGATCCTTTTTCCAAAATTACTTTTGAGGTTTGACATAGCACATTGAGGAATTAAATCCTAAGCTTTGTCTTGTCTCCACATTCTCTTTGACTCATAATAAGATCATCCAATGATTTAGATGCCTTAGTGAATGAGGCAATAACATTCTTGAGGTCATTCTCCTCTTTTCTATAGCAAATTGAGCAATTTCATTGTAATCCTTTTAATTTAGCATTTTCAACATATGCCTTTAAACTTTCATTCTCATCATGACTTTTGACTTAATTTTGACAGTACTTTTCTTATTTCCTTAGTCACTTTGAGTTTGACTTTTGAGTTAAGTTTTGGGTACCCATTTTTCCTCATTCAATAGTGTTTGTGAGGATTTAATATGTTCAAAATCTTTCATCATTTTGCCTAATGAATCATAAAGATCAGTGTGGTGATGAAGTGTGTGTGTCAATGTCACTATCACTTGTGTCTCTTTGAGTTTGTTGAGTTAGATTGTACCTCATCTTCTTGGTCAGGTTGATCTTGTTCTTTGGCCATCAAGCGACTGATCGGGCTTCTTCTTCGTAGTCACTTGAGTAGTCCAATTTTCACTGCTCTCTAAATCACTGTCTCTCTTGACTTGGAAGATCCTTTTCCAAAATTTTTTGAGGTTTGACATTGAGTCTCTGCTTGCCATCATTGCCTTTTTTCCTTTCTTGTCTTCTTCTTTCTCACGAAGACCTTCCTTTCTTCTTCATCCCTCGTATTTGTTGACTACAGGATATGGACAATCAATGGCATAGTGACCTGGTTGTCTACATTCCAAGATAGATATTCAACCTTTTGATCGACCTTCCTTTCTCTTTCTATTCTTGGATTGGTTTCCTTTTCGATACTCAACTTTTTGATGATCTGTTTTCTTGGTTGGCCTATCTTCCCTTGATTTGGAGGGAGCCGAGTGTCTTCCGGAAGATTCACCCTTTCCTCTTTTGTAGTTCTTATTAAAGAATTTGTTGAATCTTTTAACCATCGTTATTTCTTCCTCGGGTCAATGACTTTTTGACCTCGGCTCTCTTCACATCTTTAACAATTAGAGCAAATGTTTTGGGTACACAAAATTGTCTCTTCCTCGGTCTTTTCTTCTCACTCGGCTCAAACTCGTAGGCTTTGAGGTCCGAGAATAACTCATGGTTGGATGTCTTTGATAGGTCCATGGAATGTCTCGGTGCCATGACCTTCATTTCCCATTCACCGAAGACTTTTAGGATCTTCATACACATTTCATCGCGTGTATATTCCTTTCCAAGTGCGGATAACTCATTTGTGATTTCGTGAACCGAGCATCTAGTTGATCCAGGTTTTCTCCCGAGATCATTTTGAAGTTCTCAAATTTACCTGACCCACGATAATTTGTTTTCTTTGATTTGCTCGAGCCTTCACAAATCAATGTCACTTTGTCCCATTTCTTTAGCCGTTTTGCATGATTTGACTTTATTGAACATGGCTTTGTCCAAGGTTTTGTAGAGGATGTCCTTGGCTACATTGTCCAGGTTGTATCTTTTTCTCATCATCATTTGTCCACTCGTTCTTGGTTTTTCAACCATGACCGCCGGGAGCAACATCTTCTTTTCCTTCAATTTGCAACTCTTCGTCTGCCGTGTTTCACCTTTAAGATTTGCAGAGGCCCATCTTCTATCACTATCCACATCTCATCATGTAATCTGCCGATAGATGAGCCTCGCATACGAATTTTCCAATCATCAAATTCTTTAATAGTGAACATAGGGATGCGTGTCAAATTTGCTTCCATGATAATAACTTTTAATGATAAAAAGAGTTTCGAGAGTTTAAGTACTAAAGCGGACTTTGAAAAGTTTGGAGATCTAGTTCAAGAACTAAAGTGCGGAGGGTTCAATGAACCAACCGCTCCGATACCACTTGTAGGTCCCAAGGGGTGTAAGTGTAAGGTTTAGAAGGGGGTTGAATAAACCTTACCAAATTTTCGATTTAGTCCTTTTAAAATATACGAGTTGATTCTACACAAACAGATATCCTTGATGGATATCGATTTAGTCAATCAATGAGAGTTAGTCTTTCAACGACTCAAATGAGCCATTGATGGAATAACTCACCGTTGACTCTTAATTAACTCAATTGTGGTTTTGTTTTCAGCGGAAGACTTAACACCCTTAAGTTTGATTAAGCAATAATTTAGTGCTTGGTTTAATACTTATAAGTTATCAAGTGGATAGCAAATTTATCGTGAGATATAAGCGATTAAAAATGCAGGAATTAAAATGCTTTGAAATGTAAATGACACAATGAAATTTTTATAGAGGTTCAAGATGGGGTAATTCTTCTACTCCTCTCTTCTCCAACTCCTGGAGGAATCCACTAGGTAATGATCGGTTTACAAAGTGGTAACAGTCCGGATACAAGTCTTGATCACACAAACCTAACTTGATCCTTTGGGACTCGATCCGAGACGCCTTGATCACTCGGTGGCTTCTCGTGACGACTCGGCTTTTCTTCACAGGCAAATTGCCTTTGCTACTACAACTCACTTGCTCAAGCTCTTTGGATTTGATCACGAAGCCCTCCAAAAGCTTAAGACTTGGTTCGACCTTGAACCTTCCTACAATCCTTCGTGGAATGTAGAGCCCTTTTCTTCAAAAGTTTCCTCTTCAACTGATTGAAGTTATCTTTCCTTCACAGTGAGTGTTGGATTGATGTGCTTCGTAATGTAGGCTTGAGGATTAATCTTGAATGATTTGAGAGTATTTCTCGGTTACAATCTGATTGATTTCTTGAATGTTCGTAGTTCAGGGTCTGCTTCTCTCGTGAGTCATTCCTCGCCTTTTATAGTGATCTTTCAAAAATTTGCCCGTTGAAGAGATAGGCTTATTTTTGAAAGTCACTTGCGATCGTTGGCTTTGTCTTGTTGCTTTGTCCTTGGAATTGCCATTTCCTCGTATGAATTGTTCTTTCACCTTTTGAGTTCGACACGGTGTAGTGCTTCCCATTGGTTCATTCCTTTTGCACGCTTCCTGGGATCGAGCACTCCGAGAAAGGTGGTATGGAGATATTACTTGTTTAAGTAATTCTCTTGATTTACTCGTGCAACGGATCTTTTACGATTATCTCGACTTGACCGCATTTCCTTGCTTTCCCCCTGGTGACTTAGAGTCGACTTCCAATCATTGGATGACTCTTTTCACTTCAACTTGAGACTTAGCTTTTCTTGAGTTGACATGATCGATACTCCACTCACCGCATCTCACCGCTTCTTCATAGAGTTCCCATCTACTCTTCTTTGCCATGCTCACTGTCTCACAAAGATCTTCCTTCCAGATCTTGATTGTCTTCTTGCATGTTAGGGCGTAGGGGCCGACTTAACTCAAACAGCGGCTCTCTAATTGTTACAATGCATTTTACAACAAGAATTGGGGTGCCAACTTTCTATTCTAAGTTTTACATGGCATTCATCAAAATCTAAACAATAAAATTCCTAACATCTGTTGTTGAGTCCATTCCCTAATACATACCACGATCCCTCTCAAATCAGCTGTGAGAGTGGAATCACGATTTTCCAGACGTAAATCCAATGAGGCCTGATGTCGTTAATTCTTCTCAATCTCCTCATAGATCTTCTTGAAGACTTCACGAATCTCAGTTGTCTCGCCCGATTCAGCTGCCGGCCATTCTGCGTTGAAATTAAAGTTTGCTTGAGCAATTGTGTCTGTGGGAATGATGGGAGTTTCTCGAACAATGTATCTCCGTTGTTCAGCAGCTGTCTCTTCTTCTAATTCGGGCAGTTTCTGGGAGAAGGGAAATATGTCTTGAAAGACATCATCGTGCATACACGGAATATCTTGTTGATTTTGTGCCTGTGATGACTCAGCTCAGTGTGCCTCAGCTGCAACAGCTTCATTGGCAGATGTCATAGCTGTGGGAGCCGTGTCTGAGTTGGTGGAGTCGTTACTGCTGTAGCTGTGGGAGCCTGCGTAGATAACTCGATTCCAGCTGAGGCATTTGAGATGGTTTGCCCAGCTAACTGAGCCTCCGCTATCTGAATAACTTCCTCGGTCTCAGTAGATTTTTCTAAATGAATTACCTGGTCCTCTGCTATATCATCAGCGTCATCGGATGATTATGAGACTTGTGGAGTTGGCTCATCATCGAAGTTAAACCTCATAGGAGCCATCTTTTCACTGACTTGGCTCTAGGATTTCTGAACATCCTCTGTAATTGGTGTGGACTCTGCTTCATCTTCGGATCCCAGAAAGGATGTATCAATATTTTCATGGGAGTCCTGAAGGGCACCAATGACTTCATCTGTGGCAACACCTTCGACCAGAGGCATGTTCTCAATAACTGCTTCATTTTCTTTACCTAGGGAAGTCTCAACCTCCCAATGCCTTCAATACCCTTAGCAGTCTCAACTGCAGCAGGGCCTTCTACATTTCCTTCGACAGACTCAGCTGTCTTAGGGTCTTGGACGATGGTATCCAGAGGAGTCTCAACCCCTTGGATTGCACATTTTGTGCCCAGAGTGTTAACTCCCGGGGCATCTCCATCCTGTGACTCAATTGTGATAACAGCGTCATTGGCCTTCAAAGCAGCTGACACTTCAGATGGGACAGACTAAACTGTCTGAGCTTCGTCAATGTCACTCTGCTGATGTTCACTTTCTTTCTTAACTTCGCCTCCTTGCTTCATAGATGAGTCTCCCACAACAACCTCCAACCCTATTGTGGTGGAGAGAGTTTCCCCCTCAGCTGGCGCACTAGCTGAGTGACTGATAGTGGGGTCACTCTGCTCCCGAGATGCGGCTTTTTTCGTTGAGTGCTTAGCCGCTGGGGCAGGTGTGAGAACACCTTCTTCATAGGTTGGCTTAGCTTGGGTCCCCAACATCCCAACTTCATCGCCAATTCCATTGGATCCATCCTCTGATTGCACAGGGGACGTGGTGCAGCAATAACAGATGCAATGTGTTGTGCCACTCCCAGAGGATCAGTTTGCAGAAGAGTGTGAGATGACTCTCCTGGACCTTCTAACAACTATTGCTCGTGCATGGCTTTTGATTCCTGCAAGGCTTGCTGCATCTCCAACTTCTCAGCTACAGCAGCAGGATCCATATCCTCATCACTTTCTAAGAGCAAATTAAGATGTGAGTGAGTATGCTCGTGAGAGCCTGTAAATTGACACATCTTGGATTTTTCCATGGCTCGGGCTTGCTCGCCAGCTCTCTCCTTTTCTTTCTCTTTCAATATGCGGAGGATATATATGCAGTTTTCTTCATCTAGGGCAGATCGAATGTCATTTACATAGAGGAATCGGAGAAGCTCTTCTTATTCTTCAACAAACTCAGGGCGAGTGAACTGTACCCTTGAGTGATCCAGCTTCCATACTCTCCATTCCCTCAAGCGACGTTGAATATCTGGATAGACTGGGGAATACATGATTACATCATCATCATCATTTTCACCTTCTCCTCCAGTTTCCAGAATGGGAGGTAGGAGTCCTTGCTCTTCCTCAGAAGCAGCAACATCAGTTATAGGCGGGGAGACAACTTTTTCAACATCAGGTTCAGTTGTCTCAGCTGCTTATTTCTCCTAAGTTTTCTTCCTCACAGCTGGGTCTTTGACTGATATTTGTTGATCACCATCAGCAGACTTTGCAGATGCATCAATAACTTCAGGAGGCTGCGTTTCATGATTACCTGTAGTCTCGGCCTCTTTCTCCAGGTGAGTAGCAGACTCAGCCATCTTCTCAAGGTCAGAATGCCTGACCAGTCTTCTTGGGACGAACAGAGGGACTTCGGGTTCAGATTCAGTAGATTCATCAGTGGTGGGGACTTGGGTACTCTTCTTAGAGGGAGCTGCCTTCCTCGACTTGGTAGTCCTCTTCCTTTTTGCGACTGTAGAAGGGAGTGAGGGTTTCTTCTCAGTCTCTACTGTAGGGTAGGAGTCTCGGCTGCTCGGGCAGGTGACTCGGTTGCAGGGGTAGGAGCTTTCTTGGGCTTGGCTGCAGGGGCAGCTTTCTTCTTTGGGGAAGGGGTCTCAGCAGATTCTTTAGGGTGAGCTGATTCCCCCTCACTTGTATCACCTTTCCTTGCATGATCTCTCTTTTGGGCACCAGAAAGGTTTGCCCTGAGCATCTTCTTGTTCACGTGAAAGGGCTTGCCATGACAAAGAGCAATGTCATTCACCTCCATGAGATGGCCAATCACAAGACCATAGCCCAAGGAACAGTAAGTCCAAGCGGCTACGATAATCTATAGGGGGTTGAATAGATTATCTCCATCTTTTAAATTTTGCCCTCTTTTTCGAACCGAATGCTCAAAGACAATAATAAAGGTGTGGAATGTAAACAACACACGTCGATTTATAGAGGTTCAACCCACCTAGGGCCTAATCCTCTACCACCCCAGTATATCCGGGATGGATTTTAAAAAGAAAAAAAGATTTTATTAATTTACCAAAAATTAATACAACACCAACTTACAACAACACCTTGAAGAGCACCACACTCTTCTTCAACACCACCTTTGAGATTACCACAATCTCACTTGAAGATTACCACAATCTCCAACGACACCTTGTGAAGATTACCACAATCTTCAACCTTGAAGAATACCAAATTCTTCAACACCTCAACAAGAAGATTACCACAATCTTCTTACACCTAACACCTAGATCACCCAAGTATGTTCTTACCACAAGAACACTCACAAGGATATCTTGTGTTGAATGATTACCCAAATTCAAGATTACAACTCGATAATTGATAATACAATAGAGTGCAAGTGTAATCAAGAAAAGCCTAGACCTTAAGAATGTGAAAGTGAATAGCTAGGCAAATTACAACAAGAAATAAGACAATGTAAGAACAAGTGTATTCTTGAGTGTATCTTGTTGTGTTGTAGTTTTCTCTCTTATAGGTTATGCTTCAATTCTTCCTCTATTTATAGAAAATGTCTTGTACATGATAGGCTCCTCTTGGGGACATGAATTCTGTAAAAAATTGCAAGATAATTGAACAAAAGAGTTGTTAGAAATCCATCCCACAAATTAAGGGAAAGTTGTCTGCTGTCAAACGGTCAGATTTTTGCTGTCAAACCATAGGGCGACCGGTCGCACAGAAATAGAAGTTCAAAAAATGACACAGCATTTTTACGTAGGGCGACCGGTCGACGTAGGGTTCGACCGATCACCCCTATGTTCAACCGGTCCATGCCTTAAAGGAGTGAAGAGAATAAGTTTTTGTTTCGACAAACACTTGCAGGTACCGGACGCACCTAGGGCGACCGGTTGACCTGACCGGTCGACGCCCAGGGCAACCGTTCGACCTGCTGTTTTTCACTCAGGGCTCAATTTCTGTTTCAACGTACTCTTCAGGTACGGGTTGCCCTATAGGGCGACCGGTTGGCCTCAAAATAAAAGTGTTTTCCAATATATTATCGAAAATAAACTCCAAGAAATACTCCAAAAAATAGTAAAAGCATTTTAGACCGATCGGGAGTATTAGGACAACATTCAGGGACATTGTTTTGATGTAAAAACACTTTGACATAAAATCATTAAAAGCGTTGTCCAATTTTTGTCGAAAATAAACTTGAAGAAATACTCCGGGAAATATTAAAAACCATTTTAAATCATTTAGGAGTATTTGGACAACCTTTAAAACATTGTTTTGGTGTAAAAACAAAATCATCAAAATCATGATAAAACCATTTATCAAACAATCTCCCCCTTTTTGATGATTACAAACCAAAACAATTTAACAAGGCCGATTTTGAAAACAAAACAATATTTAGAGACGATTTTGAAAACAAAACAAGTTTTCCGGTCAAAACTAAATATCCGTTGAGTGCGACCACGTTCCGCGCAATATAAACACAAGAATGGGAGTAGAGATATTCAAACACATATAGCAAATGCTCCCCCTATCAATATGCACAACAAAAGTAATATAGAAGCAACTTTAAACAAAAGCTAAAAGCTTAGCTTTTCAATATTGAGCTTAACTATCAATAACTTAAAAGCTCCCCATGTCAAAGAGACATCATTAGAAACATAAATACGTCCATACTACAACCAATGGACCAAAAATCATACATAACCATAATACATCAAGTGGACATAATATGATCCACAACTTATGGCTTTACATAGCCACAACTTATAACTTATTTTCGTTAAGATTATCTTAGCTCCTTTGAGCTAAAGAGTTTATAACCTGTTTCTCCCCCTTTGGAATCATCAAAAAGAATGTTAGCACGATAAATACATCATATATTCATATCAAAGTGCGCAACAAAACCGATGTATCGAGCTATTTGAACATTGAAGCTAATAAACCAAATAAGGAGGTAAAAGTCGAATCATACGACTTGAAGAAGCTTATGAAAACTCATTTGATAAACGAAGCATGATCTCTATAAATATATAAGACTTTTGAAAACAAGAGAATCGTGTAAGTGATGAATTTTTCATCGAAACATTTTATCGAACACTTGGCGGACGTCAAGATTAGAAAATGATATATATAGCCCTTGTAAATGTAATCAAGCCAAGTTTTTTCATCACCAAATGCAATTTAACAAATATCATTCATCAACAATCAATAAGCTCATCACAAAAATATATGAATTGCATCAAGAAAAATACATATAAGCCACAAACTCAAGGGTTCAACCCAATTGAGCTAAAGAGAGTGAAATTCTTACCATTCGATCGGTAAAGATGATCAATGATGATGATAACCGAGCTAGATAATCCCCAAAGTATAAAATGCATGCAATAAAACAAATTTGGAGTGAAATTTGTGTGCAATTTGCGAAGGGGACGAAAAATGGACAAAATAAGCCATAATGGCTAAGTCTGGACACATAACCATTTTAAGCCAAACAATAGCCAAGGGCGACCGGTCCGAGGGGGGCGGCCGGTCGAGCCGTGGGCGACGGCTGGCCGCCCGGCAAATTTCACTCTTTTTTTTTGATTCTTTTTGAAATCCGAAATTTGATCCAAAAATCCGATTTTTCGCCCCTAAGTTTTAAAAATGTGCAAAATGCAAACGTAGACCTCATTCAATATACATTATGTCATAATCAAGCTCGAAATGAGGTAAAATACTCAGCGGTTAACGATTAAAATGTCCGCGAGTTATCCTTGAGACGGAATTAAACACATCTCAAGTTTTTGTTAAAAACTCAATCCCTTTTTTTAAAAAAATATCCGATCTCAATATGTTTAGTTCGATTACGATGAACTATATTTTGAATACAGAAAACCGTATAATAAATACCGGACTTGTTATCCCGAAAACTAAGAACGTTTTAAAACTATGGATATACAAGTCATAAGAAGAAGTGCCTTTCAAATATTTGAAAATTTCTTTTAACGGCACTTTAATGAGATTCGTTGGGATAGTTTTTGAAGTCGAGCATATAGACATAAGGCATATGGAATGTCGAGTCTATAGGAATAATACAAGAAAACATACCTCGAATTTATTTGTCGGCCGATATGCCTTTCTCAACCTTTGTCAATCTTTAGCCATAAAGGTTGAGATGGTTCTTCTTTCTTCAATGCTCAACTCCTTCAAGAGTTCTTTTGAAATATAGCCATCTTCTTGGTCTAAGCAAGAAATTGAGCTCCGCCATCATACTCATCTCAAGCTCACCTAGTATCAACTTAGAAGAATATATCTTGCACAAATATTCATTAGTAGCACCAAAAATATTCTCATAAATATGCACAAGTAAACAATCTTGCCCTTTTTCAAAAACAAAGAGAGTAGTATCAACTTTACCTCCTGTAAAATCATTTAGCAAAAATAGTTAAGTCTATCATACCATACATGGGGTAATTGTTTTAAACCATACAAGGCCTTTTATAAAAATCATTTGGCCTAGAAAAATTTTAAAAAACCCCGGAGGTTGGTTTTACATAGAATTCTTCTCGAATAAAACCATTGAGAAAATTGGATTTAACATCCATTTGGTAAAACTTGAAATTTTCTTAAAACAAGAATGGGCAAGTAAAATGCAAATAGCTACTAAATGTGCTATGAGTGCAAAAGTTACATCAAAATTAATTACCTTCTTCTTGAAAATACCTTCGAGCTACTAACCTTGCCTTAGTTCGACCAATATTGCTTTGGTCATCGAGTTTATTCCGGAATACCCCTTTTTTTTGTCTTCTTTATCATTATCATCATAGGGCATCCAATTGATCTAAGGTGTTCATAATAGAACATTTACATCCAAATATTTTGAGGTAACTAATATTTGGAGTACTTCATTTCGCATCTACACAACTTTAACAAACTCATTACCGGCATCGCGTATATAAGCAAGAAAAAATAGCCCAAGTGTAATAACATGCCTCAATCATTAATCACAAAAATATCTTGCATAAGAGCATAGTAGAAATAGACACTATATATATATATATATATATATATATATATATATATATATATATAGACCATGAAGCAAGAAACCCATACTATGCATTTAGAAGATCATCAAGAGTCTAATAAATCATGCTAGTTCAAATAAGCTTAAGAAAGCTACAAAGGTCTCTTTTGAAGTTTGAAAATCCGATAGCATATAATAGAGACCTCATTTAAAAGAAGTATTTGAACAAGAGTTGACAAAGCAAATATGTGCAATCAAATATTGAATAGTGCCTTTCAAAAAATCTAAAAATCCTCTTAATGGCACTTGTATGAAATACTATGAAAAACAAGCACATAGGCATATGGCAATACATATATCGAGTCTATAGGAGTAAGAGTAACACAAGTAAACGTACCTCGATAATTTATGCCTTTCTTGACAAGTAATGACGTAAATGGCCATTTGTGAAAATATGTAAATCCTACACAATTCTTAAATCTAGCACAAACCATAATGATAAAAGTGTAGGCTAAGAGATATCACAAGTAAGCTCATGCCATAAAAATCCATAAGAGATGATAACACACTTTAGTCTTCAAAAATGCACAAGAGTTTTAAAAACATCATATAAGGTCTTCTTTTTCAAAAATATTTTAAAAGCACAAATATATATTGAAGACCTTAATTAAAAAATAAATACTTGAAAACTTATTTTGCAATTAAGACACAAATAAAAGCATGCATAATAACAAAATAAAATGCATATTTAAATAGGGAGATACGGGTTACCAATTACGCCATTTCCATGGGTTGTGTCTTTCCCATTGTTGATGATATCTTCTTGTTTGAAAATCATCTTGTTGATGATGTCTTTGCCATTTCCAAGGATTTTGTTCTTCCCATTTTTGATTATATCCTCTTCTTGGAAATTGGCTTTGTTGAAAATAGTTTCTCCTTCTTTGATCAAATGAATCGGTCACTTGATGTCTTCTTGGCGGTATGAATTTTCTCCGATTATTATTTCGCCGGGTACCTAATACAACATTATTTTGTGGTACCCTCAAGTGCTTGGGTCCTTTAGAATTAGATTTGAGACTTTTAGGTCTCCAACAATAATTAGAGCTATTTCTAGCCCGACAAGTATTTACCGTATGACCCTTTTTACCGCAATAAAAGCAAGTAATAATTTTTGGAGCATAATGACCAACATGCATAGGGATTTGATTTCTTTTCACATAATTTACAATACTAGGCTTATGATCAAGTCCTTTATCACAATCATGAATATCAATAATCTTGGTCATTTTAACGGTACTCGAGTTGGATTTTGATAAATCCTTTTTCATACAATTAATCTCCTCAACAAGACTACTATTTTCTTTTTCAAGGTTTCTAACCTTGTCAATTGTGGTGGAGTGAGCACATGATAGTGATTCATAGGAGGTAAATAAACTATCCTTATCATTTTTCAAAACATTGAATTCCTTTTTCAAATTTTTGTATTTAACAAGCAAGCTTTGGAATTCATTTTGAAGATCATCAAAATCATTTTGCAAATCACTATAATTATTTTGAGTAACAATATCATAGGAAGTAGAGGGTTTAAGACATACCTCGTTTTCTTCTTCGATGCCCGTAAGACAATATTCAACTTCCTCATAGATGGAAGTTGTAAGAGGCTTGTTCCTTATATTTGACATTGTATCCCTTTGAGAAGTAGATGCTTTTGTTTGACTCCTTTCATTTGCAAATACTCCATAGATGGCTTCTAATTTTTGCCATACTTCATGTGCCGATCGAATTCCTACAATATGTTCATATTCCAAATTAGTAAATGAATAATACAAAATATTGAGAGCTTTACCGTTTAAGGAGATGATTTTCTTCTCTTCATCATTGAGCTCTTTGAAGCCTTTGGAGGTGTGTGGTGTATCTTTCATTGGAATGGATTCTCCATTGATGACGACGTTCCAAATATCGAACCCGCAACCTTGTAAATAACATTCCATTCTTTCTTTCCAAAATATATAATTTTTGGAATCAAACAGAGGTGGCTTGGTGGTGGAGGTGCCGGATAGATGAGCTTGGTTCATAGCCGACGATCGTTTCTCTTCACTCATGATGTGAAACGAGCTTGCCAAAGAGTTTGGTTTTGATACCACTTGTAAGTCCAAGCGGCTACGATAATCTAGAGGGGGGTGAATACATTATCTCCATCTTTTCGATTTTGCCCTCTTTTTCGAACCAAATGCTCAAAGACAATAATAAAGGTGCGGAATGTAAACAACACACGTCGATTTATAGAGGTTCAACCCACCTAGGGCCTAATCCTCTACCACCCCAGTATATCCGGGATGGATTTCAAAAAGAAAAAATGATTTTATTAATTTACCAAAAATTAATACAACACCAACTTACAACAACACCTTGAAGAGCACCACACTCTTCTTCAACACCACCTTTGAGATTACCACAATCTCACTTGATGATTACCACAATCTCCAACGGCACCTTGTGAAGATTACCACAATCTTCAACCTTGAAGAATACCAAATTCTTCAACACCTGAACAAGAACATTACCACAATCTTCTTACACCTAACACCTAGATCACCCAAGTATGTTCTTACCACAAGAACACTCACAAGGATATCTTGTGTTGAATGAATACCCAAATTCAAGATTACAACTCGATAATTGATAATACAATAGAGTGCAAGTGTAATCAAGAAAAGCCTAGACCTTAAGAATGTGAAAGTGAATAGCAAGGCAAATTACAACAAGAAATAAGACAATGTAAGAACAAGTGTATCTTGTTGTGTTGTAGTTTTCTCTCTTATAGGTTATGCTTCAATTCTTCCTCTATTTATAGAAGATGTCGTGTACATGATAGGCTACTCTTGGGAACATGAATTCTGTAAAAAATTGCAAGACAATTGAAGAAAAGAGTCTGTTAGAAATCCATCCCACAAATTAAGGGAAAGTTGTCTCCACATCAAACGGTGATTTTTGCTATCAAACCATAGGGCGACCGGTCGCACAGAAATAGAAGTTCAAAAAATAACACAGCATTTTTATATAGGGCAACCGGTCGACGTAGGGTTCGACCGGTCACCCATATGTTCAACCGGTCCATGCCTTAGAGGAGTGAAGAGAATAAGTTTCTGTTTTCAAAGAAACACTTGCATGCAGTCGTCGCACCTAGGCGACGGTCGACTGACCGTCGACGACCGGTCGACCTGCTTGTTTTTCACTCCAGGCTCAATTTCTGTTTCAACGTACTCTTCAGGTACGGGTTGCCCTATAGGGCGACCGGTTGGCCTCAAAACAAAAGTGTTGTCCAATATATTATCGAAAATAAACTCCAAGAAATACTCCGAAAATAGTAAAAACATTTTAGACCGATCGGGAGTATTAGGACAACATTCAGGGACATTGTTTTGATGTAAAAACACTTTGACATAAAATCATTAAAAGCGTTGTCCAATTTTTGTCGAAAATAAACTTGAAGAAATACTCCGGGAAATATTAAAAACCATTTTAAATCATTTAGGAGTATTTGGACAACCTTTAAAAACATTGTTTTGGTGTGAAAACAAAATCATCAAAATCATGATAAAACCATTTATCAAACAGGAACATCCAAAGGACCCATCCTTCTTGTAGGTCCTATTCAGCACATTCTAGCAGAGTCTCCTGTAAAGAAACTCAGCCCAGTTGACCTTCTTTCCCTGCATGATAGTAGCCATGACGATCAACTTAGTTTTGGACAACTGTTTGAAGCTTCCAAACTTCATGTCAACACATTTGGAGACGACGTCCATCAGCTTGTCATAGTCGTCCTTCAGCAACTTCTTGTCGGATGTGTAAACCACTTTCACAGCATACTCGGGCTTGGCAACTTCTTTCCAAGCCGTAGCTAAGTCGACATCGCCTCTGAGATGTCCTTCAAGCCCTCCGCGGGCAACAAACAGTGCTCAGCAAGGTCATTTGCACTGAGTTTTATAACCTTGTTGTGGATGGAAGATTTGATTTCGTCGTCCTGAACTTCTGCATTTACGTAGAACATCGCTACCTCTTCAAGGTAGGTATGAGAGTATTCCATCGTCAGAAAAGCCTTTAGACCGGACTTCTCCAACATTTCAGCTATCTTCAGAACCAGGGTTTCATCAACACCCTGTTTTATCATTCCATCGAAATCCACTGAAGAACTGGAGTGGATTTGCTTGGAAAGCTTCACATAATCAAACTTTGGATCCATTTTCAGAGACCTTTACCGAACGAAAAACAAAGAACTTGCTTTGAGAGAACTTAGGGTTTCAGAGAGAAATTTCCTTTCCTTTGAAGATGAACAGTTCGCGTAGTGAGAGAAATGCAAAATTCCGTATATAAAGGTTATAAAATTCCACATTTTGGATTTTGAAATTTTCGATCAAAATCAACGGCTAAGATTAAAATGTCAAAACCGCATTTAATTCCCCGCATTAAATGTAACAACATTTATATTCAATCATATGGCTTATTGTGCAGCTTTTACTGTGACCGTTATTATTATGCTGATGGCATCCTTAAAAACATTCCCACTTAATTAAAATGACTGCGTTTTTGTCACTTAGATCATAAATGATTCAGCCTATATCCAACGTGACTTAACTCTGCTTCTCTCTTCTTGTGAAGTAACTCCGCTGTCAGCTAACTTGATACAGCTGACTTCCCGATAAGACTATTTCACTTGGCTGAAGTGTGAAACTTGCTCTGCTTTGATTTTCTCATCTTCTTTCTCTGCAGATTGAGTCTTCTGAGTTTCAACTTAGCTCAATCAACCCTAACTCATTCTTGAGCTCTTCAAATCTTGATTCACATAGAGGCTTAGTGAATATATCAGCTAATTGTTTATCAGTTGAGATGTATTCCAAGGTGATGTCTTTCTTTTCCACATGATCTCTTATAAAATGATATCTGACATCAATGTGATTTGTTCTTGAATGCAACACAGGATTCTGAGTGATTGCAAAAGCACTAGTGTTATCACGCATAACTGGAATCTCTTTTTCTTCAATATAATAATCTCTCAGTTGTTGTCTTGTCCATAAGTTTGGGCACAACAACTGCCCGCAGCTATGTACTCTGCTTCAGCTGTGGATGTGTCTATTGAGTTTTGTTTCTTACTGAACCAAGAAACCAATCTATTTCCAAATATATCTTTTGCACCTCTAAATATGACTTTTGCACCTCTAATCTCCTTGAATCTTGACAGGTTTTTCTTATTTCCTATCATATGTCTGTAACAGCCACTATCCATGTACCAGATTCCTTGGCACTCAGTTGTTCCTTGAACCTGCAATCAAGGAAATCAGTTTTTAGGGTACCCATAGTTGTCTGGGTCCTGAGGGGTTAGTGCTATAAGATAATCCAACCAACCTATAGCCAAAGGACTTGACTCTAAGAGATTGCAATCTATCAGTGCCATAATCATAGTGCACATTAGCAAATTGCTTGGGGGTTTTAGGTTCATACAACTGTCTCTTTTGTATGTATGTTTGTGTCTGTGTTTTAGCAATTGCTTTCTTAGGATAGTTGTGATAATTATGAGTGGTGATTGGGTGAATATGTGTGCTGATAATAGCTCTTTTCCCTTTGGAATGGCCTTTGTTGAGTTTTAGGTCTTTGCCATCTAGGCTTGTATTCCGTAAGTCTTCTCTGATGTTTCACATTATTCCAATCAGCATAGTTTGGATAGTTTCTACCATTCCCATCATGTGCATTTCTCTGATGAAACTTCTGGGGTTTTTGGTAGCTCTTATTGCTTTTCATAGAGTATTTTCTGTTTGGAGTTTTTTGAGAAACTCGGCTGGATTTCTTCTCAGATGTCCTCTCAAAGATACTCAATCAAGTTGTTTTTCTTTCCCTTTGTATCCAAGGCCAGTTTGTTTGTGATTGTGCTTTGGAGTGAATGTGGGTGCAACATTTGGTGTTTTGAATTTTTGAGATGCTTCATTACTTAAAGATCCCCGCATGGACCCTCGGAGATTCCATTTATTCGCGATGATGTTTTCGAAGATATGTTTCCCTTAAATGTTGAACTGCCAGACATGGGAACAGAGTCTGCCAGAGAACAGGTGACATATACCGTGCAAGAAGAGCCCATCATTCCCACAGATTCGATTGTGCCAATGGATTTTGACTTCGATAAAGAGTGGTCTGCACCTGAGTCGGCTTCGACAGCTGAGTTCCGAAATGCCTTCAAGACTATCTGTGAAGAGATTGGGAAGATGGAATGCCACCAGGCATCTCTGGACCTTCGGTTGGACAATCGGGATGCAACCCTCATTGCTGATTTGAGAGGGATTATTGTTCGTATAAGGGAATGGGCTGCACAGTAGACTGCCATGCGCTCAGAGAAGGTCCGCTGCTTCAAGGCCCCATTTGTAAAGAGTGCGAATACATCAATGTTTCAGCAGAGAATGAAGGAGTATATGGTTAGAATGGAAACAACACACAAGCCGGACATGGAGTTGCTCAAGCATCACCACCAGAGTGAGATTGCACGCATAGAAGATAGCATGAACCAGAAGTTCAGTCTTCTCATGGCAGAGATGAAGTTGGTGACAGCTGAGTCAAAGGCTACTCGGTCTGAATTTCGAACATCCCACTCCACAGCAGATTCCAAGCAAAATTCAACAGTCAACCGACTTGATTTCCTTCTGAGTGGTTTCTTCCCTCGGCTAACCCTTCCATTTGGTGATGATGCCAAAAAGGGGGAAGATGAGGCCCTAAAGGGATTGAAAGAGGAGAAGAGGAGTGATAAGAAGGCGAAGAAAATTGACACAGCTGAGGGGGAAGGAAGTTCAAAACCTTCCTTTGAAACTCATGTATCTTTGAAACCCCGCAGACAAGGGTGATGTCACTTGCTTCCATTCTTAGCAAGCTACCAAGTGAGTTGTCCATTGAGAAGAAAGTTGAGATGGATATGAAAGACTCAAAGAAGGCCATTGAAGCTGCATTTGAGAAGGTAGCTGAGAGGGAATCAGCGCATGTTCAAGAGATTAGAAAATAGTTTGGTGGTCCTCCAGGGAAGGACTATCTTTGCAATAAAGCCCCCGAGCAAATTTGCTATACCCAATGTTGGATCTGAGCCAAGATCTGTAAAGGAATTCCAAACTCTAGAAGCACAAGGTTACTTTAAAGATATGACTCTAACTCAAGCTTGACATTTGTACTGGGAAAAGCAAATTGAGCTGTGCAAGTCGACTGATAAGGAGTCAAGTTCCAGCATTCACTCGGCTGGAAAGTCAAAAGCTCCAGTTCAATATACTCCTAGAGGAAGAGAAATTGAGTCAACAAGGGGTATACATGGTGGCAGTTGGAGAAGCAGTCAACCACGGCCAAGACCAACGATGTTGAGTATGTGGATCCAGAAAAGAAGGGTCTCATACACTGGGCTGGGTACGATCACCTTGCTAACCTTGAGGTTGCACACAAGAATGCCGAATCAATTAGAAGGCAAGAAGCTGAGAACGAAAGAACTGCTAGTGAACGGGAGGAGAGGCACCAAAGGGATGACCCTGCTGCTAGGCGAGCTTATGAGAAGAAGAAGCATGATGAAAAGGAATGGAAGAAGAGAAGAGCTGAAGATAAAGAGAGAAGAAGGAAACATCAAAAGCGTTGAAGTGTGCTGCGAACCCCTTCATGCATTTTACTTTGTTGTAAATACATAGAGGTAAGTCTTCTGTAATAGCTCTGTGTATTTACCCGAATGTTCATTCTCTATGTAACTTAGATGAGGTACATGTTAAATAGTTGTATTTATTTATAGCTCACTTTGATGTAAACATTGTAAAGGAAAAGAATGCTATGATCAATAAAATGATTATTCAAAAGCATACATTCTTTGTTACTGCACTTCTTGTATTTGTTGTTTACTTATTTTGGTTATTTTTAAGTTTTGGCATCATGAAAAAGGGGGAATTTGTTAGGATATTTATTTGTTAAATTTTGAAGATACCATGTAAAACTTAAACTAGAAAGTTGGCACCCAATTTTTCTTGTAATTCTGTATTTTAATAGATAGGACTAGAAGAGCTGAGTGAAGTCAACCAAGTCAAGATTACAAGAAGTCAACTGCGGATTGGAATGAAGACTTTGTTGGGTGTCAACTGAGTATGGCCATGAAGGAAGTCAAGGACTCGACTGAAGGAGAGTCAGCTGAGGAACAACTGTGAGAAGTGTCAGTCAAGTCAACTTTAGAAGCTAAATCTATCAGTTGAAGTGATAGTTGAGTCAATCTTATGATTGGAGCTGACTCAGGTCACCTGGGGTAAAGGCAGCAGTCAATTCAAGACAATTGACTTAGATCCGTTGGAATAAAGTCAAGAATATTACTCGATATAGTAATATATCCAAGCTGGCAGGTCTTAAAGTGTTTCGCCCAGAAATATGCAAAAGGTATGAGCCAATGGGAAACACTGAACCTTTTGTCAGAATCTGTAAAGCTGCAGAGTCAATTAATATGAGGAAAGGTCAACATCACAAGTGCTGCAGACCAATAAAAGACAAGCCAACGAACACAAAGTGATATTTGAAACTAGCCTATCTCTTCAACGGGCAAATTTCAAATGTGCACTATAAAAGGCTGAGGAAGCATTTGAGAAAATGTTACCTTGTTTACCTTAACCTAGCAAGAGCAAGCAATTAACCTGCAATATTCTCAAAGCATTTCAAGATATTCCTCAAGCCTAAAACTCGAAGAAACTCGATCCAACACAAGCTGTGAAGGAAAGACAACTTCAACCAGTTGAAGAGGAAACATTTGAAGATAAAAAAGGGGTCTACTTTCCAAGTTGAATGATTGTAGAAAGGTTCAAGGTCGAACCAAGTTTCAAGTTTGTTGGAGGGCTCCGTGATCAAATCCAAGGACTTGAAAGTGAGCTGATGTAGCAAGGCAACTACCTCGTGAAGAAGCTGAGTAGTAGGAGAAGCCAGCTGTGTGATCAAGGGTGTCTGTAGACTGTTCACTGCTTTGTTTACTTAGTGGATTCCTCCAGGAGTTGGAGAAGAGTGGATTAGAAGAATTACCACATCTTCGAACCACTATAAATATACTTGTGTCGATTTACTTTCAGCATTTACATTCCTACATATTTACTTTATATCTGTTGTTAGTTAAATCTGCTATCCAACTGATAATTAACTAAGTGCTAAAACAAGTGCTAAAAATAAGTTTTGAATCAATCAAAGGGTGATAAGTCTTCCGCTGTTATAAAACCAAATCAATTAAGTTAAGTATTTGGCTTAAACAGCCGAGTCATACTATCAACAGCTCTATCAAGTCTGTTTAGTGGGTAACTTAGTTGAATAGCCAACTTAGTTGTACCCCAAGGACACAGCTGATTTGAGTCCACTCTGTTGAAATATTTTAAAAGGACTAAAATAAAAAATTTGGTAAGGTTTACTCAACCCTCCTCCCCCTTCTAAACCTTACATCACACCCCTTGGGACCTACAGTCTGAGTCTGAGTAGCCTACCAGCTTCAATCCTCCATCTTTTGGATACTATAAGCCAACTTCTTGGCATCCGTTGAAATACCTTAGGATTCTTTTAGTTGCAGTCATGTGACTCTCTTTTGGTGCATATTGAAATCTAGCACATACACCTAATGCAAATGAGATCTTTAGCCTTGGGAATGACCTTTGCTGAGGTTGAGGTCTATGCCACTTTGGCTTGTATCCCATAGGTCTTTGCTGATGTTTCACTTGGTTATTCCAATTAGCATGGTTAGGATAGTTTCTACCAATCCCATCATATAAACTTCTTTGCTAAAATCTCTGAGGTTTTGGTAGCTCTGTTTAGCTTTCACAGAGTATTTTCTGTTGGGAGTTTGCTGATGGACTTTTCTAAATTTCTTTTCATATGTCCTTTCATCATACTCTACTGGCTTCTTTCCTTTGCCTTTATATCCAAAGATAGTATGATTGTGATTATATTTTAGTGTGGGTATTGTTGCAACATATGGTGTTTTGGGTTTTTGGATTCCCTCATTGCTTGAGGAACCTTTCTCCAAAATCACTCTTGGAGTTTGCTATGCACAAAGGAATTAAATTATATGCATCTCTTATCTCCACACTCTTTTTGACTCATTATTAGTTCTTCAAATGATTTGGACGCCTTAGTAAATGAGGCAATCACATTTTTGAGATCTTTCTCTCTTTTTTCTGTAGCAGCTAACTCTGCCAGAATCTTGGCATTTTCAGCCTTCAGCTTTGTATTCTCATCAACTATTTGACTTAGAGTACTCAACTCCTTAGTCAGATGTGAGTTTTGGCTTTTAAGTTGGTTGTATTGCTCATTTAAAAGTGTGTGTGAGGTTTTAATGTGCTCAAAGTCTTTCATTATTTTGCCTAATGAATCATAAAGATCTATGGGTGAGGAAGTGTTTGTATCACTATCACTATCACTTGACTCAAAGTGAGATGAGTTAGAGTGTACCTCATCTTCTTGATCTTGTTCTTTGTCCGTGAGGCATATTAAAGTCTCTTCCTCAGTGTCACTTGAGTAATCAGCTTCACTGCTATCCGAGTCTATTGGCTCTTTGCACTTGGCTGGTTCAGCAGTCTCAGCAGCCAACATGGCTTTCTTCTTTTCTTGTCTTCTTTCCCTGAAGACTCTTGTTTATTCCTCATTTCTGTATTTCTTGACTGGTGGATATGAACAGTCAACAACAAACTGTCTTTGTTATGCGCAATTCCAACACAGATTTTCAGCTCTCTGCATATCAGGTTTTTCAGTTCTCTGATTATCAGCTCTCTGATAGTTAGCTCTTTTATGTTCAGCTCTCTTCGGTGGCCTTTCCTCTCTTGCATTGGAAGGAGATGAATGTCTTATGAAAGTCTCAACCTTGTTTCTTCTATATTTCTTATTAAATAACTTGTTGAACCTCTTTACCATGAGAGCAATTTTCTCCAGGTCAATGGTTTCCTTTCGCTCAGCTTTCTTTCCTTCACTGGCCATCAGTGCAGCTGTCTTGGGCACAGTTGTCTCCTCCTGCTCTTTTCTTCTCATCTCAAACTCATAAGCTTTGAGATCTGAGAACAACTAATAATTTTGATGTTTTTGAGAGGTCCATAGAGTGTCTCACGACCATGACCTTCATTTCCCATTTAGCTGGGAGGGCTCTTAAAATCTTCATGCACATCTCCTTTTGAGTGTACTCCTTCCCAAGAGCTGAAAGTTCATTTGTGATCTCTGTGAATCTGGCGTCTAGCTGATCCAGACGTTCACTTGCAAGCATTATAAAAATTTCCAAATTTTTGAACAGCAACTGTTAGTTTATTTTCTTTTAGCTATTCAGATCCTTCACAAATCAGGGTTAGCTTATCCCAGATTTCTTTGGCGATTTGCATGATTTGACTTTATTGAACACAACCTTGTCCAATGTCTTGTAGAGAATGTCCTTCGCAACATTGTCCAGATTGTATCTCTTTCTATCTTCATTTGTCCATTCACAGCGAGGTTTTTCAACCATGGCTGGTTTAGGCTCTGTTGCAGTATCTTCTTCTTCACTTGTACATGATCTTCTCACAACAGTATTGACCTTCAATATTTGTCGTGGCCCATCCTCTATCACAAGCCACATTTCGTGGGCCTACATGTGAATCTTCCAGTCATCAAACTCTTCCACAGTAGACATAGGCACACGAGTTAGATTGGCCTCTATGATAATAACTTTGTTATTTGAAATGAAAGCTTTGAAAACACAAGTGTTATATCTTTTGAAAAGGATTAAAATCTAGTTCAGTAACCAGTGCGGAAGGCTCAATGACCCAACCGTTCAAGGATTAAAATCTAGTTCAGTAACCAGTGCGGAAGGCTCAATGACCCAACCATTCTGATACCACTTGTAGGTCCCAAGGGGTGTGGTATAAGGTTTAGAAGGGGGGTTGAATAAACTTTACCAACTTTTGCAATTAAGTCCTTTTAAAGTATTTCAACAGAGTTGACTCAAATCAACTAAGTCCTTGGGGACAGCTAGGTTGTCTTACTTCAGCAAAGTTACCCACTCAACAGACTCGACTGAGCTGTTGATAGTATAACTTAGCTGCGTCAGCTAACACTTAACTTTTTAGTTGATTTAGTTTTTATACAGCGGAAGACTTAACACCCTTGTTAATTTTAAACTTATTTTTAACACTTGTTCAGATCAATGATATTATCAGTTGTGTTAGCAATTTAACTTAAACATCAAGTATGAATATAAGAAAGAAATTAAAATGCTATAAGTAAATGACACAAGTAAATTTTATAATGGTTCGAGGATGGGGTAATTTCTCTAATCATCTCTTCTGCAACCCTAGAGGAATCCACTAAGTAACAGATCCGGTTACAAAGTAGTTCTTAGTCTGAGACATCCTTGATCACATAGCTGGCTTCTCCTGCGACTCAGCTTCTTCACAATACAGCTTTATTGCTACTTCAGATCCCTTCGAACCCGTGGAATTGATCACACAGCCTTCCAATGAGCTCGTAACTTCTTGTTCGACCTTGAACCTTACTACAACTCCTTCAATCTTGGAGAGTAGACCCATTTTTGTTCTTAAAATATTTTTCTCTTCAACTGGTTGGAGTATTCTTTCCTTCACAGAGTGTGTTGGATCGAGTTCCTTCGATTTTTGGCCTGAGGAATATCTTAGTAAGCTTTGGAGAATGTTTGCAAGTTTTGCTTACTTGAAATTGCTTTTTAAATCGGTCTAATTTTCTCAAATGCTTCTCACCCTTTTATAGTGTTCATTTGAAAATTTGCCCGTCGAAGAGACAGTCTATTTTCAAAGGACACTTCTTGTTCGTTGGCTTGTCTTTTCTTGACTTGCAGCTTGTGATGGTGATATTTCCTCGTATTAAATGAATATACAGCTTTCCAGGTCCAAATGCTTCAGTGCTTCTCATTGGTTAATTCCTTTTCCACGCTTCTGGGGTGAGCACTTTAAGACATGGCAGCATGGACGTATTACGATTTTAAGTAATGTCCTTGACTTCCGTGCAACGTATATATATCAGTCGACTTTACTTGACAGCTGTCTTTACCCTTTTGACTTGAGTCTGCTCCAACCTTTTAGGAATGACTCAACTGTCAATTCAACTGGTAGACTTTGCTCTTCACTGACTTGACTGTCACTTCTTTAACCTTTACTCAGCTGTTCCTCAGCTGGATTTCCTTCAGTCGAGTCTGTGCCTTCCATCTTGACTACACTCAGCTGACACACAGCTGGTTCTTTACTTCAGTCTTCAGTTGACTTTTTGCATTCTTCAACATAGCTGACTTCACTCAGCTCATGCAGTCCTATCTATTACAAAATAGAAATAGAAGGAAAATGGGGTGCCAACTTTCTATTCTATGTTTTACATGGTATGATCAAAATCTAATAATACATTTCCTAACACAAAATCCAGACTTTCTTGGCAGGTTCATGAGGTGTAAGGCAGAAAATAAAATTTAAATAATTGCAAGAAAAAAGAAGAATTATCCTCAGAAGTTCAAAAAACTCAATGAAAATAATATTTAGGACTCAAAATATTATACGAAAAGAACAATTAACGTTGATGTAAAGGGCAAAGCAAAATACAGATTTTATTTGGAGGTTCATGAGGTTTAAGGCAGAAAATGAAATTATATAAATGAAACAAATACGCATACCTCAGATCTATACTAGACAAAGAAATTATATCATCTAGTTTTTTTATATCTCGCAGGTCAACAGGGAGGAGTTTGTAGTGATCCCCAAGCACTTCTCCTTTCTCTGAACAAATTCAGTGCATTTGTTCAAAAAATAGGCAAAGTAATTGATTGACATATATTTTGCATGTATTTTGGGCTTAATATTGGCTAGAATGTGTGGATATGCATGCATTATACGAGTAAATAGGGTTTTATTCCTGTTTTGTGGAAAAAGGATTACGTTTTGCTCGTTTTGTAGGAATTTATCGATAATTGTAGCATTTTGGCAATAATTTAGAGCATTGCAACCGCCAATACTTGACATGATAGACGAAGTTTGGAGTCGAATCAAGAAGAAGTTAGACGAACTGGGCGAAAAACAGAAGAAAAAGGCCAAGTGCTAGTTGCTACAGGTGAGCACGGACAGGGCGTGCTCCCTAGCACAGCCCGTGCTCAACCTATAAGTGAAGACCCTGAGTTCGGCTACCAGCACGGGTAGCCCGTGCCATAGGGCACGTCCCGTGTCTCCTGCAGAATTCTTTCCAATCCTTGTGGCACCCAGCAAGGGCTAGTCGTGCCATATTGCACGGCCCGTGCTCCTCTGCGGGAAAAACAGAGTTTGATTCGTTTTCAACTAGGTTTTGACCCAAAAGAAGTACAAATAGACACGGGGCGGCCACAAACAGGGAGACGCTGATTTTTACCCTAGAAACCATAGAAAAGAGCAATTCCCCACCGGAGATTCAGAGAGATCGATCAAGACCGCAACCACACCTTCGAGGATTGAAGATAGATCGAGAGATCGTCATCATCCCCGAGTTCACTCATTCCATAGTATCATTATTTTCAGTTAGTTTAGACATGAACTTTAATAATTTGTCTATGAATTATTTCTTCTCTATGTCTGGCTAAACACTTTGTGATTCCCAGGTTTGGGAGTAGGTTAATGGATACTTTTGTTTGATGATTCATTGCAATCAAAGTTAATGTTTTCCAACTCTATTCAAGTACTTTGCTTTAATTCTTGTTTTATCAAAAAGCTATTGATTTAACTTTTTTTGATATATTGATTCATAATTCGAACAGATGAGTTTCAATATTATATCTATGAGTACTTGACATGAATAGCTTGCATGATTGAGAAGTCTGTCAATATTCGTGAGGCCTTTTAATCTTTTGATCTTTTGGGAGTTGGATATCTCATGTTGAGTAGAGATGCTAGCATAGATATTCCAATCAACGTTTTTACATGCATCTCGAGAGAGAGGGTAAATTACTTTTGTGATTGGTCTATAGAGAAGAATACGTTTAACTTTGGTTTGATTAATCTGATAATAAAAGGGAATATTAACTGTCACCATAACCTAGGAATCCATTCATTCATACTTGATCTTTTAATCCACTCTTTGATTTGTTTCTTTTAGGATAAATTTCTGCTTTAGTGTTTATAAAACCAATCCATCTCAAATTCGATAGTCTAGATAAAAATAAGACTATTATAATCCAGTAATTAGTACATTAATTTATTACTCCCTGTAGATTTGACCTTGCTAACCCTATTCTATAAACTGCATTGTACACTTGCGGTGAAGCTAAAAAATAAGGCGAACATGTTTTTGGCGCCGTTGCCGGGGACTAATTCAATTTTTAGTACTAATATTGCAATAAATAGAATTATTTTTAATTTAGACATTTTTTTCTTTCTTTTTTGTTTGTTGTTTAATTTTACATCTATTGTGTTTAACTTGCTTTCTTTAGTTGGTTCAGGTAGTGCATGAACACTCGCTCGAAGCAAGGAGAATTAGCACCGTTCATATCGGAGGTTGAGGCTTTTGCTAGGCGAATTAGTGCGGCTACTAAACGGGCAGACAGACAGTAGGAACAGACTATGGCAGGCGTAGAAGATAACAACAAAGGCAATAATGGGGTCGATAACGAAGGTAACAACCGGGATAGAAGGGTCAATGTCGAGTTACCAATACCAGAGGTGCCAGTGGCTCCGGCAGTCCAACAACAGGCGGTTCGCGATTACTTTCGCCCAATCAATCGCAACTATGGTGGAATTGCCAATGTCCCAATCAATACGAATAACTTTGAGCTGAAGCCAGCACTGATCTCGATGGTGCAGCAGAATCAGTTTGGGGGTTTCCCGTCTGAGGATCCCAACTCTTATCTTGCGAATTTCATACAGATTTGCAATACTATCAAGATGAATGGGGTGACTGATGATGTTATACGTCTTCGCCTATTCCCTTTCTCTTTAAGGGATAAGGCTAGGAACTGGCTAGGCACCCTAACTCAGGTGAGTGTGAACAACTCGGATGAGCTGAGTTAGAGGTTTCCATTTAAATATTTCCCACCAAGTAAGACACTACAGCTCAAAAGTGAAATCACTCAGTTCAGGTAGTTCGATTCTGAGCCTTTGTATGAAGCCTCGGAGAGATTCTGGGATTTGTTGAGGAGGTGCACGCAGCACGGATTTCCTGAAGATCAACAACTCTGCTTCTTTTACAATGGGTTGATGGGGCAGACTAGATCATTTGTGGATGCTGCAGTAGGGGGCGCGCTACTCGCGAGGTTTTGGGAGGATGCATTCAACTTGCTGGAGGAGATGGCCATGAATAGCTATCAGTGGCCCTCCGAAAGGACCAATGTGAAAAGGGTAGCCGTCGGATTCGGACCCAATTAAAGATTTGACAGCCCAGATGGCCATATTGACAAACCAATTGAGTGCTTTGACAAAGGCAAATGAGGGAAACACGGGTGTATGGAATGGGGGAGCTCCTCTAGATCTGATAGAGGAAGCAAATTATGTGAATAACCGGAATTACAACAATTTCCAGAACAAGTAAGCTCCTACCCATTACCATCCGGGCTTGAGGAACCACGAGAACTTCACCTACGCAAACACGAAGAACGTGATGCAACCACCACCGGGGTTTAATGTGACAAACGGTGTCATTACTGCAGATCCTAAGCCAACCATGGAGGATATGTTCACCTCATTTATGAGTGAGACGAGGAACAGATTCAACAGGGATGAGGCGAAGATGGATAAAATCGAAAACCATGTCACACAATTGGCCAACACTATGGGGTCCCAAATGAAAAATCTTGAAATTCAAATTGGCCAATTAGCTACAATTATTGGTGGGCAGCATCTAAAAGGCCAATTTCCGAGCAACACTGAGGTTAATCCAAAGAAGCAGTGTAAAGCCATTCGTCTAAGGAGTGGAACAAAATACAAGGGGCCGAAAATACCAGAAATTACTGAACAATCACAGGACGGCACGGCCCGTGTGCCACCACATGGCCTGCCCGTGCGTCCTGCAGGAACAGCGATTGACATGTCGGGAGATGCGGAAACTGAAGCAAATGCCGATGTTGAGGCCGAGGAAGGAGTTGCGGAGCATCTTGCTGAACAAAAAGGTGCTGAGAAGCTTAAATCTTCCTCTAACCCTGATATTTCTAAACTTAATGTTCCCCTTCCTTTTCCCCAACGTTTTCAAAAGAAAAAGTTAGATGCGCAATTTGCCAAGTTTTTGGATATTTTTAAGAAACTGCATATAACAGTCCTTTTGCAGACGCATTGGAGCAGATGCCCAATTACGCTAAGTTTTTAAAGGATGTTATGTCAAAGAAGAGAAAGATGACTGGTTTTGAGACAGTCAATCTGACAGAAGAGTGCAGTGTAATAATCCAAAGGAAACTACCACAAAAATTAAAAGATCCGGGGAGTTTCACTATACCTTATGCTATTGGTGATGTTTTCTTTAAGAAAACACTATGTGATTTAGGAGCGAGTATTAACTTGATGTCTTTGTCTATTTTCAGGCAACTTGGATTGGGAGAGGTGAAGCCATCTACGGCCACCTTATAACTCGCGGACCGATCACTCACGTATCCGATGGGAATCATCGAGGATGTGCTTGTCAAAGTAGATAAATTAATATTCCCTGTGGACTTTTTGGTGCTGGATATGGAGGAGGATAAAAACGTCCCTCTGATACTTGGGCGTCCATTCCTAGCTACGGGGAAGGCCTTAATCGATGTGCAAAAGGGAGAGCTCACATTACGGGTTAATGATGAGCATGTTTTATTTACTATCAATAAGGCACTTCAATTTCATGATGGCGTTGAGCATTGTAATTTCATTGACGTAGTTGAATCTTGCATTGATGAGTATGCGGATCATACATTGTTTAGGGATAGTTTGGAGTTTGGTTTGACACATTCGTGTTCAACATCAAACATGATGATTGATATTGATAACCAAAACTTGTATGATTGCGTTTGTGCTTTAGATAACATGTAGGAACTACCAAGGAGCGCAAGAGGTGCGCAAACGCAGAAAAACGTACGGAAGTCCATTCTACAGGGGCGCACGACCCGTGCTCTAGAGCATGCCCAGGTCATGCTCATGGTCGAAGGAAAAACTAAAAAAGTCGACGACGGCACGACCCGTGTCTCTGAGCATGGTCAGCCCGTGCCTGAGGTCGAAGAAAAAGAACAAAAACCTGAAGACGGCACGGCCCGTGCCTCTGAGGACGGACAGCCCGTGCCTATAGCCGTGAAAAAAGACGAAAATTTTGAAGAGGGCACGGCCTGTGCCCCTGAGCACGGACAGCCCGTGCGTCCATCCGAGGAGGTCACTTGAATCCAGAACTCAAACCCTTGCCGGAGCATCTAAAATATGCATTCCTTGGAGCGAATAACACGAGTCCGGTAATCGTATCATCTCTTTTAACTTCAGTTCAACTCGATAAATTGCTTAAGGTGTTAAGAAAACATAAGTCGGCGATAGGTTGGTCAATCTCTGATTTGAAAGACATCAGTCCATCGATTGTAACGCATAAGATTAGAATGGAAGATGTCTATGAACATTCGGTAAAAAATCAAAGAAGAATAAACCCTATAGTGCAAGAAGTCATTAGAAAAGAAGTTTTAAAATGGTTAGATGCTGGAATCGAAGAAAGGGGGGATGACGGTAGTTAGAAGCGAAAGTGATGAGCTTATGGCAACTAGAGTAGTTACTGGAGGGCGTATTTGCATAGATTATAGGAAGTTAAATGATGCTACTCGAAAAGATCACTTTCCTCTCCCCTTTATTGATATGATGCTTGATCGCTTGGCGGGATATGATTACTATTATTTTCTCGATGGTTATTCCGGGTATAATCAGATCATGATTTCCCCGGAGGACCAAGAGAAGACGACCTTTACATGACCCTATGGTACATTTGCATTTCGCAGAATGCCATTCGGACTTTGTAACGTGCCCGCAACTCTTCAGCGATGCATGATGGCTATCTTTCATGATTTCATTGAGAAAATAATGGAGGTTTTTATGGATGATTTTTCTGTGTTTGGAGACTCATATGATCATTGATTGGATAACCTTTCTCTAGTTTTGCAGAGATGCGAGGAGACTAATCTTGTTTTAAATTGGGAAAAGTGTCATTTCATGGTACGTGATGGCATTGTTTTAGGCCACCGAGTCTCTTCTATAGGTTTGGAAGTTGATAGAACAAAGGTCGTTGCAATATAGAAACTCCCACCTCCAACAAACGAGAAGGCCATTCGAAGCTTTTTGGGGCACGCCGGATTCTACAGAAGGTTTATCCGTGACTTTTCTAAAATCACTAAACCTTTAAGTCAGTTATTAGAAAAGATATTGCTTTCAATTTTTTCGATGATTGTTTGCAGGCTTTTGAGATTTTGAAGAAGGCTTTGGTGACATCACCAATTCTAGTAGTTCCGGATTGGAATCAGCCCTTTGAGTTAATGTGTGATGGCAGCGACATTGCAGTTGGGGCTGTTTTGGGTCAGAAAAGAGACAAGATGTTCAGAGCCATCTACTATGCGAGCAGAACTTTAGACAGCGCCCAGCAAAACTACACCACCACTAAGAAGGAAATGTTGGCAATCGTGTTTGCATTCGACAAGTTCCGGTCTTACTTGATTGGAACTAAGACGATAGTCCACACCGACCATGCGGCGATTAAATATCTATTCGACAAGAAGGATGCCAAACCAAGACTGATTCGGTGGATCCTTTTGTTACAAGAATTCGATGTGGAGATTCGGGATAGAAGGTGAGTTTGACAAAGTATGGGAAATTCTTCAAGCCTCTTTTAAAGGAGTTGACAAAAAGTAAAAAAGGTCCGTCTTCAAAAATTAAGAGGTGAGTTTGAATCTCTACACATGAAGGATTTCGAGTCTATTTTGGATTACATTTCAAGAGTTTTGGCTATTACCAATCAAATGAGGAGATATGGAGATGATATGAAGGATGATCGAATTGTTGGAAAAATTTTGAGATCTTTGGATCCAAACTTTAATTATGTTGTTGTTGCCATTGAAGAGTCCAAAGACTTTGACACCATGACCGTTGATGAACTTGTTGGATCTTTGCAAGCTCATGAAGAAAGATTAAAAAAACTGGTTCAAGAGTCGGTGGAACATGCTTTGAAAGCAAAACTATCTTTGAAAGAGAAAGAGACAAACCAAGGCACGTCCCAAAGAGGTCGAGGACATAGAGGATTTCGTAGACAATGCCAAGGTACAGGTCGAGGTCATGGAAGAGGGGGACGAGGTGATAAATACACCTCAAACAATAATGACACAAGCCAAAACTTCAATCAAAGAAGAGGCCGCGGACAAGGTAGAGGCCCGAGAGGTGGAGGATATAGGCCAAATCAACCAAGGTATGACAAATCAGAAATTTAGTGTTATAATTGCCATCGGTTAGGTCATTATGCTTGGGAATGTCGAAGTAAAATAGAGGAGACAAGTAATTTTGTGGAGAGCAATGATAAAGAAGATGTAGATCCCACTTTGTTTCTTGCTTGCAAAAATAATCAAGATGAGAAGATGAATCAATGGTATCTTGACTCCGGTGCAAGTAGTCACATTTGTGGAAA
The DNA here is from genome assembly GCA_016081115.2 of Rehmannia glutinosa. NCBI lineage: Eukaryota > Viridiplantae > Streptophyta > Magnoliopsida > Lamiales > Orobanchaceae > Rehmannia > Rehmannia glutinosa. The sequence goes on from CM071927.1 coordinate 34,130,237, forward strand.
TAAAGATTTATTCGTGGAACTGGATGAATCAGTAGATGGTGATATAGCTTTTGGATATTCTTAAAAAGTTCAAGTCAAAGGGAAAGGTACAATTTTGATTCGGTCAAAAGATGGAAGCCATCAATTTATTTCGAATGTATTTTATGTTCCGGCCATGAAAAGTAACATTTTGAGTTTGGGACAACTGTTGGTGTAACGACCCAAAGTTTCTAACAGTACATAAATTTTAACAAGCATTGCGATAAGTTTAATTAAAAGAACACAATTTTAAAAGGATAGAACATGATTAAAAACTCGCATCTAAATAAACAAAAGTACTTCTTAATTCGAACTCAAACATTAGTCATCCCAAAATAAAATTTTAACTAAAAATCCTTTAACAAAATAAATGTTCCTAAAGTTGCAAAATAAGATAAAATTATTGATTTTGCATCCACCGCCTCCAATCCTCGCTCGAACTCCTCAACCTGAAAAATGTTAATAAATATGGGGTGAGCTTTCAACTCGCTCAATGGGGACACGTTTGTCAAGATTAAATACAACAATAGGCATAACTGTAAACATTCAACATGTAATTTAACTTTTATTTTGACTGGTCAGTTACTTTATAGTACTGCGGGTTCACCCCGAGGATACATCTGATCCCGGACCTTCTTATAGCCCCTGACTAAGTACTGCGGGTTCACCCCGAGGATACTTTCGGTCCCGGACCTTCTTACAGCCCCAGACTAATATAACACTGCGGGTTCACCCCGAGGATACTTTTGATCCCGGACCTTCTTACAGCCCCAGGCTAACATAATTTATTTTCACATTTGCACATAAACAATTACACATATACGAAGCATTTAATAACGACAAACAATAAGTGAATAGAATATCCCCACCTTAATTAAATGCAGATATCTGTGCGGAAATTGCAATAATGCAGGAAGTCCTACTCCTCGTTTTGTTCGTTTTCTACAATAAATTATAAGGTATAAATAACATATAATATAACTATAATTATAATTAATAATAATATAATAGTGTAGGGTAATTACATAAAAAAAAATTGAAGAATGAAATAAGAAATAAAAAAAAAGTAATTAAACTGGTAGGATTTTCAAACTAGGTTAATGGATTTGTGAAATCCTCAAACTTGGTAGGATGAGTCGACAGCGGGAGTTAGGATTAATATGTAAGCAATTAGAACTAGAGGGGGTATTTTGTAATTTCTGAAAAGTAAGGATTTCCCAATTTCACTTAATTCCCAACTCAAAAGGGCGGCCCCTCCATCTCTCTAATTTCTTCTCCAAAATTCCCTGCAAATCCCCGTCACCCAACCTCTCCTTCTACCTTTCCCCTTTTTTTTTTCTTCAGTAAACTCCCTTCATCTCTCTCAACTAAAAGCCAAAATCCCTTAACCCTTTAAATCCTCACACAAGTCCCTCCAAATTCCTCTCCCATTGGATATCCTCACCACCACGACACATCGGCGATGCAGTGCGCGTCAGATCGGGCGACTACAACTGCTCCCCTTTGTTCTTCTCTTTTCTATATGTATATATATATATATATATTGAAGTTGTTGGGTCTATTTGTGTTGGTGACTGATTTTTTTTTCTTTTTTTGTTGTTTGGGTGTTAATCGGAGTTTTCTCGGTAGACAGAAGTGAGCGGCAGAAGGGGGAAAAGAAGTTGGGTTGGTTAGACTAATCTATGCACAAGAAATATAATTGAAACACAACACGACTTGAATGAGATTCTGAAAATTTACCTCGACTTTGACGCTGCAGATGAGATGGTAAAAAAAATAGGTAGGGTAAGGTTGTGTATTTATAGGGTAGAATTGGAGTTTGGGATGACTAGGGTTTGTGAAGGAATCCTATTTGATTTGGACTTTTAAAATTGGGGGAAAGACTTTGGGCCCATAATGAATTTCAGAAATTAACATGTTGAATTGGGCCTGAATAATTATTTCTACTAGTTGTTATCAAAATAATATTAATGATAATAATAATAAAAAAAAATTTGTAAGAATAATTTGATAATAATATTAATAATAATAATTAATATTAACAATAATTATATAAAAATACGGATATTACATCCTATCCCCCTTAACTAAATTTCGTCCTCGAAATTCGATAACTTACCAAAAATTAAGGAGTCGGGGTACTTGGCACTTATCTCCTCTTCACGCTCCCATGTGGCTTCATTTCTCCCATGACGTCTCCATTGCACTTTAATCAGGGTTATGTCTTTATTCCTCAGCTTATGAACTTTTCGCTCCAAAATGGCTTCAGGTGCTTCTTCGTATGATAAGTCGTCGTTAATCTGTAGATCTTCGTAGTTGACAATATGACTTGGGTCATGAACATACTTTCTCAACATCGATATATGAAAAACATCATGTACGCCTGACAGACGAGGTGGCAATGCCAGCTGATAAGCTAAATCTCCGACTCTTTTCAATATCTCGAATGGTCCTATGTATCTTGGCTTTAGCTTTCCTTTATCACCAAATCTTATCACTCCCCTTACCGGTGCTACCTTGAGAAACACATTGTCTCCCATCTCGAACTGTAAGTCTTTCCTTCGGCGATCAGCATACGATTTCTGTCTATCTTGTGCCATTCTAATTCGATCTTGGATCTTTGCTATCTTTTCCACTGTTTGTCGAACCAACTCCGGTCCCAGCATCTTCTTTTCTCCAACCTCACTCCAGTACAGAGGAGATCTACACTTTCTCCCGTACAATGCTTCGTAAGGGGCCATCCCCATAGTTGTTTGGTAACTATTGTTATAAGCAAACTCCACAAGTGGCAGTAATGATTCCCAACTTCGTCCTATGTCAAGCACACATGCTCTCAACATGTCTTCCAATATTTGTATTGTCCTCTCAGATTGTCCATCTGTCTGTGGATGGTAAGTTGTACTAAACTTCAGTTTTGTTCCCAAAGCAGTCTGTAAGCTTCCCCAAAACTTTGAGGTGAATCTTGTATCTCTGTCCGACACAATGGACACCGGAACTCCATGTACTTTCACTATCTCCTGGATGTATATTTGCGCATCTTTGCTCCATCTTGAATGTCATTTTAACCGGCAGAAAGTGAGCTGACTTCGTCAATCGATCTACTACAACCCATACCGCTTTATTTCCTTTTGTTGATCGTGGTAGTCCTACCACAAAATTCATCGTTATGTGCTCCCATTTCCATTCTGGGATTTCAAGAGGTTTGAGCAAACCAGGACGGTCGTTGATGCTCGGCTTTGACTTGCTAGCATATCAAACATTTCTCCACAAAAGATCCAATGTCTCTCTTCATACTTCGCCACCGTAAGAAGGCTTCTCTTAGATCTCGGTACATCTTTGTACCTCCCGGGTGGGCCGTGTACGGCATACAATGAGCTTCTTCAAGTATCTCTTTCCTAAGTTCTTCCTCCTTAGGAACACACAATCTCCCTTCGTACGTCAAAACACCATCATCATCATCTTGTTATTTTTCCTTCTCGAACTCGTCCCTTCATCTTGTTCAAAAACTGATCTCGACCTTGTGCTTCTTTAATCCTTTCTCTCAAAGTGGGTTGAACTACCAAAGATGCCAATACCGCCTTTGTACTTCTCGGTGGGGTTATGACTTCAATCTTCAGGCTCGCAAACTCTCGTATCAATTGCTCTTGTTGCGTGAGTAAACTAGACAACTCACCTTTCCGTGCTGCATCAATACGCACCCCAAGATTTGTTTTGATGCGTCCATCAGAAATCACAAAGTCCGTGGTTGGGTCGAATCGTCAATACCGGTGCGGAATTTAGTTTTCGTTTCAACTCTTGGAAGCTCTCCTCACATTTCTCGGTCCACAAAAAAATTTCTCCCTTTCTGGTGAGTCGAGTCATGGGCGCAACTGTTTTCGAAAATCCCTCAATAAATCTGCGATAGTATCCTACCAATCCCAAGAAACTGCGAACGTCACTCGCATTCGTAGGTGCCTTCCATTCATTAACTGCTTCAACCTTTACTGGATCCACTTCAATTCCGTTTGCAGTGATTAAATGACCAAGAAATCCAACTCGGTCTATCCAGAATTCACACTTCTTGAACTTCGCGTATAACTTCTCCTTGCGAAGTGTCTCAAGCACTATTCTCAAGTGTTCCTCGTGTTTTTCCTTGTCCCTTGAATACACGAGTATGTCGTCTATAAAGACTATGACGAATTGGTCCAAAAATGGATGCAACACTCGATTCATCAAGTCCATGAACACTGCTGGTGCGTTACTCAACCCAAACGGCATTACTATGAACTCATAATGCCCATATCGGGTCCTAGATGATGTCTTCAAGATATCACTCTCCTTAATCTTCAATTGGTGATACCCGGATCTCAAATCAATCTTAGAAAAAGTACTGGCACCCCTCAATTGATCAAACAAGTCTTCGATTCTTGGCAGTGGATACTTGTTCTTCACTGTGAGTCAATTAAGTTCTCTATAATCGATACACATCCTTAATGACCCGTCCTTCTTCTTAACAAATAGGACTGGTGCTCCCCAGGGTGATACACTAGGCCTGATAAAACCCAAGTCCAACAATTCTTGTATCTGCGCTTTTAGTTCTTGCAACTCCTTTGGTGACATCCTGTAGGGTGCCTTAGATATCGGTGTTGCTCCAAGGCCCAAGTCTATTGAGAATTCGACTTGACGGTCAGGCGGAACTCCAGGCAAGTCCTCTGGGAATACGTCTAAAAATTCTCGAACAATTGGTACGTCAGAGGTGATAGGTCCGTCGTTGGAGCTTGACTAGACTTACTAAATACCCCTGACAATTCTCTTTTGCCAACATCTTTCGCGCTTTCATCGCCGATATAACTCGCGGTACAGACTTAGAGTTAACTCCGTAGAACGTAATCTCCTCATCTCCAGGTAGTTTGAGTGTTATCTCCTTCTCTTGGCACTGAATGCTCGCCTGATACTTACTAAGTCAATTCATGCCTAGGATTACGTCAAAATCCTTCATCTCAATTATGTATACTTCAGCTTCTAGATGTTTCCCCCCAATGTTCACGTCTATATCATTGTCCATGACGTCAGTAATTATTGTCTTTCCAGATGGCAAACTAATCTCTAGGGGTACATCTATTCTAGCATCTTTATGTCCAGTTATATCATGAAACTTAGCAGATATAAATGAGTGTGTGGCACCAGTATCGAAAAGTACAAGCGCGGTATTCCGGATATTGTTAACATACGACATTGTCAGACCGGGTTCGATTTGTCTCTTCCTGCGTCATAGCATACATTCGAGCGGTGCCTACTTGTCCCCTCATTTCCCTTATGTCTTTCAGTAGTGGGCAATTAGAAGCATCGTGACCCGGTTTCTTGCACATAAAACAATTTCCTTGTCCAGTAAACATTCCCCGTAGTGATTCCTGTTGCATTTCGGGCAAGTCAGCTTATTGTTCGGTGCACTCGGGCGAGATTTCCATCAGTTTTTATCTGTTTATTCTGATTCCCCATTTTACTCGGTTTTGTCCCATCAAACTTCCTCTTTTCTGACACAACGGCTGGCTTTTGGTCATCATCATCCCCAGCTAGTCCTGCTTCAACTTCATGAGCCCGTCTAACCATCACAGAATATTCCAAGTCCCCCTGTGCAGATAGAATTCCAGACAATTGTGACCTCAATCCCCTTCTGAATCTCAAAGCTTTCTTTAGGTCGCTATCAACCAGATGTGGTGCAAACCGACATAATTGGTTAAACTCCCTTTCGTATTCAGTTATGGTCAATCCCCTTTGCTTGAAGTTCAAAAATTCTGTTTCCTTCTTGTCACGGTAGGATCTAGGGAAGTACTTCTCCATCACCACTTCCTTGAATTCATCCCAGGATAATGCATTACGTTCTTCTTCAGTCCTGTTTCTCCAATAACCTTCCCACCAATGGTTTGCATCATCAGTCAGTTGGAAGGCGGCACAAGCCACTCGTTGTTCATCAGTGCAAGCTATAAGTCTGAAAATTCTTTCCAGCGCTCTTAACCATTCTTCAACTGCTGCTGCGCCATCACGTCCATTAAAGGTGGGTGGACGGTAATGGTGAAACTGTTCCACCACTCTAGTACTGTTGTTGTTATTGTTCCCATTGTGGTTAGATGCGACATTGAGAATCTCCGCAAACAAGTCTCCAGCCGTAGGTTGATTTCCAGTGTTAGCTGCGTTCCCTTCATTGTCTTGGTCCCCGGCATTGTTCTGGTTAAAGGTTCGGGGGCGTCGAGGCACTCGTGGAGGATTTCGTGGAGCCATATTCCTATAATCATACGTAGTATGTTCTTAGTACCCGTCTTAAGTTATTATCGCATAGTAATCAAAAAAACAATTGATAAAAAGTCATTATATATTAGTACTAATAAGTCAATATAATTCATTATGAGTCTCTCCCTATTTTTTTTTTTTTTTGCGCGAGGAGCCTAGAGTTCGTTCTTCTAATATAGCAAGTACACATGCAATAAAGAATATGAAATAAAAGCAGTAAGACATAATGACATGAATAATATGTGTTGCATAATGTTGCGACATGGCATATCTGAACAAATTGAGTAATGACATAATAAATTTGCATACCTTAAACAGTCCGGCGAGATATGGCGGAGGTGGATGTTATTATACTATTTTTTTTTATATATATTTTAAAAAGACACTATTGTTTTTTAACAAGTCTACAGAACCATAGACCCGCTCTGATACCACTTGTAAAGACCCAAAGTTTATAACAGTACATAAATTTTAACAAGCATTGCGATAAGTTTAATTAAAAGAACACAATTTTAAAAGGATAAAATATGATTAAAAACTCGCATCTAAATAAACAAAAGTACTTCTTAATTCGAACTCAAACATTAGTCATCCCAAAATAAAATTTTAACTAAAAATCCTTTAACAAAATAAATGTTCCTAAAGTTGCAAAATAAGATAAAATTATTGATTTTGCATCCACCGCCTCCAATCCTCACTCGAACTCCTCAACCTGAAAAATATTAATAAATATGGGGTGAGCTTTCAACTCGCTCAATGGGGACACGTTTGTCAAGATTAAATACAACAATAGGCATAAATACACCTCAAACAATAATGACACAAGCCAAAACTTCAATCAAAGAAGAGGCTGCGGACAAGGTAGAGGCCCGAGAGGTGGAGGATATAGGCCAAATCAACCAAGGTATGACAAATCAGAAATTTAGTGTTATAATTGCCATCGGTTTGGTCATTATGCTTGGGAATGTCGAAGTAAAATAGAGGAGACAAGTAATTTTGTGGAGAGCAATGATAAAGAAGATGTAGATCCCACTTTGTTTCTTGCTTGCAAAAATAATCAAGATGAGAAGATGAATCAATGGTATCTTGACTCCGGTGCAAGTAGTCACATTTGTGGAAAGAAAGATTTATTCGTGGAACTGGATGAATCAGTAGATGGTGATATAGCTTTTGGATATTCTTAAAAAGTTCAAGTCAAAGGGAAAGATACAATTTTGATTCGGTCAAAAGATGGAATCCATCAATTTATTTCTAATGAATTTTATGTTCCGGCCATGAAAAGCAACATTTTGAGTTTGGGACAACTGTTGGTGTAACGACCCAAAGTTTCTAACAGTACATAAATTTTAACAAGCATTGCGATAAGTTTAATTAAAAGAACACAAATTTAAAAGGATAGAATATGATTAAAAACTCGCATCTAAATAAACACAAGTACTTCTCAATTCGAACTCAAACATTAGTCATCCCAAAATAAAATTTTAACTAAAAATCCTTTAACAAAATAAATGTTCCTAAAGTTGCAAAATAAGATAAAATTATTGATTTTGCATCCACCGCCTCCAATCCTCGCTCGAACTCCTCAACCTGAAAAATGTTAATAAATATGGGGTGAGCTTTCAACTCGCTCAATGGGGACACGTTTGTCAAGATTAAATACAACAATAGGCATAATCAGAAACGTTCAACATGTAATTTAACTTTTATTTTGACTGGTCAGTTACTTTATAGTACTGGTGGGTTCACCCCGAGGATACATCGGATCCCGACCTTCTTATAGCCCCTGACTAAGTACTGCGGGTTCACCCCGAGGATACTTTCGATCCCTGGACCTTCTTACAGCCCCGCACTAATATAACACTCGCGGTTCACCCCGAGGATACTTTTGATCCCGGACCTTCTTACATGACCCCAGGCTAACATAATTTATTTTCACATTTGCACATAAACAATTACACATATACGAAGCATTTAATAGCGACAAACAATAAGTGAATAGAATATCCCCACCTTAATTAAATGCAGATATCTGTGCGGAAATTGCAATAATGCAGGAAGTCCTACTCCTCGTTTTGTTCGTTTTCTACAATAAATTATAAGGTATAAATAATATATAATATAACTATAATTATAATTAATAATAATATAATAGTGTAGGGTAATTACATAAAAAAAATTGAAGAATGAAAAATAAATAAATAAAAAAGTAATTAAACTGGTAGGATTTTCAAACTAGGTTAATGGATTTGTGAAATCCTCAAACTTGGTAGGATGAGTCGACAACGGGAGTTAGGATTAATATGTAAGCAATTAGAACTAGAGGGGGTATTTTGTAATTTCTGAAAAGTAAGGATTTCCCAATTTCACTTAATTCCCAACTCAAAAAGGGGCGGCCCCTCCATCTCTCTAATTTCTTCTCCAAAATTCCCCGCAAATCCCATTCACCCAACCTCTCCTTCTACCTTTCCCCTTTTTTTTTTTTTTTCCAAGAAACTCCCTTCATCTCTCTCAACTAAAAGCCAAAATCCCTTAACCCTTTAAATCCTCACACAAGTCCCTCCAAATTCCTCTCCCGTTGGATATCCTCACCACCACGACACATCGGGCGAGTGCGTGCAGATCGGCGCGCGACTACAAATCGCTTCCTTTGTTCTTCTCTTTTCTATATGTATATTTTATATATATATATATATATATATATATATTGAAGTTGTTGGGTCTATTTGTGTTGGTGACTGATTTTTTTTTTTTTTTTTTTTTGTTGTTTGGGTGTTAATCGGAGTTTTCTCGGTAGATGAAGTGAGCGGCGGAAGGGGGTAAAGAAGTTGGGTTGGTTAGACTAATCTATGCACAAGAAATATAATTGAAACACAACACGACTTGAATGAGATTCTGAAAATTTACCTCGACTTTGACGCTGCAGAGGAGATGGTAAAAAAAATAGGTAGGGTAAGGTTGTGTATTTATAGGGTAGAATTGGAGTTTGGGATGACTAGGGTTTGTGAAGGAACCCTATTTGATTTGGACTTTTAAAATTGGGGGAAAGACTTTGGGCCCATAATGAATTTCAGAAATTAACATGTTGAATTGGGCCTGAATAATTATTTCTACTAGTTGTTATCAAAATAATATTAATGATAATAATAATAAAAAACAATTTGTAAGAATAATTTGATAATAATAATAATAATAATTAATATTAACAATAATTATATAAAAATACGGATATTACAGTTGGAGAAAACCTGAGTCAACTTGGTGTGTCGAGCTCACAGTCGGAATGGATACGTCGGGGATGGAACCGGGCAGCTCGGCTGCTATTCCACTCTTCCAGCCCCATCGTCCTAATCCCGCAAGTGAGGGATGGAGTTTGTCCAAAGGAAGCAGGTCGTAGTACTTGAGGTATAATCATGATTATGACAAATCCGAGCCTTGCAAGCTCCGGTGTGGATTTTGTCTTTGCCTATGGAGCGATAAGGTTAAAGGTCTTGGACCATCTTCCTCGGGGAGTTACAAGGAAGAACGAAGGAATCGCTGTGTGATCCACACGATTCCGGAGTTAATCGGACCTGTTTGGTTGGCGCTACAAATACGTATGCAACCGCTACTTGTATTGCATTGGTTGGCGCTACAAATCCGTACGCAACCATTAATTGTCTTTCATAGGATTGGCGTTACATTCCGTAAGCAATCCTACCTGTCTTGCCTAAATCACATAGTGCTTGTGTGACCACGAACTGTTTTCTTAATCTGTATAAGTATATTACTTAAATATATTTATCACGACACTTGTGGACTGTGTGTGGATTCATGCATCATATCTCATGCGTTTTCATACAACTGTTTTCTCGCATTAACTATATATTGCCACACTTGCACACGATCACCCCATCCACTGAGATTTCTGTCTCATCCCCTCTTGTTTCTAACCTTTAGATGAGGACTTTGTCGAGGATGTTGAACCGACCACGGATCGAGCTTCCGTACTCCGCTTGTTGGGCTTACTATCTTATGTTGTTGATGTTACTAGAGTTGTTTCTTGTATTCATTGTTGGACTCTTTTATTTTCTTTTCATTCCTCAGAATTATTTGTATTTAAGTTGTGGATCGACTATAAGTTGTAATTTGTACGTTATTTTATTTCCATTTGGGGCGTTGGGTTTTCATTGAATGTATTTGTATTTAAGTTGTGGATTATCATAGGAAGGGGCGTAGAAGGTTTATCATAGAACTTACCTCATTTTCTTCAAGCCCATAAGACAACGCTTCGTTTTCATCGTCGTCGGAAGTTGTAGTAAGCTCATCCCATGTTGTTGGGTTTGATGTCGTACCCATTTAAGAAGTAGATGCTTTTGAGTTGCTCCTTTCATTTGCATATAGTTCTTCTAACTTTCTCCATACTTCATGTGTCGATTTAATTCCTACAAGATGATCATATTCCAAAATGGTAAATGAACAATAAATAATATTAAGAGCTTTACCATTTAAGGAGATGATTTTTTTCTCTTCATCATTGAGCTCCTTGAGGACTTTCGAGATGTGTGGTATATCTTTTATTGGAATAGATTCTCCATGACAACCGTGTTCCAAATATCGAATCCGAAACCTTGTAGATAGCATTCCATTCTTTCTTTCCAAAATGTATAATTTTTGGAATCAAATAGTGGTGGCTTTGTGGTGGAGGCGCCGGTAAGGTAGACTTCATTCATAGTCGGTGATCGTTCCTCTTTACTCGCGATGTGGAACGAGCTTGCCAAAGAGTTTGGCTTTGATACCACTTGTAAGTCCAAGTGGCTACGATAATCTAGAGGGGGGTGAATAGATTATCTCCATCTTTTCGATTATACCCTATTTTTCGAATCAAATACGCCAAGACAAGAATAAAGGTGCGGAAAGTAAATAATACACGTCAATTTATAGAGCTTCACCCCACCTAGGGACTACGTGCTCTACCAACCCAGTATATCCGGGATGGGTTTCGAAAAAGAAAAAGAATTTTATTAATTACCAAAATTAATACAAATTCAACTTACAACAACACCTTGAAGAGCACCACACTCTTCTTCAACACCACCCTGGAGATTACCACAATCTCCCTTGAAGATTACCACAATCTTCCTTCAATGGCATCTTGTGAAGATTACCACAATCTTCAACCTTGAAGAACACTAAATTCTTCAACACCTCAAGAGCACCACACTCTTGAAATACCTATCACCTAGATCACCCAAGTGTATTCTTTCCACAAGAATACTCACAAGGATGTCTTGTGTTGAATGATGACCAAAATCAAGATTACAACTCAATAATGAATATTACAATTTGAGTGCAAGTGTAATCAAGAATAAAAATCATAGACCTCAAGATTGTGCAAGTGCAAGAACTTAGGCTTATTACAACAAAAATGTAAAATATGAAAGCTTGGAGAATTTGTAGATTTTTCTTGTTGTTTATTGCTTGTATTATTCTTTATGTCTTCAAATCATCCTCTATTTATAGGAGAGTCTTCAAGATTGGATCTCCAACATAGGCTCCTCCATCTTCACTTTTGTCTACAAAAAGAAGATCACAAGATGTAGAAATAATGTACAAAATTGATAAAGTAAATATTGCTGATATGGATGTCCAACGGTACAAATTTTGCTGTCAAAAGATTACAGGGCGAACGGTCGCGTAGAGATAGAATTTTGAAAATAGATCGCACTATTATACACAGGGGGAACAGTGTCGACCGGTCCCCCTATGTTGACCGGTTGCCCTCTCAAAATTTCAATACAGAAACGAAACTGAAGTTTGGCAAACTTGCAGGCACCAGTCGACCGGGTGGTCGATCGATCGACCACACCGGTCGACACCCTGGTCGACCGGTCGACCTGCCTCTTTCATTCCCAGTTTTGTATTCTGTTTCAGTTTTCGACTTTCAGGCACGGGTTGCCCTCTAGGGCGACCGTTTGACCTCAGAACAGAAATGTTGTCCGATTTTTGTCAAAAATAAACTTCAAAAAATACTCCAAAAAATTAATAAAAATATTTTAAACCGATTGGGAGTATTTGAACAACATTAGAAATATCGTTTTGAAGTAAAAACTCATTAACAAAAAATCATCAAAAGTGTTGTCCAATAATTTAGTCAAAAATAAACTTGAATAAATACTCCAGAAAATTAGTAAAAATATTTTAAATCAATCGGGAGTATTTGGACAACATTTATAAACATTGTTTTGGTATAAAAACTCATTTAAACAAAATCATCAAAAGTGTTGTCGAATTTTGTCGAAAATAAACTTGGACAAATACTCCGGAAAATTAGTAGAAACAATTTAAATCATTTAGAAGTATTTGGACAACATTTAAAAATATTATTTTGGTATAAAAATAAAATCATCAAAATCATGATAAAACCATTTATCAAACACATTGTCATGGGCTCTTGACTTAAGAAAAATATAATTGACTAATAACTTTGATAAACTAAGATGAAACAAAAATCTATAGTCTCAATGTCTTAATTTCTTGGTTAGACGATTACTCTAGTTTATGTGCAATGTACTAATCATTTAACTAATTTTAATTCAATTAATTTTCATGATTAGATGATGAGTCTAGTTATGATCCTTAATAAGTAAAATATCATTAAATTTAAATTTTTACTTCAAATTAAATATGATTCTATAATTTCATTTATTGGGTTCATTTAAATAAATTAATATGACGTAACTATTAGCGAATTAAATATATATTTAATTATTCATTTGATATATTGATAAAATATGCCAAATTTTTAATTTGATAACTTTTAGTATTATATAGTATTGAATTTCCAAGGAATGTTTAGATAATTCAATATCAAAATATAAATAAAATAAAAATATAATATATGTATGTATAAAATTTATTTTAAAATTTGTTCTAGTTTTGGATATTCGGTTCGGTATGGTTTGGTATGGTTCAATACGGTTCTCGGTACAGATATTTAAAAAATCTCCAGAACTGTACCATGAAAATTTTTGGGACGATTCGGTTCGGGGAAAGTCAAAAAGTCAATGTATTTTTGGTTCTGATATTTTTTGGTTCGGATATCGGTTCGGGTTCGGTGATCTCTAAGTCACGTACACACCCCTAGTTTTTATGCTTGTAAATGTTTGTCTGTTAATAAATGCTTTTATATAAATGACTAGTGTCACTTTTTTTTGATATATTTTATGTTGGAAATGACAAAAGAGAGTAAGAAAAGGAAGGCCACAACTATTGACGATCGTGCAGAGGCGATTAATAAGGAGGTGGGGAAGGATATGGGAAAAAAGTGGTATATGGTGGTAAGGGTGCTGAAGAGTTCGAATATCCTGGGTTTTCCGAATAGTGTCGTATTTTATTTCATTGTTTTTAGATACTGTAAGCATAATTCAATTGCTTTTGTAAGCAGAATTCAATTGCTTTGTAAGCAGTTATATTTATGGTATTTTATATTGTTAGCAGAATTCAAATGCTTTGTAAGCAGGATTCAATTGCTTTGTAAGCAGAAGTCAATTGCTTTGTAAGCAGTTATTTTCATGGTATTTTATACTGTTAGCAATTATGTTCATATTTTTATATTCATCCCTTCTTTCGGAGTCATATTTTCGTCACATTTTGTTATCCAGTTTGGAAATGAATCCGACGTTATTTTCAATCCACTGTTGCGGCACATGTGTAATCCCAACTGATTCAAACAAAAAAAATAATTAAGCATCATTTAGAATATCCATAAACATATAATTATGCACATGTAAGCAAATGTATAGTCGTATCTAAGCAAAGTACTGAGTTAGAATAAATGGGGACGTAACCAAATTTTTTGAATACAGACAAGCTAGCAATTGTGCATACATAAGCAACATTTTTGTCTAACCCAAGCAAAATTCTGGGTTGAGAAAACCAATGATCGAATGAATAGGGAGTCCATATAAGTATAAGTTTTTACTTTTTTACATAACTTGATATTTCTTATCAAACAAACTATAATTAATCTGAGAGTTTAAAACATATTAAAAATTAAGCAACATTTTTCATACGTGCGAGCAAGTATTTAAGCACATATAAGCAACATTCCGATCATATCAAGCAATTTTTTTTTAAAAAAAAACATAAGGATGAAGAAATGAATTTCTGCATAACATGATAGGTTTTGCATATTCGCAACTCTGTTCATAATTACAAGCATGTACATAAGCACAAATAAGCAACATGCTAAACACGCATAAGCAACTTGTCTGGATAAACAAAAAATTGGAATGATGAATCGAATGCTTGTTTTAAAAAAATGCGAATCAAATTTTAATTGGATTCAATAAAAATAGACAGTATAAACAAAAAATTGGAATGATGACTGGGACGGATCCTGCAACAGATTCGGTGGATTATGATTGCAAAGTTTATGGTAACTCATCGTATTTTCATGGGATTTACTAGATTTAGCCAAACTCCTATTTTTATGGGGACTAATTTGCCCTCATTTTGTCACGCCCCAAACGGGACGCGACGAACGATTCACAACTTGAACACAAATGGACTAACAGTCCAGACAATACTAATGAGAACCCAATAAGACAGAGTCTAATAGCAGCGAAAATAAAACAGTTACAAGTTATCACTTAAAGTCCACATTCCAACATCCAAAATTACAACCCGAAATTTCAACAAGGTAGTAACTTAAAGCCAAGGGGTCATACGCCCCTCAATTACAAATCCGAATTGATTAGGATACAAAAGTCCAACAACAACATAATAAGAAAAGAGTCCAATCAACATCAAGAAGCAGTAAATCCAACAAGCGTAGTACAAGGTCTCAATCGAGAGGTTCGCTTCAAGATCCCCAAATAAATCCTCATCTAAGGTTAGAAAACAAAAAGTGGGGAATGAGACAAAAATCTCGATGGATGAGGTGATCGGTAATGCGAGTGTGGCGCAATATAGTTAATGTGAGAAAACAGTTATATGAAAACGCGCGTGAGTATGATGCATGAATTCACACACATTCACAAGCGTTGTGATAAAATATTTAAATAATATACTTATACGATTCAAGAAAAACGATTCATGGTCACACAGCACTATGTGATTCGATCAAGACAGGTAGGATTGCATACGGAAATGTAACGCCAATCCTATGCAAGGCAAATAATGGTTGCGTCGGTTTGTAGCGCCAACCAATGCAAAAGCAGGTAGCGGTTGCGTGCGGAAATGTAACGCCAACCAAAACGGGACGATAACTCCGGAATCGTGTGGATCGGGACAGCGATTCCTTCGTTCTTCCTTGTAACTCCCGGTCGGATGGTCCAAGACCGGCACCTTATCGCTCCGTAGGCAAAGACAAAATCCCGAGAGCCGGGGCGAGGCTCGGATCTGTCATAATCATGATTATACCTCGATCTACGACCCGCTTCCTTGGACAAACTCCGTCCCTCGATTGCGGGATTAGGGCGATGGGGCGGAAGAGTGGAATAGCGGTCGAGCTGCCGGTTCCATCCCCGACGTATCCATTCCGAGTTGTGAGCTCGACACACCAAGTTGACTCGGCGGAAAGTAATTACAATTACGGCGATCAACTAGCGATCAGTATAATTGATTCAGGGAAGCGATTTAGGAGAATTTTCGCGCGAGTGGCAATTATGGCGTTGGTGGAGTTTATGGATGAAGATGATTATCGGAAGGATAAGCAACCTTCGATATCTTGAATAAGAATTGGGTGGAACATAAGTCCCGTTATAGATTCAAAATCGCAAGGCGAGGAGTCGCTCCGCGATCGGGTATTAATCGGTCAAATTGATCCGATAAGTCAAGGGTTTTTGGGAAAGTAAAATACTTTAATTAAATCTCCAAGTCAGAGGGTCCAGGGCAATTTTAGTAAAAGAAAAATAATTTGAGTTAGGTCCTTTATAAAAGAAAAATTGTAATTTAGCCCCGTTTTGTAAAAACCAACACTTTTGGGGTTAAAAATTGAATAAATAAATATCCTGACCTTGAAAAATTATGAGGTCAGTTCCTAAATTCTCCAAATTGTCCATAGATTCAGGTTTTTAAAGTTTTATGGTCGAGTTTTTATAAAAATCTCACATTGGCCCCAAATTTGTAAAAATTGTCAATTCGGACCTTAAGTTTTAAAAATTCGGAACTCACAAACCGGAAGGGCTTTTAATGTGATTCCAGTTGGAAAATGTCACTAAGGTTGGTAGGATATTGGGACAAAAGTAGTTTTTAAAAGCAATATGTGTAGGTCCTTCAACTTTTGAAAATATCATTTTTGTCCCATTTTAAAATAATTGCCTTTAAGGCTTTTAGGGGTCCAATTGTTATGAAATTTGAACCTTGGGTCCAAAATACAATTAAGTTATAGTTAAGTTAGTATTCCCAGGTGCATGGGCTGCATAAGTCCTGGAATTTTCATTTGGGTCCTCAAGTTTAATATTTTTCACATTAGTCCCTCAATTTTAGTAAAATTGTTTTCCAAACCCTAACCACTTGGATTTTTGGAATACTTTTAAAATATGTGATTCCCAGTAACTTAAAAGTAAAAATTTCAATTTATAAAGTTTAGGTCTGGTACAGTTTTAAAAATTGCAAAGTAGCCCTTAAACTTTCAAAATTTTACAATCTAGTCCTTGGGCTTTTAAGGGTTGATTTTATTTATCTTAAAACTCTTAAAACATTATTAACATGTCCAAAAGTCATTTTTGAACCTGAGTACAGTCCCAAAATTCGAAATTTGCAGAGGGGTCCTTTAACTTTTATTTTCTTGCAATTTTAGTCCACCAACTTTCCATTTTTGCATTTTTAAGTCCAAAATTGAAATTTAATCAATTATGCTCGACTTTTCCAGGTTATAAGTCATCCAAAACATATATTTTAAAGATCATACACATGCATGTCCAATACATACAAGAATTCATCAATTAAAGCATTAAAGTGTACATGCATGCACCTAAAATTCAATAAATAGTAATTTTGAGCAACTCTTGAGAATTTTCATGATTTGATATATATAAAATTGACATGAAATACATAGATTATATATCTCAAGGCTCATGATCAAATTTTCTACATGCATTTTAACAAAACACCTAAAAGTTGGAAAAATAATTTTCCACCCACCTTAAATTTGGAAATTGTGAAATAAAAGGATAATTTCACAATTTTTGGATGAGGCTTCTTAGGTCAGCCCCTAAGTCAAGAAAATATCAAAATTTGTAGTTAGAAAAATGAGAGAAAAATTAAGGAGGAAAGAAGGAAATAAGGAAATGAAAAGGACTACACTTTACTAGTAGATGTTTGGAGACTAGTTGAAGCTCAAAATTTGGAAATTTGGCTCAACTCCAAAAATCTCCTAAGGTCAGCCCCTATTTCTCAAAAATGAAAAAGGGGTGTTAAAATTTGAAAAAAATAGGAAGAGTAGGAAAGAAGGGTCTAGTACACAATTTTACCTTGTAGTCAAATTTTCTCTACTATATTCTTCTTCAAGCTTGAGGTCCTTCTTCAAATGTTGTCAAGCTAACCTTCAAAATCTTAAAAATGTACCTCCAAAACCAAATCCAAACTTAAGTTAAGAAGGTGGAAGAGATGAACAAGGTGATATCCAAAAATGGATTGAAGCTAAAATTTCTTACCTTGTAGTATAGTGGTTTGATTTTTATGGTGTATAAGGAGGAAAATGTTGAATTTTTTTCTAAGTATGGAAGAAGAAAGTAAGAAGAAGAGTAGAGAGAAGTTGGGAGTTTTTAGAGAGAAGGAGGAGAAGGCTTTGAGTATTAGAATGTGTTGATGAGAAATGAAATGAAAATTTTGTGTAAAAATGCCATAATGGCCGTGTAGTATGAGAGAGAGGAGAAAAATTTTGATCAAATTGTGTCTTGTAATTTGTCTCTTGCATGGAGACAAAAATGCAAGTCAAAGTGTGGGTCAATTTGAATTTGAGAGGAATAAGAAGAATGTTGGTTAAGTGGGAATAAGTTGGGGAAAATAGTAATAAAGAATTGGTGTATAAGATGATGTGTATAATGTTTGAATTAATGATATAATTATACACAAGATGACTAATATATGGTGTATGTGTACAAGAGTTGGATGATATTTTTATCCCAAAATATCCACCATGGCCGTCCACTATGAGGGCAAAATGGTAATTCCATATATTTTTTTTTTGTCCCTATTTTGATGATAATAGATGAAATATATCAACCTCCAAAATAATTAGTGAATTCCTTGATCACTTGTAAGTCTCATGATCACTTATTCTAAATCAACATCTTAATTCTATAAGGTAAAAGTCTCTAAAATAAATAGTCTCTTAAAATTCTAAGGTGACTAATAAATACAAAAATAGTAATAATGATCAATCAAGTGATCATAAATGAGGAATAGAATTAATGATGATCATGATCACAAGTAATTAAATAAAAGGAAATAAAATACAAAATGTATATATTGTTATTAATTACCCGTCAAAATGACGCGATAAAATAGTCGATCAAATGTTTAAACAACAATAAGGATCCATTAATAGCTTCGGAAAAATCGGGGCTTCACATCCTCCCCTCCTTAAAAGAATTTGGTCCCCAAATTCTCTTCAGAATAGTTCTGGATATTGATTCCTTATGTCTTCTTCCGTTTCCCACGTTGCGTCTTCGTCTCGGTTGTGGTTCTGCCACACCACTTTAACCATCGGAATTTCTCTCTTACGCAACTGTCGTATCTGCTGATCGATGATCCTGATTGGCCTCTCGGTGTAGGATAGATTTTCCATTAGAGGAGGAGTATCTCGAGTGATGATATGCTCGGGATCTGGTTGATACTTCTTCGGTCTCAACACGTGGAATACATCGTGCATTCCTGCATATGGTCTTTGTAACTCGAGTTTGTAGGCTAACTTCCCGATCCTCTCAAATCTTGTAAGGTCCAACATATCTCGGACTCAACTTGCCTCCTTTCTTCGGATTGATCAATCCTTTCCGTGGTGAGAGTCTAAGAAATACTTCATCACCGACTTCAAATTCCAAATCCTTTCTTCTCTTGTCCGCGTAACTCTTTTGGCGGCTCGAGTCATGCGAATCCGCTCCTTGATCGGCTTGACCTTCTCCATGGCCTCCCCGAACTAAGTCGACCTTTGGAATCGAGGCGACTTTCGTTTCTCTTTCGGAGTCCATTGGTCATCAATCTCCCAATGTAGTGGGGATCTACATTTTCGCCCATACAATGCCTCATAGGGTGCCATCCCAATCGTGGCTTGATAACTCTGTTATTGTAGGCGAACTCGGCTAATGGTAAGTGCGAATCCCAACTTCCTAGAAAGTCCAAGTGCGGGCTCGCAACATATCTTCAAGGGTTTGAATTGTTCGCTCGGATTTGTCCATCGGTTTGTGGATGTCTTCTTTGTCTTTGAAACTTAGTGAGGTACCCATTCCTCGTGCAAGCACTTCCAAAATCTGGAGACAAACCTCGGGTCTCTGTCGGATACTATATCGACCGGTACTCCATGCGGTCGAATGATTTCTCGGATATAAATCTGTGCAAGTTTACGCAAGCTATCGGTTTTCTTGATGGGTAAAAAGTGTGCGATTTCATGAGTCGATCTACAACTACCCGGATAGCGTCCTGGCCTCCTCCGGTCCTTGGTAGATCCGTCACGAAGTCCATTGTTATATGTTCCCATTTCCACTGGGAATTCTCAACGGTTGTAGTAAACCGGATGGTCATTGGTGTTACGCTTTTACTCGTTGACAAGTCAAACATCTCGCAACGAACTCGCTACCTGTTCTTCATGTTTACCCACCAATAACTCCGTTTCAAATCCTTATACATCTTGTTTCCCCGGGATGTATAGTGTATTTCAGTGGTGTGCCTCTCGCTAGGATTCTATTCCTAATCTGCTCGTCATTCGGTACACACACACTCGATTCCTAACCCGATAACTCCATCTTGAGTCACCGAGAATTCGATCTTTCTCCTTTTAGTATCTTCTCCTTCCGTTTTTGAAGATGTGTATCTTTCTCTTGTGCTTCTTTGATCTCATTCAAGTAGATTGAGTGTAAGCGAAATGTTAGCACATGAAATCGAGTATTGGTTCTTGTCATATTCCAATTGCTCGGCTCTTTTAATGATTCCCACTCTCGAATCATAAGTCCGCTAAGCTCGCCTTTACGCTTAGAGCGTTTGCTACGACGTTAGCTTTTCCGGGATGGTATTGAATATCAAAGTGATAGTCCTCAATCAACTCCATCCATCTCCGTTGCCTCGATTGAGATCTTTCTTGGGAGAATAGATACTTCAAGCTCTTATGATCCGTGAAAACCGTGAATGTTGCTCCGTAGAGATAGTGTCTCCATTTTTTCAACGCGAAAACTATCGCTGCCAATTCCAAGTCATGTGTTGGATAATTGGCTTCATACGGTTTGAGTTTTCGTGATGCATAAGCGATAACCTTTCCTTCCTGCATGAGCACTGCTCCTAGTCCTTCTTTTGATGCATCACTTTGTAGACGACAAAGTTTTTGTTCCCTTTGGAAGGGCTAAGATCGAGCCGTAGTAAGTCGTTTCTTGACTCTTGGAAACTCGTCTCGCACTTGTCATTCCACTCAAACTTGACTTGCTTCTGGGTTAGTCGAGTGAGTGGTCCGGCTATCTTGGAGAAGTCCTGGATAAATCTTCGATAATATCCAGCTAGTCTAAAACTTCGATTTCCGTTATAGACTCGGGTTGTTTCCATTCAACCACCGCCTGCGTACCTTTGAAGGATCTACTTTTGCAATCCCGTCGGATACTATATGTCCCAAGAATGCGACTTCACTAAGCCAAAAAATTCGCACTTGCTGAATTTGGCATACGGCTTATGCTCTCGTAGTGTCTCTAAAACGATTTTCGGTGACGTTAGTGCTCTTCTCTAGACTTAGAGTATACTAGTATGTCATCAATGAATATTACTACGAATTGATCCAAATAAGGTTGGAAGACTCGATGCATCGAGTCCATAAATGCTTTCTTTGGTGCATTCGTCGGACCGAAAGGCATTACTACAAACTCGTAGTGTCCATATCGGGTTTGAAATGCGATTTTGGAAATGTCTCCTTCGCGGATTTTCAGTTGGTAATATCCTTGTTGTAAGTCAAACTTGAGTACACCGTTGCTCCTTGAAGTTGATGAAATAGTTCGTCTATCCTCGGGAGGGGATATTTGTTCTTGATGGTCACACTATTAAGTCCACGATAATCTATATATAGTCTTAATGTGCCATCCTTCTTTTTGACGAAAACAACACAGTGCTCCCCACGGAGACGTGCTCGGTCGGATAAATCCCACATCCATCGGTTTTTTGCGTAATTGCGTTTTCAACTCTTGTAACTCAAGAGGAGCATTCTATACGGTGTTACGGCAATCGGGCGGTCCCCAGGCAACACCGATGGTGAACTCGACTTCCTATCCGGAGGGACAGGTGGTGAGTTCTTGTGGAAATACATCCGTATATCTTTGATACTATAGGTACTTGGTTGATTTGTATCTCAACCTTGGGTTTGTTAATTACAAACGCCAAGTACCCCGAGCCCCTCTAGTGATCGCCCTTCTCGCTTTCATTGCTTTGAAATGATTGGGGCAATCTTAACTCGTGCCCTTCCCGAAATCTCCACTTCGGGTTTTCCTGGTTCACATAGCTTAATGGACTTGTTATGGCGTCCATTTGTGCATGGTGTGCGATAACTTGATTCATTCCCAATATTACGTCGTATTTGGATATAAGTAATAAGATCAAATCGGCAGAAAGTTTATCTCGGAATCTTAACCCATGCATTATAGATAATATCCGTTATCCGACTCGCACCCATAGGAGTTGTCACTTCTAAGCATATAGGCATATGTTCCATGCATGCATGTAGTTTGTGTACAAAATGCGGTGCAACAAATGAATGCGTTGATCCAGGGTCGAACAATATTTTAGCGTAGTGGTTAGATGCTTTGAAGCGTACCTTCCACCACGTCTGTTGCCTCCGGAGCCTCTGTCCGACTAGTGCAAATGCTCGGCGGGCATCCTTGCCGATTACCCCGGCCGTTTCCGGCTTCGTGGTTGTGTTTGTTTAGATCGGTCATTGTACTGGCAATCTTGCGGTAGTCCGACATTACTACCACAAATAAAAACACCTTCCTTGTTTACGCCAACGATTGTCGGCGGTATGTCCCGGTTTTACGCAATGCGCACATTCTTGAACCGCTTTCCTTGTATTGGTCTCTTTCCTTTATTTGTCCTGTTAACTTAGGTCCCTTCAAACTTAGCGGCGGTTTAGATGGTCATTTGTCCCACACCGCCTCTTAAAATCGTTCGATGGCCTACTCTGCTGAATCACATCCCATACGGTTGATCCCGACTCAATGCGGAGAGTCGCCTTTACCGCGGTGAGTAGGTTGCCATTTCAATACAACAAGCTGTCTCTGAAGTTCCGTTTCAATCCTCGAGTGAACTTGTAAAGCTTATCCTCTTGATCGATTGTCCCCGAGCATACTTGGACAATCGGTGAAATTGAACTTCATCTTGAGCCACATTCGAGTTCCTTGCCTCAATCTATGGAATTCATCCCGGCATGCTTCCTTCACGACTGGGAATATCTTTGTTCATTGAACTCGGCCAAGAAATTTCCCCATGATCGATTACAGGTCTGTTCCCATCTCCTTTCAATCGCCCTCCACCGGTCTCTAGCGGCCGATTCCAGGCATTTAAATACGAGTGTGACTCTCTTGCTCGTCGGAGTATTGAAGAGCATTGAAGATATTTTCTAGCTTCTCTATCCATTCTTCCGCTTTCACATCGTCCGGCTCCCCAAGAAGGTTGGTGGGTCGAACCACGAGAATCGCTCCAATGTGCGATCGTTCGCCTCTCGGGCGGGTTCGGGAGCACGGGGTTGAGGCTCTGCTGTTGCCTCATAAACACCGGTATTTGCTGCAATGCTTGTGCGATCAGATTGTCTCCTACGGTGGAGGAGGTGGTGGTAATTCCGGAGAGGTACCCGATCCCTGGGTACATCGTCGTCTCCTCGTGGAACGCGATGAGGTCTCCCACGTCTTCGATGTTCCGCCATTCTGTATCTTGAAGTGTTAGTTGCGATTTGCGAGTAAATGAATACAATAATTATTCGCGTAAAGAAAAAGATATCGTAGGGAAAGTAACATCAGACACAAGACACTGAATAAATAGCAAAAGGTATATCCATTAATATAAAATTGAATACACCCAAAGTACATCAGCAGAATACTAAGTCAGATACATGGAATCAAAATACATCCGAATCTAGTACGGTAATAAAGGTACAACACTGGATTACACAACTACAACAACAAAAGTACAACAGACAATCTGCTAGCTAATCAGTGAGATCGCCATCATCATCGCTCGCATCTATGTCTATGATCGGGGCTGGGTCGGGTTGAGGCGGCGCCTCAACCTCGGGCCAATCCACAAAGTCCAACCACTGCTCAAATCCCTGAGCCTCATCGAGTGGATCGACCTCCGGCTCTCCAATGTCGATCGATCCTCCTCGGGATCCTCCTCGGGATCTTCCTCGGCATCGTACGGAGTTCGCCTCGGGCGGTGGCAATAGTGAGCATTAGCCGCTAAAGCGGCCTCTAGTGCGGTGTCCTCTCGAGATAGGGCTGTGTAAGGTCCTCAATGATTGTCATTTGCTTGATGAGGTCTCCTCCAAGCGATCGACAAGATTTTTACGGGATAGACGGGCATCAATCTCCCATTTACGCGGCGACGTCGCTCGTCTCTTCATTTTCTCCCGCATGTTATCCAGGCGCTCTGATACTTTGTATTTGGTCCTCCCGCTCTTATGGTGTTATCGCGGTCCTTGATGACATGGTCGATTCGTTCTTCTCATCTTGCTTATCGCCAAGCGCCGAGTCGAGTCTCATTGCGTTGGCGCTCTGGGCTAGTTACGTGGTCGCGCGTTCGCTTTCCGGTGCCAATGAATCATCGATGCCGTAATATTCCCGCTCGGCAAAGACGGGCATGGAATACATCCCACCACGTGGCGGCGTCGGCTCCATCCGATAAAACAAACTAAGGCGGATCGGTCAAAGGTAGAGGAAAGATAAGAAAGAATAAGGAAGAACGAGTAAGGGAAATCGGTCAAAATCAACTAAGTCAAGACAAGTATGATTATGAATCTCAAAGCATGCATTGTAACTTAGTTCAAATATCAATAAGACGGTTCTATGCCAATTTGAAATCGATTTCACACTTAATTGGTCAAGTCGCGGTACTACCCAAAACACGGGCCGGGGGTCCTATCTGGGTCGGCTCGGTGTAAGTTTCCATCTTACTAACCGAGCTCGATACCACTCTTCTTGTCACGCCCCAAACGGGACGCGACGAACGATTCACAACTTAAACACAAATGGACTAACAATCCAGGCAATCTAATGAGAACCCATAAGGCAGAGTCTAATAGCGTGAAAATAAAACAAGCGATTACAAGTTATAACTTAAAGTCCACATTCCAACATCCAAAATTACAACCCAAATTTCAACAAGGTAGTAACTTAAAGCCAAGGGGTCATACGCCCCTCAATTACAAATCCGAATTGATTAGGATACAAAAGTCCAACAACAACATAATAAGAAAAGAGTCCAATCAACATCAAGAAGCGATAAATCCAACAAGCGTAGTACAAGGTCTCAATCGAGCCGGTTCGGATCCCCAAATAAATCCTCATCTAAGGTTAGAAAACGGTGGGGAATGAGACAAAAATCTCGATGGAAGAGGTGATCGGGTAATGCGAGTGTGGCGCAATATAGTTAATGTGAGAAAACAGATTATATGAAAACGCGTGAGTATGATGCATGAATTCACACACGATTCACAAGCGTTGTGATAAAATATTTAAATAATATACTTATACGATTCAAGAAAATTTCATGGTCACACAGGCACTATGTGATTCGATCAAGACAGGTAGGATTGCGTGCGAAAATGTAACGCCAATCCTATGAAAGGCAAATAATGGTTGCGTCTGGTTTGTAGCGCCAACCAATGCAAAAAGCGATTAGCGGTTGCGTGCGGAAATGTAACGCCAACCAAAAGCGGGGCGATAACTCCGGAATCGTGTGGATCGACAACGATTCCTTCGTTCTTCCTTGTAACTCCCGGTCGGTATGGTCCAAGACCGGCACCTTATCGCTCCGTAGGCAAAGACAAAATCCCGTAGAGCCGGCGAGGCTCGGATCTGTCATAATCATGATTATACCTCGATCTTCTACGACCCGCTTCCCGGACAAACTCCGTCCCTCGGTTGCGGGATTAGGGCGATGGGGCGGAAGAGTGGAATAGCGGTGAGTTGCCGGTTCCATCCCCGACGTATCCATTCCGATTGTGAGCTCGACACACCAAGTTGACTCGGCAGAAAGTAATTACAATTACAGTGATCAACCAGCAATCAGTATTATTGATTCAGGGAAGCGATTTAGGAGAATTTTCGAAAAACGCGAGTGGCAATTATGGCGTTGGTGGAGTTTATGGATGAAGATGATTATCGGAAGGATAAGCAACCTTTGATATCTTGAATAAGAATTGGGTGGAACATAAGTCCCGTTATAGATTCAAAATCGCAAGGCGAGGGAGTCGCTCCGCGATCGGGTATTAATCGGTCAAATTGATCCGATAAGTCAAGGGTTTTTGGGAAAGTAAAATACTTTAATTAAATCTCCAAGTCAGAGGGTCCAGGGCAATTTTAGTAAAAGAGAAAATAATTTGAGTTAGGTCCTTTATAAAAGAAAAATTGTAATTTAGCCCCGTTTTGTAAAAACCAACACTTTTGGGGTTAAAAATTGAATAAATAAATATCCTGACCTTGAAAAATTATGAGTCAGTTCCTAAATTCTCCAAATTGTTCAGAGATTCAGGTTTTAAAGTTTTATGGTCGAGTTTTTATAAAAATCTCACATTGGCCCCAAATTTGTAAAAATTGTCAATTCGGACCTTAAGTTTTAAAAAATTCGAACTCACAAACCGGAAGGGCTTTTAATGTGATTCCAGTTGGAAAATGTCACTAAGGTTGGTAGGATATTGGGACAAAAGTAGTTTTTAAAAGCAATATGTGTAGGTCCTTCAACTTTTGAAAATATCA
Organism: Rehmannia glutinosa; assembly: GCA_016081115.2. Lineage (NCBI taxonomy): Eukaryota > Viridiplantae > Streptophyta > Magnoliopsida > Lamiales > Orobanchaceae > Rehmannia > Rehmannia glutinosa. The sequence continues at coordinate 34,156,660 of CM071927.1, forward strand.
TTTTTGTCCCATTTTAAAATAATTGCCTTTAAGGCTTTTAGGGGTCCAATTGTTATGAAATTTGAACCTTGGGTCCAAAATACAATTAAGTTATAGTTAAGTTAGTATTCCCAGGTGCATGGGCTGCATAAGTCCTGGAATTTTCATTTGGGTCCTCAAGTTTAATATTTTTCACATTAGTCCCTCAATTTTAGTAAAATTGTTTTCCAAGCCCTAACCACTTGGATTTTTGGAATACTTTTAAAATATGTGATTCCCAGTAACTTAAAAGTAAAAATTTCAATTTATAAATTTTAGGTCTGGTACAGTTTTAAAAATTGCAAAGTAGCCCTTAAACTTTCAAAATTTTACAATCTAGTCCTTGGGCTTTTAAGGGTTGATTTTATTTATCTTAAAACTCTCAAAACATTATTAACATGTCCAAAAGTCATTTTTGAACCTGAGTACAGTCCCAAAATTCGAAATTTGCAGGGGGTCCTTTAACTTTTATTTTCTTGCAATTTTAGTCCACCAACTTTCCATTTTTGCATTTTTAAGTCCAAAATTGAAATTTAATCAATTATGCTTGACTTTTCCAGGTTATAAGTCATCCAAAACATAGATTTTAAAGATCATACACATGCATGTCCAATACATACAAGAATTCATCAATTAAAGCATTAAAGTGTACATGCATGCACCTAAAATTCAATAAATAGTAATTTTGAGCAACTCCTGAGAATTTTCATGATTTGATATATATAAAATTGTCATGCAATTCATAGATTATATATATCTCAAGGCTCATGATCAAATTTTCTACATGCATTTTAACAAAACACCTAAAAGTTGAAAAAATAATTTTCCACCCACCTTAAATTTGGAAATTGTGAAATAAAAGGATAATTTCACAATTTTTGGATGAAGCTTCTTAGGTCAGCCCCTAAGTCAAGAAAATATCAAAATTTGGAGTTAGAAAAATGAGAGAAAAATTAAGGAGGAAAGAAGGAAATAAGGAAATGAAAAGGACTACACTTTACCTTGTGTAGTAGATGTTTGGAGACTAGTTGAAGCTCAAAATTTGGAAATTTGGCTCAACTCCAAAAATCTCCTAAGGTCAGCCCCTATTTCTCAAAAATGAAAAAGGGGTGTTAAAATTTGAAAAAAATAGGAAGAGTAGGAAAGAAGGGGTCTAGTACACAATTCTTACCTTGTAGTCAAATTTTCTCTACTATATTCTTCTTCAAGCTTGAGGTCCTTCTTCAAATGTTGTCAAGCTCTAACCTTCAAAGTCTTCTAAATGTACCTCCAAAACCAAATCCAAACTTAAGTTAAGAAGGTGGAAGAGATGAACAAGGTGATATCCAAAAATGGATTGAAGCTAAAATTTCTTACCTTGTAGTATAGTGGTTCGATTTTTATGGTGTATAAGGAGGAAAATGTTGAATTTTTTTCTAAGTATGGAAGAAGAAAGTAAGAAGAAGAGTAGAGAGAAGTTGGGAGTTTTTAGAGAGAAGGAGGAGGAAGGCTTTGAGTATTAGAATGTGTTGATGAGAAATGAAATGAAAATTTTGTGTAAAAATGCCATAATGGCCGTGTAGTATGAGAGAGAGGGAGAGAAAATTTTGATCAAATTGTGTCTTGTAATTTGTCTCTTGCATGGAGACAAAAATGCAAGTCAAAGTGTGGGCCAATTTGAATTTGAGAGGAATAAGAAGAATGTTGGTTAAGTGGGAATAAGTTGGGAAAATAGTAATAAAGAATTGGTGTATAAGATGATGTGTATAATGTTTGAATTAATGATATAATTATACACAAGATGACTAATATATGGTGTATGTGTACAAGAGTTGGATGATATTTTTATCCCAAAATATCCACCATGGCCGTCACTATGAGGGCAAAATGGTAATTCCATATTTTTTTTTTTTTTTGCCCAATTTTGATGATAATAGATGAAATATATCAACCTCCAAAATAATTAGTGAATTCCTTGATCACTTGTAAGTCTCATGATCACTTATTCTAAATCAACATCTTAATTCTATAAGGTAAAAGTCTCTAAAATAAATAGTCTCTTAAAATTCTAAGGTGACTAATAAATACAAAAATAGTAATAATGATCAATCAAGTGATCATAAATGAGGAATAGAATTAATGATGATCATGATCACAAGTAATTAAATAAAAGGAAATAAAATACAAAATGTATATATTGTTATTAATTACCCGTCAAAATAACGCGATAAAATAGTCGATCAAATGTTTAAACAACAATAAGGATCCATTAATAGCTTCGGAAAAATCGGGGCTTCACACATTTTGACTTTATCATGTATTTAATTCACATTAATCAAATTTAATAATAATCATTAAAATATGTAGATCTGTGGTCTGGATTTGGTCCTATGTACTCACATAATAGGGGGGTCCTATATAACCCTTCCCCTAAGTAAGTATACATAATTTATTATGTTTGTAAATTTTGTAAAAGAAAATATTGGTTGGACCATAAAAATTGCTTATTCGATTGAGGCCCATATAATACTTAAGTGAAAAAACAATTTCAAAATGTCAAAAAAAGTAGGAAGATCATCAAATATCTTCTCCAATTTCTAGAATTATCTTCTACATTTTTCTCTCTCATACAACTAGACTGCAACAACAGATCTCTCAGCAAAAAAAAAATTCAAAAATAAGATTGATAAAGTCATACTTGTGTTCAACTATGTCTCGTATGCATTGAAACTGAAATGTTGGAAAAAGTTGATTTTGAAAACCTTATTGATGATTTTGGTTCACAAAATGCTAGAAGATCTAATTTTTTAAATATTTATATGATTGTTTTTTTGTATGTGTGCTAGTTATGCACTCTTTCCAGTTTCAATACATTGGATGATGAAAAATGAAAAACGGCATGCGTAATATTCTTATTTTTCTATTTCTATAAAAACCTTTTTTTCTTTTTGCCATATGCCCCCGAAAGGTCAGGGTCGGCCCTGCCCATAATTAGACTTTAAAACATTAACCCACAATTTATTTCCCTCATAGCAATTCTCCATCCCCACTTTTTCCAGTAAGGCCCTATTAAAAATATCAATTTTTCTTACCCCCAAACCTCCCTATTCTATTGGCAAACACATCTTATCCTAATTAACCCATGCTACTTTCCTATTCCCCTCCCGACACCCACCCCAATGGAAATTTCTCTGAATTCTTTGGATTTCTTTCAAAATCATTTTTGGTGCGTGCATAGATGAAATAAAATAAAGAGGTAAAGAGGAAAGTGCAGCCTTGGTCTGGACAACCAAATGAAATATGTCTGCTTTCCAAACGGTGCAATCTTCTTTTAAAGGCTTCAACTATTGATTGCCACATCTTGCATCCTCTTGGATTCACTCTAATCTTTTTTTTTCCGGAACGATAGGACTTTATAGAAACTCAGAAAAATTACAAATTGGGAGGTCAACTGACCAGGCCCCTCTTGGACACAAAGAGATTGCCAAGTAGGAGCAAGAGCACCATCCTAATAAAGAGGTCTAGAAACAAACCAAGCCCAATGGGCAACAAAGAGACCTGATGAGATTAGCTATGCAACTGAAAATGCAAGCTCATAGCCTTCTCATAGGGGGGACCAAAAAACAACAGCAAAAGAAAACCTCCTTCTACTGATAAGCACCCTAGACAGAGAACCATGACCACATCAAACGAGCAATCCAACAGAAACCAACCAAACCATAAGGGGTATTGAAACTGATGACATCCTATCAACACAACCTCACAGAACAACCTTAACCGTTAGCAGCAGTACCCACTTCCTGAAATTCCAACCACTCTTCCCGTGCGCCTATAATCAGCTTCTCCGGCTTCCAGATTTTTTGAAAAATCCATAGGTTTTGGGTTTTCCACAACCACCACAACATGTACGAGGTAAGTTGAAGCCTCTTCTCGAACCATCTGTCACCATTGAAACATCACAGATGTTGAGCCATTTTTCCCGTACATTTACAATCCATATTAACTGTTATAATGTTGCTATTTCCAGTAATTAACTTTCAATCCAGAGATTAATTCAAAAGTCATTAAAATTTATTTCGCTACACAAGCATTCTGAAGATTGGTCTTTCCAAAAATTATAGTGTCATCTACTGAAGGTGAGAAATTTCCACCTTTTCATTGCACAATCTGTAACCTTCGAAGGCCCCAATTTTGACTGCTTTGCTGATGAGTAAGTTAAATCCTTCAGTTGTGATAAGGTTTTATAAAGGAGATAAAAGATCTCCTTGTCGTAGGCCTTTTTGTAATTTAAATTCCTCTTTCGAGTATCCATTTACTAGAACAGAGGCTGTGACCAGACACTCCTTAATCCAATTACAAGTTATTTCCTCGAAATCAAGTGGCCTCATCATATTCAAAAGGTACTCCCAATCAATGAATCATAAGCCTTTTCAAAGTAAATTTTGAACAAAAACATCTACTTTTTTTTTCCTTTTTTGCCTCATCCACGATATTGTTGGCTACCACCACGCTATCTAAATTTTGCCTCCTTCCAATAAAAGTTGATTGGTTTTCCGAAATTACTTTCTCCATGACCTTGCTTAATTTGCCAGAATTTTTGCTAAAACTTTGTACATACAACCCATCAAAGAAGTTGGTCTGTATTCATTAATAATTCTTGGGCAATCTTTGTTTGGTATTAACACAATGAATGACGGGCTACTCCCTCTTGTCATCTTACCATTTTGGAAAAATTCTCTTATGAATCTTTCAAAATCAACTTTAATCTGATCCCAAAACTTGTAGATAAATCAAAAATTGTATCCATGGGGTCAGGAACTGTTAGCTCCTTCATAATCCCATATTTAGTCTTTTCTGATGTAACCTCTATTATTAGAACTTCATTATCAGTATGGTTCAATATGGGGTGATCTATTGTTGTATCTAACCATGGCCTTTTACAACTGTTGACTGTAAATTGATTCTTGAAGAAATTTCTAATGCCTTCCCTTATTTTTGTAACTTCCTCTGTCCAAATTTTATTGATCACCAACCCGGAGATTTCACTTTTCTTTATATTCGTATTCACACAGGCATGAAAGAACCTCGTATTACAATCTCATTCCTTTATACATTTCGTTATGGCTTTCTGAAATAATAGTAAATATTTTCTTCTATAAGATTTTTGCAGATTAATCCAAGCTTCTCTCCATTTTCTCCCATTTATTTCTTGAAGATTCCCAGTTTCAAACTTTTCTTCCATTTGTCTTTGTTAGCAAATATGGGTCGAAACTTAAATCACATATTTGCACATATAAGGTGGATCGAGTATACCTATTTGCAGCGGATCTGTCAATCCACATAGCCAGGATTAAGCCTGTCTACAAGCCTCCGTTTGATCCATGATTAAGCCATCTACAAGCCTCCTCTTGATTGAATCGCGAGCAGCGAACAAACCCCATAGATTGGTTGAACCACAAACAAGATCACGAAACGCCTTTCTCGTTGGTGTAAATAATTACTAGAATTATTTACTTGGATGTGCACACCTTAAACCCTTGGAGACTTTGGTGATACTCCAAGAAGAAAACCGTAGAGAGAAATTTTAGGAGAGAGATTATTATTTTCTTGTGAGGGACGATTTTCTCAATTGTACTGATATTGTAGGGAGAGATATCAATATATAACTCAATCCCATATCTCAGTTAGAGTCCTAATGGGAGAGGTTTCTAGATAAACTTCATCTAAATAGGACTCCCTGTTATCTCAAATATGGATGCAACGTAATTGCACCCAATATCTCCCACTCATACATATTTGACTCGACTCATTCAAATCACATTCTCATAGTTCTCATCTCACGTCTCTTCTTTCATACAGGGAATAAGGCATGCGACCAAGCGAGAAAGCAAAGGTGAGGAGAGTTATATTAAGTCATCACCAAACTAACATAACCCTATAACTCAATAACTCGCTATGCACCCTAAACCAAGTGGTCGCACCAAGTCAAGCATCTCTAGATCCTCAATGAAATAAATAGAGCATGCTCGACTCACTCAAATATGTTTCTATATTCATGACTAGTCAAACACATTTCGACATAGTCGCCCGGGCTATGAATAATAGAACATAAGTGCGTTACCAACTTAATTCTTCCTCGGCCGCACATGCCAATTAGCTTGGTCTTGACAGCTTTCCTAGACATGCTCCGACAGACTGAATCACATATGGCCATTGGATACATGCTAAAGTAGCGTCATCAAGCTTACACCTCATGACATGGTCCAAAGTCCCAAAGGGTACAAGAAAATAATATAGGCTCACACAGTGACGAAGCAGGGACCCATTCAGTCACTTTCCCATATGCGGTCGCCTCAAAGCACATGTAGTATGAATACATGCTATGATGGAGCTCCCACTCAATTTAGGCATGTCACGCTCTAGACATCATACAAATCTTAGTCCAGTCGCTATTCAAGCGCCTGACCTGCGTACTACTCGTAGTCACTCCCAAAGTGTCATACGATAGTTCGCACATTCGACTACAAATGGGCTTTTATAAAATTTGGACATACTTCATAATCGATCATCCCGGATCTCATCTTAACCTCACTGCTCTAGCGCGAAGGCGATCATTGGCAAACCTTCTTATGCGAGACAATCTTTTAAGTCTCATCCCGCTCGCTCTCTTAGCGCCAGGGCAATTGCCCGTGTGAGAGGGCCAATCAAAGCCTGGTGACAACTCACAAATTCAGTACCAAACACATAATGAGAATCCAACATATCTCATTAATCATAATATGTTCTCAAAGGCCACATAATCAATTATACTTTAATCCCTAATGACTCACATGCCTTTGGAGCATTTCTCCAAACAAAGGCTCATAAAAGGGATGAGCGTCCACACCGCTCGTAGAAGTATGCCTGAGAACAATATTAACTATGCGCAAACTCTTAAGTGAAGTAAAGCCTCGAGTAAATATGTTTGGTCTATCATCCATGTTTGGCGCCCAAACCATACACCAAAGTGGTTTTACTATCACAAAGACAACAAAATACAACATGGATGTGCGCGCAATGCGCATCATTTCAAGATGTCAAATTTGCCTCTAGCAAATCATAGACCAATCTTTTAAAATATCTAAGTATCACATATTGACATCACAATAGTGCATGGATCACTTCGATATCCACTCACCAATCACATTGCTAAGTACATGACTTACTGAGTACGCACATAGCGCACATCAAATATTCAACCATGAACTAGCTAGCATTTCTTTTCATCTTCCGAAGATATCGTTTCTTGACTAAAAATATGATCTTTGACCATGGAGTGTAAAGACAACCAACATTGAGTGGCGATAACTCCATGTTCTTTCCAGTCATCACATGTTTGCCATATATAGTGAGATACAACTCTTGACATATGTTCAGTGAATTAATTGACCATCGTAGGCCTATCAATAGCTCGATGTAATCAATAATGACTCAAGTCACAACTGGAGCTTCTTGATCAGCAATCAATGCGCTCTTACTCACCTTGTTGAATTCATCGGGTGATCCACATAGATCTCCTGATTCAACTTTCACTGAACTATGTCAACATCAATCATCCAGGACTAATCCAGATGAAAGTGGCAATAATAGATAACATATGAGGCAAATTGAGGCAATCTCACCACTTAGGAAGAACATCTCAAAAAATTTACGCTCTTCTAACAGTCGTAAACATTTGGTCCTTAGTCGAGCTACACACATGTTAATCAACCCATCTATATTGCACTTGACCTTCTGAAACCACATGTTTCAAATGCTCTTGCATCTAGATAGAAGATTAACAAGCTCTTAGACTTTATTCTTAGTCATTCCACTCATCTTTTCCTTCGCAATAACTATCCACTTAGGGCATCAAGTAAAGTCACATATTCTATCGACTCATCAACATCCACAAAAGTTATTGTGAAGGATACCCACTCAATCTCATATAGATGATGGGGAATATTTTATATTCACTCCTTTTACTCATGGAATTTGAGAATCCTTTGCGTGTGAGATACTAGCTCCCACCGACTTAGTGTCGCTCTCACTATCTCAGCGATTACTAGATGAGTATAAAATACAACATCCTTGCTAGAGAAACGAGCGCCTCCTAAGGATCTTGAAACTCGCATAGTTTTAAGATCTCTTTAGACTTTACAAATGCTCAATAAATCCCTTTGAAGGGAAACCTAAATCGTTCGACTTGATTCTCCACGTGAGAACACATTTTCTCGAACTTACATAAGCATAAACCCACTAATTTGGGCTTGTTACCAAACTAAAGCTCATACAAGGTTGAAGAATCATTTGGAGACACGAATTTTATGATATAGGCAGCAACAAGATACAATAATCAATTTGCGCCATCATAAATATAACCATTTCGAAGTGATTGTCCCTTCTTCGCAAGCTCACATAGCTGGAAAGTATTTGGAACCATCATTCAACTCGCAAGTTTATTCCTTCAACTGTGTGTCCAAACTAACTAGACACAATATTCCTGCTCCCTATTAGCACATCTTCATCTGTTAAGAATCGCTCAAAGCAATTTGGCGCTTCTAACTGATGAGAGTGAGAATGTACTAACTTATAGCATAAATAGCAATGAAAGAAAATATAATGCATTAATTTGTCCCTCCAACTCATAAGTCTGCACTCAATTTAGTGGACTTAGCTTTATAGGAAAAGTAGTCATCTTACATTCTTCCAGCAAGCTTATGCTGCTGGAAAAATAATTATGAACAAGGAGAATGACCTTAGCAAGTTAGACAATATAGCCTCCTCGAGCTAATACAATCGTCCTCCTAACCTCACATTCCACAATATCTTTAGAAGATCTAAAAGAAATACTATCTAAAGCCAAACATCACAAAAAAGTAGACAATTCTTCTCACTCAACAAATATCTTACAAGTGCATTTATTCGAGTAAGACTATATCTACACATCAAGTTGCTCACACCAACTGTTGAGCTTGAGGTTGACTCTTTTTAGCCTCCTCTTATGCGCTTTATAGCTGCACAACCCGATAATAGTCATGCACATTTGCTCAATCTCAAAACCACATGCTAAGTCAACCAATATCTACAATCCATCCATGGAGAGATTTGGAAATATTAGCTAAAAAATAAGAGAGTAAATAATTAGTCAAACTTCATATCAGTACAATTACGAGCGAAGTTCCCAATCTCATAAGTGCACTTAATAATTGTTGATACTTAATTGCCTCATTCAATAAGGTGACACAACTGATTGTCACTTTATGGATCAATCTATAGTTCTAGTTTTAGTCACTTACTTTGTCAAGCTACATTATGTTTGTTCCAATATTCACCCGAGTTGGTTTATATCGGTCAGCAAGACAAGCGACAAGTGCACTCACTTGTGTATTTATCAACTTTTTATAATCAACATCTAGATAGGCGATTTTCATTAATAATACACACAAGTAACTAACATCCTTAATTCAACTCAAATAACGAATTTGGATAACTAGAGTTTTTACTTGGGAATAAGCTCATATTCCAAAAATAGAGCTTAAACTCTTTTATTGAATTTGCAGCTTAAACAAATTAAAGCGCAAAATTAATTCTTGATCCATAAGTATATCATCGGCATCTCAACTGCGATTATTCCAGGCAATTAAGTTCTTACATTGTGGCTTAAACAAATAAAGTGCAAATACTTTCTTTAATCCACAAAAATATTGTCCGCGTCTAAGTCGCGACAATATTTGATACTTTGTCTATTTTCATGTTAAATTGGCTAAACTAAAGTTGGTGAGTTTGGTCTAAAAATACATTTCAATAATTTGCGCAAACAATTAGGTATTGATCTAAAATTTTATTCTGGATCCAAGTAATATTTATTATTTTCTTAAATCCAATGAGATCGAAAATTTACCACCAAGGCTAGTAATCATCTCCCACCGAACGAAGATCACAATAAAAATTACTGATCCATGAATAAAATTATCAAAGTCCATAAATACATCATGCGTGCATCATGCGATATAAGTAATTACGAAAAAATATATAGCCCCCCATGGGCGACATTGACATATGTTGCATCATGTGGAGATAATTTAGACCTATGGTGGTAAAACAAAAATATCCTCGTAAAATTGATGTTACATAGCCTCCAAAAATTGGCTCAATAAATATACATGCATCGAAAAAAATTAAAAAAATACATATTTTCAAGGCCTACTACATCAATCTAGAAAAAGTTAAAAAAATGAGGATACCGAATTACCACGATTGTTAAACATTAACTCCCACAAATAATATAAAACATAAAACTGTAAACATTCACATAATGAGCACCCATATATCAATGTCCATTCGTTCCCAACACATGATAATCCATATCACATCAGCAAAATAAATTGCGGACAAAAAAATTGCATACACATAAGCAATTAATAAAGCATGCAACTCATAAATTAAAAATCACATAGAATATTTTTGCTTGCACCTCAATGAGCAAAAATAAAATTTTTTTACGCACCTTATGCGAAAAGAAAAAAAAATTAAATCCATGCACCAATGTGCAAAAAATAATTTTCCCATGCATCACAATGCACAAAAAAAATATTAATTTGTTGCAAATATCTTAATGCGCAAAAATAATTTTTATTTCATGCAATTAATGCGAAAGACAAAAAAATATAATTGCTACATATGTGCAATATACAATTATTCATGCATCATATTGCACAATAATAATTTTTCAAGCTTTCTCATGCAAAAATAATTTTTGCAAGCACTAAATTGCGCAGAATATTTTTACATTCATTAACACTATAACAAAAAGAAATGCACAAAAAATAATTTTGCAAGCATCCCAACGCACAAAAATACCTTCCATATACATCAAATAATTTCTAAATCAGTCAGAGGGTTAAAATACACCAGCACCACAAATTACAACAAAAATAGTAGGTAGGATAGTGGTAAACATGATATCTAATACATAAAAGGTCACGGGTTCAATCCTTTGGTAACCTTCCACTTTTTTTAATGAAGATATAGTGGTCAGCCACATAGTCGCGACGTCAGCAACAGGTGCCCATGTGGCTTGCCATCTGTCGCCACGTTAGTGCCAGTAGTGCCACTCAACTATTTTTTGCAGTGTGGCAGCCACATATGCACTACATCAGCGCCATGTCAGCCAATTGTACCAACCAGCAAATATATTTTTTCGGAAAAAAAAAAAAATCATCCACAGCGTCTTTACGCGAATGAGATTTATAGTACAATTCCAAAGGTGCTTGTCACAGATTTCAATGCAGTTTTTGTTTTTAGCACAAAAATTTTGAATCCCCATAATTTATTCGATTCAAATTCGTTTTACATGCATAATATATCAAATTAATCGTCTCTCCAAGATCTACAATTTGACACCAATATTGCATATATAAAAATAAAAAATCATATTCGGATTTTTCAAATAAAAAATCAAATCACATGAATCATCAAACTTAAGCACATCACCTAGGCGAGATTGAGCTCTAATGGCTTTGATACCACTGTTAGCAAATATGGGTCAAAACTTAAATCACATATTTTCACATATATAGTGGATGGAGTATACCTATTTGCAGCGGATCTGTTGATCCACATCCAGAATTAAGCCCGTCTGCAAGCCTCCGTTTGATCCATGATTAAGCCATCTACAAGCCTCCTCTTGATAGGATTGCGAGCAGCGAACAAACCCCATAGATTGGTTGAACCACGAACAAGATCACGAACCGCCATTCTCGTTGGTGTAAATAATTACTAGAATTATTTACTTGGATGTGCACACCTTAAACCCTTGGAGACTTTGGTGATACTCCAAGAAGAAAACCGTAGAGAGAAATTTTAGGAGAGAGATTATTATTTTTCTTGTGAGGGACGATTTTCTCAATAGTATTGATATTGCAGGGAGAGATATCAATATATAACTCAATCCCATATCTCAGTTAGAGTTCTAATGGGAGAGGTTTCTAGATAAACCTCATCTAAATAGGACTCCCTGTTATCTCAAATATGGATGCAACCTAATTGTACCCAATAGTCTTAAAATTTCCTTTTCCATTCCAATCTTTCTGTTAAGATCTTCAAAACTTCTTTGTTCCAGATTTTGAGTTTCTTCTTTAACATTGTCAGTTTTTTGTTTAGGAAAAATGAGCCCCATCCTTGGATTTCCATCTTTCCCTATTCTGATTCCATAAAAGCTTTAAACTCAGGATGCAACCAACAGTCCAACACTCTAAATGACTTTGGTCCTCAATTTTCAATTTTTTCTTTCATGATAAGTGCACAATGGCCTGAAATATTCCTTTCTAATCCTAGAAGTGTACAATTACGCCATCTCTCAATCCACCCACCTGATATCAAAATTCTATTGAATCTACTCACACAACTTCTGTCACTTGTAAACCCTGTAAATTTTCTTCATAAAAGTGGAAGATCAGTGACATCACAGTTCTAGTGAAGCAATCGAATTCATTTATTTTCCCATTGATGACGCCCGAGCCCAGCTGGAAGAAATTAATCCACGCTCGATCCGACCCAAAGACACATCCGAGTGGGGGGCCTACGGGTGACGTCGATGACCCATGCGTGGTGACACGTCATGAATTAGGCTCGCCGCTACGAGCCCAACCACAAGCATGATCGCCGAGCCCCGACCCCGAGCCCAAATTTCCAAATTTGGCGGAAACGCATGCGCGACATATTCATAAAAATAACCATTTGCCCATACCGCCCATGCTTAGTGCTTTATTGGTATCGAAACGCCACATGTCAGAAAGTTATAGAGAGGAGTCACCAAGTGGCAAGAGTTGGCTGACATGCACGATTAGAGAGGGACATGTGTCCTTTTTTAATTATTTTACTGATTAGTAATTAATTAGTGCAAAGATGACTGTTGAAAACCCACTTACTCGAGGGGTATAAAAGTCCTCATTTTAAGAGAAAAGGGAGAGAGAAAAAAAGAGCAAAAAAACACGAGATTGTAAGAAAGACCGACCCCAATAATTCGGCTCGGCATTACGCAAAAAAGGCAGAATTAGCCATAAATAAACACGTATTACGCATACTTATATTTCCACGTGTTAAATCTTTTACATATTTTGCTTGTTGACCAAAACGCACGTCAACAAATTGGCGCTAGAAGGAGGGCACCTCCTACCTGTTAAAAAAAAGGAGGGAAAAAGAAATATCTTTTCTACATGGCAGCACAAACGGAGGCTTGATTGAATCTTTTATGATTTTGGAAATATGTTATAGTTTCTCACTTCAATTGAAAGCAGCATGGCTTGAGCCCCTATGATTTCTAAGAAAGTCTTGACAATGCTTCCCAAAATTATCGTCAAACGATCTATCGGCGTTTTGGGGTCAATTCTACTCGTAAATGTACAATTTTCTCAATCCATAGCCCGGGTCCATCACATAATGAGGAAGGCCATTGTGCTCATTTCATCTCGATGTGCCTCGACCTAGCATCGAGCGTAAAAATCGTAAAATCGCCTCGCCACGCGCCGCGCCGCAAAATCGCCTCGCCTCGCCATGCGCCGAGCGCCGCAAAATCGCTTGCCATGCGCCAAGCACCGCGAGCACAAAACAAAGACTTGTTACGCACTGTACAAAAACAAAGACTTGGTTACGCACTGCACAAAACAAAGACTCGATGTACACACCGAGGCACAAAACAAAGACTTGGTTACACACCAAGCACAAAACAAAGACTCGGTGTACACACCGAGCACAAAATGAAGACTTGGTTTATACACCAAGTACCAAATACAAAATGAAGATCAGGTTCATATACCGAGTGCGAGAATCAATTAAGGCGAATAAAGTCCCTTATTCAGGAGCACTAGGAACCGAGCCCCATACTTGGGAATATAAAAAGAAAAAGAAGACGGGCAACAATCTTACAAAAAGGAGAAGAGCCAAGCATATACAAAAAGCTTGAAACACATACATAGGTGAGAAAGAAAATTTCATTTCTACATCAAAATTATTTACACGGGGCGAAGCCCATTACATCCCAAGGCACGAGGCCAAGTAATCTACCTATGAATTCATGTAAAAGCTTATAAATAAAAAAGGGGCAAACAGCACCAAGACTAAGACGGAGGCGGAATTTCAACAGCACCACTGGAGGCAACTTCTTTGGCGTCCGGAGGAGGTGAGCCTTGAACATTGGGGGCCTCGGCAAAGCTCGGACGGAGAGCATCGAGATCAGACTCCAAAAGGGCCAAATCTTCTTCAAGCTGAGCAACAGTCCGCCCGGCCTTAAACGAATCAAGAATTTCTTTGAGGTTGGTCGCGTGGCCGCAGGTTAACATAAATGCATACTCCTCAGAGTCCTTGTAAGCTTCAACGGCCTGTGTACGAGCTTCCTCAATTTGCCGATGAGTAGCCTCTTCGGCCTCTCTGCAAGACATCGGCTGACGCCTCTCCACTTCCTCACCGGCAACAAGAAGACGTTCGGCTCGGCAACTTTAGCCCTAAGCTCCTCTTCAGCCCTGCGGGCCTGATCTCGCTCTGCCTCAGCCTTCGCAGCAATTTCTTTTTCAGAGTTGGCCCGAGCTGTAGCTTCATCCACCTGGGTCTTTAACGATTCTTGTACCCCTTGAAGGGTAGAATATGCCTCCTGCAGGTCGCCATGCCGCCTTTCCAGATCGGCGTATTTTTTCTCCAGCTCGCGAGTTCCCCCAATTGTATGCCATAGAAGCCCAATGATTCGCCCACACATTCCCATGGCATACTGAATTTGTTCCTCAAAACCAGTCTCCGAGCAGAATTACTCGATGCCTTTTGTCCATGCACGAGCTGGGACACTCATCGCGGCCCGACCCGCCTCCGGTAAAACTCTCGACTGCTCCTCTGTCGGCGTGGCGTATCGGACAAACTCCACAAACCATCGAGGGCGTAGTCCAATCATTCCCTCACAGTATTCATCTCTCACCCGATTTGGAGGGATGAAGTGACCTTTCCAGCCGAGGTCATCCGAGAAAGTTTGCGGACCTCCCCCTTCTGGGCTTGTTCAGGATGCTCCGTGCCGTCGACCAACCCCTTCGATCGCCGGGCTCCTCCATCACAATCCCTCTTCTCCTTTGAAGGGGAGGTTCTACTTGCCTCCCGGCACTCCATCACGGACGCGTTTGCCGGCCGGATATCTGCTCTCCGAGTCGTCTCTCGCATCTGCGGGTTGGTTGCGATCGCCCGAGTTCGCCGCGCGCCGTGTTCCTCACGCTGCGGCGTGCACGCAAATCCAAGCCACGCCCTACAAAAAGCAACCACCGTTAAAAGGTCAAAAGAAAACAAAAACATTTCAAAAGGAAGGGTGTAAGAAATACTATGTTTACCTCGAACGGCAGCCGCACTTTCGCGCCTCGAGTCTGCATTTGCCCAACGGGCACAGACGATCTACCCACAGGATCGGCCGTTGCGGGAGATGGCGCAGCTCGCTCTGTTCAGCCATTTGCTCCCCCCAGAGAGAGGGTCGTGCTTCTTCATTCACGGGAGGGTTCTCACGGCTCTCTCCCAACCTCCCCTCTCTCTCTCCGCCTCGTCCCGAGCCGCCCCTCGGCCTCGGGGTCGGCGGGGCGAGCAGCCTCAAGCCGGCCAAGCGGCGGTGCCTCGGTGGCCAATCTCTCAATCCGCTTTCTCGATGCCCTGCCCGGATGTTTTCGACCTTTGAATAAAGGTGGCCGGCAGAGGCCCCTTTGATGCCCCTAGTTCTCTGTAAAGGTAAAAAGACGAAAAAAGAAGCAACGTCAATCACAAAAGGAAACATTAAACAAAGAAAAAAGCGAGAGAAAGGAGAAAAGATAGACTTATCAGAACCAAAAACAAAATTTGATGGAGGATGAAGAACAGTTTCCCTTTCCCCATCCTCCACGCGAGCTTGCCACTCGCCGCTCACCCAGAGCCACTTATCTTTCCACTCCTTCAAAGATGAAGGGAGACCTTCCACTAAGCCGTCCGGATACCCTTATCCGGTCTCATGACGTAATACCACCCGACGGTGACCCCGAGATGAATGAGTGGCTCGCCGATAAAGAGCTCGTTCATCTCTTTGAATTTGGGGCGAGGATATTTTTCTAGGTGGAACATCACCAGGAGGCCGATGATCCTACCCCAAGAAATAGGGTGCACCTGGGTCGGATGCATACCCCACTTGCAAAACCACCGCATGAGGAAAGCCGGCAGTGGAAATCGCAACCCATATAGGAGGTCAAGGCAAATATGGCCAACCAACCCCGGTGGGTACTGAGGAACCTCTGTGCCATCCGGTACCCAAAAATTGATGCCACTTGGAATACGATACCTCCGCCGGAGCTCTTCTACCTCCCGGATCATCAGCATGCTAGGGATATCGTTTATATCACTCGGCGTCCACCGAGGCTCGACACGAAGGCGAGGGCCTCCTCCTTGCCGGCCGTCGCCATTACGATGGCCCATGGGCACTTGAGGCCTCTCTGGCCTCGAATCTCCAGAGGGTTCGTCTACCCGCTCCACGTTATCACGCTCCGGCTCCGATGGGTCCATATTTTCATCTTCCTGCTGATACTACCTAAGATCAACACTCGTGGATTCTTCGTCGGAACTCTCTTGTGCCTGGCCGATACACGTTCCTTCTAAAAATGGTCACCGGCGTCGGATCAAAAATAGTAAGCGTCCGCTCTAAAGACGTTCCATCTCGAGAAGAATCTGGAGAAGATATCTGAATGATGCTCGGACAATAAGGCAGAGATCGCCGTGCTGGTGAGAAATAAACAGAAGGTTCAGAGGGGGGATCTTCGATTTCAACCTCTACGCTATAACTACGACTCTACTATCCTCAAAAGAAGACATTTTATAGGTAAAAGGAGAATATTTCGAAAAATACCTAAGTTTGAAGTCTCGAACTTTGGAATCCGACCAAATTTCTCGCTCGGTTTCAATCGATCCTAGCTCAAAGGGTAATGGATGCGAAAGTGAATGATGAAGGAAAAAAGGGGTATTTATAGATGGAGTTCCCTCGATAAACGAAACGTTTATTCGAAAAGACGCGCCTTTTTAAACTCAAAAGCCGTCGAACAAGTCAGAGAATGTCGCGTCCCCACGCCCGCTGACAGAACTGACGTACCTTTTCGATTCCTGCGCAAGATTGGTTCAACCACAAGATGCCACGTGTGTCCGCTCATTGTGGCACCACAATTAATGCGCCGCTACAGGCATTAATCACTACGCGACGGATGTCGGAATGAACAAAACCTTTGAGAATTCTGTTTCCCCATTAAATGTTTATCATTAGCATTAAAGTTTAACTCCGACTTCAGAAATTCTTCACTCGGAATTAAACTTGGGGGCCTTTGATGACGCCTTGAGCCGAGCCGGAAGAAATTAATCCACGTCATCGATCCAAAGACACATCCGAGTGGGGGCCTACGGGTGACGCCGATGAACGATGACGCGGTGACACGTCATGAATTAGGCTCGCCCGCTACCGAGCCCAACCACAGCATGACTGCCGAGCCCCGACCCCCGAGCCCAAATTTCGGCGGGAAACGCATGCGCGACATATTCATAAAAATAACCATTTGCCCATACATGCCCATGCTTAGTGCTTTATTGGTATCAGAAACTGCCACATGTCAGAAAGTTATAGAGAGGAGTCACCAAGTGGCAAGAGTTGGCTGACATGCACGATTAGAGAGGGACATGTGTCCTTTTTTAATTATTTTACTGATTAGTAATTAATTAGTGCAAAGATGACTGTTGAAAATCCACTTACTCGAGGGGTATAAAAGTCATCATTTTAAGAGAAAAGGGAGAGAGAAAAAAAGAGCAAAAAAACACGAGATTGTAAGAAAGACCGACCCCAATAATTCGGCTCGGCATTACGCAAAAAAGGTAGAATTAGCCATAAATAAACGCGTATTACGCATACTTATATTTCCACGTGTTAAATCTTTTACATATTTTGCTTGTTGACCAAAACGCACGTCAACACCCATTATTCACACTGCCAGTATTTTGTTTCCTTTTTCATTAGAATCTTACAGCATTGAAGTCTCCGGCTAAGCACCATTTCTGATGTTTAAGTGATTGGATTTTGGATAGGATCTCTACCCAAAGCTTTCTCTTTCCAGTTAACAAGCAAGATGAGTATAGGTTCAAGATTGTTACCTTTTTACCTTGATTTCCCCATTTACCTGTAGCAATCCATCAACAGAAACCTGAATCCCATAAAGTTCCCACCCAAAATCAACACTTGGCCACAGTGTTGCATAAAACCTTTGTCAATATTTTCCATTTTTGTTTCTTTTATGCATGCAATATCCACCCCTTCACTCCTAAAAATTTCTCTAAGTTCTCTTATCGTTATTTTCCGTCCCAATCCTCAGACATTGAAAGATAAAATTTTCATTTGTGATTTTTAATTCCCTTGCCCCTAGCTGTCTCTTCATCTAGTAATTTACTCTTCCCCGGTCCCTTCTCTCCATTTCCTCAATTTTCTCTAAGATTTCTTGAGTATTTCCTGTTGCCTTTAGCCCAAGGAATTTGCCGAATTCCCAAATCATGTTTGCTTCTTCTTTGAAATTTTTTTTACACAAATTTCGATTACAGTTACCAATATCACTGTCTAACAATGAATTTTTCAGCTGTTGTGAAAAAAAATTACCTTTTCCTCCGTATCATTTTTCTTCTTTGGTCTTCCTCTCTTTGTAATTTTTCCTTCGATTCGACTATGTTGCTCTTCCTCGTAACCCCTCCTCGTTGATTCCTCGTCTGTATTGGGGATTCTTTGTTTGCATCTTAATTTCCTAATTTTTGTTTCAACTCCTTCTCTACAATGCATGCTTCTTTATTTTTTCCATGGGAAATTTGGAAAACTGCCACCTTTTCAACATTTTTTTTGGAAAAATACCACCTAACCTAAATTCTTTAAATTATGTTACCCTTGCCCTGTGAAATTTTCAATTTACACCATTGCTCAATTTTTTTTTAATCTTTTAACAAAGTACCCATGTTCCCTCCCCAAACCCAATTGACCCACATTCTTCATTATTCAAGCAAATTCCTTCACGATTATCCCCTCTCATCTGAAATCATACAGTTTTCCAACCAGGGTGGATGACATTGTTCCCGTCTCTGGTGTTTATGCAATGGTGTTTTTCGCGAGCGGGGTGGACGGAAGAGCTCAAGCAGACAATTTTTATTTTTTTTTTCGCGTTTTTTGCGAGTTCAAGCAGATGTGTCCTACTTTTCAGCTAGTTTAGGTTCAAAAATTTGGAAAGAGGTTAGTCTTCATTTTTGATTAATTTTTGGCGGTAATTTGGTCATTTTTCATTTGTAAACTATTGTCAAATACACAATGTAGTTGGTGTTATGGACTGGGTAATTTGTAATTATTTTCATTTTAGCATATGTAGTGGTTTGGTAGCTGAAAATATGATGAAATTGTAGAATTAAGTCGATTTTGTTAAATTTTGTCATGTACATCATTTGGTTGGTCTGTTGTCTGGTATATAGTCGGTTTTATGGCTATTGTGTGGTCGGTACTTATAGTTAGTGCATGGATGCAGTCGGTTCGTTGGTAGTTTGTAGTCGGTTGTATGGTTGTTGGCTTTGTAAATTTGTGATTTTAGTTTTTTAGTATTATTACATGTCCTGGTTCATGCTGAATACTAATTCTTTGGGATGGTCAATGGTAGTTCGATTCAAGTAATCATCAGAGGGAAGCAAATAATGCATGTGATTGTCCCTGCGGATGTTACCTTTTTCACAATCATTAGAAAATGCATATCTAGTAATTGGGTTGTTCTTGTAATTTTAATATTAAAGTGCATATGAAGTTTGGGGATCCAATATATGTTGATCATCACATATTGGGCTTGTGTTCCTTGACTTAGTTGTTTGTACTGGTACTTAATATTTTATGATTAATTAGTTCCCCGACCTCGATATTTTTCCTTTTTTACATTCATTATTCACTATTCACAATCAATATTTTATGTTAGAGAAATAAATTCATTGTGAAACAAACTAAAATAATTATGTATATATACTGGAGAAAGAATATCAAATTGTACAAATAATCAAACTTACAAAAAATGCAAAATAACTAATATTTTTTTTTGAGAAGAAAATAACTAATATTTAAATACAACTAAAATTGCAAAGGCAGCAAAACCGAGTCAACTGTGATAATTTAAGAAGTTCTAATCACATAAGTACTAATTCAGAAAACTGTTAGACTAAGAAAGTTCATATACACGATATTAATAAATTACAATATCTTAACGACGAAAATTAGCCTCATTATTGTTTATATAAAATATATTTTTTTCCTTGGAAAGTTCATAATTTTGTCGGAAGAGTAGGTGTAACACAAGTTGTCCCTGGAACATGATAGTATACATCTCAAGGGATCTCTTGAAGTTTTCAATATTCTCCCCCTTGTACCGATCATTAATAACTTCCAGTGCATTGAAATGAGACCTGTAGAAGAGTTTGCCTTTAAAATGATTGTTTTCATCTGGAATGAAAGTCATATTGTCCTTGTTTCAAACAAAAACAATAAAGTGTAAGGTCCAAATAAAAGTAGGTACATAGTCGAGAACATGGTCGAAAATGCATTAAGCACATACATACCGTCAGAAAAATAAAGGAACATATGTAACAGAATTCCAAAAAGACAAACAACATCCAAAACCAACAAAATCCAACTGAAAAACATCACAAATAAACTTCAAAATAATACTATCATACTTTGAGAGAATAGCAAAATGACCCAAACAAACTTACAAATACTTAATATTATTTTTTTGCCAAAATACAGATATTTAGACCAAAATTCGTCAATCCCAAATCCATGAAAGTCCAAAAAACTGAGCAAAAACTAAATTCAACGCATGCACAAACAAAAGATGAAAATTTGAAAGTATAACAACACATTTTCTAGGAAAAACACTAAAAACAAAAATCATACAGAAATGCAAGAACAAATCCTAGAAAACCCTAAAATTGAAGAACAATAGAGCTAAAATCGGACTTACTAAAAAATGTACTTGATAATGGATGCCGAAAAAAAGAATAAGAATCCAACAGCCTTTGTCGGAAGCCCGATCGGAAAACGAATAGTAGCCGTTCACGGAGGAAATGCCAACACTACGCAACACGCAACAGATGGAGACAACAAAGAGAAAATAGAGGGATGGCGCTGGACCACTACACCGCTCGCCGTTGGGTCATCGAGGAATGCCGAAAAAAATTGAGACGAGAAGGACAGAGAGAGACCCAGTGGAGATAACTATTTTTTTTACCAAACACGTGAGAAATGGGAGGGAAGTTAATTGATTTGGGTCCTTTTCATTCTAAAGTAAAAGGGGTATGTTGGGCATTTCACAGGAGTAAGGGCGACATAATTTAAAGGATTTAGGTTGTGTGATAATTTTTCAAAAATTTGGTAAAAATGTGGCATTTTTCCAAATTTTCCTTTTTTCGTTGATTCCCGTTCTGTTTTTCTCTTCCTCTGTTAAGCAGTCATTCTTGTTGAAATGGCTGGATCTTGTACTCTTTTTGCTTATAATTCTAAAATTTTCCTCACTGGGTTCAACTTGTTTAACCTTTTCAATATGGGCCTCAATTATCATTAGTCATTTAATCTTATCTTTATTTCATGCATCAATCCAACTGTGACACTTTTTTTTGGAGAAATTACAGAAAATACCCACTTTCCGATAACAATACCACAAAATACGATCATATCACTATAAGAAAAATGCCAATAGACACCACTACAAAGACAGTGGTTTTTAAAGAAACCGGTGTGTAATTAGTGCAGACTTTTGATAATTAAACAGCGGTTTCCCAGAACTAATGTCTATTGTAAAAAAAATCCCCAAATCGACAACAGTTATGGCATCGGATTTACGGAACCACTGTCTATTTATATAAATTATTTTAGAGTTGACAGCAGTTGTTTTGACACCGTTCTAAAACCGATGTCTTTAATTATTTAGAAACCAGATCTTTAGACATCGTTCTAAAATTGGTGTCTAATCATTTTGTATTACACCAATCTACAAACCGGTGTCTATTTACATACTTTTTTTAGAAGTATTTACTTAGTTGTTAACTTAATAGTATAGGTGTTAGTCTAGCTAATTCTACCAAACCTCTGTCCCGTCTCTACCCAAGTCGAAGTCGCCCTCGTCGTCGCCTCTCCTGTCCGCCGCTCATGCCTCTCCCCTCCGCAAAATATTGTTTCCAAGTAGCCTGTATGATTCCCCTACCCTCAGTCTCGTTCTCTTCCACCACCATCTTCAATCTCTCTCCTCCGCCGCTCGAACCTCTCTACTCCGCCGTTCCAATAGTGCCGCCGTTCTATAGCCGGAAAATCAACATTTAGGTATTATAGCTTTATTCATTTTGTTTTCGATTTATGCTTTAAATCCAATATTATTGTGATTCAAATTCGATTTAGGCTTTTACTTTTTGAACTAGGGTTTGTATTTTCATGTTTGTTTCTGGGGTATTACTTATATGGTTTCCAATAATTGTATTACTTATAGTAGTGAAAACTGGTAAAACCTATTAATTGAAGCTTCTGGGGTATGGTTTTTGTGACGCCCACCCCTATTAGTACTACTAGGAAATATATAAATCAACCACAAACTCTAATTAAAACGTGTAAATTTTTTTTCCTGTGTAAATTTAAAAACAGACAACAAAATAAATCATGTAAGCAGCACTAAAGATTCAACCATGCCTAAAAGCAATAAGGGCTATCAACCCTGTCCATACAGAAACACGATGACTAGATATACAAATCCAGAACTCAAACCAGCACACTATTTACATATATTTACAATACAGTTTCAAAAGTTATAAACATTACGAGTTCCTCCATATAACACAATAGAAGCAAAACCAAAATAAACCCGAAAACCAGCCCGACAGGTCGTCATCCATATCCGTATTGCTCAGGAATTGTACAATAAGCCAATGACTCAGGCATTCTCATGCTCACCTGCATTGCATGAACTACATGAGCTAAAGCCCAGCAAGTAAAAATCATGCATGTCCAAAGAACAACATTAAATTTCCAACATGAAATGTTAAGATGTAAATCCATGAATCAAAATACTTTATTCAAAATTATTTTCTTTCATTTGGGCCCCTGACCCAACTACTATGCACTAGAAAAGAGTTCTGCTCACAACAATAATCAAATGACCAATAATATCAATATGGACCTACGTGTGAACAATCCTCCGGCGGCCCTGCCAGTGGTCCCCTACTTGCGTCCCTTGTGTCCGCCAAGAAGTATCCCACCCCGTAGGGCCTTACACATGTACTCACAAATGGACCATCCTCATGTGACCCACCAAGAGCCCATCTCATATCTAGCATTGTGTTCACCAGGAAGTATCCCACTTGTTGTACCTAAACATATATAATAAGCATGCCTCGGTGCCATAGCAGTGGTCAACAAACATCCAATTTCTATCTTAAAATATTTTCGTGCATGCGAATATTCTCTTGTAATATGCATGCACATGCAAATATTGTGAATGACATGTTCAATGGCTCATCAAGCCCATATTGCAACATCATGCAAGTCAATATGCATCACATAATACCCACATATATTCATCATCAAGATAGTACAATCAAATAAAATATTTTGTACATCATTTTATCTAACAATATTGCAATAATAATCACCGATACACACATTTATGACACCTCTCACTTTAAATTCACCACGTGTAACTTTATAAGTCTTGTACTTCCAAATGTTACCACGTGTAAGCTACCGATATTTAATAGTTTGACACCTAAACCCTCCTATTTGAATACATGATCAACCAATCAAAAGCTAAGAACTAATATCATGTAAACACTTTATTGTTAAAATTCTATATATCATGAAGTGTGTCATGCGATGTCAATATTCATGCAAATGTTATGTAGATAGCATGAAATGCATGACTATATTGGCCTAGCGAGTAGCGTGTGAGGCTCGGGTATTATATTTTTTACAAGGTAGCTCATTCTTCTCATATAATGTGCTCAAATTTATTAGGTTACACGTAAGAAAGCTGCTCTCATTGATAACTATTGAGTTGAGGAGCAAGGTTGGTGAAGCTGCATCAATTTCACATGGTAAGAATAATTTGGTTGCTGATGTGAAGATCCTTACTTTGAAAACTTTTAGATTCTTAGCATACAATTGATAATACTTTAATAAACTTGCATTTGTGCCATGATAAATGATTACTTTTGAAGGGATGTAGAACAGTAAACTATAGTTTCCAATACAAATATTGTCAAGAAAAATGACTTGCGTTATGTTTTTCGAATTGTGACACATCACATCAACTGCAATGTATGATATCTTTTTTCTCCTTTCTTTTATTTGTTTATTTCTTTTTTTTTTGTGGTGAGGGACACCTCCATTTTCTTGAAAATTGAAATATATCAAGTCTCTTTTGTATTAAATGAATCAGAACCTGTGATACATTCTGGTGTTGGCGCTGGAATCGAGTGTGAGATTTATTCTAGTGTACAGGGACAATGCATGCATACACATAGTTGGATTGCATTTCATCTACACTTTATTTTCTGTTTATAGGTTTTATTTATTCGTAAACTCTAAACGAAGATTATGCCTTCACATTGTTAATCAAAGCTTTCCACATATATGCTCTATGCCATCCAAAATATAAGCGCATGCATCTGTTGGTATTTTAGATGTTTTTGTGGTATGAATTGTTGCCTCCTAGAGTTTAAGAGAAACATTTTGAAGTTGTTGATCTCAGTGCAATGTTTGTTAGAAATTGGAGAGCATATACTACAAATAACTCATACACACAAGAGAATAGAGGGAAAACTTATATTATTTTATTATCACTTTCCTCACTTCTTCAAATGACTCCATAACAAGGATTTTTGTAGGTGATACCCAAGATGAACATACACTTAAGATGCATCAATACTTAGTTTTCATACATTCACCTATCCCCATTCATGCACAAAACCAAAAGTCACATACATGAATTTCACATATTCATGTAGAATATACTAGAACTATTTTACTTCAATGTATCTAGCTAATAATTCAAAACTCCCCCTTAAGCTAGATTCATTACTCCAATAGAAAATCGCAACTTCTTGAAAACATCAAACTTCAAGGGCTTCATGAAGATATCCGCAATTTGGTCTTGGGACTTCACAAACTCAAGCTTCACTTCTTTCTTGGATATGTTCTCACGAATAAAATGATACTTTGTATCAATGTGTTTGCTTCTGTCATGAATCACCGGGTTCTTCGCCAATGCAATAGCAGACTTATTATCCACATAAATCTCCGTCAGATCTTCTCATGATAAACTAAGCTCCTTCAACAAACTTCTCAACCAAATAGCATGACAAACACAAGAATTCGCTGCAATATACTCCACTTCACAAGTAGAAAGTGTCACAATTGGCTGCTTCTTAGAATTCCAATTGAATGCCTAACTTCCCATAAAGAAAATAAACTTGGTTGTACTTTTGCGACTATCAACATCACCAGCCCAATCACTATCACAATAGCCAACAAGCTTGTAATTGTGAGAGGAGGTATAGAAAATTCCATGATCAACTGTACCTTTAATGTACCGAAGTATTCTTTTGGCAACTATCAAATGTGATGTAGTAGTAGCCTCCATGTCACGACTTACAAGTCCAACACCAAAAAGAATATCCGGTCTCGTACAAGTTAGATGCCTCAAGCTTCCAACAAGACTTTTAAAGTATGTGGAATTAATTTTCTCACCATCTTCGCAGAAGTACATCTTCACTCCACATTCTACGGGGGTACTCACCGACTTGCAATTCTCCATCTCAAACTTCTTGAGAATGTCTTTTGCATATCCTTCTTGAGATACAAAAATTCCATCATCTCGTTGCTTTACTTCAATCCCAAGATAATAAGACATTAACCCAATGCCCGTCATCTCAAATTCCTTTGCCATAACTCTCTTGAAATCACCAAACATCTTTGGATTATTTCCTGTAAAAATCAAATCATCCACATACAAATAAACAAGCAACATATCACCTTTTTTGTTCATTTTTACATAGAGAGCATGTTCATGTGGACATTTCGAAAAACCATTTTCTTGGTAATAGCGATCAATTCGGTTATTCCATGCATGATTGGCTTGTTTTAACCCGTAAAGAGCCCTTTTCAATTTCAAGGCTTTATCTTCTTGACCATTCATCACATATATATACACTTGCAAAATAGAAGTTTGACCATGAAAGATGAAAATGGGAGATTGTTGGCCAAGGTACCTATGACGAAGAATAGAGGTAGTCAACCAGACAGTCGAGTATTATTGATTCAGGGAAGCTGTTCAGAAAAAATTTTGAAAGTCGCGAGTGGCAATTATGGCGTTGGTGGAGTTATTTGGATGAAGATGATTATCGGAAGGATAAGCAATCTTTGATATCTTGAAAGATTAGGTGGGAGATAAGTCCCGTTATAGATTCAAAATCGCAAGACGAGGAAGTCGCCCCGTGTTCGGGTATTAATCGGCCAAGACAATCCGATAAGTCAAGGGGCTTTTGAGAAAATAAAATATTTTAATTATTAATTAAAAGTCAGAGGGTCCAGGGCTGTTTTAGTAAAAGTTAAATAATTTGAGTTAGGTCCTTGATAAAAAGAAAATATACAATTAGCCCCGTTTTGTAAAAATTAATACTTTTGGGGTTAAAATTGAATAAATAAATATCCCGACCTTGAAAAATTATGAGGTCAGTTCCTAAATTCTCTAAATTATTCAGAGATTCAGGTTTTTAAAGTTTTGAGGTCAAGTTTTTATAAAATTCTCACATTGGCCCCAAATTTGTTAAAATTATCATTTCGGGCCTTAAGTTTAAAATAATCGAAACTCACAAACCGGAAGGGATTTTAAGTGTGATTCCAGTTGGAAAATGTCACTAAGGTTAGTAGGATATTGGTACAAAAGCAGTTTTTGAAATAAATAAGTGTAGGTCCTTTAACCTTTGAAAATCTCATTTTTGTCCCATTTTTAAATAATTGCCTTTAAGGCTTTTAGGGGTCCAATTATTATGAAATTTGAACCTTGGGTCCAAAATATAATTAAGTTATAGTTAAATTATTATTTCCAGGTGCATGGAGTGCATAAGTCCTGGAAATTTCATTTGGGTCCTCAAGTTTAATCTTTTACAATTCGGTCCCTCAATTTTAGTAAAATTACTTTCCAAGCTCTAAACACTTGGATTTTTGGAATACATTTAAAATATGTCATTTCCAGTCCCTTAAGAGTTAAAATTTCAAATTTTAAAATTAAGGTCTGGTACATTTTCAAAAATTACAAAGTAGCCCTTAAACTTCTCAAATTTTACAATCTAGTCCTTGGATTTTTAAAGGTTGATTTTATTTATCTTAAAACTCTTAAAACTTTATTAAAATGTCCAAAAGTCATTTTTGAACCTGATTACAGTCCCAAAATTCGAAATTTGCAGAGGGGTCCCTTAAATTCTATTTTCTTGCAATTTAGTCCACCAACTTTCCATTTTTTGCATTTTAAGTCCAAAAATTGAAATTAAATTAATTATGCTCGACTTTTCCAGGTTATAAGTCATCCGAAACATGGATTTCAAAGATCATACACATGCATGTTCATTTCATACAAGAATTCATCAAATAGAATATTAAATTGTGCATGCATGCACCTAAATTTCAATAAATAACATTTTTGGGCAATACTTGAGAAATTTCATAACTTGATACATAAAATTAACATGCAATATACAAAATATACATATCTCAAGTGCTCATGATCAAAACACTACATGCATTTAACAAAAGCACCTAGAAGTTGAAATGATTTTTCCACCCACCTTAAATTTGGAAAATTGTGAAATAAAAAGGATAATTTCACAACTTTGTATGAGGTCACTTAGGTCAGCCCCTAAGTCAAGAAATATCAAAAATTTGGAGTTAGAAAAATGAGTGAAAAATTAAGAAGAAAATAGAAGAAGATAAGAAAATTAGAAATACTACATTTTACCTTGTGTAGTAGGTGATTTGAAACTAGTTGAAGCTTCAATTTGGGATTTTTGGTTCAACTCCAAAATCACTTAAAGTCAGCCCCTATTTCTCAAAAATGAAAAAGGGATGTTAAAGTTGAAGAAAAATAGAAGGAAGAAGGAAAATACACTAGAGTTCACTATCTTACCTTATAGTCTAAATCTTCAAAATTTTCTTCAAGTCTTGAAATCCTCTTCAAGGTGATGTCAAGCTCTAGTCTTCAAAGTCTTCTAAATGTACCTCCAAAAATCAAATTTGAGCTTAAGTTAAGAAGGGAAGGTGAGCTACAAGATATTAAGATGAATTGGAGAACAACATTTCTTACCTTATGAAGGGGGTTTTCGAATTTGATGGAGAATAAGGAGAGTAGTCTTGAAATTTTTTCTAAGTGTTGAAGAAGAAGTAAGAGGAAAGAGTAGAGAGAGGTAGGAGGTTTAGAGAGAAGCAGGAGTAAAGGCTTGAGAGATGAATGTGTTAGATGAAAAATGAGATGAATTTTTTTGTGTAATGAGGCCTTGTGGTTGTGTACAAGGTGAGAGGGAGAGGAGAGAATTTTTGTTTTGTGCCAAGTCTTCCAAATTGTCTCTTGCATGGAGACAATTTGGTAGTCAAAGGTATGGGTCAAATTGGAATGTTGAGAGGAATAAGAAGAATTTTTGGAAGAATAAAATATATTGGGGAATTTAATGATATAAAATTGAGGTATAAGATAATGTGTATAATGTTTGAATTAATGATATAATTATACACAAGATGACTAATATAAGGTGTAAGTGTACAAGAGTTGGATGATATTTCTACACCAAAAAATCTCATCATTGCCGTCCACCTAGGGGCAAATTGGTAATTCCATATTTTTTTTGTCCCAAATTTGATGATAATAGATGAATAATATCAATCTCCAAATTAATTAGTGATTTCCTTGATCACTTATAAGTCTCAAAATCACTTAATCTAAATCAATTTCTTAATTCTATAAGGTAAAAGTCTCTAAAATAATTAGTCTCTTGAAATTCTAAGGTGACTAATAAATACAAAAATAGTAATAATGATCAATCAAGTGATCATAAATGCGAAATAGAATTAATAAATGATCATGATCACAAGTAGTAAATAAAAATGAAATAAATTGCAAATATATATATCATTAATATTTACCCGTCAATGTGACGCGGTAAAATAGTCGATCAAATACATAGAAAACAAAAGGATCAATCATAGCTCGGAAAAATCGGGGGCTTCACATACATAATGATTATAGTGCTTTGCAAAATGATTTTGATGAGCTTCAAAATCAATTCCAAAGCTTACTTGTTAAATACAAAAATTTGAAAAAGGAATTCAATGTTTTGAAAATTGATAAGGATAGTTTATTTACTTCCTATGAATCACTATCATGTGCTCACACCACCACACTTGATAAGGTTAGAAACCTTAAAAAAGAAAATAGTACTCTTGTTGAGAATATTAATTGCATGAAAAAAGGATTTATCAAAATCCAACTTCATTACCGATAAAATGACCGATATTGTTGATGTTCATAGTTGTGATAAATTGAAACAATGACTTGATCATAAGCCTAGTGTTGTTAATTATGTGAAAAGATATCAAGTCCCTATGCATGTTGGTCATTATGCTCCTCGAATTATTACTTGGGACACTTGAACTTTGATGGCCTCAAAATGATGAGCAAACAAAGAATGGTGAAAGGATTGCCTTCCATAAATCATCCAAATCAACTTTGTGAAGGATGTCTTTATGGCAAGCAAGCTAAAAAGAGTTTTCCGAAGGAGTCTATGTCTAGAGCTCAACATCCACTGGAGTTGATACACTCAGATGTTTGTGGACCGACCTATCAAGCCATCATCACTTTGTAAGAATAATTACTTCGTGTTTTTTATTGATGACTATTATCGGAAAACTTGGGTGTACTTTTTGAAGGAAAAATCAGAAGTGTTTGAAACCTTCAAAAAGATCAAAGCTATGGTAGAAAAACAAAGTGGTTACCAAATAAAAGCTCTTCGGTCCGACAGAGGTGGTGAATTCACTTCAAATGAATTCAAAAATTTCTGTGAGAAAAATGGTATTCATCATCCCATGACAACTCCATATTCACCACAACAGAACGGAGTAGCTGAGCGAAAGAACCGGACTATTCTTAACATGGCGAGGAATATGTTGAAAAGCAAAAATATGCCGAAGGAGTTTTGGGCGACCGAAGCTGTTTCTTGTGCAATCTACTTGATGAACAGATGTTACACTAAAAGTGTGCATGGAAAAATACCTCAAGAAGCCTGGAATGACTATAAACCAATTGTTTCTCACTTGCGAGTTTTTGGAAGCATAGCCTACACACATATTCATGTTGAGAAAAGAACTAAACTTGATGATAAGAGTGCAAAATATATCTTCATAGGCTATGATCAAAGTTCCAAAGGCTACAAGTTGTACAATCCGAACAATGGGAAAATTGTGATAAGCCGAGATGTCGAGTTCGATGAAGAAGGTGTCTGGGAATAGAATGATCAAAAGAAAAATGAACAATATAGTCCATTCTTTGATGATGATGAAGAAGAAGGCCCGACTCAACCTATTACACCACCATCAACGCCACCACCACAAAGTGCTCAAGTTGATGATCCGAGTATGAGTGAAGGTCCTCGAAAATTTATAGGCCTTCGTGAAATATATGATGCCACTGAAGAAGTAAGAAATTTGAGTGATTTTACTCAATTTTGTTTATTTATGGATTCCGAGCCTGTGAGTTATGATGATGTTGCTCGTGATGAAGTGGGTGTACAAAATAAAAAGAAATGCAAAAGGCAAGATAGAAAAATATAAAGCCAGATTAGTGGCAAAAGGGTACAAGCAGAAAGCTGGCATTGACTATGATGAGGTATTTGCGCCCATTGCTCGCTTTGAAACTATTCGGTTGATCATTTCCCTTACAGCCTAAAATCATTGGAAAATTCACCAGTTAGACGTGAAGTCTGCTTTCTCGAACAAGTTTTTGGAGGAGGAAGTATAGAATGTTTTTGCTAAACATTCAAAATGACGTCCTTATGTGCTTAAAGTCTTATTTCAAAGATGCATTTTGGCTATGGCATTTGAAAAAGGGTTATACGGTAAATACTTGTCGGGCTAGAAATAGCTCTAATTATTGTTGGAGACCTAAATGTCTCAAAGTTAATCCCAAAGGACCCAAACACTTGAGGGTACCACAAAACGATGTCATTTAGGTACCCGGCGGAATAAAAATCAAGGAAAATTCATACCGCCAAGAAGACATCAAATAACCATCTCATTTGATCAAACGAGAAGACATTACCACAATAAATTTCCAAGAGAAAGATATTATCAACAATGGGAATGACATAATCCTTGGAAATGGATCAATTGGAGAAGCTATCATCTATAAGATGATTTTCAAAGGGGAATATACCATCAACAACGGGATCGACACAACCCATGGAAATGGCATAATTGGTAAACCGTATCTTCTTATTTAAATATTCATTTTATTTTGTTTATGCATGTTTTTATTTGTGCATTAATTGTCAAAATGAGTTTTCAATTTTATTTTTAAAATTAAGGTCTTCAATATATATATATTTATGGTTTTAAAATTCTTTGAAAAAGAAGACCTTGCATGATATTTTTAACTCTTGTGTATTTACAATGACTTGTATATGTTCATCATCTCTTATGGACTCATTATGCATAATATACTTGTGATATCTTTTATTGCTTTAGCCTACACTTCTATTGCTATGTTTTTGGGCAACACTTGTTTTAAGAATTGTGTAGGATTTATATATCCTCTTCAATGATTATCTACTCATTATTTGACAAGAGTGGCATAAACTATCGAGGTACGCTCACCATTGTTATTCATCTCTTAGTCTCGATATATTTTTGTCATATGCCTATGTGCTTATTTTTCAAGATATTTCAAAGTATCTCATACAAGTGCCATTAAAAGGATTTTTCGATTTTTGAAAGGCACTATTCGATAAAGCTGTTTTGTCCGAGACTTGTAAAGTATATATTTTGTTTTGATAAAACATTTGATTTTCATCCTTATCTCAAAATTATGCATTTGATTGCACATATTCATTCTTGTCGAAACTCTTGTTCAAATGCTTCCTTTACATGAGGTCTCAACTATATGCTCTTGGATTTTCATATTTCAAAAGAGACCTTATATAGCCTCCTATAAGCTTAGTTGAACTTACATGTTTTATGAAACTCTTGATTAATTGTTTGAAAGCATAGCATGTGTTACTTGTTATTGTATCTCTATTATTCGATATTACTATGCTCTTGTGCAAAGACATCTTGTTAAGACTTTGCAGAAATTTTTGGTATTTTGGAACAAGTTTGATGACCAAGGGGAGGTTAGTAGCTCAGAGGTAATGTCAAGAAGAATGTATTGATTTTGATGAAACATTTGCACCAGTAGCATATTTTGTAGCTATTCGCATTTTACTTGCATATTCTTGCTTTAAGAAAATTTCAAACTTTACCAAATGGATGTTAAATCCACTTTTCTAAATAGTTTTATTCTAAAAGAAGTCTATGAAAAACAATCGGGGTTTGAAAATTTTTCTAGGCCAAGTGATTTTTATGAAAGGCCTTGTTTGGTTTAAAACATGCACCCCGTGTATGGTATGATAGACTTAGATATTTTCTTTTGCAAAATGATTTTACAAGAGGTAAAGTTGAAACTACTCTCTTTGTTTTTGAAAAAAAAATGGCAAGATTGCTTATTAGTACAAATTTAAGTTGATTTGGTTCTACTAATGAATTTTTGTACAAGATGTTTTTTAAGTTGATGCAAGGTGTATTTAAGATGATCATGATTGGGGAGCTCAATTTCTTCCTTGGATTTCAAGTTGAACAATGCCATGAAGGTGGTTATATTTCACAACCAAAGCATACACAAGAACCTTTGAAGAAGTTAGGCATTGAAGAAGGAAGAATCATCTCAACATCTATGGCTACCAATGTAAAGTTCGACAAAGGTTGAAGAAGGCATATTGATTGACAAACATATTCGAGGTATGTTCATTAACTTTTCTTATTCCTTTAGACTCGACATTCTCTATGGCTTATGTCTATATGCTCGACTTCAAAACTATCCCAACGAATCTCATTAAAGTGCCAATAAAAGAAATTTTCAAACATTTGAAAGGCACTTCTTCTTATGGCTTGTATATTCAAAATTTTAAAACGTTCATATTTTTTGGGATAACAAGTCCAGTGATTACAATTTCTCAAAATAAGGTTCGTCATAATCGAACTAAATTTATTGAGATTCGATATCTTTTTCTAAGGGATTGCGTTTCTAAAAACAAAAAATTTGAGATGTGTTTAATTCCGTTTCAAAGATAACTCGCGGACATTTGTTCATTTACCGCCGAGTCATTTTCCTCATTTCGAGCTTGATTATGACATAATGTATATTGAATGAGGGCTACGTTTGCATTCTGCACATTTTTAAAACTTAGGGGCAAAAAATCGGATTTGTGGATCAAATTTTGGACTTTTGCAAAACAGATAAACAAATGGGCTGCCAGGGTCACGACCGCCGCCACTCCGACGTCGCCGCCCTCGGCCTTGATCAGCACCCACTGCAGATTTTTGGTTAAAATCGTTTATGTTCTCATACTCTGCCATTTTGGTTCATTTCACTCTACTTTCGTCCCCTTTGCAAATTTCACACAAAATTCACTTCAAATGAGTTTTGTTGCATAAATTACATATTTTGGGGATTATATTTGTCGTTTATCATCATTGTTACTTATCCTCACCGATTAAATGGTAAGAATTCTACTCATTTATCTCAATTGTGTGGAACTCTTGAGAAAATGCTTATATATTGTTTTTTGTTGGAATTCTTGCATAGTTGTGTTGTGAATAATGATTGTTGTTGGATTATATTTGTGAAATTGCTTTTGGTGATGAAAAACTCGGCTTGATTACATTTACAAGGGCTATATATATCTTCTTCAATTTTTGAGCCCGCCATATGTTCGATAAAATATTTCAATGTAAAATTCATCACCTACATGATTCTCTCGATTTCAAAAGTCTTATATATTTATAGAGATCATGTTTTGCAAATCAAATATGTTTTCATAAGCTTCTACAAGTCATATGATTGACTTTTCCCTCCTATTTGGTTTATAAGCTTCAATATTCAAATAGCTCGATACATCGGTTTAGTTGCGCACTTTGATATGAATATATGATGTTTTTATCATGCTAACATTATTTTTGATGATTCCAAAGGGGGAGAAACATGTTATAAGCTCATTAGCTCATAAAAGCTAAAATAAGCTCGAGAAAAAAGCTATAAGATGTGGCTATTAAAAGCCATAAGTTGTGGATCATACTTAGTCCATTTGATGTATTATGGACTCATATTCATCTCTAATGATGTTTTGTTGATAGGGGGAGCTTATAAGATCTTGATACTTAGGCTTAATTTGTAAAAGCTGAGCTTTTAGCTTTTAGTTGATTGCTTCTACATTACTCTTGTTGTGCATGTTAATAGGGGGAGCTTTTGGTTAAATGCTTTGTATATCTATGCTCCCTTCATTGTGTTTGTGTTGCGTGGAATATTATCGCTCACAACGGATAGTTCTTTTTTAAACCGGTAAAATTGTTTTGTTTTCAAAATCGACCTCGTAAAATTATTTTGGTTTGTAATCATCAAAAAGGGGGAGATTGTTTGATAAATGGTTTTATCATGATTTTGATGATTTTGTTTTTATACCAAAACAACGTTTTTAAATATTGTCCAAATACTCCTAAATGATTTAAATTGTTTCTACTAATTTTCTGGAGTATTTCTTCAAGTTTATTTTCGACAAAATTGGACAACACTTTTGATGATTTTGATTAAATGAGTTTTTATACCAAAACAATATTTATAAATATTGTCCAAATACTCCCAATTGATTTAAAATATTTTTAGTAATTTTCCGTAGTATTTATTCAAGTTTATTTTCGACTAAAATATTGGACAACACTTTTGATGATTTTGTGTTAATGAGTTTTTACATCAAAACGATATTTCTAATGTTGTCCAAATACTCCCGATCGGTTTAAAATATTTTTACTAATTTCTCGGAGTATTTTTTGAAAGTTTATTTTTGACAAAAATCGGATAACACTTCTGTTTGGAGGTCAACCGGTCGCCCTAGAGGGCAACCCGTGCCAGAAAGTCGAAACCTGAAATAGAATACAAAACTGGGAATGAAAGAGGCAGGTCGAGCGGTGCCTGCAAGTTTGCCAAACTTCAGTTTTGTTTCTGTATTGAAATTTTGAGAGGGCAACCGGTCAACATAGGGGGCGACCAGTCGGACCCCCCGTCGACCGGTCCCCCTGTGTATAATAGTGCGATCTATTTTCAAAATTCTATCTCTACGTGACCGTTCGCCCTGTAATCTTTTGACAGCAAAATTTGTACCGTTGGACATCCATATCAGCAAGATTTACTTTATCAATTTTGTACATTATTTCTACATTTTGTGATCTTATTTTTGTAGACAAAAGTGAAGATGGAGGAGCCTATGTTTGAGATCCAATATTGAAGACTCTCCTATAAATAGAGGATGATTTGAAGACACAAAGAATAATACAAGCAATCAACAACAAGAAAAATCTGCAAATTCTCCAAGCTTTCATATTTTACATTCTTGTTGTAATAAGCCTAAGTTCTTGCACTTGCACAATCTTAAGGTCTAGGCTTTTTATTCTTGATTACACTTGCACTCAAATTGTAATATTCATTATTGAGTTGTAATCTTGATTTTGGTCATCATTCAACACAAGACATCCTTGTGAGTATTCTTGTGGAAAGAATACACTTGGGTGATCTAGGTGATAGGTATTTCAAGAGTGTGGTGCTCTTGAGGTGTTGAAGAATTTGGTGTTATTCAAGGTTGAAGATTGTGGTAATCTTCACAAGGTGCCGTTGAAGGAAGATTGTGGTAATCTTCAAGGGAGATTGTGGTAATCTCCAAGGTGGTGTTGAAGAAGAGTGTGGTGTTATTCAAGGTGTTGTTGTAAGTTGAATTTGTATTAATTGTGGTAATTAATAAAATTCTTTTTCTTTTTCGAAACCCATCCCGGATATACTGGGGTGGTAGAGCACGTAGTCCCTAGGTGGGGTGAAGCTCTATAAATCGACTTGTGTTGTTTACTTTCCGCACCTTTATTCTTGTCTTGGCGTATTTGATTCGAAAAAGAGGGCATAATCGAAAAGATGGAGATAATATATTCACCCCCCTCTAGATTATCTTAGCCGCTTGGACTTACACAATGTGCCAAGATTATAGAATATTATTATGTAATATAGGCTACTAAATTTGTCATCTTTGAGATTCTACAATTTTACTAATAATACCACTACAAGAAAATTGACAAAATGTGACGATAAAATTCGTCACCTATATATAATATTTCATCACAAAAATCATTTGGCGACGAAATGTGAGCGTCACAACGTTCGTCATTGTAGCTCCGTGGCAAAAGGTATAATTGACTCTTAACGTTTTGTCACTAAATCTTTACCTTTCGATGACGATAAAGGTGATCGTCACCATATTAAATATGTTTAGTGACGGATAAATTGTAACTAAAATGGTCAATATTTTGTCATTTTATATTATATTTCGTCATTTAAGAGTTAATCATCAAATGACGAAACTATATTTTATCACCGAAACATTGGAATACAGTGACCAATATTATCGAATTACCCAAATTATCAAAAATTAACGACATCTTTTATTGTCACTATATAATAACCGATTTTGTCATATTTAAAATGTTTCGTCATGAAATGTATAATCAATAGTTACAAAATAATTATCGTCACTAAAAGGAGTATATTTGATGACAAAATAATTCGCCACAATAAAGAAATTTTTATGCACAACTTATATATCGTCACTTAATAAATTTGAGTGGTGATGGCATGTTTTGTCATTAAAAAGTACACATTTAAGGACAAAAATAGTAAGCGTCTCAAAAAACAAAATTGCGGTGATGAAACAATTCGTCATTATAAAAGACCTTATGGTGACAACGATATCATCACAAGATGTATACATACGATAACAAAAGAATCGTCATGAATGATTAATTTTAAGTGACAAATTATTTGATGTCCTTTAATGAATTTAATATGACATTAGTTGAATATAATTTACGACAATGTTATTCGTCATGAAAGGCACATTTTATTGACCAAATATAATGTCACTAAATGAACGTGTACAGTGACTATAGCTGTCAAAAGTACTGGGCCAGGCTAGCCCGACCCACTGGGCTTTTCAAAAAATTAGGTTGGGCCGGGCCAAACAGTACTCGGGCCTCAAAATTTGGGAGTCCAGTCCGGCCCATACATTGGAACATACGCTAAAAATGTCGGGCCGACCGGGCTAGCTTGTCGGGCCGGGCTTTTGAGGCCTGACTTTTTTTGGGCCTAGGATATGAAAGCCGAGCCTGATAAAAATCGGGCTGGGTTGGGTCTGGCTGGCCTGTCGGGCCGGGCTGGAATGATTAGTCTTAAAGAATTTTTTTAATGACATAATATTCCAACGTGATTAATTAATTAGTTGATTCTTTAATGATGTCCCTCATAGTCATGCAACGAACATGTGGGAAAAATTAGATATATAATCACCAAAATGATATATTTTGTTTAGGAGTTACCATGAATTACTTTTTCACAATTCATCATTTACATTGTGTGAAAAATTTATGTGAACATTTTAACAAATAATTTTGAAGTATTATATATATTGAAAATCTATGAAATCTTAAGATTATACAAATTTTTTAGAGTATTATGATGCAATTTAAAACTTAACTACACAGGCAAATGGAATAAAAGAACCAAATACATCGAGGTAGAATAAAATTAGTTATAAATATAAAGTGATAAATATCCATGTTTGATATCTGAAATAAACTACTTCGAAAATATAAAAAGCATAATAGTCGATATCCAAATCAAGATACTACGTATGATAAAAATAAAGATTCCAACATATCTTATTTTCAAATTGCTAAATTGTTTCATACTCCAATATGCCGAATTGAAAAACTCCACGTGAAGAACCCATAGCAGCCATATATGAAAAGTCACTTGCACATTTTAAACATATATAGATATATTAGTAAAAAAAACTTGAAATTAACATTAAAAACTCACTTAATGGTTACAATAAATATGTTGATTTTAATTTGACATATTTGGACTAAAGCAAGTCAGAAGTCTGTATTAATTACATGAAAGTTTTCAGCTTAGAGATTCATATTTATCCCATTTGCAGCCATTAATTGCATAAGCTTGTTGATACTTGCACCTTGTTGACCCATTTGATTTCTTAAATCAGTTACTTCTGTTTCAAAATCAACCACTTGTGTTTTAAGCTCATTCACTTGAGTTTCAGATGTGTATAGCTTCTGATGTGTCTCTTCAAGTTCCTTTTGGAGTCGCTGAGCAGCTAAATCATATGATGTAGTGCGCCTACTTGGAGGTTTTGGACCATATCCAAGTCCTTTAATATAACCTGATCCGTGACCAAGGACCTCTAACACTATTTCATTTGTGCTCTTTTCAGCCCCTTCTTCATTGTATTGTTCTTGTCTCTTTATCATCAACTCCTGTTTGACCATATTCATAAAAAAAAGGTATAATCAGTGTCAATTAGATCAAATTAGAAAGAAATAAAATAAATATGTAGGGTTACCCAATTCTCTTCGGCAACTTTAGATGACCAACCCCTTTTATATCACTGCCTTAAACACCGAATATTTTATATCTACGACACCGGTTTAAAACTGGTGTGTTTCAAGGAATTGGTGTCTTTCAAGACTTTTAACACCGGTTGGCTCTAACACCGGTTAGACTTTTAACATCAGTGGCTCTAACACCGGTTGTTTTATTAATAGAGACCGGTTTAAAACTGGTGTCTTTCAAGGAAAAGACACCGATTTTAAACCGGTGTCAAAAAGTTCAGACTTTTAACACAAGTGGCTCTAACACCGGTTGGTTTACTAATAGACACCAGTTTAAAGCCGGTGTCTATCAACTTTTTTGTAGTAGTGTTTCAATTCTTGTTGGCCCACTTATTTCACGATTTGTAATCAGAACAACTGCATCGTCTTCGTCAACTCCAGTAATTGCACAATTTGCATCAAGAGCACCTCCTCTAAGAAGAAATGGGTTCAACGGTTGCCTAGAGAGAAAGCAAACAACACCTTTGCATACACAACACAAGTCTCAGAACAAAGGCGTGGAAGTGATTTTATTCGACCATAAAGTAGAAGTATTTGAGAATCAGAAGTTGGTAGTGATTGAACACAAAATCAAAAGTTGTGAATTAGAAGTTGAGAGTGTTTAGTAAAAATATTGTGAAAGTGCTTATTTATTTGTAAAAGTCAAAACAGAAGCAGAAGCAGAAATATGTAGCATGTATCACCCTGCAAACACTAAAAACTGTTTTCTTAAGCCAAAACATTAGAAACACTTTTTGTAGTGATTACAAACACTTCCATTATTCAGGCACACTTTCTATTATTGTGAACAATGTATTGTTAGTTTGTCTTGTTTGATTGATTGATTAATTTGCATCCAAGTCAGCATCCTAATCATTTTTTCTATAAAATAAAGAATTTCCAATTTTGGTTGGTTCGTGGCGGACAGTAAGTCCGGTTGTTAATGTGGTGAATTTAGTTTTAATGTCATCAAAAATATACATTAGTGACGACATCAAATAGTTATAATGACTAAAGTAATGGTCGTCGTAATAGAAAATTCAATAATGACGAAATATTGTAGTCATGAATATGTCATGTGATTAGTGACAAACGTATGGCGTTATAGTCAAAAGGGATTTTCTATGACATCAAACATCGTCATCAAATACCATTCATTTGTCATTGAATGAACTCCCTCCACAAAGTAGGCGCGAAATTTGCCTCCAAATATTTATGTGACTAATTTAGTTTGAATGACATTAAAAATACACATTAGTGACAACATCGAAGAGTTATAATGTCGAAAGTAGCGGTCGTCCCAATAAAAAATTTCATGAATGACGAAATAGTGTAGTCACTAATATATTCATGTGATTAGTGACAAAGTGTCACGTTGTCATCAAAAGAAATTTTCTATGACATCAAATATCGTCATCAATTACCATTCATTTGTCATTAAAAGAATTCCCTCTACAAAATAGGTGCGAAAATTTGCCTCGAAACATTTATGTGATGAATTTAGTTTTAATGTCATAAAAAATGTACATTGATGACGATAAAGAAGAGTTATAATGACTAAAGTAGTTGTTGTAGCAATAGAAATGTCAGTAATGACGAAATATTGTAGTAACTAATATATTATGTGATCAGTGACAAAAGTATCACATTGTCACCAAAAGGAATTTTCTATGACAGGAAATATCGTCATCAATTACCATTCATTTGTCATTGAAAGAATTCCCTCCATAAAGTAGGAGACAAATTTTGCCTCCAAATATTTATGTGACGAATTTAGTTTAGTTGTCATAAGAAATTCAAATTAGTTACGACATAGAAGAGTATAATCACTAAAGTAGCGGTCGTCACAATAAAAAAAGGCATTAGTGACGACTTTACAATTTCGTCATTCTAAAAGAACAAATGGTGACAAAATCAATTTCGTGGCATGAAATTTCGTCATAAAATATATTATTTCTGTTAGATGTAAGCATAATGTATAAGTTCATGCAGCTTGGAAGAACGAATGCTTACATATGTTTTATATTATGCTTACATACTAAAAGAACGAATGACATAATATCTGAAACATATTATTTTAAAATCCAAAAAGAAAAATAAATACTTTTAACTATAAAATAGATGAAAACGATTTAAGAGTTAAATTGATATTAAACTAATACGTAGTATAGTCTATATCATGAAGAAAGATTTAAAATTACAATATTAACAATTTAACACTTAAATATGAATTAAAAAAAAAATATGTATAAGTTCAATATAAGATATCAAAAAGTTAAGAAGTCGTAAAATACTAATAGTTTTAGTATGTATTTTTGAAATTTGCACTAAAAAAAGATTGAAAGTATAACCGTTTAATGGTTTTTACTAGTTTTTCTTTTCACTTTTTTGTGTGTTTTATTTGAATCTCCGTTTCTCCGTACCGACCCGAACCGTTCCGTACTATCCCATTAGAACTGAATCTCCGTCCCAAACTGTACCGAACTTTTGGGATGGTTTGGGACGGAGATTTCTTTTATAGACCGGTTCTGGAGATTTAAATTTGGGATCTCCAAACTTTGGGATGGTTCTGGAGATTTCTAAATCTCCAAACCGGACCGGATCGTGCACACCCCTAATAAAAACCAACCAAGCATAAGCATACTATAACACATACATAAGCGTGATAGAAAACACACATAAGCATAATTGTTAACAACAATAAGCAGTTGAAAAATATCAATAAGCAATCCCCCAAACTTAGAAAAAATATGGCAATACTAATTACCCTCCATTTGAGAGCATAATTATATAAGCATAATTATTAACAACAATAAGCAGTTTTTTGCCTCATTAAATCAATCTCCCAATACTTATAAAAAATATGGCAATACTAATTACCCCCCGTTTGAGAGCATAATATAAAACATATGTAAGCATATATAATACACAACAAGCATAAGCATAATTATCAACAACAATATGCAGTTTACGACCTCAATAAAACAACATCCCAGACAAAAAATTTACATCGACTAAAAAACAGGTATTTTTAACACTTATGAACTGAATTTATCCAACCTTATCAATGTCCTAAAAAAAAAGCAACAATACACCCTAACAAAACCAACAAGAAAATAGAAAATCCATAGTTTCTATATTTTTCAAAACAACAATAATAAAAAAATCAAGAAATTATCAAAAAAAATTGAAGAACGAAAAAAAGAAAAACAAATTGCTCTACCTACAATGTGGGTGTCGGCACGGTGGAAAAATTGTTGCCACCTCGAAGAACAACCATGGTGCCACTTGCTGCGTCGAATAACAACCGTCGATTTTGAGTTTTTTCACAGCTATGGGGTTTTTCACAAAAAAAATGGGGTTTTCCAAACCACTTTTTGTGCGGAACTTCACGATGGCTGAGTAATGGAGATGGAGTTGGGTTCTACAGGGGATTTGATTTTCGACCGAGGGATAAGATGGAGGTGGGTTTCACA
This sequence comes from Rehmannia glutinosa, assembly GCA_016081115.2. Taxonomy (NCBI): domain Eukaryota; kingdom Viridiplantae; phylum Streptophyta; class Magnoliopsida; order Lamiales; family Orobanchaceae; genus Rehmannia; species Rehmannia glutinosa. The sequence goes on from CM071927.1 coordinate 34,199,053, forward strand.
GATGTTTTCACGGCCGGGTTTTTTCTAACGATTGGGATGGAGATGGATTTTTCACGATGACTTGGGGAGGAAGGTTTGTGACAGAGATTGAGATTGATTTTCGACAGAGGATAAGGATGAGAAGGAGTTTGATTTTCCACGATTGCTGCAGGGAGAAGGGTTGGAGACGAATGAGAAGGAGGGGATTTTGATTCAATATGGAATTGTGACTCTTCATTGCCAAGAAAGAAAAGATTTGGAAGATATTAGTGAGATTAAACCGTCTCCTAAATTGTAGTCACTTCCCAAAAATAACTTCCCTCCCAAAACTGATTTTAATTAAAATGACTAAACAACCCTTTTTTATATTAAATTATATATTAAAAAATGGTAAAATCTGGTTAATGTCAACCGTTTAAAAATTAAATCAAGGCCTCAGATTTGGTCTTGTTTATACACATAGGATATGTGGACTCACCTAATCCAAATCCTACTTATATGTACTTATATATATACATATATATATGTATATATACTCATATATAAATTTGGGGTCCCCAATCTTGGCAGTCGCCCGCCCCGCCGCCCTCAGGGCCGACCCTGATTATGGGGCAAGGGAAATGGAAAACAAGAGTTTTTTAGGAATCGAGAAAGATAAAGAGGCATCAGATTGGTGGAAGAGTTTACAAAAATGGTTTTTTAGTAATGATTGGTTCATTAATAATTTAAATAGGGGTTTAGGGAATCGTAAAGAATGTAAATTTTGGGAAGATTGTTGGGAAGGGAAAGAAAAATTACAAAACAGGTTTGTAAAGCTTTATAATATTACAAATGAAAAAGAAATAGAAGTGGCTGAGAAATGTTTAAGGAAGGGGATAAGTGGTTTTGTAGGTGGGATTGGAGAAGAAAGTTGTTTGTGTGGGAAGAAAATCTTAATCTTGAACTAACAAAGTACTTGGAAAATTTTGAAATTAAATCTGATAATAGTGAGTTTGGATTTGGAATGCAGGAACGAAAGGAGTATAATACAAAAATTGCCTATAATCTTATGAGAGCAACTGAGGAAGGAAAAGATGGAGCAGTGAAATCGCTCTGAGCATCATTTCAAGCAAGATGATACCAAACAAAGCTGTTACATTCGGATGGAAACTTATCCAAGAAAGACTCCCACTGAAAGAGATACTACATTTTCGAGGAATGCTTGCAAGTCAGGTTCCCGTCCTTTGAGTTTTCTGTCATAAGGAAAAAGAAACTTTTTCTCGTCTTTCCTTTGAATGCATGAAGAGTCATAACATTTGGATACATTGCTATGATTGGTTTGGTTTTTCTTATGTTGGGCATAAAGATCCATTAAAACATTTTTTTTTTACTTGGAATATTTGATTAATAAGGAACGAAGTCATTTTCAAAGCTCGGAAGTAGGATGGAAGCATCATCATTAGGATCAAATTAAATTTGGGGTACTGGATTCGTGCTAAAACACCAGATTTCTAGAAGAATTGCTACAAATGTTGAATACGAATCCGAAAGAACTTTGCTCATTTTGTTGTTGATAATAGATGATTGACAGGAAATGAATGTAATACCAGTGGCTACAATCTGTGAAAATTAGAAGTGTAGCCAGAACATTGTAAAAAAGGGTTGAGCACCCCTTGTGCTCATTAATAATACTTTTTGCCTCGCCAAAAAAATAAATTGATCCATATAAGTTTGTGTTTCTTTTAATTAAAGCATGAACCCAGCCTCATTTGTGAGCTTTTTATACCTAAAGTTGCAAACCCAGAAGAAAAAACAACTTTATATAACTCCCACTTTTAATTAGGTAACTCTGATCTGTTGTTTCTACGTGTTATTCAAGTTTCTGGTAATAATTTTGTCCAGGCCGTCTAGAATCAGTTAAATAGGGCATGTATTATGTTCCTTTAATTTCTCTTCGTTTTTTATTTTTTTGTTGTTTACCTGAATTTATTTTCTGTAATAATCTAAATGATATGTGATATAATGGATATTTGTCACTCTCTCAGTTATGAGCCATTTTGTTGTCATGTTGTATTGTTGCGCTTTCAAATTGAATGCTCATCGCTTTGAGAACGGAGAAACTAATAACTGCAGAGTGCAAACTGAAATGACAGAGTCTCAGAAGAGAGATTGTTCTTCTGTCAGTTTGAAGGAGAAAAAATTGTTTCTAGGTACTCTCATCGGTTCTTGTCAATCATATTTATACAATTTATGGAAATTTTCGTTGATTAGGAATTATAGATGAGACGGTTGATACGCGAAATTTTATTTTATGTGTCAGAAAGAATGTGTAGAGGCCTAACATGTCAATTGCCTTTCAGGTCTTAGTAAGTAATGTTACAGTCATGGAGCTTGAAAGCTCATTGTGAAGTTCAAATATGAATGAAGTAAAATCCTAATTGTTATTAGGGCGTGCACAATGCAAGGTTTTTAGGGAAGTTTTTTTCGTGAAAAACCTAATGCAAAAAGCTAATTCCCCATTGTGGATGAGAGCTTTTTCTAAAACCCAAAAAAGAGGTATCATACTTATGGTACCGCATTTTTTAATTTTTTTTCTTTAAAAAAAATATAATAATTGTGTATTTGGATGTTTTTAAAAAGATTTATGTTTGGATGTAGGGTCCACAGAAAGACTTGTTAGTAGATTTTTGGATTGCGGGAAAAAAAGTTGGGGTTTTTATTTTTGAGGTTTTTATGAGTTATAATATGGGTCCACCATAAAGTAGGTTTTAAGAGGTTTTTATGTGTATAGCATTGGAGATGCCCTTAAATGCGTAAATGTAGGACTTCTGATATGTAAACTCGAAAACCTATATATGCGCTTTTAACATTTATTGTGCTAACTGCATTTTATTTTTCTTTTCTGAAGTTTATGTAGTTTTCATCTGATATAGAACTCCTTCCATTGTCTATTATGCTTTATGCAGATATGGACATTGGGAAGGACTTCCTTACTTGGAAATCAATGTCAATAGCAGGGGGGATGTAATGGATTTTGATCTAAAGTCGGGCAGTAAAAAGTCATTTGACTTTGACAAAGCATAGGACTTATGAATTTGATTAGCTTATTTCATTAGATCCAGACTTGAGAGTCAGTTTGAATGTTTGATATTTTGTTTATATGTCTGCTCCTTCATCTTATTTAATTATATATTTCTTAAATTTTCTGCCGACTTTCTGCGCTTGGTAAAGTTGATGGTTACCAACAATAGTTAAAATAGGATGTGATTGTAGCGGGGTCAAATGTCGCAACTCTTAGTTAGGAGGACTAATTAAATTGCTGCCGAAATTTCAGGGACATGGACTTTAATTTGGATGGTGATTTTGGGAAGATATCATCTTTCAGTACGGATATGTCAGATCTGGATATCTACACGCCACTTAAAACAAATGATATAACCAAGGAAAAGCCAAAAGAATCATCCAGTATCATTATTTGTTTCTTTGTTTTTGTCTTAGTTTGATATGAGATATCATTATTTAGTTTTGTTCTATTAGTTTGCTTACTTATTGTGGGTGTTTTTTAGGGATTTACACAACTATCTTTCGCATCTCAGCATATTTATGGCATTTGACAGTTTCTATATCTTGGTGGACAGGGCATGGTTAAAAGATCTTTGTCCCACTCTAGTTAGCAAGAACATGTACTTCAAACTTTGATCTCTATAACAGGATCTTAAAATTACTTTTTAGATAACTGTACAGTCCAGGTTGCCCTCCTTTGCGAAGACAAGAGGAAGGACATTCAGAGTTACATTCTTCGTCTTCATCAATTAAATAGTAGAGAGACTTCAAAATGTGTTTTCCATTGATGATGTTGTGATGATATCCACGAAGAGAGCTTTGCTACCTGTAAAGAAACTGAGGAATTCTTTGATTGCAAACAGCAAGTTGTACAGAACCTTGTATTGTATGGGATTATTATGTTTGAGGTTGCATGGAGAGATGTACTTGGTATATTATTTGAATAAGCTTTAGTCAAGTTATTCGTTTGAGTTTTGTACTTTTGATATTTGTTCTATGAACTATGAGTTCTCTTTTTCTTTGTATGCCATGTTAAGACTGATACACCACTTGCAATAGAGGCTAAAGTCATGAGAAGGTGGGAATTTGATGCCATATCACAAGGAGCAAGGTCAATATCTTCATGGTTCTCAGGGACGCTCCATGAACATATTCTTCTGAAAGAGCAGTAGATGCTACATCAGGTATTTCATAAATATATATCCAGTCATTATTTCTTTTTAACTTACTTAATTAGTGGTTGTCGTTGTTCTCCTCGATTCACCCACCTTTCATCATTGATTCAGATTTGAAATGAGAAACATGTAAAGGAAACTTCACTTAGATATCTTTACACCACCACAGCTAGCAAATGATGAACTTAAACAAAGGCATGTTGGATTAGTTGAATGATTCAACCTTCTTTCGTATTGATCAGTAGGTCCTATGAAATTGCATGGATCAGATAGGGCATGGTGGCCAGCACGCTAAAATGTATGATTAAGGTGTAAGTTGAGTTACATAGTTTGACTAATTGGGTTATTAGTTTTTTAGTACTACTACCTGAAATATAGACACTTTGCTGGTTTAGTACCTAAATTTTGCGATTCACCAATTTAGTACATATACTTCACATTTTGTTTTATAAATTAGTACATATTCGCTTGAAAGGACAAAACACCCCTAAGAAAAATAATTAAACTTAAAATATTTTTTGAAAATTAAATTAAATTATAAAAGTAATAAAAATTTAATTTAATTAAATTAACAAAAACTAATAAAAATAAAAATAAATTTCTAAAAAATTAATGAATTTTAGAAAAAATAAAATTAATTACATTAAATTAGAAAATTAATGCAAGTATATTACAATATAATTAATTGAAAAGAAAATTTGGTTGGTTAATTAATTCAAAAATTAAAATGAACATTAAATAATTTAAAAATTAAAATTAAGATAGTAAATAAGTAAATTAAGGTAATTTTTTATTAATATATTATTTTTTAATTGAATCTTTAAACATAAAAAAATAATTATTTTAATTTAACTTTTTTACAATTAAGAATTTAAGAATTTAATTTAATTATATTATTAATAAGTTATTTCCTAATTAATTTATTTTTAAGTTGAATTTTTAATTATAAATGAACTATTTAATAAAAATAATTAATTATTTTTAATTTAACTAACTTTTTTTTAGAAAAAAATTCTTGAGGGTGTTTTCATTCTTTCAAGTTAATAGTACCAATTTATAAAAACAATTAAAGTATAAATACTAAATTGATGAATCGCAAACATGAGGTACCAAACTAGCAAAAAACTTATAGTTCATGTACTAAAAAATCAAACAATTTTTTAAATTGCAATGTAATTCTTCATTAATATATGCATAATTTGTAGGTTATTTTAAGTTTTTAAAATTGTTCAATTTTTGCCCTTTGATAGATTTTAAAGCCACTGTGAGATATACTAACAGGCTTCAGTGACTCTGGTGGCATACGTTTAATCAAATTTTCTTTGTTACTCTGTTAACGTGAACTGTACTAAAGGGATACAACAGTAAAGCAAGTCGATGCAAGCGAACTCTTTCTTTAAGAGTCTTGTTGCCCCATTACAATGCTCACGGTTGTAGGCAACGAGTCTGCCAAGATACAACGACTATTGTAAAGGATAAGAGCACCACAAATCGATTTCTCACTATCCAATAAATGGTCTGTGAAAATAAATAAACCACTCATTTCCAAAATTAACGAGTCTCCACAATTAGAATTTTGGCTTTACCAAAACAAATATTTCCAACAGTCTTCCACATAAGTGGAAATGATGCATGAATGCATGCAGACTCAGTCACTCAGAACCCATTAAACATTTTTGCATCAGGATAGGTAGCTTATGGCTTTGAACCTTCCTTAGTAAGATACTATTGGATATATCCGCGGCTTAGTGGACATGATGTCTTGAACTAATCCATTTACGAATATACCAAGAAAATAGTATTTACATAACAACATTTCTACAAATCTTGAAGTTATTTGCTGTATCCGCGTTGGCCATGGATCACACTTGGGAATCATAGCTGTTTCATTGAGGCGACCCGTCCTCACACTTATATAGGTGACCTTGCCTATCAGAGGTACCCTGCAATACCCCCACCTTATTAGGTATATGACGTCATTAAAAGTCCACATGACTTAACCTCACCACAGTCATTAGGTTCAACACTTGGTTGTGCTATCGAGGGAATGGTTAGCTTAAAGCTAAGCACTAAGTGTTATGACTGAACAGTCTAAAGTTTAGTTTTCCTATTGAACCAGGTTCTTGGGATCTTCAGTAATCATGGTTGGGTTTCCACTAAAAATTATTCTTTAATTTGTGGATATTACACCCATTCCCTCTAGTAGTTTATGGAATTGATCTCTGTTTAGCCCTTTAGTGAGCAGATCCATTATATTCTCCTTTGACTTCACATCCTCAATGGATATAATTCCTCTTCAGATTAATTCCCTCACGTTGTTGTGTCTCCGACGAATATGTCGAGACTTACCATTGTACATGGCATTTTGTGCGCTCCCTATAAATGTTTGGCTATCACAGTGTATCAATATTGATGACACGGGCTTGGCCCAACATGGAATGTCCTCGAGGAAGTTTTGAAGCCATTCAGCTTCTTCACCAGCTATATCCAAAGCTGTGAATTCCGATTACATGGCGGACTGTCATGGTGAACTGGGCTATGAACATTTGCTTAGTGAACTTCTAGGACACTGCACCGCCACCTATGGTAAATACATACCCACTGGTGGAATGTGAGTTTTTTGAGTCCGATATCCAGTTTGCATCGTGTACCCTTCTAAATCGCTTTGGATAGCTCGTGTAGTGCAACCCAAACTTCAAGGTGTACTTCAAGTATTGTAACACCCTTGTCAGTGCTTTGTAGTACTCATTGCTTGGATTGCCTGTGAATCTACTTAGTTTATTCACCGAGTATACCAGATCTGGCCTTGTACAATTTGTGAAGTACATTAGGCTCCCAATGACCCTAGAGTATTCAAGTTGGTTCCCCTGTGTTATTGATTAAACACAGGCTATCGTCTATTGATGTCCTTGTTAGTGGATCATCAAAGGCATTAAAAATTCTCAATACACTTTCAATGTAGTGAGACTGAGATAGTAGGATGCCTTCTGAAATCCTCTCAATCTTGATCCCTAGGATCACATCGGCTAGACCCAAATTCTTCATGTCCAAGTTATCTTTTAACATGTTCTTCTTCTTCATGATCATTTCACGAGTACTTCCCATTATTAATATGTCGTCAACATATAGACAAACAATGATAAATGAGTCAGGTGTGCCCTTTACATATACACACTTATCGCATTCGTTAATGCGAAATCCATTTTAAATCATCATATTGTCAAATTTAATGTGCCATTGCCTTGGTGCTTGTTTTAGTCCATATAAGGACTTAACTGGCCTGCACAGCTTTTTCTCTTGTCCAATAACCACAAACCCCTCTAGTTGTTCCATATAGGTTTCTTCCTCTAACTCCCCATCCAAAAACGCAGTCTTTACTTCTATTTGGTGAATTTCGACATTGTGCAAAGCATCAATCACCAAGAGCACCCTAATGGAGGTAATACTCATTATAGGTGAGTAGGTGTCGAAGAAATTGTGTCCTTCCTTTTGTTTGAAGCCCTTAGCCACTAATCTAGCTTTATATTTATCCAATGATCCATCAACCTTGTATTTTCTCCTTAGGACCCACTTGCATCCTAGAGGTTTACTGCCAGATGGGAGATAAACCAATTCCCATGTGTGATTTTGCATGATAGAGTCTATCTTTGCATTGATAGCCTCCTTCCACATTGGGGCTTCAGGACTAGACAATGCTTCTTGGATGGTCCTAGGTTCATTATCCAACAAGTAGATCATGAAGTCTAGACCAAATGACTTAGCTGCCTTTGTCCTTTTGCTGCGTCTTGGCTCATCACCACCTTGTGATGTATCACCTACAACATCACGAGTTCTTTTTATCAAACTCTCTTCTTTGTTTATTTTACAAGGACAAATATTCTCGAAAAACACAGCATTTCTTGACTCAATAGTGGTTCCTTCGGTCACATCAAGTATATATGACTTGTGTACTAGAAACCAATATGCGGTATTGTTGTGTGCATATACTATGAAAATACAGTTGACCATCTTGGGTCCTATCTTCACTTACTTTAGCTCTGGTACTTTTACCGTAGCCAAACACCCCCATACCTTTAGGTAATTGTAGGGACTCCCGACCTTTTCCATAACTTATATGAGGTTTTGTCTTTTTCTTTGTGGGGAACCCTATTTAGAATATTGTTAGCAGAAAGAATTGCTTCTCCTCATAAGTTCTGTGGTAACCCTGAGCTAATCGACATAGCGTTCATCATGTCTTTCATGGTTCAATTCTTGCGCTCAACAATGCCGTTCAACTAAGGTGAGTAAGGTGTCGTGGTTTGGTGAATTATACCATGTTCATTGCAAAATTCCTCAAATGGAGCCACATACTCTCCACCTCTATCACTCTGAATTGACTTAATCCGGGTGCTGAGTTGATTCTCTATTTCACTTTTGAAGTTCTTAAAGGCATTTATAGCCTTGTCTTTACTTTTGAGCAAGTAAACATAACATAACCTTGCGCAGTCATCAATAAATGTGATGAAATATTTTTTGCCTCCTCTAGTCTGCACGAGTTTCATATCACACACATTAGTGTGAACAAGTTCTAGAGGCACCGTGCTCCTTTTTACCAAATGAAATGGTGCCTTTGGCATTTTAGCCTCAACACAGATCTCACATTTATATTGTGAGTCTAATTCAATATTTGGTAATAATTTCATATCTACCAATTTCTTTATGGAATTCATGTTAACATGCCCAAGTCTAACGTGCCATAAATCACAAGACTCAATCATATAAGAGGAAGAAGTAATAGTTTTATTAGCATCACTGGTGCGGTGCACAACCATTACAGTCATCTTGAACAATCTCTTTTCAAGGTGTTCCTTTCCAAGGAATTGTCCATTTTTAGTAATACAAAGCTACCAGACTGAAACACTAGTCTAAAGCCATGTTGTACAAGTAATGACCCTGATACAATATATTTCCTAATGTCTAGGACATGCAATACTTCTTTCAGTGTTAGCTCCTTCCCATACATCATCTTCAATAGCACCTTCCCAATTCCAGCAATGTCAGAAGTTGAAGAGTTTCCCATGTAGAGGCTCCTCCCCGAAATTGGGGTATACATAGAGAAAGCGTCACGGTCCGAGCACACGTGATGAGTTGCACTGGTGTCAACGAACCATTCTCTAGGACTATCCACTAGGTTAGCTTCGAAAACAACATGAGCAGACAAGTCCAACTCGGACATACCTTCCTCAATAAGCAAGTTCGCTCCGGATTATTTTCCCTTGTTCTTAAGGGCATCCCCACAATCCTTTTCTTTTGTGTCTAGGCCTACCACAGTTATGGCAGTTTCCTTCAAACTTCTTGGCTTTCTTGTTATTGGGTTTAGCTTTATTGATATTCCTCGGGTGCTTGCGTTTCTTGTTTGTATCAGATTTCGCTAAATTAGCCTTTGCCTCCATCAAGCTCTTATTGTGCTTGACATTTGATTGTCTATTGCCTTCTTCAATGCTCAATTTGACAATCAAATCCTCCATGTCAATTCGCATCCTCTTATGCTTGAGATAATTTTGAAATTTTTGGGAAATTTATTGTTTAGATTTTGACGAATGCCATGTAAAACTTAGAATAGGAAGTTGGCACCCCATTTTCGTTGTAAACTGCATTGTAATAAATAGGGCTGGTCAATCTGAGTTAAGTCAGCTATGCCTAAACATGCAAGAAGACAACTGGAGACTAGAAGGAAGACTCCACCGCAAGACAAATGAGTATGGCAAAGAAGAGAAGACGGAACTCGATCAAGGAGCAAATGAGATGCAACAGTAGAGTATCGATCCAAGTCAACTTAAGATAGCCAAGTCTCAAGTTGAAGTGACAAGAGTCATCCATGATTGGAAGTCGACTTAAAGTCACCTGGGAAAGCAAGGAAATGCAAATCAAGTCGAGATAATCGGAAGAGATCCGTTGTATGAAATCAAGGGAATTACTTAAACAAGTAATACCTCCATACTACCTTTCTCAAGTGCTCACCCCGAAGCGTGCAAAAGAATAAACCAATGGGAAGCACTACACCATGTCGAAACTCGAAAAGTCAAGAACAATTCATACGAGGAAGTGGCAATTCCAAGGATCGCAACAAGACAAGCCAACGACCACAAGTGACTTTCAAAAATAAGCCTATCTCTTCAACGGGCAGATTTTTGAAAGATCACTATAAAAGGCTGAGGAATGACTCTGAGATTTGGTTACCTTGACAATTGAAAACAAATGCGAGCAAGATAAGCTATATCTGTAACCAAAAATATTCTCAAATCATTCAAGATTAATTCTCAAGCCCACATTACGAAAAAAATCAATCCAACACTCACCTGTGAAGGAAAGATAACTTCAATCAGTTGAAGAGGAAATTGTTGAAAAATCAAGGGGTCTATATTCCACGGAGGATTGTAGGAAGGTTCAAGGTCGAACCAGTCTCAAGTTTTTGGAGGGCTTCGTGATCAAATCTAAAGAGCTTGAGCAAGTGGGTCAGTAGTAGCAAGCGCAAAGCGCCTGTGAAGAAGCCGAGTCGTACGAGAAGCCACCGCGTGACCAAGGCATCTCCGGTCGAGTCCCAAAGGATCAAGTCACCGTGTGATCAAGACTTGTATCCGGACTGCTACCACTCGTATACTTGATCAATACCTAGTGGATTCCTCCAGGAGTTGGAGAAGAGAGGAGTAGAAAAATTACCCCATCTTCGAACCTCTATAAAAACTTATCGTGTCATTTACATTTCAACAATTTAATTCCCCGCATCTTATTTATTTAACTCACGATAAATTTGCTATCCACTTGATAATCTCTAAGTACTAAAACCAAGTATTAAATCAAAACTAAACCAAATTTAAGGGTGTAAAGTCTTCCAATAAAACAAATCGTAGTCGAGTTAAGTCTTTAGTCAAAATAGCCGAGTTATTCTATCAACAAACTCGGTCGAGTCTATTGAGTAACTAACTCATTTGATTAACTAACTTAGTCAGTCCATCAAGGACTCACGCTGTGAAGTATTAACTCTGAATATTTAAAAGGACTAAATCGAAAAGTTGGTAAAGTTTATTCAACCCCCCCTTCTAAACCTTACACTCACACCCCTTGGGACCTACAAGTGGTATCAGAGCGGTTGGTTCATTGAGCCTTCCGCACCGTTCTTGAACTAGATCTCCAAATTTTTCAAAGTCTGTTTTAGTACTTAATTTTTCAAAACTCTTTTTATCATCAAAAGTTATTATCATGGAAGAAAATTTGACACGCATCCCTATGTTCACAATTGAAGAATTTGATGATTGGAAAATTCGTATGCGAGCTCATCTATCAAAGATTACATGATGAGATGTGGAAAGTGATAGAGGATGGGCCACCGCAAATTTTAAAAGTGAACACAAACTGTAAGGAGAGTCTGCAAGAAGGTGAAGAGGATGTTGCTCCCGCACTACCATGGCCGAAAAACCAAGAGTCGAATGGACAAATGATGACATAAAAAGATATAACCTGGACAATGTGGCCAAGGACATTCTTTACAAAACCTTGACAAAGCCATGTTCAATAAGGTCAAATCATGCAAAACGGCTAAAGAAATCAGACAAGCTAACATTGATTTGTGAAGGCTCGAGCAAATCAAGGAAAATAAATTATCGGTGGTACAGAAATTTGAAAATTTCAAAATGATCGCAGAGAGACCCTGGATCAACCGGATGCTCGGTTCACGTAAATTACCAACGAGCTATCTCGCACTTGGAAAAGAATATACACGAAGAAAATGTGTATGAAGATTCTAAGAAGTCTCCCAACCGAGTGGGATATGAAAGTCATGGCCATGAGACACTCCATGGACTTATCCAAGACATCCAACCATGAGCTATTCTTAGATCTCAAAGCCTACGAATTTGAGTGAGAAGAAAAGACCAGAAGAGACAATTTGTACCCAAAACAAAATTTGCTCTAATTGTTAAGGATGGCAAGAGAGCCGAGGTCAAAGAAGTCATTGACCAAGAAGAAATAGCCCCGATGGTTAAAAGGTTTAACAAGTTCTTCAATAAGAACTACAAGAGAGGCAAGGGCGAATCCTCCGAGAAGACACTCACCTCCCCCAAGTCAAGGGAAGATAGGCCAACCAAGAGAACAGAGCATCAAAAAGTCAATATCAAAGGGTCGACAATCCAAGAATGGAAAGAGTGATCAAAAGGTTGAAAATCTATCTTTGAACCGTAGGCAACCAGGTCACTATGCCATTGATTGCCCATATCCTCGTAGTCAACAAATACAGAATGAAGAAGAAAGGAAGGTGTTCGAGAGAAAGAAGACAAGAAAAGAAAAAGGCAATGTTGGGCTGCAGAGATCACTTAAATAGCCAAGTCAAGAGACACAAATTGATTCAGAGAGTGTGAAGTCGACTACTCAAGTGACTCACGAAGAAGAAGCCTTGATCCGTTTGATGGCCAAGGAACAAGACCAACCTCGACCAAGAAGATGAGGTACACTCTAACTCATCACACTCGGATTCTAGTGATAGTGATCGTGACACACACACTTCATCACCCACCGATCTTTATGATTCATTAGGCAAAATGATGAAAGATTTTGAACACATTAAATCCTCACACACACTACTAAATGAGGAAAACAACCTACTCAAAAGCCTAAACTCACAAATGACTAAGGAGCCGAGTACTCTAAGTCAAATAGGCGATGAGAATGAAAGTTTAAAGACTAAAAATGCTAAGCTAATAGCGAAATAGCCGCTATAGAAAAGAGGGAAAATGACCTCAAAATGTGATTGCCTCATTCACTAAGGCATCTAAATCATTGGATGATCTTATTATGAGTCAAAGAGAATGTGGAGACAAGACAGATTAGGATTTAATTTCTCTGTGCTATGTCAAGCTCCAAAAGTGATTTTGGAAAAAGGATCTTCTAGCAATGAAGTATCTCAAAAATCCAAAACTCCAAATGGTGCACACACATTTATCCCAAAGCACAATTACAATAAACTGGCCTTGGTTATAAAGGAAAAGGAAAACATCCGGTTGAGTGTCTTTGAGAGGACAACGAGAAGAAATCGGCACCAAGTTCCTCAAAAACTCCAAACAGAAATACTCAGAAAGAAGAAACAAAACTACCAAAAACCCCAGAAGTTCTACAAAAGAAATACATATGAAGGGAATGGTAGAAAGCACCCAAGCCAAGCTGATTGGAATAATGTGAACTATCGGAAAGACCTATGGAATATAAGCCCAAATGGCAAAGGCCTGAACTCGGCAAAAGGCCATTCCAAAGGTATAAGAGCTTTCATCAAAGACACATATGCACCTAGGCACTACACTCGGAGATATCACAACTACCCAAAGAAGGCAATTGCTAAAACACATATACATGCATACGGACAAAAGAGACAAAATTGTATGAACCTAGAATCCCCAAGCAATTTGCCAAAATTAATTATGATTGTGGCACGATATATGGCAACCCCTTAGAGTCAAACCATTTGGCTATAGGTTGGTTGGATCATCTTACAATACTAACCCCTCGGACCCGCACAAGTGTGGGTACCTAAACCTTAATTTTCTTGTTTGCGGGTTCAAGGAATAGTTGAGTGCCAAGGAATCTGGTACATGGATAGTGGCATTCCGGACATATGACAGAAACAAGAAAAATCTGTCAAAATTCAAGGAAGTCGAGGTGCAAAAGTCATATTTGGAGGAAATGAAGCTCCAGGAGAAATAAGAGGCATTAGATCCATCAAGAAAAATGGATTAAAAATCACAGATGTTGCATATGTTGAAGGACTCAACTTAAACTTGCTAAGCATCAGCCAACTCTGTGACAAGGGTTATAATGTTGGATTCAACATGGGAATATGCCAAATCAAGGACACTGAATCCAATGAGGTTGTGTTGCAAGGATGTAGTAGATTGGCTAACTGCAACACCAAGCACTTGTCTATTAGCAAAGAACACAGCTGAATCAAGTTGGTTGTGGAACAAGAAGCTGAGTCACCTGAATTTCAAAACGATTAACAAGCTTGCCAGAAGCAATCTTGTGGAAGGACTTCCAAACTCAGTATACAAGAAGGAGAGTATATGTGATGCATGTCAGAAGGGAAAACAAACCAAATCATCATTCAAAGAAAAGACATGTCCATCTTCAACAAGAATATTGCATCTGCTACATATGGATCTATTTGGTACAGTTGAACCAGCTAGCATAAGTGGGAAGAAATACACCTTGGTGGTAGTAGATGACTACTCAAGATATACATGGACAATATTCATGTGTAAGAAGAAAGAAACTCTACAGAAACTACCACAAATTGATGAAGAGGATTCAAAATAAGAAGAGCCAAACCATTATCAAAATAAGATCCGACAGAGGAACCGAGTTTGTCAATGGTATAATAACTCAATATTGTATAGAAAATGGTATTGGTCATGAATTGTCTGCAGCAAGGGACTCCACAAAGAAGAATGGAGTTGCGAAAGAAGGAATAGAACTCTCAAAGAAGCAACAAGGACCATGTTAGCCAAGCGGGGCTACCTAAAAGATTTTGGGTCAAGCAATAAACACAACATGCTACACTCAAAATAGATGCATGATCAACAGACAAAACGAAGACTCCTATGAGATTTGGACAGGGAGAAAACCAAATGTTGCATATTTTAGAATATTTGGATGTAAATGCTTCATCCATAACAATGGCAAAGATAATTTGAAGGCTTTTGATGCTAAAGTCGATGAAGGTATCTTCTTGGGATACTCAAACAAAGCAAAGCCTACAGAGTACTCAACAAGAGGACTATGGTTACAGAGGAATCCATTCATGTGGTGTTTGATGAGCCAAATGTAAATGGAGAAGACATTGAAGAGTCGATTGATAAGTCAATCAACCAACCATGCGAAAGAGTCCCTATCTTTGAAGCCGAGTGGAATTATAAACTCGGTGAAGATGAGAAAGTCGAGTCTCAAAAACAAATGAAAATCTGCGGCTAAGTGATGTCGAGAGAGCGATCAAAGCAACATAGCCGCAAGACGATCAATCCAGCTAACTTACTCCAACCTTTGATGTAAGATGGCCGAGAGACCATCCACCGAGCTAGTCATTGGAGATATAAGAGAAGGTGTCAAAACAAGATCCGAGAACTCAACAAGAAGCTATGCTCACATGCTTTATCTCACAAATAGAGCCTAAAAAGATGTGTCACAAGCATTGATGACACACATTGGATTCAAGCTATGCAAGAAGAGTCAATCGGTTTGAAAGAAATAAAGTATGAGAATTAGTTCAAAGACCCACCCATCAAAATGTTATTGGCACTAAATGGGTATTCAGAAACAAGATGAACGAGAAAGGTTCTGTGGTAAGAAACAAAGCAAGATTAGTAGCCAAAGGATATTGCCAAGAAGAAGGGATAGATTTTGATGAAACATTTGCCCCTGTAGCAAGATTGGAAGCTATAAGGATGTTTCTTGCCTATGCAACTCACAAGAATTTTATTGTATATCAGATGGATGTAAAGAGTGCATTCCTTAATGGTTTATTGGAAGAAGAAGTGTATGTTGAACAACCTCCAGGATTTGAGCAGAAGACTCTTGGAGATAAGGTATACAAACTCAAGAAAGCTCTATATGGATTGAAACAGGCACCCAGAGCATGGTATGATACTTTGTCACAATTCTTGACTGGGAACGGATTCACAAAAGGCAAAGTGGATAGAACACTCTTCAGAATTCAAGATGCGAAGAGTATATTGCTTGTTCAAATATATGTGGATGACATTATTTTTGGATCCACAAACAAAGAGTCATGTGATAAATTTTCAAACCTCATGCAAAGCAAATTCGAAATGAGCATGATGGGAGAGTTGACATTCTTCCTTGGACTCCAAGTGAAACAAATGAAGGATGGAACCTTCATAAGTCGGACAAAATACACCAGAGATTTAATGAAGAAATTTGGTATGGAAGAGAAGTCTTCTACGTGAAAATACCAATGAATACACCATCAAAAAATGGATATGGATGCGGATGGCAGGCAGAGATCAAACAAGATCTGAGCACTTATTGGATCATTGCTCTATCTCACAAAGAAGCGGGCCGGACATCACCTTTGTTGTAGGTGTATGTGCAAGATTTCAATCTGCTCCAAAAAAAAAAAAAAGCCACATGATTTGCAAAAATTTCAAGAGAATTTTGAGATATTTGAAAGGAAGCCAAGAAGTTGGCTTATGGTATCCAAAGGAAGGTGGATTCAAGCTAATTGGCTATTCGGACTCTGACTATCTTTGGATGTAGAGTTGACAGAAGAGCACCTCGGCACATGTCAAATGCTTGGAAACAAAGCAATTTCCTGGTTTAGCAAAAAGTAAAATTCAATAGCCACCTCTACACCAAGCGAGAATACATAGGCTGCGGCAAAGTGTTGTGCCCAAGTCCTATGGATGAGACAAAGAAAGAGAGACTATGAAGTTGAAGAAAAGGAAATTCCAATCATGTGTGATAACACAAGTGCAATTGCAATCACTCAAAATCTCGTGTTGCACTCAAGAACAAAAGATATCGATGTCGATATCACTTCATAAGAGATAATGTTGAAAAGGACATCACCTTGAATATATTTCAACGATAAACAAAGCTATGACATATTCACAAAACCATTATGTGAGTCAAGATTTGAAGAACTCAAGCATGAGTTAGGGTTAATTGAGGTGAGCCGACACTCGGAAGACTCAAAGAAAAGAAATGAAACACGAAAAGGAAAAAGAGTCAACTCTCAAATCGCCTAAGTGAATCACCATATCGGAAAGACAATTAATCGAGTTAGGCCGACAAATGAGTCACTAGGAGAACTGTGAGAAGAAGAGTTAAATCGGCTAAGGGATAAGTTTCGAGTCATTTATGAGCAAAGGGACAAAAACGCATCGTTTTTACTAAGCGGGAATGTTTTTAAGAATGACGTCCAAGATAATTATGACGTGTACAGTAAAAGCCGCACACCAAGCTTATGATTGGATATAAATGCTTTGCCACATTAAATACGAGACATTAAATGCTAATCGGCGTGCAAAATCTAAGTCGTTGATTTCGATTATCACATTTCAAAAACCACCCGCACGCCCTTTCGGAACCATACTTAAACCATTTTCGCCGTTTCTCTCACACATTACCAAAAAAATGTTCATTTCTCTCTCTCGGAAGCAAAGGCAAAACTCTCTCAAAAACCCTATCAATCTTCAAATCACTTTCTAAGTTTCATTCGGTGAAATACTCAAAAATGGCATCTACTCATGATTTTGTCAAGATGGGAAAGCAAATCCACACCGGGTCTCTGTGGGATTTCGAGGGTATGGTCAAATAGGGGTCCGGTGACGCCCTCATAAAGAAGATCGCTGAAAAACTCGAAACGACTAGGCTAAAACTATTTCTGACGATGGACTTTCCGATGACCTATATGGAAGAGGTCGCACAGTTCTACGTGAATGCTGAGATTCACGATGAGGGGATCAAATCCTCTGTTCACGGGAAGGAGTTCATCATCACCGCCAAGGATTTGGCGAAACACCGCCGTTACACGGCGGAAGGAGTACCGAGAAATCAATGAAGTGATGTTGACTTGGCTGCTGCTTGGAAGGAAGTAGCCAAGACCGACTATGCTGAAAAGATAGTCTACACAGCTAACAAGAGGTTGCTAAAGGAGGACTACCACAAATTGTTGGACATCGCTGCCAAATGCATAGACATCAAATTTGGCAGCTTTGACCAACTGTCCAAAGCGAAATTGATCGTAATGGCTGCGATCATTGAAGAAAAGAAAGTGAATCTGGGCGAGTTTGTCTACAACAGACTGCGCCGAAATGTAGGGAACAAATCCTTCAAGGAGAATGGAGCATTTGGAGGATCCCCGGGATACGATCCGTGATTGGCCGGTGATGGAGGTAAAAGGAGTCCTCTTCGACATGGAATGGCGTTCCATGTAAACAAGAGGATGTTCGAGATCAAACCTCTCGGCGCACGAAGAGAGCCTACGCTAAGAGAGCCGATACAGTGAGGGGAATCACCGACCTTGAAGATACAATGTCTCCTCTCCACCAAAGAAGAAAGGTTGCCCTGCAGGTGCTAAGAAATCTGCTGCCCCTGCAAAGAAAGAAAAACAAATCGCTCCCGCCCTGCAGCCGGAGTCACCCCCGCAGCCGTGTCTCCCCCCTGCAGCCGATGGAGAAGGAACCATTAATCCCTTCTCCAATGATCAAGAAGAAGAGGATCGCCACAACAAGGAAGGCGACTACCTCTAAGACATCTGCGAAGGCATTCACCTTCAATGAACCGAGAGGAAGTGGAGCAAAATCCCTTTGGTTAAAACAAAGAGAAGAAGAAGAGTTTCCAAACTCTCCGAGCTTGAAAAAGACAAACAAGTCTCTGTCACTCAGAGAAGATACTCCGAGACTCGCCGGAGAAGCGAGTCTCCAAAAGTGATTGATGAAATGGCCAAGTCTGCTGAGGCTAATTAGCGAGGCAACTGACGACCCAAATTGTAGTCGAATGTGAGGAACAAAGAATGGCCGAGACAATCGAGTCACCTATTGACAGGTTGTTTCTCCACCTATAACAGTCACCAAAGGTGTCGGCGGTGAAGTCTCTACCTTCAATACCTGGAAACGAGGGCCGAAGAGGATGATGAAGACGATTTAATCATGCACTCTCCATTGTATCCAGACATCCAAAATCGTCACGCGAGTGGAGAAAATGGAAGCCGAGCCTATCCAGTGCGCTTTCAATATCCGAGTTCATTGATGAGGAAGAAGAACTCTTGATTTCTTGAGGTGGACACAAAGCTACAAGCCCTTGAGATAATTGCATAAATATACTTTGAAATTCGAAAAGAAAATGAACGGGCTAAAGCAAATGAGGACGAGAGGCACGTGAGAAGGCCAACATCCGCCCTATCACCGCACCACGAACATACACATCCTCACTTTGACGTCCCTATCGTAAAGTGATGAGGATCTCGACCTGCCGCTTTGCTACAAAAGAATTGCAAATGCAAAGAAGCAATGCGAGAATCGAGAATCCTTCATGAGCAAAGGATGATGGAGGGACCAGGAGAGTCCTCCAAAACACACCGAGATAGACCCAATGGGAGTGGTGCGAAATATTGCCACCGTTGTTGCTTTGCCACCACTTCCCCATCTCACTCGGAAGAAGGAACTAAGGGAATTGGCGATGAAACCGGGATAGTGGGGACCCCGGTTGAGCCAACCCCTAATGAAGGTGTCTTAGCACCGCCCCAACTACTGAATACTCAATGGGAACAGTGGGAGTCCGAGACGAGTGACCCCAATCAAGTCACTCACCGGGTGTGCCACCGAGGGGGAACTCCTTCCACCGCAGCAAGGTCGGAGGATCTTTGCAATCCGACTCCACAATGAATCTAGAAGGCGAAGTGGAGAAGGAACAAACACAAAGTACACAACAAGTTGTCATCGACGAGGCCGAGACAGATTGAGACTGCCTCTCGGTGAGGTGCCAACTCGCGAAGGCTAATGACGCTGTTGATGCGGTCGAGGCACATGAAAGAACAACCCTGGGAGTTAACACTTTGGGCGATTTAAAGTGCAATCCATGGAGTTGAGACTCCAATGGATGCCATCTGCAGAAGACCCTAAGACAGTGACACACTGTCGAAAGGGATGTCCAAGCCTCACTGCAGTTGAGATTGCAGGAGGTAATGAAGGTCCACGGGAGGTTGAGACTTCCCGGGGTAAAGAAGCTGAAGTACAGAACATCCCTCCTGCTATCATTGATCCATCAGAAAAGGAGATAAGTGCGCTTCACGATTCCCGGGATAATCCCGATGTAACCTTTCTCGGATCGGAAGAAGACGATGAAGCTGAGTCATCCCCGATGACTGATCCAAAAGACTCAGCTGAGGGTGTTCCAACCACGAGTAAGTCTGACCTCAAGTCTACTCGTCAAACTTACAACTTTGATGATGAGCCACCCATGGAAATCTCATCATCGTCCGATGACGCTCGATAAGGCCGAGGACCAAACTCACGTGGAAAACCAAATGAGACCAACGACCAACGGTTGTTGAGACAAACGAGGCTCGCAAGTCGGGTCAACTTCACAACAGACCCAAATGAAACAGAGTCCACTCTACTGGCTCCCCAAGTCATGCAAAGGAGTTCGACTCCACAAGGAACTTCACGAGCACCACTCATCATTGAACAAATTCCGATTGCTCGTGCCGATCCCTTTGTAGAATCATTTCCCTTCTCTCGGAGGTACCCGACCTCCCCGAAGAGTGAGAAAGAGATCTCGAGCGCTTCCCGCAGGACGCACTGATCCTGTCATTCCATCGATACCATCATTCCAAATTGAGTATGATTTTGACGCCGCTGGGCCGTCACCGCAACAGAGGGAACAACTCAAATCCGGGAGGTGTTCAAAGCATTATTTGCTTTGAAATTGAACGGATGGAGAGGCACCAGGCCTCGATGGACATGAGACTGATAACAGATGCCAACCTTACTGCGACTTGAGAGGCATAATAGTCAGAATCGGAGTGGTGGCAACAAAAGAAGAACAATGCGTGTGGAACAAGCTAGATATTTGAACATTGTTCAACAAGTCATTGGTATGGCGAAATGAGAATGCGATGCAAAGACAAAATTGAGAGAACACATTGAGCACATGCTTGAATCTCACACTTTCCGAGATAAAGGCTGCTGCGTGAGCAAAATAAGAATGAGCTCCTGCGTATGGAAGAAAACATGGATCGAAAATTCACCTTCTCATGGCTGAGATAAAGTTAATTAAAGTTGAATCCAACGCTACTCGCTCTGAGTTTCGCGCCGCATATTCCGCAGCAGACTCGAAGCAGAACTTGGCTATCAGCAGACTCGACTTTCTGCTCGCTAGTTTGTTTCCAGGGGTTCCTCTCTCCTTTGATGATGCCAAAAAGGGGGAAGAGGAATACCTAAAAGCGCTGAAGGGATCTGAAGTTGAGAAGGAGGGAGCAGCTGTGAAGGGAAAGACAACTGAGGAAGTTTCAAGAGAAAAGAAAGAGAAGTCTGTTGAGGGGGAAGGATCGAGAGATGTGACCTTTGTAAGTCCAAGCGGCTACGATAATCTAGAGGGGGGGTGAATAGATTATCTCCATCTTTTCGATTTCGCCCTCTTTTTCGAACCAAATGCTCAAACACAATAATAAATGTGCGGAATGTAAACAACACACGTTGATTTATAGTAGTTCAATGCACCTAGGGCCTAATCTACTACCACCCCAGTATATCCGGGATGGATTTCAAAAAGAAAAAGAATTTTTTAATTACCAAAATTAATACAAATTCAACTTACAACACCTGGAAGAGCACCACACTCTTCTTCAACAACACTTTTGGAGATTACCACAATCTCCCTTTGAAGATCACCACAATCTTCCTTCAACGGCACCTTGTGAAGATTACCACAATCTTCAACCTTGAAGAATACCGAATTCTTCAACACCTCAATAAGAATATCACCACAATCTTCTTGCACCTATCACCTAGATCATCCAAGTGTGCTCTTACCACAATAACACTCACAAGGATATCTTGTGTTTGAATGATAACCAAAAATCAAGATTACAACTCAATAATGAATATTACAATTTGAGTGCAAAGTGTAATCAAGAATAGCCTAGACCTCAAGGATGTGAAAGTGAAAAGCTAGGCAAAATTACAACAAGAATAATAACAATGAAGGACAAATATTTGCTTGAAGTGTATCTTGTTGTGTTGTATCTCAATTGTTGTGTTGGTTGCTCCAAAACTTCCTCTATTTATAGGAGATGATTGATCAAGCATAGGCTCCTCTTGGGGATTGAAAATCTACAGAAAAATACAATTAAAATCAAGAATATAGCTGTTAGAAATCAATCCCACAATTTAAGGAAATGTGTCTCATTTGTCAAACGGTCATATTTTTGTCATCAAACCACGGGCGACGGCCGCACGAAATAAGAGATTTGAAGAACACTTTGAAAAATTCAACAGGCGACCGGTCGACATAGGCTTTGACCGGTCGACCCTGTCTCAACCGGTCCCCTAAGTGTTTTGTTGAAAGAAAATAGTTACTTTCAAACAAAACGTTCAGTGCACCGGTCGACGCCTTGGTGACCGGTCGACCTGACCGTTTTTCACTTCTGTCTCATTTTTTGTTCCAAAATCATCTTCAGGTACGGGTTGCGATATAGAGCGACCGGTCGACCTCGAGACATAAATGTTGCCCAATTTTTGTCGAAAATAAAACTCAAGAAATACTCCAAAATTAGTAAAAACATTTTAAGTTGATCGGAAGTATTTAGACAACATTTAGGGACATTGTTTTGGTTTAAAAACTCATTTTAACAAAATCGAACATAATCATCAAAATCATGATAAAAACATTTATCTAACAAACTCCCCTTTTTTGATGATTACAAACCAAAACAATTTTCTTGAGGACGATTTGAAAAACAAATAAAATTTTCCGATTTTACAAGTAAACTATCCGTTAGAAGTATTTCATACAAAGCTCATATAAGATGCATCATGAGCTAAGAAGCTCCCCCTGTCACAATACTTATAATCTATTTCATTTGAGTCCAAAATTCAAGCCATGGACTAGGTATTCTTGGCTTTAGGAAGCCATAGATTTTTATTGCGAGCTTTTATTAGCTTTTCTTGAGATAACGAGCCAATTTCCTGTTTCTCCCCCTTTGGAATCATCAAAAAGAATGTTAGAATGGTGAAAACACCATACAATAATATCAAAGTGCGCCAAAGGGACGGTTTATTAACCGTTGAGCAATTAAAGCGTAAAATCCAAGGGAAATGAGAGAAATGTAATATGAAGAGTTCATACGCGCGTTTTGTTTGCCAAAGCATGATCTCAATAAGTATCGAAGACTTTTGAAAGCAAGAGAATCATGTAGAAGTTGAAATATTTATTGCAACATTTTATCGAACACCTTGTGTGCGTGAAAAATAAAGGAGGTTGTATATAACCTTTGTAAATGTTACAAGCCAAAAAATTTTATCACCAATTCACCTCAATCATTATACAATTCAATCATAATAAATAAGCTCATCAAAATCATATGCAAAAAATATCGAAATATACCATAAGGTCATAAACTCAAGGTTCAACCCAATTGAGCAAAAGAAGAGAAATTCTTACCATTTGATCGGAAAAAATGAGCCATAATGATGATGATCATGATATATAATGTCCATGTTGTGTAAAAGATGCATAAAAACCATTTTTGAATGAAATATGTGAGAATTTGGCAAAGGGGACGAAAAATGGCCAAAATATGTTAGAGTTGCGAATGCTGAAGACAGAACCATTTTAATCCAAGATTTTGCTTAGGGCGACCGGTCGTGGTTGAGTGCGACCGGTCGACGTTGAGTGCGACCGGTCGACGTTGAGGGCGACCGGTTGCCCTCAACCCTTTTAGCCCACTGTCTGTCAGTTTTTCCAAAATCCGAATTTTCAACCAAAAATCCGATTTTTCGCCCCTAAGTTTTAAAAACGTGCAAAATGCAAACGTAAGCTTCATTCAATATGCATTATGCCTAATCGAGCTCGTATTGATGAAAAAGTCTCGGAAGATAGCGGTTTTGTAAAAATGTCCGCTAATTGATCTTGAGATGGTACGAAAGATATCCCAATTTTACATTTTGAAACACAATCCCTTAGAAAATGATGTCGAATCTCAATATGTTTAGTACGGTTATGACGAACCGGGTTTTGAGCAATATTTATAGCGTATATATTATCACAAAAGATAGGTACGTTTTCAAAAGAGCATTTGTAATCCGCTAAGGTTTGTTTCATCCAAAGAAGTTGAGTACAACAAAATGCGGCGGAAATATATTCGGCTTCGGCTGTTGAAAGAGAAACACAATTTTGCTTCTTTGAAAACCAAGAAACTAGGCAATCGCCTAAAAATTGACATGATCCGGAAGTACTTTTCCGATCATCAATATTTCCCACATAATCCGAATCACTATAACCTTTAAGAGAAAATTTTTCATTCTTTGGATAAAATAAACCATATTGAATGGTGCCTTTCAAATATCAAAAAATCCTTTTGACGGCACTCATATGAGATTCTTTGGGATTGCTTTGAAAACGAGCACATAGGCATACGGCATGAAGAATGTCCGGTCTACTAGCGGTTAAATAAAGTAAACTACCAATCATACCTCGATACTTTGATTCATCCACGGACTTGCCTTTCTCATCTTTGTCAATTTTGACATTTGTTGCCATGGGAGTAGAGACGGTTCTTCCTTCTTCAATGCCGAACTTTTTCAAAAGTTCTTTTGTATACTTAGATTGTGAAATGTAAATACCTTCTTGACATTGCTTAATTTGGAGTCCAAGAAAGAAGTTGAGCTCCCCCATCATGCTCATTTCAAATTCTCCTTGCATCAACTTAGAGAATTTCTTGCACAAAGAATCATTAGTAGCACCAAAGATAATATCATCAACATAAATTTGCACAAGTAAACAATCTTGCCCTTTTTCAAAAATAAATAGAGTTGTATCAACTTTACCTCTTATAAAACCATTTTGTAAAAGAAAAGAACTAAGTCTATCATACCATGCACGGGGTGCTTGTTTTAAACCATACAAGGCCTTTTTAAGTTTATAAATATCATTAGGCCTAGAAAAATTTTCAAACCCCGGAGGTTGTTTTACATAGACTTCTTCTTGAATAATACCATTTAAGAAAGCGGATTTAACATCCATTTGGTAAAGTTTGAAATTTTTAAAACAAGAATAGGCAAGTAAAATACGAATAGCTTCTAAACGTGCTACGGGTGCAAAAGTTTCATCATAGTCAATACCTTCTTCTTGACAATACCCTTGAGCTACTAACCTTGCCTTATTTCGAACAATGTTGCCTTGATCGTCAAGTTTGTTCCGGAATACCCATTTTGTACCAATAATAGTTTGAGATGAAGGACAAGGTACTAATTCCCATACATCATTTCTTTCAAATTGATTTAACTCCTCTTGCATTTCTAAGAACCAATCCTCATCCTCAATGGCCTCTTTAGCATTTTTAGGCTCTTTTTGAGAAATAAGAGCTTTCTCGGCAAATTTTCTCCGGGTCATCACTTTGTCAAGGGGATCACCAATAATAAGATCTTTTGGGTGATATCCCTTAAATTTCAATGCAACGGGAAGATCCGAGATATCACCTCTATCTTCTTGAGGACCATTTGAAGTGGACGGTTGATCATTTGATGTAGACGGTTGATCATCATTTTGAATAAATTGTTCAATAATATCTTCTTCATCACTTTCTTGAGCTACGTTTCTCTGGGCAGCTCAGATATCCCTTTGTTCGGCTTTTTCTTGCCGATTTCTTGACGAACCCTCTCCGCCCCTTCTACGCTTGGAGATGGGATTTCGACCGGTGGAATTCTTTGGGGGAGCCATATATGTAAGATTCTTGTGAAAATAAGAAGATTAGCAACGAGAATCGTAAGAAATGATGAAAAATTGAGGAATATAGGAGAAAGGGGATGAATTTTTCGCACAAGGGTTTTGGGAATTTTGCTGCGTCTGTTTTTAAAAAGAAGACAGACGTTTTTTATGTTGTGAAATTGCCCTGGGCGACCGGTCGAGGTAGGGTGCGACCGGTCGACGTGCAGGGCGACCGGTCGCCTCTGCTTTGACCGTCCCAGTGCAATTTTTCTTTCCCCAGAATTTTCCAAAATTCGATTTTTCACCCCAAAAGTTTTAAAACTTTGCAAAAAGATAATTTTGGATCAAGTCCAACAAATATGGGTTTCGGGAAAACATATATTCGAGAAAATCGAGACTTAACAAGTAGTGCCCTTTTAAGAGAATATTTGCAAAATCATTTAGGGGCACTAAAGGGGTTAAAATGAAATATCTTGAAAGATATGTGCATAATCATAATATCGAGTTCTAAGAAAAATACAAGTGAACATACCTCGATAGTTTAAGAAACTTGATGACAAAATAACCAATGAATACGAGATATATAAATCCTACACAATTCTTAAATAAAATTTGCACAAAAACACAAGTGTAGGCAAGTAATAGGAGATATCAAAAAAATGCTTATGCTATAAAAATTCATAAGAGATAATAAACCACATAAGTCTAATTAGATGCACAAGATTTTTAGAAATATCATGCAAGGTCTTCCCTTTTTTTTTAATTTTTTTTTTTTGAAAATATGAATAAGTTTTGAAGACCTTAATTTAAAATAAAATACTTGAAAACTCATTTTACAATTAAGACACAATTAAAAATATGCATGGAATTAAAATAAAATGCATATATAAATGGGGAGATACGGTTTACCAACTACGCCGTTTCCATGGGTTATGTTTTTCCCATTGTTGATGATATCTTCCCTTTGAGAAGTCACTTTGTTGATGAATTCTTTGATTACTCCATTTCCAAGGTTTGTTACCTTCCCATTGTTGATGGTCTCTTTGAAAATCATCTTGTTGATGATGTCTTTGCCATTTCCAAGGATTGTGTTCTTCCCATTTTTGATTGTATCCTCTTCTTGGAAATTGACTTTGTTGAAAATGTTTTCTCCTTCTTTGATCAAATGAGATGTTCATTTGATGTTTCCTTGGTGGCAAGAATTTGCTCCGATTATTATTTCGCCGGGTACCTAATAAAATATTATTTTGTGGTACCCTCATGTGTTTGGGTCCTTTGGGATTAGTCTTGAGACTTTTAGGTCTCCAACAATAATTAGAGCTATTTCTAGCTCGACAAAAATTAGCCGTATGACCCTTTTTACCACAATAAAAACAAGTAATAATTCTAGGAGCATAATGGCCAATATGCATAGTGACTTGATCCTTTTTCATATGATTAACAACATTAGGCTTATGATCAAGTCCTTTATCACAATTATGAATATCAACAATATTGGACATTTTATTGGTACTCAAGTTTGATTTAGATAAATAATTTTTCAAGCAATTAATATCCTCAACAAGAGTACTATTTTCTTTTTCAAGGTTTCTAACCTTGTCAAGTGTGGTGGTGTGAGCACATGATAGTGATTCATAGGAAGTAAATAAACTATCCTTATCATTTTTCATAGCATTGAATTCCTTTTTCAATTTTTTGTATTTAACAAGTAAGCTTTGGAATTCATTTTGAAGTTCATCATAATCATTTTGCAGATCACTATAATCATTTTGAATAACAATATCATAAGAAGTAGAGGGTTTAAGACATACCTCGTTTTCTTCTTCGATGCCCATAAAACATTTTTCGACTTCATCATCGGAAGTTGTAAGAGGCTCATCCCATGTTGTATCCATTTGAGAAGTAGATGCTTTTGAGTTGCTCCTATCATTTGCAAATACTCCATAGATGGCTTCTATTTTTTGCCATACTTCAGGTGCCGATCGAACTCCTACAATATGTTCATATACCAAATTAGTAAATGAACAATACAAGATATTTAGAGCCTTACCGTTTAAAGAGATGATTTTCTTCTCTTCATCATTTAGCTCTTTGAGGCTTTTGGAGGTGTGTGGTGTATCTTTCATCGGAATGGATTCTCCATTTATGACGGTGTTCCAAATCTCAAACCCGCAACCTTGTAAGTAGCATTCCATTCTTTCTTTCCAAAATGTAAAATTTTTGGAATCAAACCGAGGTGGCTTGGTGGTGGAGGTGCCGGAAATTTGAGCTTCGTTCGTAGCCGATGATCGTTTCTCTTCACTTGCGATGTGAAACGATCTTGCCAAAGAGTTTGGCTCTGATACCACTTGTGAGTCCAAGCGGCTACGATAATCTAGAGGGGGGTGAATAGATTATCTCCATCTTTTCGATTTCGCCCTCTTTTTCGAACCAAATGCTCAAACACAATAATAAAGGTGCGGAATGTAAACAACACGCGTTGATTTATAGTAGTTCAACCCACCTAGGGCCTAATCTACTACCACCCCAGTATATCCGGGATGGATTTCTAAAAGAAAAAGAATTTTATTAATTACCAAAATTAATACAAATTCAACTTACAACACCTTGAAGAGCACCACACTCTTCTTCAACAACACCTTTGGAGATTACCACAATCTCCCTTTGAAGATCACCACAATCTTCCTTCAACGGCACCTTCTGAAGATTACCACAATCTTCAACCTTGAAGAATACCGAATTCTTCAACACCTCAATAAGAAGATCACCACAATCTTCTTGCACCTATCACTTAGATCATCCAAGTGTGCTCTTACCACAAGAACACTCACAAGGATATCTTGTGTTTGAATGATAACCAAAAATCAATATTACAACTCAATAATGAATATTACAATTTGAGTGCAAAGTGTAATCAAGAATAGCCTAGACCTCAAGGATGTGAAAGTGAAAAGCTAGGCAAAATTACAACAAGAATAATAACAATGAAGGACAAATATTTGCTTGAAGTGTATCTTGTTGTGTTGTATCTCAACTGTTGTGTTGGTTGCTCCAAAACTTCCTCTATTTATAGGAGATGATTGATCAAGCATAGGCTCCTCTTGGGGATTGAAAATCTACAGAAAAATATAATTAAAATCAAGAATATAGCTATTAGAAATCAATCCCACAATTTAAGGAAATGTGTCTGCTGTCAAACGGTCATATTTTTGCTGTCAAGCCACAGGGCGACCGGTCGCACAGAAATAAGAGATTTGAAGAACACTTTGAAAAATTCAACAGGGTGACCGATCGACATAGGCTTCGACCGGTCGACCCCTGTCTCAACCGGTCCCCCTAAGTGTTTTGTTGAAAGAAAATAGTTCTGTTTCAAACAAAATGTTCAGGTACCAGTCGACCCCTGGGCGAGCGGTCGACCGGACCGGTCGACGCCCTGGGCGACCGGTCGACCTGACCATTTTTCACTTCTGTCTCATTTTTTGTTCCAAAATCATCTTCAGGTACGGGTTGCCCTATAGGGCGACCGGTCGACCTCGAGACAGAAATGTTGTCCAATTTTTGTCAAAAATAAAACTCAAGAAATACTCCGAAAATTAGTAAAAACATTTTAAGTTGATCGCAAGTATTTAGACAACATTTAGGGACATTGTTTTGGTTTAAAAACTCATTTGAACAGAATCGAACATAATCATCAAAATCATGATAAAAATATTTATCTAACAACCTTGATGATTGCACAAACCCCCCAACAAGGTCTTGTCACAGCTGATATTATCAGCAAACTCCCAGTGACTCTGCCACTCCAACACTCTGATGTACCTGTTAGGAAATTTATTGTTTAGATTTTGATGAATGCCATGTAAAACTTAGAATAGGAAGTTGGCACCTCATTATTGTTGTAAAATGCATTGTAATAAATAGGGGGTCAAGGTCAAGTGAGTTAAGTCGCCTACGCCCAAACATGCAAGAGGACAACCGGAGACTAGAAGGAAGACTCACGGCGAGACAAATTTGAGTATGGCAAAGAAGAGTAGACGGAACTCTATCAAGAAGCGGTGAGAGATGCACTGAGTGGAGCATCGATCCAAGTCAACTCAAGAAAAGCCAAGTCTCAAGTTGAAGTGACAGAAGAGTCATCCAATGATTGGAAGTGACTCTAAATCATCCTGGGAAAGCAAATAAATGCAATCAAGTCGAGATAATCAAAAAGATCCGTTGCACGTAAATCAAGAGAATTACCCAAACAAGTAATATCTCCATACCACCTTTCTCGAAGTGCTCACCCGAAGCGTGCAAAAGGAACAAACCAATGGGAAGACTACACCGTGTCGAACTCGAAAGGTGAATAACAATTCATACGAGGAAATGGCAATTCCAAGGATCGCAACAAGACAAGCCAACGATCGCAAGTGACTTTCAAAAATAAGCCTATCTCTTCAACGAGCGATTTTGGAAAGATCACTATAAAAGGCCGAGAAATGATTTTGAGAAGAGTGACAGACTGGACCAAAAACGTTCAAGCAATTATTAGAACTGAAACCGAAATATTCTCAATCCTCAAGCCTACACTACGAAGAACATCAATCCAACACTCACCGTGAAGGAAAGATAACTTCAATCGGTTGAAGAGGAAAATACTTGAAAAATCAGGGGGTCTACATTCCACGAAGGATTGTAGGAAGGTTCAAGGTCGAACCAAGTCTTGAGCTTTTGGAGGGCTTCGTGATCAAATCCAAAGAGCTTGAGCAAGTGAGTCAGTAGTAGTAGCAAGCGCAAAATGCCTGTGAAGAAGCCGAGTCGTCGGCGAGAAGCCACCGAGTGATCAAGGCGTCTCCGTGATCGAGTCCCAAAGGATCAAGTCACCGTGTGATCAAGACTTGTATCTGGATCTGTTACCACTTTGTATACTTGATCAATACCTAGTGGATTCCTCCAGAGAGTTGGAGAAGAGAGGAGTATAAGAATTACCCCATCTTCGAACCTCTATAAAAATTTCATTGTGTCATTTACATTTCAAAGACTTTAATTCCTCGCATCTTAATTGTTTAAATCTTCTCGATAAATTTGTTAAGTCTTTCTAAAAACAAACCAAGCACTAAATCCTTGAACCAAACTTAATTTAAGTCTTCCAAAAACAAACCACAAAGTTATTCCATCAACAATTCCATCAACAACTGGTTGAGACTAACTCTCTTGATCAACTAAATTGGTTGTCCACCTAGACACAAAATTGTGTAGTATCAACTCGAATATTTAAAAGGACTAAATCGAAAATTTGGTAAGGTTTATTCAACCCCCCTTCTAGACCTTACACTTACACCCCCTTGGGACCTACAAGTGGTATCGGAGCGGTTGGTTCATTGAGCCTTCCGCACCGGTTCTTGAACTAGATCTCCAAACTTTTCAAAGTCTCCGCTTTAGTACTTAAACCTTCAAAACTCTTTTTATCATTAAAAGTTATTATCATGGAAGCAAATTTGACACGCATCCCTATGTTCACTATTGAAGAATTTGATGATTGGAAAATTCGTATGCGTGCTCATCTATCAAAGATTACATGATGAGATGTGGATAGTGATAGAGGATGGGCCACCGCAAATCTTAAAGGTGAACACAAAACAAGAAGAGTCTGCACCAAGGAGAAGAGGATGTTGCTCCCGCACTACCATGGTTGAAAACCAAGAACTCGAATGGACAAATGATGACAGAAAAAGATACAACCTGGACAATGTAGCCAAGGACATCCTTTACAAAACCTTGACAAAGCCATGTTCAATAAAGTCAAATCATGCAAAACGGCTAAAGAAATGCAGGACAACCTAACATTGATTTGTGAAGGCTCGAGAGAAAATCAAAGAAAACAAATTATCGATGAAATGTCGTAAATTTGAGAACTTCAAAATGATCTCGGAGAAAACCTGGATCAACTGGATGCTCGATTCACGTAAATCACCAACGAAGTTATCTCGCACTTGGAAAGGAATATACACGAGAAGGAAATGTGTATGAAAATCCTAAAAAGTCTTCCAAATGAATGGGAAATGAAGGTCATGGCACTAAGACATTCCATGGACCTATCAAAGACATCCAACCATGAACTATTCTCGACCTCAAAGCCTACGAGTTTGAGCCGAGAAGAAAAGACCAGGAAGAGACAATTTGTGTACCCAAAACAAATGCTCTAATTGTTAAAGATGGAAAGAGAGCCGAGGTCAAAGAAGTCATTGATCCGTAAGAAATAGCCCTGATGGTTAAAAGGTTCAACAAGTTCTTCAATAAGAACTACAAGAGAGGAAAGGGTGAATCTTCCAGAAGACACTCGGCTCCCTCCAAATCAAGGGAAGATAGGCCAACCAAGAGAACATATCATCAAAAAGTCAATATCAAAGGGTGACAATCCAAGAATGGAAAGAGCTGATCAAAAGGATGAATATCTATCTTTGAACTGTAGACAACCAGGTCACTATGCCATTGATCGCCCATATCCTGTAGTCAACAAATACAGAATGAAGAAGAAAGAAAGATCTTCAGAGAAAGAAGACAAGAAAAGAGAAAGGCAATGTTGGTCGAGAGATCACCAAACAACCAAGTCAAAAGACATAGCGATTCGAGAGCAAAGAAGCCGACTATTCAAGTGACTCACGAAGAAGAAGCCCCGATCCGCTTGATGGCCAAGGAACAAGATCAACTCGACCAAGAAGATGAGGTACACTCTAACTCATCAAACTCAGACTCAAAAGACACACACACTTCATCACCCACTGATCTTTATGATTCATTAGGCAAAATGATGAAAGATTTTGAACACATTAAATCCTCACACACACTATTAAATGAGGAAAACAGCCTACTCAAGAGCCAAAACTCAAAGCTGACTAAGGAGCTGAGTACTCTAAGTCAAATAGCTGATGAGAATGAAAGTTTAAAGACTGAAAATGCTAAGTTAATAGCAGAAATTGCTGCCATAGAGAAGATGGAGAATGACCTCAAAAATGTTATTGCCTCATTCACTAAGGCATCTAAATCATTGGATGATTTTATTATGGGTCAAAGAGAATGTGGAGACAAGACAGGCTTAGGATTTAATTCATCTGTGCTGTGTCAAACCTCAAAAGTAATTTTGGAAAAAGGATCTTCAAGCCATGAAGAGTCTAAAAAATCCAAAACTCTAAATGTTGCACACACATTCACTCCAAAGCACAATTACAAGCAAACTGGCCTTGGCTATAAAGGAAAAGGAAAACACCCGTTGAGTGCGCTACAAAGGACAAATGAGAAGAGATTCAAATGAGTTCCTCAAAGAAAACTCCAAACAGAAAATACTCAGTAAAGAAGAAGCGAGCTACCAAAACCCCCCAAAAATCTGAAAAGAAATACATATGATGGGAATGGTAGAAAATATCCAAGCCAAGCCGATTGAAATAATGTGAACCATCAAAGATAGACTTATGGAATATAAGCCCAAATGGCAAAGGCCTAGAACTCAAGAAAGGCCATTCCAAAAGTATAAGAGCTTTTATCAAAGACACATATGCACCTAGGCACTACATTCAAAGACACCACAATTACCCAAAGAAGGCGATTGCCAAAACACATATGCAAAGCGCATGACAAAAGAGACAATTTGTATGAACCTAAAATTCCCAAACAATTTGCCAAGATTAATTATGATTATGGCACTCGATAGATGGCAACCCCTTAGAGTCGAATCATTTGGCTATAAGTTGATTGGATCATCTTACAATTCTAACCCCTCAGGGACCCGCACAAGTATGGGTACCTAAAACTTAATTTCCTTGATTGCGTTTCAAGGAACAAATGAGTGCCAAGGAACCTGGTACATGGATAGTGGTCATTCCCGGACATATGACAGAAATAAGAAAAATCACAAAATTCAAGGAAGTTAAAGGAGCAAAAGTCATATTTGGAGGAAATGAAGCTCCAGGTGAAATAAGAGGCATTGGATCCGTCAAGAGGAACGGATTAGAAATCACGATGTTGCATATGTCGAAGGACTCAACTTCAACTTGCTAAGCATAAGTCAACTCGTGACAAGGGCTATAATGTTGGATTCAACATGGGTGTATGCCAAATCAAGGATACTTGAATCGAATGAAGTTGTGTTGCAAGGATGCGGACAAAAAGAACATGTATGTAGTAGATTGGTCAACCGCTACACATAAAGACTGTCTATTAGCAAAGAGCACAACTGAATCAAGTTGGTTGTGGCACAAAAAGTGAGTCACCCGAATTTCAAAACGATTAACAAGCTTGCCGTAGTAGTCTTGTGGAAGGACTTCCCGGACTCGATATAAAAGAAGAGAGTATATGTGATGCATGTCGAAGGGAAAACAAATCAAATCTTCATTCAAAGAAAAGACATGTTCATCTTCAACAAGAATATTGCATCCGCTACATATGGATCTATTTGGCCCAGTGGAACCAAATAGCATAAGTGGAAAGAAATACACCTTGGTGGTAGTAGATGACTACTCAAGATATACATGGACAATATTCATTTGTAAGAAGAAAGAAACTCTACGAAAACTACCACAAAATTTGTGATGAAGAGGATTCAAAACGAGAAGAGCCAAACCATTATCAAAATAAGATCGATGAGGAACCGAGTTTGTCAATGGAATAATAACTCGATATTGTATTGAAAATGGTATTGGTCATGAACTATCGCAGCAAGGACTCCACAAGAGAATGGAGTTGCGAAAAGAAGGAAACAACTCTCAAAGAAGCGGCAAGGACCATGTTAGTCAAGCAGGGTTACCAAAAAGATTTTGGGTCAAGCAATCAACACAAATTGCTACACTCAAAACAGATGTATGATAAAATGCAGACAAATGACAAAGACATCCTATGAGATTTGGGTGGAAGAAAACCAAATGTTGCATATTTGAAATATTTGGATGTAAATGCTTCATCCACAACAATGGCAAAGACAATCTAAAGGCTTTCGATGCTAAAGTCCGATGAAGGTATCTTCTTGGGATACTCAAATGAAAGCAAAGCCTCACAGAGTACTCAACAAAAGGACTATGGTTGCGGAAGAATCCATTCATGTGGTATTCGATGAGCCAAATGTAAATGGAGAAGACATTGAAGAGTCACCGATAAGTCAATCATCCAACCATACGAGAAGAGTCCCTATCTTTGTCAAGTCAAGTGGAATTATAAACTCGAAAAGATGAGATAGCTGAATCTCAAAAACAGTAGGAAAATTTGCGGCTAAGTGATTACGAGAGAGTCAACACAACATCACAAAAACCGCAAGACGATCAATCCATAACGTGCTCCAACCTTTGATGTAAGATGGCCGAGAGACCATCCACCAAATTGTCATTGGAGATATAAGAGAAGGTGTCAAAACAAGATCCAAACTCAACAAGAAGCCATGTTCACATGCTTTATCTCGCAAATAGAGCCCAAAGATGTGTTACAAGCATTGGACGACACACATTGATTCAAGCTATGCAAGAAGAGTGAATCGTTTGAAAGAAATAAAGTATGGGAATTAGTTCAAAGACCCACACATCAAAATGTTATTGGTACTAAATGGGTGTTCAGAAATAAGATGAACGAGGAAGGTTCTGTGGTAAGAAACAAGGCAAGACTAGTAGCCAAAGGATATTGCCAAGAAGAAGGAATAGATTTTGATGAAACATTTGCTCCTGTAGCAAGATTGGAAGCTATAAGGATGTTTCTTGCCTATGACTCACAAGAATTTCATTGTATATCAGATGGATGTAAAAAGTGCATTCCTAAATGGTTTATTGGAAGAAGAAGTGTATGTTGAACAACCTCCAGGATTTGAGCGAAAGACTCTTGGAGATAAGGTATACAAACTCAAGAAAGCCTTGTATGGATTGAAACAGCACCCGAGCATGGTATGATACTTTGTCACAATTCCTAACTCGAAAATGGATTCACAAAAGGAAAAGTAGATAGAACACTTTTCGAATTCAAGACAAAAAGAGTATACTTTGCTTGTTCAAATATATGTGGATGACATCATTTTTGGATCCACAAACAAAGAGCTGTGTGAAAAATTTTCAAACCTCATGCAAAGTAAATTTGAAATGAGCATGATGGGAGAGCTAACATTCTTCCTTGGACTCCAAGTGAAACAACTGAAGGATGGA
Organism: Rehmannia glutinosa; assembly: GCA_016081115.2. Lineage (NCBI taxonomy): Eukaryota > Viridiplantae > Streptophyta > Magnoliopsida > Lamiales > Orobanchaceae > Rehmannia > Rehmannia glutinosa. The sequence continues at coordinate 34,234,868 of CM071927.1, forward strand.
ACCTTCATAAGTCAAACAAAATACACCGAGACTTAATGAAGAAATTTGGTATGGAGGAGAAGTCTTCGTGAAAATACCAATGAATACATCGATCAAAATGGACATGGATGCGATGGCAAGCACAGTAGATCAAACAAGATACTGAGCACTTATTGGATCATTGCTCTATCTTACAAAGAAGTAGGCCGACATCACCTTTGTTGTAGGTGTATGTGCAAGATTTCAATATGCTCCAAAAGAGAGCCATATGACAACAAATGACTAAGAGAATATTGAGATACTTGAAAGGAAGCCAAGAAGTTGGCTTATGGTATCCAAAGGAATGGATTCAAGCTAATTGGCTATTCGACTGACTATCTTTGGATGCAAGTTGAGAAAAAGCACCTCGAGGCACATGTCAAATGCTAGGAAACATGCTGATTTCCTGGTTTAGCAAGAAGCAAAATTCAATAGCCACCTCTGGTGACGCGAGAATACATAATCTGGGCAAATTTTTGTGCCCAAGTCCTATGGATGAGACAAAGAGCTAAGAGACTATGAAGTTGAGGAAAAAGAAATTCCAATCATGTGTGATAACACAAGTGTAATTGCAATCACTCAAAATCTGTGTTGCACTCAAGAACAAAGCATATCGATGTCGATATCACTTCATAAGAGATCATGTTGAAAAGAAGGACATCATCTTGGAATATATCTCAACCGATAAACAATTGGCTAACATCTTCACAAAACCATTATGTGAGTCAAGATTTGAAGAACTCAAACATGAGTTAGGGTTAATTGAGTGAGTGACACTCGAGAAGAATCAAAGAAAAGAAATGGAACACTAAAAGGGAAAGAGAGTGAACTCACAAATCAGCTAAGTAAATCACCGTATTGGAAAGATAGCTATACCAAGTCACCGTTAGCCGAGTCACTAAGAGAACTCGTGAGAAGAAGAGTTAAATCGGCTAAGGGATAAGTTTCGAGTCACTTATGAGCAAAGTGACAAAAACGCATCGTTTTTGCGAAGCGGGAATGTTTTTAAGAATGACGTCAAGATAATGATGATGTGTACTGAGACATAAAGCGCACACCAAGCTTATGATTGGATATAAATGTTTGCCGCATTAAATACGAGACATTAAATGCTAAATAGGCGTGCAAAATCTAAACCGTTGATTTCGATCACATTTCAAAAATCACCCGCACGTCCTTTCATAAACCATACTTAAACCATTTTCGTCCGTTTCTCTCACACACTACCAAAACTGTTCATTTCTCTCTCTCTCAGAAGCAAAGGCAAAAATCTTCTCAAAACCCTACCTATCTTCAAATCAATCTCTAAGTTTTCTTCGATAAAATCCTGAAAAATGGCACCAACCTATGATTTTGTCAAGTTAGGAAAGCAAATCCACACCGGGTCTACTGTGGATTTCGACGGCATGGTGAAACAGGGGTCCGATAACACCCTAGTGAAGAAAATCGCCGAGAAATTGGAAACGCCTGGGCCGAAATCGTTTACGATCTTTGGAATATCCGATGACCTATGTGGAGGAGGTCGCACGCTTCTACGTGAATGCCGAGATTCACGATGAAGGGATAAAGTCATCTGTTCACGGAAAGCGGCTCACCATCTCTCGCCAAGGATTTGGTGAACACCGCCACTACCAACGGAAGGAGCATCGAAATTAGCGAAGCCGATGTAAACCTGGTCAGCGCTTGGAAGGAAATAGCCAAGCTTGACTATCTTTGATAAAATAGTTTACACAACAAACAAGAGGTTTGAAGGAGGATTATCACAAGTCGTTGGACATAGTTGCCAAATGTATCGACATCAAATTTGGCGCTTTGACCAATCATCAAAAGCAAAGTTGATCGTAATGGCTGCGATCATTGAAGAAAGGAAAATAAATCGGCCGAGTTTGTCTCACAAAGCAGACTATGCCGAATGTAGGAACAAATCCTTCAAGGAAGATGGCACATTTGGAGGATCCCTAGGATATGGCCTGGTGATTGGCCGGATGATGGAGGTGAAAGGTGTCCTCTTAGACATGGAAAGGCGTTCCATGTTAACAAGATGATGTTCGAGATCAAACCTCTCTCGCGCACAAAAGAGAGCCTACGCCAAGAGAGTCGACACAAGTGAGGGGGAATCACCCCAAGATACGATTGTTTCCTCTCCACCAAAGAAAAGAAAGTCCCCGCAAATGCTAAGAAGATCACGCTCCCTACAAAGAAAGAAAGTCAAACTCCGCTCCCGCCCCTGCAGCAGAGTCACCCCTGCCCTCTGCCGTGTCTCCCGCCCAAAGAAAAGCGGCGATCGAGAAGGACTCTCAAATACCTTCTCCGATCGTCAAAAAGAGGAGAACTAATAAGCCAAGACGGCCACTCCTCGTAAGAAAACACTAACACGCCCCCCGCCGCCAAGACTCGAGAAGAAATCGTCTCGAACCAAATCCCTCCGTACAAACTAGAAGACGAAGAAGAATCATCAAGCGCTCGAGCTTGAAAAGCCCGAGTCGCCCACTCACCGGAGCAGAATCTGGGAGACTCGCTGAGAAGTAGAGTCTCCGATACTATAGATGAAACAACTAAGTCTCGGAAGGCGATCAACAGAGGCAAATCAAGAAATAGCCGTAGTCCGTGCGCAAATGAGACACAAGAAGGAGCTGATAGAGTGGTGATGTGATGATCCTATCCCCACTTTACCCGGACATTCAAAATCGTCTGCGTGAGTGGAGAAAAATGGAAATTGAGTAAATCAAGGGAACAGTTCCAACGGCCCGAGTTTATAGAAGAAGAAGAGGAATCGTTAACCTTCCTCGCCTAACCACCGTGATCCCAAAGATCGATGAAGACAATCGCACGATATCCCGCAGATCTTCAAGGACAAGGAGAAGGAAAGACATGCGAGGAAAGGCCGAGGCACGTGAGAAGGCCAAAGATCTGCCCTATCTCCGGCACCACGTAACACACACATCCTCTCCTTGATGTCTTATCCGACAGCTGATGAGGATCCGGACTCTATTCTTTCGCCACGTAAGAGTTGCAAATGCAGCAAGCATTGCACGAATCCGAAATCCTTCACGAGCAAAGATTGATGGAGGGACCAGGAGAGTCCTCCGAACACAATCGAAATTGATCCAATGGGAGTGGTTCAAGAAATCGCCACCGTTGTTGCTGCCACCACTTCCCACTCACTCGGAAGAAGCAATAAGGGAATTGGCGATGAAACCGGGATAGTGGGGACCCCATCGAGCCAACCCCTATTGAAGGTGTCTTACCACCGCCCCAACGATCGAACACTCAAAAGAAACAACCGGAGTCCGAGACGAGTGACCCCATTCAAGTCACTCACCGGTGCGCCACCGATGGGGGAAACTCCCCACCGCAAAGGTCGGAGAATGCTGCAGATGACTCAACAACGAATCCAAGAGGCGAAGTGGAGGGAGTACATACACTAAACGAACAACAAGTTGTCATCAACGAAGCTCGATAGCGATTGAGACTCAAGCTTTCCCGAGGTGCCAACCGCCCGAAGGCTAATGACGCCGCTGATGCAAATGAACGACAGAAGGAACAGCCACAGGGAGTTAACACTGGCGATGAAAGTGCAATCCATGGGGTTGAGACTCCAATGGATGCCACCACGAAGACCCTAAGACAAAATTTGACACCGCGAAAGGGAGGTCCAGGCCTCATTGCGATCGAGACTGCGCAGAGGTAATGAAGGCCTACGGGAGGTTGAGACTTCCCGAGGTAAAGAAAGTCAAGTAGAGAACATCCTCCCGCTATCATCGACCCATCCGAAAAGGAGATAAGCGCGCTTCATGATTCCCAGGATAATCCCGATGTAACCTTTCTCGGGATCGGAAAGCGACGAAGAAGTTCGAGTCATCCCCCGTGACAGCTCCAAAAAGACTCACCAAGCGGATGTTCCAAGCACGAGCAAGTCGATCCCAAGACTACTCGTCAAACCTTTAATTTTGATGATGAGCCACCAATGGAAATCTCATCATCGTCCGATGACGCTTCTAATAAGGCCGAGGACCACCCACTCCACTCAATTGGAGAAACCAAATGAGACCAACGAACTGTTGAGACAAATGAGCTCAAATAAGTCGGGTCCACTTCACAACCCACCGTGAGAGAGTCCATCACGCAGCTCCCCACGCCGCGCAAGAGTTCGACTCAAAAGGAACGCCACGCGCACCTCTCATCATTGAACAAATACCGATTGGCCGTGATGATTCCTTTATAGAATCTTTTCCTTTCTCCTGGAGCTACCCGACCTCACCAAGAATCGTCGAGAACGAACGCGCAAGACGCTTCCATAGACCACTCCCGTCATTCCATCGTACACCATTGTTCCAAATGATTATGACTTTGACGCCGCATGGCCATCACCGAATCAAGAATCAAATTTGAGTCCGAAGTGTTCAAGGCATTATTTGCCGAGATTGAACGGATGGAGAGGCATCGAGCCTCTATGGACATGCGGCCGACAAAGAGATGCCAATCTTACTGGCACGACTTAAGAGGCATAATCGTCGCGATCGTGGGAATGGTGGCAACAAAGAAGAAACAATGCGTGTGGAACAAGTTAGATACTTCAGACATTGTTCAACAAGTTGCTGGTATGGAGAGCCGAGAATGCCGATGCAAAAACGAAGTTGAGAGAACACATTGAGCACATGCATGAAGCTCACACTTTGCCGAGATAAAGTCTGCTGCGTGAGCAAAATAAGAGTGATCTACGACGTTTGGAAGAAAACATGAATAGAAAATTTAGCCTTCTCATGGCTGAGATGAAGCTAATTTCAGCAGAGTCCAACGCTACTCGATCCGACTTTCGTCCGCATACTCCGCAGCAGACTTTGAGACGTAACTCGACTATCGCAGGCTCGACTTCTTGCTTGCCAAGATATGTTTCCAGCGTTCCTCTCTCCTTTGATGATGCCAAAAAGGGGAAGAGGAATACCTTAAAGCACATAAGAGATCCGAAGCCGAAAAAGAGGATGCAATCTGCGAAGGAAAGACAAATGAGGAAGCGGCCAAACAAAAGAAAGGAAAATCTGTTGAGGGGGAAGGATCGAAAGATGTGACCTTGATGATTGCACAAACCCCCAACAAGGTCTTGTCACAAATGACATTATCGAAGAAACTCCCTATGACTCTGCCACTCCAACACTCTGCTATATCTATGGTGAAAAGAGAAAGACAATTGAAGCGGGGATGGAGGAAGTGGAAGGAAGAACGGATGCCCTGGTTATGAACATCTTGAAACAACATGGAGGCATTCCAATAGAGACAGAGACACTTATGCCTTCTCGGATGTCGGGACAGAGCCACGATCGATTGATGAATTTAAAACGCCGCATCCGAAGGATACTTTGCAAATATGTCTATGGCTCAAGCTTGGGACTTGTCTTGGGAAAAGGGTCTCACGTTATGTGAAGAAGGCGACAGAGCGGCAGACTACCGCGATCCTCTGCTGGTCACTCCGCCGTCACTCACCGGAAAAAGAAGACCCCAAAGACAATACACGCCCAGGGTAGAGGAAGAAGTAGTGGTGGAGGAAGAGGTTTGGACCTGGGCCTCCGCCCAAAAACATTGAATACGTAGATCCGGGGCAAGAAAGGAGGGATCTCTTCAATGGGCTGGTCTTGACCAAATAGCAAATTTGCAAGTGGCTAAAAGTAATGCTTTGAGTATGCGAAAAGAATAGAAGAAGAAAACAAGAGACAAACTCAGCTATGGGAGGAAAGACAAGAGAGATTAAAAAGAGATGAAGATGCCAGGAAGGCATATGAAAAGAAGAAGAAGAAAAGCGGTGACGATGAGAAAAAGAGAAGAAGAGCGAGAAGATCTTTGAACAAGATGAAAGAAGGAGACATCGAAGGAGATGAAGTGTTGCTGTCCACCCCTTCATATATTTTATGATGTAAATACATACTATGTAAGTTTTCTGCAATAAAGCTATAAATTCTTTATTTTCTGTGTAGACAAATGGTTGCTCTGATACACCTTGTAAAAAGTTGTGTAAAAGAACAAGAATGTTATGATCAATAAAAAGATTGATTCTACGCATACATTCTATGTGAATACACTATCTCAGTATGTATCTTTGCTATTTGCATTTTTGAATGGTTTAAGTTTTGGCATCATCAAAAAGGGGGAAATTGTTAGGAAATTTATTGTTTAGATTTTGATGAATGCCATGTAAAACTTAGAATAGGAAGTTGGCACCCCATTCTTGTTGTAAAATGCATTGTAATAAATAGGGCTGGTCAAGCCGAGTTAAGTCGCCTACGCCCAAACATGCAAGAGGACAACCGGAGACTAGAAGGAAGACTCCATTGCGAGACAAATGAGTATGGCAAAGAAGAGTAGACGGAACTCTATCAAGAAGCGGCTAAGATGCAAGACCTGAGTGGAGCATCACCAAGTCAACTCAAGAAAAGCCAAGTCTCAAGTTGAAGTGACAAGAGTCATCCAATGATTGGAAGTCGACTCTAAGTCATCTAGGGAAAGCAAAGAAATGCGATCAAGTCGAGATAATCAAAAAGATCTTTGCCTGTACGAAATCAAGAGAATTACCTAAACAAGTAATATCTCCATACCACCTTTTCTCAAGTGCTCGACCCCGAAGCGTGCAAAAGGAACAAACCAATGGGAAGCACTACACCGTGTCGAACTCGAAAAGGTGAATAACAATTCATACGAGGAAATGGCAATTCCAAGGATCGCAACAAGACAAGCCAACGAATGCAAGTGACTTTAAAAAATAAGCCTATCTCTTCAACGGGCAGATTTTTGAAAGATCACTATAAAAGGCCGAGAAATGATTTTGAGAAGAGTGACGGACGGAACCAAAAACGTTCAAGCAATTATTAGAACTGAAACCTGAAATATTCTCAATCCTCAAGCCTACACTACGAAGAACATCAATCCAACACTCACCGTGAAGGAAAGATAACTTCAATCGCTTGAAGAGGAAAATACTTGAAAAATCAAGGGTCTACATTCCACGAAGGATTGTAGGAAGGTTCAAGGTCGAACCAAGTCTTGAGCTTTTGGAGGGCTTCGTGATCAAATCCAAAGAGTTTGAGCAAGTGAGTCAGTAGTAGCAAAGGCAAATGCCTTGTGAATAAGCTAAGTCGTCACGAGAAGCCAACCGAGTGATCAAGGCGTCTCAGGTGATCGAGTCCCAAAGGATCAAGTCACCGTGTGATCAAGACTTGTATCCGGACTTACCACTTTGTATACCGATCAATACCTAGTGGATTCCTCCGGGGAGTTGGAGAAGAGAGGAGTAAAAGAATTACCCCATCTTCGAACCTCTATAAAAATTTCATTGTGTCATTTACATTTCAGCCCTTTAATTCCTGCATCTTAATTGTTTAAATCACGATAAATTTGCTATCCACTTGATAATTTCTAAGTACTAAACCAAGCACTAAATCCTTGCTTAACCAAACTTAAGGGTGTTAAGTCTTCCAATAAAACAAACCACATTGAGTTAATTTAGACCCAACAAATGAGTTATTCCATCAACAAACTCGATTGAGTCTGTTGAGAGACTAACTCTACTTGATCAACTAAATTGGTCATCCACCTAGACACACGGTGTGTAGTATCAACTCGAATATTTAAAAGGACTAAATCGAAAATTTGGTAAGGTTTATTCAACCCCCTTCTAAACCTTACACTTACACCCCTTGGGACCTACAGTACCTATGGTGACAAGAGAAAGACAATTGAAGCGAGGATGGAGGAAGTGGAAGGAAGGATGAATGCCCGAGTTATGGATATTTTGAAACAACATGGACGCATTCCAAGAGACGAGAGACACTTATGCCATCTCGGATGCCGAATCGAGCCAAGATCGATTGATGAATTTAAAACGCCGCATCCCAGGATACTTCAAAACATGTCCATGGCTCAAGCCCGGGACTTGTATCTTGGGAAAAGGGTCTCACACTATGTGAAGAAGGCGACAGCAAAGCGACTACCGATAGTCACTCTGCTGGTTACTCTGCTAGTCACTCACCGGGAAGAAGAAGACCCCGTCACAATACACGCCCGGAGGAAGAGGTAGAGGAAGAAACGATGTGGTGGAGGAAGAGGTTTCGACCTAGACCTCCGCCCAAAAACATTGAGTACATAGATCCGTGCAAAAGAGAGGGATCTACTCAAGTTTTTGCGAAGTAGCCAATCGCAAGTGGCCAAGAACAATGCCGAGTATGTGAAAAAAATTGAGGAAGAAAATAAAAGACAAACTCAGCTATGGGAGGAGAGACAAGAGAGAATAAGAAGAGATGAAGTCGCCCGCCGGAAGGCGTATGAAAAGAAGAAGAAAGCGGTTTAAGATAAAAAAAAAAGAAAAGAAGACCAGAAGATGACAGAGACGAAGAAGAAGAAAGAAGGAGGAAGCGAAGGAGATGAAGTGTTGTTGTCCACCCCTTCATGTATTTTACTATGTAAATACATTTTATGTAAGTCTTTTGTAATAAATCTGTAAATTCTCTATTTTTGCGTAGACATAGATGTTTGCTCTGATACACTTTGTAAACAGTTGTGTAAAAGACAAGAATGTTAGGATCAATAAAAGGATTGATTCTACGCATACATTCTCTGTGAATGCACTATCTGTATGTATCTTTGCTATTTACATTTTGAATGTTTTAAGTTTTGGCATCATCAAAAAGGGGAAAATTGTTGGGAAATTTATTGTTTAGATTTTGATGAATGCCATGTAAAACTTAGAATAGGAAGTTGGCACCCCATTTTCGTTGTAAACCGCATTGTAATAAATAGGGCTGGTCAAGCCGAGTTAAGTCGACTATGCCTAAACATGCAAGAAGACAACTCGGAGACTAGAAGGAAGACTCATTGCAAGACAATTTGAGTATGGCAAAGAAGAGAAGATGGGAACTCGATCAAGGAGCAAACAGATGCACTGGGTAGAGTATCGATCAAGTCAACTCCGATAGCCAAGTCTCAAGTTGAAGTGACGAAGAGTCATCCAATGATTGGAAGGCGACTCTAAGTCACCTGGGGAAAGCAAGGAAATGCGATCAAGTCGAGATAATCGAAGAGATCCGTTGCCACACGTAAATCAAGGGAATTACTAAAACAAGTAATACCTCCATACTACCTTTCTCGAAGTGCTCGGTCCCGGAAGCGTGCAAAAGGAATAAACCAATGGGAAGCACTGCACCATGTCGAACTCGAAAAGTCAAGAACAATTCATACGAGGAAGTGGCAATTCCAAGGATCGCAACAAGACAAGCCAACGACCACAAGTGACTTTCAAAAATAAGCCTATCTCTTCAACGGGCGATTTTTGAAAGATCACTATAAAAGGTCGAGGAATGACTCACGAGAGTTGGTTACCTTGACAATTGAAAACAAATACGAGCAAGAAAAGCTATATCTCAACCAAAAATATTCTTAAATCATTCAAGATTAATCCTCAAGCCTACATTACGAAGAAAAAATCAATCCAACACTCACCGTGAAGGAAAGATAACTTCAATCGGTTGAAGAGGAAATTGTTGAAGAATCGTGGTCTACATTCCACGGAGGATTGTAGGAAGGTTCAAGGTCGAACCGTCTCAAGTTTTTGGAGGGCTTCGTGATCAAATCCAAAGAGCTTGAGCAAGTGGGCTCAGTAGTAGCAAAGGCAAACCCTGTGAAGAACCCGAGTCGTACGAGAAGCCACCGCGTGACCAAGGCATCTCCGCATCGAGTCCCAAAGGATCAAGTCAATCGTGTGATCAAGACTTGTATCGGATCCGGACCACTACCACTCTTGATCAATACCTAGTGGATTCCTCCAGGAGTTGGAGAAGAGAGGAGTAGAAGAATTACCCCATCTTCGAACCTCTATAAAAACTTGTCGTGTCATTTACATTTTAGCACTTTAATTCCTCGCATCTTATTTATTTAACTCTGTGATAAATTTGCTATCCACTTGATAATCTCTAAGTACTAAAACCAAGTATTAAATCAAAACTAAACCAAATTTAAGGGTGTAAAGTCTTCCATTGAAAATAAATCACAATCGAGTTAAGTCTTTAGTCAAAACAATTGAGTTATTCTATCAACAACTCGATCAGTCCTGCTGAGTAACTAACTCTGTTTGATTAACTAACTTAGCCGTCCATCAAGGACTCAAATTTGTGAAGTATTAACTCAATATTTAAAAGGACTAAATCGAAAAGTTGGTAAGGTTTATTCAACCCCTCCCCCTTCTAAACCTTACACTCACACCCCTTGGGACCTACAGAAATCCCTCCAGCTAAGCGGCAACTTTTCAATAATTGCAGCCACTTGGAAGGTTTCATACAACTGCATCCCTTCAGCATGGATGTTGTGCAAAATTAAGTGCAATTCTTAGTGTTGACTCATAACAGTCTTGGTGTCAACCATCACATACTCCAAGAATCTACCGACAATGAACTTTTTGGTGTCGGCATCATCTGTTCTGTATATTTTGTCCAATGAGATCCAAAGTCCATTGGCAATACCTTTGCACGAGACATACACACTGTACAATGCATTATTCAACCCAATAATAATGTAATGCTTCCACAGTTAGTCCTATTGACCCCATGCATACGATCCATATTGGTATCATCTGGGACAACAACAAAAGTATCATCTTTAAGGAACCTCATTAAAACTAAGGTTGTCAAATAAAGAACATCTTTTGCTGCCATATGTTAAATTCAAGTCTAGTAAATTTTTTTGGCCTTTTAGCATGTGCAGCCACGATTGCTGGAAAAGGTGTTATCGAAGGTGTTACCAAAGGTGATGTAATACCAAAGGCAGACACAGAACCATGTGAAGCCTGAAAGTGAAGTAAGGTGTGGTTACACCAAAGGCCACACTCGCTGGAACATTAGAATATTAGGGTGTGATAGAAGGTGTGGTCACACCCCCCACAGCACTGGAGCATATACGAGCATAGGTGTGATAGGAGTTGAGGTCACACTTCCCAAAGCCACTGGAGCGTAAGGTAACAGAGGTGTGACAGAAGTTATGGTCACACCCCCCACAATCATCGAAGCTGAAACAGGTGTTGGCAGAGGTGACACCGAAGGTGAGGTCACACTAAAGGTAGGAACAACAGAAACAGGTGTTGTCGGAGGTGTTGTAACACCCGATGCCACACCAACAGAATCAGAAGTCATCATTTTGCTTGAAGACGCCATCAGTTCAAATACAAGCAAGAGTCTTAAAATTGTTGGGATACAACAAAAATCAAAGGGATACAATTGGGGATAATTTGAACTAACAAACGCCTATTACAAGAAAGAGACAAAGAAAGCAGTAAAATAAGTCATGACAAGCGAACTCTTTCTTTATGACTCTTGTTGCCCCATCACGATGCTCACGGTTGCAGGCAACGAGTCTTCCAAGATACAACAATTTTGGTAAAGGATAGGATCGCCACAAATCCTTCTACCTAGCGACCTGAGATTAGTGAGGCCCTAAGTGACGTCACATCCGTTAACACCTACTGTGTAGATGCGAATTTGAGAGTGACAGACTATGAAACTTGTATGCACGAATTTTGTGATTGTGAATGCGTATTCCACTGAATCTAGGGGCCTTTATTTATAGAGAAACACAAAGGATCCTTAAAAGTCCTAATCTCTGGACTCAATTATGTCCATAATTATCAATCAAATCCTTCCATATCTTGATTGATTTGTGCAAGAGTCAATTTATCCAATTGTGGCCTCAACAGTTTAAGGAATGATTTAATGCAATCTTTCAAGATTCCATATAATTGGTGATTTGAGTCAAAATAGCCAATTTAACAGAGAAAATCAAGCAACATACCAAGTACCGAATTTGAACGATCTACCAATATTCCATATATGTTGAATACCTTTCCCATAAATATATCTTTTCAAGTGTACCATTTGTGCATCGATTTCTCCTCACCAATAAATGGTTTTGTGAAAATAAATACACCACTAGATTTTAAAATTAACGAGTCTCCACACTTGGAATTTTGGCTTTGCCAAAACCAATTTTTCCAACATTAGGTACCTTTGAGCTCCGTCACAAAAGTTGTATTTAATAAAATAACAATAGGGATCGGTTCCTGTTACAAACTGACGCATAAACAAACGTTACGGGTCGGTTGTTTGCGAAATGACACATTTGGTGAACATTATGCATCAATTTGTGCTTAACAATCGATGCTTATAATTTACTTTACGTGTCGAAAACCGACGCCAATAAATATGATTATTAGTGGGATGTCAATGGGTCGGATATGGGCTGGGTCTGCTTGGACCCGAGAACCAACCCACTAAGAAAATGCAATACACATACCCGACCCGACCCATCTCATCTTAGACCCATACTCGCTCCGACCCATACCCGTGTCTAGCAGTAAGACCAGATTAGACAACTCAACTTTATATATTTGGCCAAAATTGTAAGATTTTTACTCAAAACTTATGATATTTATATAATTTTGTAGATATTATATGATTTAGGGTTCTAAAAACCAACATATATAAATTAAGAGTTATTGAACAATAATATATTCACTATATATATAAACTAAAAAAATAAAATAAATAAAAATAAAATTAAAAAATATATATGGGTCGGGTATGGGTTGGGCCCTACCATAACCGTTAACCGACCCATACCCGCCTGGGTCTAAAAATCAATACCCGTTACCTGCCTTATACCCATTTATTGGACCCATACCCGCCTCAAATAAGGCGGGTGTGGTTCAGGTCCGAGTCTTACCCCGACCCATTGTCATCCCAATTATTAGCATCGCATCCATAACCATCGCCGCTGGAACAGACGATTAATGTTGTTTACAGCCGGTGCGAATAATCAATTATGTAAAGTACATGACTAAAAATCTAAAATGAAATGAGCGATGAAGTTATGCCTAGTGCGGTTAGATGAAAAATCGATTTCTGAAGATCGGACACAAATACATAGTAATGAATGTATTTTTTTATGATTTTGGGGTACGTTCCATATTTTTTTCTTTTTTTGATTTTTTAATAAAAAAAATATAAATAATATTTCTTATTTATTGTCTGATGAACAATACATGAGATACAATTCATATAATTAATAGAAAAATATAAAATTCAAAATACAAAACGAATGCCTCGAGATTGAAGTCAAATCAAATGAGCTCATTTGTCGTGTTTGGTAAGAAATCGGCGTCAACATCCATTTTTAAAGAGATTGTGAGACAAAGAAGATCCTTTAATTTGGCTAATCTAAATTTCTTTTGAAATCTTTTGTCTTATCAAAAAGAAAAAAAAAACTTCCATTTTTTTAAACAAGTGGATGCTTTAAATAACAAAAGTCGGCATAGGATACCCAAGTCTCCGCAGTCAGCACATATTTTTAAACACAGCAGACCAATTGTTGTTATCAGTACTTTAAACTAATGTGATCATGTGATGCGTATAAGTTATAACAAAAGCTGGCGTATTGCACTACTTGTTAATTAGCTTTTCTCTGACATATTCAGAACACAACAAATGCCTAGTGATTGGTGGAAGTTTTTGGAGGTGATTGGGGGAAGTTGAGTTTGATGTAATGTATTGGGAAATGTGTGTATTAGTAGAGAAATGTATCGGGAAGCGTAATGTAATGTTTGGTTGGTGATTGGGGGAAGAAACTGGGAAAAGTTACTTATGGGGAATGCTAACCAAACATACCCTAATTTTTTGAAACTGTTCACCCAAATACTAAAAAATGAAAAATGAAAAATGAATATCATCCTTGAGGGCCTCCATTGTCCTTGCCCTAAAACTTTATGGAGAAAATAATTTGTTGGATGTGACTTACCAAGTTAGGGTCCTGAACCAATATTTTATCTCTAATATTGCTGTTGAACCCATGTTTTATTGTTATTGTAGCAGGGCATTTTTGACGGAAGATTACAATGCCAAGAAACACCACACTATTGGGGTTGATTTAGGAAACTTTGAAAAATTAAAGTGAATCGTTGACCCAATCAACGACTCAAGATAAATTATTATCTAAAACAACAAATCATCATTTTTTTTATTTAGCAATATATTCAGTGTTTTCTCAGATAATGGCTAAATCTTTTTTCAGAAAACGACTCAACTAATTTAAATAAAAAAAAAATAAACATTGAATACCCATTAAACCCTCCCACCAACCCATTCTCGTCTTCTTCAGTTGTACCAGCCATTAAAAAAACTTCCAACACTCCGCCTTACTTCAACACATACCCACATACATAAACACACACAAGTAAATATGTTAAATTGGCTCGCCCTAGCGATTTCAGGTAAACCCTAGCTAGTGGGCTTATGACTAATCGGGCTTCGGTAGGGGTAGCAAATCTCTCATGCTGTGTTATTATTGGGTCGACATGATAGTAGCACGACATTGTCAAATTTATTTAGTTAAGTTTGTTAGTCTTTTAGTCCTATTAATAAATTAACAAATAAAACTTATGATTATTTTTTGTATTCTTTATATTTGATACTCAAAACATATATTCTAATAAATTATCAATAAAAATAGTTAAGTACAAATAGTTAATTAATATTAAATTATCCATACAAATAATCAATGTGGAAATTGTAGACAATTAAAATTTGTGTCCAATTAAATGACGACACGTGGAAAATAATATATACAATATCAATTTATATTTTCTATTTATATTTTTGGAAATTTATTCAAATTTAATTCCTAAAAGTAAATAGTTAATTTTGATATTTTTAATATATATTTTATTGGTCAATCAAAAGTTGTCAAATGTCAAATCTCAAATATCTTGTCATCAAGATAATATCTTGATGATTATAGAAGAGGATACCATTATTTTGGTAAATTAAATTGCATATTCTGTAAATGCCAACAAATTGAATCAAATCATGAAGGACCAATGGAATCGCGTCCTCCAATCAAGTAATTAAGGCAAGAGCTTATATTCCACAACTATAAATAGGGGTCCTCTTCATAATTCAAAGACACACAAAAATCCTAGAGAATAAGTCTAAGCAAAAGGTAGAATTCTCTCAAATCAATAAATCTAAATCCAAGGAAGTCCACGGTGTTCAAGGCGCAATTCAAGGCGTTCATCGCGGATTCGACTCAAATCCAGCGTTTAATTTGAGATTAAGTTGTCAAGCCCTCGAATTAACGTTATTTTGGCTCAAATTCATACTTGAAGGAGATCAAGTGACGAATCTACCTTCAAAATTCAAATATTATTTCTGAAGAGAAGAATCATAGGATTATTAGGAATTGTACTCCTTTTATTTCGTTTGATTCAATAATTTTTATTTATATTGCCTTTTTTTTGCTTATAATATTTGCAGACAAGAAATTTGTGTTACAAATTTTGGCACGCCCAGTGGGATGGTTTCTACCTCTCATCTCTTCTCTTCACCAAGTTCTCCAAGTATAATGGCCAACCGCAAAGTGACAATAGTAAAAGTTGTCACATCAAACTCCTCAAATGCCACTAGCAAAAGCATTGATGTCATCACAAGGAGCATGTCCAAGAAGTTAAATGCATCATGTGATATGAACCCCTTGCACGAAATAGTTGAGAAGGATTCACCACTTCTCAAAAACACAAATGCAGATAATCAAGATATGAATGGCGTCAAGTTACTTATTCACCTCAAACGTGGCGCCTGCTATGGTGACAAATGCCACGACATTAGAGGAGTAAAACGCAAGTTTGACGAGGGCCATTGAAGGACTCACCCTTCATGTCAAAGAGCAAGACTCACAAATTGCAAAGTTGATGAACAAAGTAGATAATGTTGATACGAGTCGTGCAATGGGAAAGCAAGTTGAAGCACAGGATGAAGCAGAAACATCTATGAAGGAGAAATTTGCTAAAAAAAGGAAAGTCCGTATCCAAAGAATTACAAGTTTCAGCCGATGGCTTGATTCCCTGTTGATCATCTAAAGGATTTTATCATGGGGACAATCAAAGACGAATTCGATGGAAGCTCCAAATCATCCTTGAGCTATGCTAAGCCATACACACAACGAATTGATAACTGAAGATGCCTGCTGGTTACCAACCTCCGAAGTTCCAACAATTTGATGGCAAGGGCAACCCAAAGCAATATGTGGCTCATTTCGTTGAAATGTGCAATAACGCTGGAACCTATGGAGATCTCTTTATAAATAAGTTTGTCCGATCTTTGAAGGGCAATGCGTTCGATTGGTATATCGACTTGGAAGCAAACTCAATTGACAGTTGGGAGCAGTTAGAGCATGAGTTTCTCAACCGATTTTACAGCACCCGACAGATGGTTTGCATGATCGAACTCACAAATACACGTTAGTGGAAGGAAGAACTCGTCATCGACTACATCAATCATTAGAGGAACTTGAGCCTCAACTGTAAAGATCGATTATCAGAAGCTTCGGCTATCGAGATGTGCATCCAAGGAATGCATTGGGGCCTTCGATACATTCTTCAGGGAATCAACCAAAGACATTTGAAGAGTTGGCTACTCGGGCCCATGATATGGAGTTAAGCATGGCCGCAAGTGGAGTCGAAGGGCCACCCATCCAAGAGTCTCAAAGATCCAAAGAATAATATGAAGCCAAGAAAGGGGGCAAGTTTTCTTCTAAAGTTCCAAACAAGGAATCCATGGCAGTTAACACAACACCTATCAAGTTTAAGGGCAATGCAACTGCAAAGACAAATGAAAAGAAAGATATTCCTCAAGAGAGAGAGCAAAGAAAGTTGACTCTGAGGGAGATGCAAGCAAAGCAATATTCGTTCCTCGACTCTGACATATATGGGATATTTGATGATTTGACCAAGGCAAATAACATTGAATTGCCGGAAATGAAGCGTCCCGAAGAAGCTGGGCGAGTCGATGACCCAAAGTATTGTAAGTAACATCGCTTGGTAGGCCATCCAATTCACGATTGCTTCATTTTCAAAGATAAAGTCATGCAGTTGTCTCGCCAAGGAAAGATAACACTTGAGGAAGATATTGCAACTAGCAATCTTATTACCATCACATTTGGATCCATAGATGTTATAATGGAGAATACACATGATGGCAATGTTGCATGCAATGTGACGAATGAGCAACATGTTTCATCTAGTGAATCATGTTTGTTTGAGAAAGAGGTTAACATTGTTGTTTAAGATTGTATGCCGGTGATTACCTACACTGATGAGGACCTACTTCTTGGCTCCAAGCCCCATAACAGGTCGTTGTTTGTGACTGACTATACTCGCGAGCGAAAGGTGAATAGTATTTTGATTGATGGAGGCTCAACGGTAAATATCTTATCGTTGAGTAGACTAAAAGAGTTAGAGATCCCCATGGATGAACTCACAAATAGTCCTTTGATGATCCAAGACTTTAACGAAGGGGTGCAAAAGGCTCTCGACATTATAAGATTGAAGTTACTGATGGGTGACATGGCCTCAACTGCATTTTTTTATGTAATAGATGATAAAACCTCTTACAATGTGCTTCTGGGACGTCCTTGGATACATGAGAATGGGGTGGTTCCTTCTACTTGTCATCAATGTTTCAAATATTCTAGAGATGGTGCGGTGAGAAAAGTTCCTGGAGACGACAAGCCTTTCCCTGAGGCAGAGTCACATTTCGCCGATGCTAAATACTACTTCGAAGATATTAAATTAATCAAGCCTAATGAAATCCACTGAAGCAACAAGATAACGAAGTCAAAGAAAGCAAAGTCAAGAGTGTTTCTACAAGTCGTGATGACAATGGACCTTTGGAGGAATTGGTGTTCCCTTTAACGAAACTTGACGTCAAGAAACCATCTCTCCAACCACTTGATAAGTTTGTCCGCCCAATTGAAGGACCCAAGATTGAACATGGAGAAGAGCTCCGAGATGCGAAATGTTTTGATCCAAAAGCTTACAATCTTCTCGTTAAAGCTGGGTATAACCCGTAAGAGATTTCCACTTTGGGTAGGCTGCCTACCGAAGCTGAGGTGACTCAAAAGATGTCGAAAGAAAATGGACATACTCGGACTGGTCTTGGATTTGTGGCACCAACTCCCATTCGAATAGCCATTAGAAGAGCCAATGTTAATTATGTGTCTGAAGGAGAACTTTCATCAACAGAGGATACATTTGACGAAAATGGAAAGAAGGTGCGACGAATATCAGTCTTTTATAGACTCGGCCCCGTTCAAAACTTGAAGAGAAAAGGAACCATTCATCAAAGGTTCGACGTCTATAAAACATCAAAGCAATGGAAAAGAGCCAGAAAGTCACATGCTACTCAAGAGCTTCGAAGTCTGATTCCATCTCGCATGAAGTGACACAATACTTTGCTCATATCTTGTGAAAAAGTCCTGAAAGCCAAATTTCAAACTGTTATCTTCGCACGGCCTCAAGATGAGGAAGATGATAAAGAAAATGTGCAATCAAAATACCATATCACATTGAGCGAAGAGACAGAAGAAGATGTTGCTGAAGATGCTCCTCCTGAACTTGAAGAAGGTGTGAAAGCTACTATCGATGAACTAAAGGAGATTAATTTAGGCGACATCGACAACCCTCGACTGACCTACATCAGTGCCTTGTTGACCAATGATGAAAAAAATCTTATATCGAACTATTGCATGAGTTCAAGGATGTATTTGCATGGTAATACAAGGAAATGCCTGGGTTAGATCCAAAAGTGGCAGTCCATCACTTGCCCGTCAAGAAAGGGACGCGTCCTATCAAGCAAGCACAACGATGATTTAGGCCTAATTTGGTTCCACTAATTGAGGATGAAGTGAACAAACTTATTGAAGTTGGGTTCATTCGAGAAGTCAAATATCCCACATGGATTTCCAGTATTAAGAATGGCCAAATTCGGGTTTGTGTTGATTTTCGCGATCTGAATGAAGCATGTCCCCAAGATAATTTTCCATTGCCTATCACTAAGCTCGTGATTGATGCTACGACGAGACATGAAGCTTTATCCTTTATGGATGGATCACCTAGGTATAACCAAATACGTATGGCGCCAGAAGATGAAGAACTAACAGCATTTCGTACCCCCAAAGGTATATATTGCTACAATGTGATGTCATTTGGACTAAAGAACGCTAGTGCTTCATACCAACGGGCCATGCAAAATATTTTCAATGATATGTTGCATAAGAACATTGAATGCTATGTTGATGATGTGGTGGTAAAGTCTAGATGACGAGAAGATCATCTTTATGATCTAAGGAAAGTCTTCGAATGTTTGAGAAAATTTCAACTTAAAATGAATCCATTGAAATGTGCATTTGGTGTCAAGTCTGGAAAATTCCTTGGATTTATCATTCGTCATCGAGGTATCGATATTGAGCAAGAAAAGATCGACGCGATACTAAGGATGCCTGAGCCCCACGATATACATGAACTCAAAAGTTTGTAAGGGAAATTGGCTTAACTTAGAAGGTTCATCTCAAATCTAGTGGGTCGGTGCTAGTTATTCAGCCGTCTCATGAAGAAAGGTGTTCCATTTGAATGGGACGAATATTGCTGAAATGCTTTCAAAAGTATAAAAGCATACTTGATGAAACCCCCTATATTGATTGCGCCAGTACCTGGGTGCCCGTTGATTCTCTATATTGTTGCCCATGAACGTTCTATTGGAGCTTTATTTGCATAAGAGAATGATAATGGAAAAGAGAGTGCCCTATACTACTTGAGTAGGAGGATGACGCCAAATGAGTTGAACTATTCGCCAATTGAAAAGATATGCTTGGCATTGATCTTCGCAATCCAAAAGTTGAAACATTATATTCAATCTCACACTGTTTGTCTTGTTTTGAAAGCAAACCCACTAAATTATGTCATGACGAGGCCAGCTCTTTCGGACAGACTTGCAAGGTGGTATCTTCAGCTGCAACAATTCGAGATCATATATGTTCCTCAAAAGGCTGTAAATGGGCAAGTTTTTGCGGATTTCTTGGCTGATCCTCCCATCCCTGCTGAGTGGGAGTTGTCTGATGAATTACCTGATGAAGAT
Organism: Rehmannia glutinosa; assembly: GCA_016081115.2. Lineage (NCBI taxonomy): Eukaryota > Viridiplantae > Streptophyta > Magnoliopsida > Lamiales > Orobanchaceae > Rehmannia > Rehmannia glutinosa. The sequence goes on from CM071927.1 coordinate 34,254,877, forward strand.
GTACTTGTAGTCGAAATTACTCCCCCTTGGAATATGTACTTTGATGAAGCTTCCCATAGTGAAGGAGCTGGCGCTGGAGTCATATTTGTTACATCAGACGGAGAAGTGTTGCCCTACTCCTTCACCTTAACTCAAAATTGCTCAAATAATGTTGCTGAATATCAAGCTCTCATCCTTGGACTTGAAATGGCGGTTGATATAAAGAAGTTACAGTTAGATGTGTACGGAGATTCCAAATTGGTAGTTAATCAATTGCTTGGAATATACGAAGTGAAGAAGCCTGAGCTACTCCCATACGTTAATTACGCTAAGAGACTCATTGGATGGCTTGGAGATGTGATAATTGAACACATCCCAATGAAGGATAATAGACAAGCTGATGCTTTAGCAAAACTTGCTTCAACAATCGCCATGTTTGAAGTTGAAGCTCACGTGCCGATATGCCAAAGTTGGGTGGTGCCAACAATTTTTGAGGAAGAAGACTGCGATGATGAAGAAGAAAATCATGTTGTTAAGGTATTCAAAGTTGAGAAAGAAGATTAGCGTCAAATATTCGTGGATTATTTGAAGTATGAGAAGCTACCTGATGATCCGCGACAAAGGGTTGACGTCCGACGTCGTGCGACTCGCTTTATCTATTACAAAGGCACACTTTATAGACGTTCATTTGATGGAGTCTTTTTGCGATGTTTAGGTGATGATGAAGCCATCCAAGCCATGAAAGAATCTCACTTGGGGATTTGTGGTGCTCATCAGTCAGGCCCAAAGTTACACTTTCGAATCAAAAGAATGGGCTACTATTGGCCGATAATGTGAGGGACTGTATGGATTATGCACATATATGCCAAGCCCATCAATTCCATGTGAATTTCATTCACCAACCACCAGAGCCGTTACACCCTACTGTTGCTTCTTGGCCATTTGATGCTTGGGGCTTAGATGTAGTTGGACCAATGACATCTGGTGGACATTTTTACATCTTGGCTGCAACTGACTACTTTTCTAAATGGACTGAAGTGATACCTCTCAAAGAAGTCAAGAAAGAAAATGTTGCTGACTTCATCCGTATCAACATCATTTATTGCTATGGAATTCCACGATATATAATCACTAATAATGGGAAAAATTTTTGCAATACTGTGATAGATAAGCTTTGCGAGAAGTTTGGCTTCAAGCAAAGAAAGTCGTCCATGTACAATGCCGCTGCAAATGGCCTTGCTGAGGCATTCAATAAAAATTTATGCAATCTGCTGAAGAAAGTGGTCGCTAAGTCAAGAGAGATTGGCACGAAAGAATGAGAGAAGCATTATGGGCGTATAGAACCACTTATAGGACGCCTACTCAAGCAACTCCTTACGCATTGGTGTATGGTGTTGAAGTTGTTGTTCCTCTCGAGCAACAAATTCCATCACTGTGAATAGTCATACAAGAAGGGTTAACTGAAGAAGAGAATGCACGTTTGCGCCTTAAAGGGTTGGAAGCTCTTGACGAGAAAAGGTTAGAAGCACAACAAAGACTCGAATGTTATCAAGCTCGTCTTTCTAAGGTATTCAACAAGAAAGTGCGATCGGGCTCCTTCCAAGTTGGTGACTGGGTTCTTGTGGTAAGAAGACCCATCATTATAACTCATCGAACTGGAAATAAGTTCACACCAAAATGGGATGGTCCCTATGTTATCAAAGAAGCATACACAAATGGTGCTTATAAATTGGTTGCTGAGGATGGGTTAAGAATTGGCCTAATAAATGGGAAATTCTAAAAACGATACTATCCTTGAAGTCTTAAAAAATAAAAAAAAACTCCTAACCCGCACGAGTATAAACTGTGAACGGTAACCACCAAAGACAATATATGGGTTAAACTGCTAACTTCCCCACCAAAGATAAATACATGTGGTTAAACTGTTAATTTACTCCACTAAAGGTATTTATATGGTTAAAAGTTAAATACCGCGCCAAAGGTAAATACATGTGGTTAAAGTGTTAATTTACTCCACTATAGGTATTTTATGTGGTTAAATACTAAAGACCCCACCTAGTCCAAGGTGGTTAAGAAATGGATACTCCCCCCCATCAAAAATATTTTTTTCTTTGAACTACGTTATGACTTGATCCCCTTTATTGGGGTAAATAGGCAACTTGGATTTGTTCTAAGTTCAGTCATGAGTTTGTATTGAATTGAGTCTTGTTGTCATGAGTAGTTGTGTAAAAAGAAAAAAAAAAAGAAAAAAAGGAGTTGAAAAAAAAAGAAATTAAAAAAAGGAAAAAGAAAAAGCTACGGCAAAATAAATACAATAGAGAAATTGCTAAGTAGAAAGAAAGAAATATTTCTATTAAGTAGTCTCAAGTATAGTGTTATTTATTACATGACGCAAAAAAATACTAAGCAAATGGATTCAGATTCTTCAACTCTTCTTTGGCGACCTCTAAATGTAATGCTGAAACTTTCAAGCTTCCGCTTCATCACTCAGTGGGGAAATACTCTCGATGGCAGTAATCTCCTCTTCAATATCAAAAACCTTAGCTTGAGCAATCTGAAGAAGTTCTTGTTGTTGCTTTAATGAAGCAGTTAAGTTCTTCATCCGTTTCTGCAAACTGTCAATCTCCTTTTTGATGGATTCCAAATCATCATTGGTTGCTATAATCTGGGCAAACTTCTTGTTTTCTTTGGTCTTCGCGTCATGCAAATGATCTCTAACTTCACTTGATTGTCGGGCAAGGAGTTCTTTGTATCCCTTCTCAGAAGATATTGATCTTGCCTCATCATATGTAGCAGCCTGGGCAAAAAGTGCTTCCAACAATTCTTCTAAGTGAGAGATGTCAAAATTCTTGAAGCTTTTCATGGACTCAAGCACAACAAACATATCTTCTTTAATGGACGAAATGAAGTCAATCGAAGTACTGGCTTATTTCTCACGAAGATCACTCCACATGTTCTGAAGGCCATATATAGAAATGTGGCCAAACATTAATTGCTCAGGCCATATATGCATACATACGTACGTGGAATATATGGGCCATTCAAAGAAAAGTTAAGCCTAATTTTGGTAAATGTAGTCTATCTTGAATTGGTCTTGTAAGCGGAAGCCAAATCATTCTATGGGCCCCACTAGTTTGGACATCAAGCTTGAGTTTTATACTAAAAGCCCCATTTGCCAGTTGAAGCCCAAGAAGCCGCATGTTTGGGGCAATTCGTCTCGTTTCTTTGGATTCAATTTCAAATTCAAAGTTTATATGCAAAGTCTAGTTGAAGTATATGTTGTGACTTATTCATGTCGTGACTTATTCACTCCAAGATACGTTGTCCGTGAATAAGTCTTGAAGGGGCATTTGTAGACAATTAAAATTTGTGTCCAATTAAATGACGATACGTGGAAAATAATATATCAAATACCAATTTATATTTTGGGAATTTATTCAAATTTAATTCCTAAAGGTAAATAGTTAATTTTGATATTTTTAATATATATTTAATTGGCCAATCAAAAGTTGCCAAATGTCAAATCTCAAATATCTTGTCAATCAAGATAATCTCTTGATGATTATGGAAGAGGATACCATTATTTTGGTAAATTAAATCGCATCTTCTGTAATTGTCAACAAATTGAATCAAATCATTAAGGACCAATAGAATCGCGCCATTCAATCAAGTAATTATGGCAAGAGCTCCTATTCCACAACTATAAATAGGGGTCTTTTTCATAATTCAAAGACACACAAAAATCCTAGAGAAGAAGTTTAAGCAAAAGGCAGAATTCTCTCAAATCAAGAAGTCTATATCCAAGTAAGTCCACGGTGTTCAAGGCACGATTCAAGGCGTTCATCGCGGATTTGATTCAAGTCCGCGTTTAATTCGGGATTAAGCTGTCATGCCCTCGAATTAACGTTATTTCAGCTCAAATTCAAGCTTGAAGGAGATGAAGTGACAAATCTACCTTCAAAATTCAAATATTATTTCTGAAAAGAAGAATTAGAGGATTATTAGGAATTATACTCCTTTTATTTCGTTTGATTCAATAAATTTTATTTGTGTTGCCTTTTTCTTGTTTATAATATTTGCAGATAAGAAATTTGTGTTAGAGAAATAGAGAGAACTACCCATATTGGATTCCTCAAATTCTTTTATCAATTACCGATAATCAAAAAATTATTGTGCTTTATGGGGCCAGGACCGATGTCAACCCGATTGTAGGTCCCAATGGTGTGAGTAAAATCTAGAAGGGGTTGAATAGACTCTACCAAATTTTGATTCTAAATAATCAGAGTTTTTACAAGAAAACAACTAAGTCTTTTGAAAGGTAAGTGTGTTAAGCTTCAGCAGAAGAATTAACCACTCAACAGACTCTAAGAGAGTTGTTGATAGAGTAACTCAGGTGAATGAAGTTAACTTTTAGAAATACAGTTTTCTTGTTAACAACATAAGTCTTACACCCTTTTTTAAGTTTGTTTATCAACACTTAAATTTTTGGATTGGTTATTATAAGTTGGATAACAAATATAGCAAGTAAATGAAATTTGCAGATTTTAAATGCAGAATTTAAATAACGAAAAATATATAGTGGTTCGAGGATGAGGTAATTCCTCTACTCCACTCTTCTCCTGCTCCATGAGGAATTCACTAATGTAACGATGACTTTGTTACAAAAATACTGATACCTATAAAATATACGTGCATTGAGGGGCTTAAAATAGTATATAATTGATGCTTTTGCATGTATATTTAGTGTGTTTTACTCTGTTTCCTTAGAAGGGCATGATACTGCGTATTCTTGTAACTTTTTACAGGAAATAAAGCTTAATTGAAAATATATCAGTTGAAAGACCCGGACAAGATCGATGAATGCAAAGAGAAGATTAAAAAGACGAAAAAATCGGACAAAAACCAGTCACACGGTCAGACCGTGTGGGAACACACGACAGTGTGACCTGCCCGTGTAAAGCTACATATCCGTGTGAAGTGTTCAGAAGAAAACAAGGACGAAACAAGCTGCACGGCCGAATCGTTTGAGACCGCATGACCGTGTGGGGTGCCTGTGTGAAACCACACGGCCAGTCCGATGTGTCTGCGGCTGATTTTGAGTCCTAATCCCGTTAGAACTCTACCAGTGATCTCTCAAAACACCTATATAAGGGGGACCAAGGCCTGAACAAATTTTGATCATCTATAATCATTCATATAACATACAATACAGCAAAATACACAGAATTATAAGATCAAAGGCCTTCTGAGAGAGGAGGGCTAGGTTATGAAGAACACCACAAGGCCTGCAGGTTAATTGGGCTAGCCCAAAGCCCACCATTTTTTTGAAGAAATATATAATCTAATGATAATATTCTATATATTTTATTACTATCTCTTACTAGTAAATATATTTCAAATTCATATGAAGATTTTGGTTTGATGACATGAGTTTATTTTCTAAAGAACTTTTAATTCGTTGTTTATTATTTTAATTCTACAATTTATTTGTAATAATTTTAGTACCATTTGATTCCAATAATATATGCATAATAAAATCCATATTAACAAGTAATTTTTGTTGTTTCGTATCTTTTAGAAGAGTTGGAAGATAATACATTGTCCACGAAAAGATCAAATGTGATTGAAGATCATGCTTTATTAGTAGTTACTTAGTTGTGTAGTTGCGTCGTTTCTGTATGATTTTATTTATGAAGTTAAAAGCCACGTGTGGTTTTTATTACTTTGGATCATTTAGATTTTGTATATTTAGTTTGATTGTTAACATTGTGCATGTTTTAATTTTAAATTTTTATATTTAAATTCAAAAGTTTATTTTTTTTTGTTTGTAGCCCGATAGTGGCCCGGTTTCGCCCAAAGTCCGATAGGATTAGAGTTAGGTTCGCAATATTGCTAGTTGTTAAATAGTATCTCATTTAACCCAAAGCCTAGAGTGGCAGTTCGAGGCACGATAATTATTTAACTGACACGAGCATGGCATGAAATTATAGGGTTTGGGTTGTGGTTTATTGGATTCAGACCAACCCGATATGACCCATTAAAAATCGGTTGTATTGAAAGTCAAGAACTTATTTTGGTAAGGGTGGCAGACTTGCAACTTTAAAGTGTTCTTGCTGAAAGAGTGCAAGAAGCTAGAGCCAATGAGAAGTCTGCGGAATTCTGAACCTTTTTTAGGAGCCTGCAAGTACTAGATTTCAAAGGTTGGGTCAACATCAAAACTGCAGAAATAAGATAAGCCAACGAACAAAAGCAAGAGTTTGAATTTTTTCTATCTTCAACGGACAAAATTTGAAGTCCTACTATAAAAGGCTGAGGAATACACTTTATCCAACACACTCACTTGGAAGATAGGAGTTGTTCTTCAAAGCTGAAGAGGAAAACATTTGAAAAGGCAAAGGGGTCTATATTTTCAAGAAGTGAATGGAACATAGTGAGGTTCAATGTCAAATTAGATTCAAATCTAAAGGAAGGCTGCGTGATCAACTCTTGAAGATTTGAAGAGTCAAGAGTGAGTGAGCGATTGCCTTGCGAAAGAGCCGAGTCACGTAAGTGTAGGCCGGTGGTGCGATCAAGGCTAACTTGGGATCATTTGTACTTGTTCGCCAAAAATATTTGGATCTTACTACTGCAAGCGTACAGTGTAGTTTATAGGATAATGGCAAGTACGGTCGTATTCCTCAGGGATTGACTAGGAAACACTTGGGCTAAAATAACATCGCATTTCAATTTTACTGAAGCAACCGAATCTCAAGTTTTAGAAAAATTGAAAAGTAAAAAGAAAAAGAAATAAATTTTCGAACCCCACAAGTATTTGAAACACATACGAAAGTAACCTTAGGCACATAATCTCAACATGCTTCTTCAATATTAAATCCAATCAACGTTTCACATAATCAATTAATGCAATTATATGGGTTCAATTCCTAAGTTAGTCTATTTCCCCTCCCAGGTGGCGCATAAACAGTTAGATTAATAATAATTATAGATCTCCTGATACGTTACAACTATTATTAACTCCCAAAAGATATATGAATTAAATGACTCCCCACAAATAGTTGTAGGTCTCTCGATTCGTACCTGTTTATGTCTGAATTTGGTTTCTGTCTTTGTTAGAACTCATCTCCCGAATCTCGCAATAACAAATATGACATGCTAATTATTGATCAGATAAAAAGTAATTAAGCATAAGCACTCAAATTCATAAAATAAAACACATGAATCAATTAAGAAAATAATTATTCAAGATTTAACATGAATCCACAGTTTTGATTATGCCCTAAGATCCGAAAGATTAGCCAAACATTGATAACAAGTTCATAGACAAACTTGAAATCACAATCGTTTAAGTACAGATAAGAGATCTAAACTAAGAAAGAAAATCCCTTCTTGTCATAATGGATCTTTTTTCCAAGCTTTCGAAACTCTTGTGTTTTCGTACTTGTTTTAGGTTTTTTAATATAACCAAGTTGTAATGCAGTTGATATTTTATATTGTGTTTTCAAATTAGCCATAATACTGTCAGCAAAAAAAATTAAAACACATCCAATCATATTTTGAGACGACAACTAGAATTTTTAATCTTTTTTTATAAAATGGATCAAATGGTTCAGTCGTTATATGAGATAACGACTGAAAATAACTGGGAAACAAAATGAAATGATTCGTTAATTAAACAAACAATTCACTTTACAGTTTAAATCCCCCATAATCAACCCCAAAAGTGTAATAATTTCGGGCACTTGCAATATTCTGTCAAAAACCAATTGTAGCAGCCATGTATGATGTGAAGTGGGGAGTGTTTGCAATCACTTAAAATAAGTGATGATGCGAAGTAGAGAGTGTTTGCAATCAGTTAAAGCAAGTGCTTCTTATTTGTTGGCTTAGAAAAGGTACTTTTTAGTGTTTGCGAGTATCAACTTCTATTTCTAGTTCTGCTTCATTTAATCAGAATTTAAAAGTAGGCAGATGTGTGCTTTAGATTCTACTTTTGTTTCTAGTTTGAAATTTACAAATAAATAAGTACTTTTAAAACTTTTTCAACTTCTAATTCTATTTTAAAACACTACCAACTTTTGATTCTCAACTTGTAAAGACCGAGGGCTATCCCTTACGCTTTCCCGTGGGCTTTCCATCCGCATCGCACTCATGGAATTCCCACCATTGGAAGTGAGTTTCATGTCTTTCCCCACACTCGAACCCAGGATCTCCAGGCTAAATCCTAAGTTCTTAGCAAAACTGGTGGTACTCACACTCTAAGAACTTATTATTTAGCCTGGATATCCTGGATTTGAGTGTGGCGAAAGGTATGAAACCCACTTACAGGGATGAGAAGTACATGAATGTGACGCAAATGGAAAGCCTAAAGGATAGGCCCCAGTCATTACAAAAAGGCACCTTTTTTGTAACGACTGGGTGCTATCCCTTACGGTTTCCCGTGGGCTATCCCATTGCTTTCATCAGCGTCGCACTCATAGACTTCTCACCCTTAGAAGTGGGTTTTATGCCTTTCTCCATACTCGAACCCATGACCTTCATGCTAAATCCTAAGTTCTTAAAGTGTGAGTACCACTAGCTCTGATACCACACTGTAACGCCCTAGTTTTTGAAATGTGATTTTGAATGTTACTAAATATAAATATCTACTACAGCGGAAGCATAAATTGAAATGGGTTGAACATAAACGAGAAATCCGAAAATCCATAGCATTAAAGAATGAAAAATGCAACATTTATCATTTCATAAAAAATAGAATAACTAAAGTTGCTAATTGGAAATAGTGATAACATAAACTAGTTTTCTCCCTAACATACGAATATTATTAAATATAAAAATTTTCATTGTCTTCCCCTTCATCGGCTCCGCACCCATCCAGATAATCTGAAAAATTAGTAATAAGGGAATGAGTAACACATACTAAGTAGGGATTCTAACTGTCCAAATTAAATATATACAAGCATAATTTAACAAATTAGAGCACATATACTTTGCGAACACATATACTTTGCCATTTGGCCGAAGCCATACTTTGCCATTGGCCGAATCCTACTTTGCCATTGGGCCGAAGCCATACTTTGTCATTTGGTTGAAGACTACTTTGCCATTGAACATAAATAAGCACAATTTTTTCACATATAATATGCACATCAAGTTCAACAATTATAATCACATTGTCAAACATGGAATTCATAAAAATATACATGACATATTTAATGAAGACAATTAAACTTATCACTTAAAAAGTGTAAAGAAAATTTCTACCTCAAATGTAGTTGATAGTCGTACGAAGCTTGAAGTTAGAAAGCCTAAGTGTCTAGTTCTTCGTCACCTACAATAGATATTTCTAACATGGTGAGCATATAAATGATTATGAAGCATGAAAATAAGTTTATCACGTATATAATATTTATGAATAATAATCATATTTTTCAAGCAACATCATAACACATTTTACATTCTCAAGATTTCTCATAATGAAGCGATAAGTAAGTATTACCTGATTGGATGCAACTCGATGAAGGGATAGCCATTTTTTGTAAAGGATATCACAACTCTACAGGAAGGTAGACCTGCTCTGATACAACACTAACATAGTACGACAAAGTTTAATAGTCTTTATTAAATAGGGTTATTGATTTTTTAGGCACTTAGTTGGTTTGGTACTTGACATTTCCGAGTTACCAATTTAGTACCCATACTTCACATTCTTTTATATATTGGTACCTATTCACTTTTAAGGACAAAAATGCCCCCAAGACTTTTTAAATTTTTTTATTAAAAAGATAAGTTTTAATTATAATTATTAAATTTTAAAAATAAATTTCATTAGGAAATAACTTATTATTATTATTTAAATTAAATTACTAAATTCTTATTGTAAAAAATAAATTAAATTAATTTTTTTTAAATTCAATCAATAATTTAATTAAAATATATTAATAAAAAATTGCTATGATTTTCTTATTTATTATCTAAGTTTTAATTTCTAAATTATGTAATTTTCATTTTAATTCTTAAAAATTAGTTGACTAAACTAATATTTCTTTTTGATTAATTAAATTTTAATTTATGTTTATTAATTTACTAATTTAATGTAATTAATTTGATTTTTTCTAAAACATTATTAATATTTTTAGAAACTTTTTTTTATTAATTAAATTAATTAAAATTTTAATTGATTTTATAATTTAAATAAGTATACTCAAAAATTCATTTTGAGTATATTTATGTTTCTTAGGGGCATTTTCGTCCGTAAAAATAAATATGTACCAATTTATAAAAAAATGTGAAGTACGTATATTAAATTGGTAACTCGGAAATATCAGGTACCAAACCAGCAAAATGCCTATAATTCAGGTATTAAAAATCAATAACCCTATTAAGTATGTCTAGCTCAACTGGAGGTACTCATACTCCAATAACTTAGGATTTAGCCTCGAGGTCCTGGGTTCGAGAGTGGGGAAAGGCATGAAACCCACTTCTAGGAGTAAGAAGTCCATGAGTACAACGTGGAAGGAAAGCCCATGGGAAAGCCTAAGGGATATTGCAAACACACTCGCAAACCGCAATATATCTATATATCTAGTTTCATAATTATAATCAATTCATCTCTCTCTCTCTCTCTCTCTCTCTCTCTCTCTCTACCATTCACCATTGCCTTTTGATCCAGTGAGTACAATTATATTGTACCCAATGACGGGGCCAAGAAAATATTGAGGTAGACAGATACTCAAGTAGGGTGAGCCGGAAAAAAACTAAGAAAAATCATATAAATTTTAACTATTTTTTTTTTTAAAAAAATTCCTAGTATATATTTTTTTGAATAAAATGTGGGGAGAGGGTGGCGGGTTTGCATGTTGCCCCCCTCGTCCTTGATTGTAACTATATGTCACTAACATGATGTTACCTTTTTTGGGATAATTTCCGAACTAGTACCCCAAGTTTACTTATTATTTTGTCTTAGTACCCTATATTCCCAACTCATCAAATATGGTACCCGATGTTATACTTTTTAATCAACATCACTACTGGTCGTTAGTTGACCGCCTAAGACTAACAGATTGACAAGCAATTATAGGTTTGTAGGTGACAATTCCTAATCAGCCATTTCTTCTCAATTTGTTCACAAATTTCTCCCCAAATTGAATTCAATTAAACCCTATGTTTCTCATTTTCGATCTCTAATATTGAATCTACCCCAAATTTATCCAAATCTTTACTCCCAAGTTCCAAAATAAATACACTAAAATCCAATTTAATGTGTGGGAATCTGTAAATCAAATTTTTTTGTTCGAAAATTAAACAAACGTTTTCAGATAATTTTAGACCTAGTAGTCCAACTTTACCTACTTTTTGTTTTTAGTACCTCATGTTCCCAACTCATCAAATATGGTACCCGACGTTACAGTTTTTAATCAGTCTTACTACTTGTCGTTAGTTGTCCGTCTATGACCACCTCGAAACCTGCTACAACATATAGGTTAAAAAGTTGGTATTTTGTGTTTTTATCCTCATTTTTACTTCTTCTTCATTCCTACAATTGAGGTGAGTGTAGGTGCCAAATTCACCAGAAAATAAAATTTGGGTATTTGAGAAGTAAAGTCAATCTTCATCCGAGAAAATCCTCTCAATTATTTTTTTTTCGAAATCTGCACTTTTCATTTGAATTTGTTCAATCATCTTAATTCATCTTAGATCATATTAATCCAACAATTACTGATTATAATATTTATTGTGTAGGAAATCTCATCAATTTTTACAGCGATTTTACTGAACAATATCGCCTCTCATTGGCTACTTCTTAATTCACCTAGATTTTCATCATAATCCAATGTAATTTGTCATGAGTTACTTCACCAATCCTCAATTTACATTATAAATTTGTCGAATTTCCGATGAAAAAAGAAAAATAATATTTTTGGGTTAAAAAATTTCAGAAGAATTGTTAGTTTTATAATTGGTACTTTTCTTTTGCTTTGATTTATAAATTGATTTTATTTTTATTTTACCTTTCCATTTCGGCCTTCAATTCTGCTTCAAATTGTTGTATTTGCTTGTAATCTGGAGGCACCATTAATGCATCGAATTATTCTAAGTTTTCCTTCTTTGGGTTGATTTTTTTAAAAAAAAATAAATTAAGTTTCAATTTCCTCCTCAATTAATGATTTTAAAGATCATGAGTGGCAATTGAAATTTATTTTATGAATTAATTATATTAAATAAAATTATTAATTAAGAGTATTTAATATATTAATTAAGAATTAAAATATAATTTAATTATCTTTAATAATTTTGTAAGATAAGTATAATTGAATTTTCACTTCAATTGAAGATTTAATTATGTTGTCTAAAATAATGGATGTATTATGTGGGACTAGTGGTTCTAATTTTAAATTTTTGATTATTCTTTCTATGCATAGTAAACGTTCTGATTACTTAGTCTGATTGTAGGGAGATATATCAATATCTATCTTAATCCCCTATATCAGTTAGAGTCGTGATGAGAGAGGTTTCTAGATAAACCTCATCTAAATAGGACTCCCTATTATCTCAAATATGGATGCAACCTAATTGCACCCAATATCTCCCACTCATACATATTTGAGTCGACTCATTCAAATCACATCCTCATAGTTCTCATCTCACGTCTCTTCTTTCATACAGGGAATAAGGCGTGCGACCAAGCGAGAAAGTAAAGGTGAGGAGAGTTATTAAGTCATCACCAAACTAACATAACCCTACTACTCAATAACTCGCTATGTACCCCAAACCAAGTGGTTGCACTCGGTCAAACATCTCTAGATCCCTCAATGAATAAAGGTAGAGCATGCTCGACTTACTCAAATATGTTTCTATATTCATGACTAGTCAAGCACATTTCGACATAGTCGCCCGAGCTATGAAACATAGAACATAAGTGCGTTACCAACTTAATTTTTCCTTTGGCCCCACATGTCAATTAGTTTGGTCTTGACAGCTGTCCTAGACATGCTCCATGATTGCGAAATTCTTACCGCAAGCGTACGGTGTCAAGTTTTAGTATAGGTTTTGAAAGTAGGGTTATCGTCTCCACAGGGATTGTTATCGAATTTTATACTAAGTACTATAATTAAAATAGCTTAATTCTATCTAGAAATCGAAAAGAGATGAAGATTTATTAAACTAAAAATAAAACTAAAATTAAATTACTAATTGGTTCTTACAATTAATCAAACACTTAAGATATGAATTCTAGAGGGTTGATTTCACCTAGTTATCCCCTATGTTTTCAATCCAGTTTATTAATTACAAGTTATCAATCTATAAGCCAATATTCCTACCGTTTATTACTTCCTCTCTCGAGTGCCAAGTGATTCTAGGTTCCAATTTCTGATTTCGATATCTCTATAAAAATCATAAATTAAACCTTAATACGCTAAATGAATATTCTATCAAAGGCTTCAAAAGATTCATAAACCTCTCGGTTCTATGAAACCCTAGGTTGTGATATTCTATGGCCAGGCGTTAAATTACCTCTCTCGAGCGTCAAATCAAACACGCCAAACAATCTAAATTATTGATCAGATAATCCAGATGCAATCAAATCAAATAGCACAAATAGATTAATAAAATGCGAATTTCATAAACAGGAAATCAAAACATAGGTTCAAACATAAGTTACATTAATCCCCTAGAAAAATAGGTTTAGCTCATATTGAATGTATAAAAACTCATGAAGAAATAATTATACATCTCAAAAATAGACAAAGAAAAACAAAGAAATAATTGAGAAGAAAAGAGAAGGAATTCTCTCTGTGTCCAGATGAGAAGTGCCTCCAATTGCCGTCCCGAACCCTAGCTCTGTGTCTCTTGCCTTGCGTTGTGCTCAAAATAATGTACGACCCCTGTCCCGTACGCGAGTTCTTGTATTTATAGGCTTAAAACCCTCGAAAATCCGTCAAAAAGCCCACGACTAAAAACGGCCCAGGTTCAGCCCATCGACGCGCTGACTGCAATCTTTGGAAATGGCGCTACTGGCGCTTTTGCTCATCGCCCCCTCTTTGCACGTCGTCCTGGCCTGGCCTGCACATCCGGCCGGGCGCTGCAGCCCCTTGGCCTGGGCGATGCAGCGCCCCTGAACATCCTCATGCTGCTGAATATTTGGCTTGGGCGCTGCAACCTTTGTTTTTGGGCGCTGCAACGCCCGTCTTCCCCTGCGCCACTATTTAGTTTTCGACCCCCGCGCTGCGGCGCGGGGGTTGTGGCGCTGCGGCGCTCGTTCTCAGTCGATATTTTCCCATTTTTCTACTTCTAAAATGCGATCTTTACCGTCCAAATACGTTTTTCACCATTTTTTCTCAATTTCGGCTATCAAGATCTGTCCTGATTCTCGAACGACAACAAATTACATGAATTCGACTCAAACGACACTAAAAATACCCGAAAACAACGCAAAATCCTAGTCTAGAATACTCAATACGTTGGTATAAAATCAACATAACAAATACCCTCAAACTTAGACGTTTGCTTGTCCTCAAGCAATTACAGACTCTAAAAATCGACAAACATGAAGGAAACCAAATAAAGACAACTGACTCAAACGTACTAACTGAAAAAATTCACAACTAAACTCATTCGTCAAATTCCGTTTCACTATCAATCAAGCACGTATTTTCACAATGTGATCATGAAGGTGGAATATTCATGCTAACCCCATTTTCATTATCCAGATAGATTCACACACTCAAGTGTTTTCAAAATGATCCACTTTTTGAATATAGAGATGAGATGCTTACCGGACTCCATAAGCTTGTCTTTCACACTAATCTCCACTAATGTAGGCTAATGTAACACAAGGATCAATAGGACTTTTAAAGCTTGTAATGTGGGCTTAGGGTAAGGTAGGAAAATATAGGAATAAGTGGCTCAAATCACCCAAACACACAATTATCACTTCAAATCACCAATTAGCAACTACCCTTCACTTTTTGACATCCCCAATATTTATGAACCTTCAATCCGCTGATTTTTCTCAATTTTTTTTTTGGAACCCCCAAACTTATTCTTTTGCATACATGGGGTTTCATATTTTCTTTTTTTTTTCGGGCAACTTCACTCAATTAAATACATACCCTTCTCATCATACCCTCCTCAAACTTCAACATTTTTCTATACTTTATGTGTATGAGTGATGGGTAATTAGGATATTCACATTTAGGTTGTGGGTATTAGATTGGTTGCCAAAGAAATGGGTTTATACGGCTCAAAGGGGGACACTAGGAAACATATAATACAAAGGTAGGCATTTTAGGCTCTGGCTTGTTCAAAGATGGCCTAAATCACTTCCTTAATGTTACTTCACCTAGGATTTCACCTCGACTAGTGATGAGACAAGTTCTAGCATCTGGTGGGATCATAAAGGAACCACTCAATTGCATAATTCATCTCCAAATAAATCAACAGAGTTAAGCACATAAATGGAATTAATGGAAAGAAGATTAAATCACAGTTCAAACACATGCTCTTTTGACCGTTCAACTCATATTCAACAAATTCACTTAGCCATGCAGTTTCACCATTTTACTGACGCCCCGACTCGACTCTAGACTCTTTTTTCGTTTTTTTTAACTCAAGACTCGACTCGAAGAATAAAAACAGACTGCACCCCCCCAAACTTAAAACGACATTGTCCCCAATGGAGAGGTGGGAAAAAGGACTTTCCTAGTAGCCGAGGAGTGAAGACTCCTTAAGTCCTGTGGTACTACTACATGTAGGAGGTGTCTCATATAAGCTCACTACGCATCCTAGTGCACAAGCTTGTGGGTGTTGTATGCCTCCGAGGTGTGGTCTAGTTCATCCCCTTCACCTTGGCCCGGTCCTTTTTGACTTTGCATCTTTGTAACCTAGCAAGGTAAACAAGAAAACAAAACTCGTGGAACCATGGAATTCGGTTATGGGTGAGAAATCGAAAATCAAAGCACATACATAATGCACCCAAGTAGAAAATATAGTGCCATGTCAAAAATATAAGCATAGATATGCAAGATAGCACTAAACAATGTGAAATTGTCATTGGGGCATTTTATCAAACACCTCATATGCATGAATTTGGGCAAAGATAGTGAATGCAATGGATAACTCAATTCAATCCCAAAAATCAACACCAAGCCTAAGTCTAGCATGAGCAAACAATCCACAATCCACAAATCAACAACAATTATCTGAGCACTACTATAATCCAATCACACCAAAAATCACAAAATGGGGAAAACCATGGGGTGGGGTTTGGAAGTTGCAAACTTACCAAATAGTGAATGGATGAGATAAATATGGTGTGTGTGGTGTTATAATGCTCCTTTGTGAAGATGGAGTGGGATATGTGGGAGTTGCACAAATAAGATGGGTGGGGTATGATGCAACTTAGTACTCCTAAAAATGCAAAAAATTCAGAAAAAACAAAAACAACTACTAAACTATATTAAAACTAAGAAAGCAATAAAAGGGGCTTGGGTTGCCTCCCAAGAAGCGCTAAGTTTACAGTCTTCAGCCAGACTATGTCAGATTATCCTCAAGTTGGGGCTCCAATAGGCATGTTATCCACATTTCCCTTAGAGACTTCCCAACCTCCAATGTCTTCAATTATATTCCCAACCATCTGCTTACCATCATTTAATTCAAATTTTAGCCTGTTGGTTGGATGGATGGTGAATACAACTTTCTCCTGATTTGCCCGCAATGTTAGCTCCCCTGTTTCTACATCGATCAAAGCCCGTGATGTAGCTAAAAATGGTCGCCCAAAGATGATAGGTATGCTCTTATCCTCGTTCGCGTCCAACACTACAAAATCCACAGGAAAAACAAATTTATTAATTCTTACCAATACGTCTTCAATGATTCCCCACGGATAGGCGATGGATCGATCATCGAACTGCAAAGTAATATTGGACGACTTCACCTCCCCGAGCCCAAACTTCGTCACATCAGAAAGAGATATAAGATTCACACTGGATCCAAGATCACAAAGTGGTTTCTCAAAGAAAACTCCTCCAATAGTACAAGGAATAGTGAAACTCCCTGGATCCTTCATTTTCTGAGGTAGTTTACTTTAGACTATTGCACTACACTCCTCTCACAAATAGACAGTCTCAAAATCTTCCAACTTCATTTTCTTGGATTCCATTGGTTTCGCATAAATAGGTGATTCTTCGGGAGCAGGCAGAATTTTTGCTTCTTTTCTCACGTAAATTGCATTGCAGTGCTCTCTTGGATTAACCTCTGTATCACTTAGGAACTTTCCCTTCTGCTGCAGTGAATTCACAGTTATAGCCAACTGACCCATTTGTGTCTCGATCGACCTAATATGCATCTCTATTTTGCTAATCTTATTATTCAGACCATCAATATGCGCCTCACTCCTATTCATTCGATTCCTGGTCTCTCCGATGAATGAGCCGAGTATCTCCTCTAGCGACTGCTTCTTTTCAACTCCGAGTGCATTGGAACTGGATGGGTTTGGATAACCCAGAGGTGGATTCAATACGTTCCTATTGTTGCTATAAGAGAGATTCTCATGATTGCGAAGTCCCGGGTGGTAGTGAGTTGGTAATAAATTACCTCTATTATTAAAATTCCGGTTATTCACATAATTGACTTGCTCGGCCTCGTGAGTGGCGGCTGCGTGAATGACGGCGGGTGGGAGTGCGGCTTGCTGTGGTGTGTTGCTAGTATTCATGATTGCTAATTGCTTTGTCAGACTCGAGATTTGAGCTGCCAAAGCTGACATTGTATCAAGCTCAAGAACACCGGCAACCAGCTTCGGCGCTGTCCTCTCGGAGGGCCATTGATAGCTGTTTGTGGCCATTTCTTCAAGTAGAAATAAGGCCTCAGTCGGTGTTTTAGCCATAAATGTACCTCCTGATGCCGCATCTAGTATCGTCCTCGTATGCCCATTCATCTCATTGTAAAAATACTAAACCCTCTGCCAGTCTGAATATCCATGCTGTGGGCATCTCCGCAACAGATCTTTAAATCGCTCCCAAGCTTCGTATAACGACTCAAAATCAATCTGTTGGAACTCGGCTATCTCGCTCTTCCATTGGAATGTCTTGCTGGGAGGAAAAATTTTGCTAAGAATTTTTGAGTCAGATCATCCCAGCTCATAATACTCCCAGGGGTGAACGTCTGTAACCACTGCCTGGCCTTATCTCGAAGTGAAAATGGGAAAAGCCTCAATCGAATGGACTCATCAGTCACACCATTCATCTTGATGGTGTCGCAAATCTCCAAGAATGTGGCCATATGTGTATTCGGATCATCCACTGGACTCCTTCCAAACTGATTCTGCTGAACCACGCTTATGAGGCCCAGTTTCAATTCGAAATTATTCGCATTTATGGGCTTGCGCACAATTCCGGAGTAATTCTGGTTCACGGTGGGCATAAGGTAATCCCGGATTGCCCTTTCTGGTGCCTCAGGCTGTGGTGGCACATTCAAGACCCGATTTCTATTGTTCTCATCTTCCCCGCCTTCTGCCGTTGCTCGATTCTCTGCTCGCTTTGCTGCTAGGATTGCTCGAAGTGTCCTTTCAATCTCTGGATCAAAAGGAAGCAAATTAATATCTTTGGAATCTCGTATAAATAGACAAGTTAAATGAGAAAAACGAAATTATAATTCCTATACTAGTCTAGATTAGGATTAAGACTACGTGGTAATAGTACTATGTGGTAATAGTATTAGTTTAAAATAGGATAAAACAATCCCTGGCAACGGCACCAAAAACTTGATCGCGAAATTCTTACCGCAAGCGTAAGATGTCAAGTTTTAGTATAGGTTTTGAAAGTAGGGTTATCGTCTCCACGGGGATTGTTATCGAATTTTACACTAAGTACTATAATTAAAATAGCTTAATTCTATCTAGAAATCGAAAAGAGATGAAGATTTATTAAACTAACAATAAAACTAAAATTAAACTATTAATTGGTTCAGACAATTAATCAAACACTTAAGATATGAATTCTAGAGGGTTGATTTCACCTAGTTATCCCCTATGTTTTCAATCCAGTTTATTAATCACAAGTTATCAATCTATAAGCCAATATTCCTACCGTTTATCACTTCCTCTCTCGAGTGTCAAGTGATTCTAGGTTCCAATTTCTAATTTCGATATCTTTACAAAAATCATAAATTAAACCCTAATACGCTCAATGAATATTCTATCACAGGCTTCAAAAGATTCATAAACCTCTCGGTTCTATGAAACCCTATGTTGTGCTATTCTATGGCCAGGCGTTCAATTACCTCTCTCGAGCGTCAAATCAAACACGCCAAACAATCTAAATTATTGATCAGATAATCCAGATGCAATCAAATCAAATATCACAAATAGATTAATAAAATGCGAATTTCATAAACTGGAAATCAAAATATAGGTTCAAGCATAAGTTACATCAATCCCCTAGAAAAATAGGTTTAGTTCATATTGGATGTATAAAAACTCATGAAGAAATAATTATACATCTCAAAAATTGACAAAGAAAGAATTGAGAAGAAAAGAGAAGGAATTCTCTCTGTGTCCAGACGAGAAGTGCCTCCAATTGCTGTCCCGAACCCTAGCTCTGTGTCTCTTGCCTTACGTTGTGCTCAAAATAATGTCCGACCCCTGTCCCGTACGCGAGTTCTTATATTTATAGGCTTGAAACCCTCGAAAATCCGTCAAAAAGCCCATGACTAAAAATGACCCAGGTTCAGCCCGTCGACGCCAGCAGCCTGCAGCTAGAAATGGCGCTACAGGCGCGCGCTGATATATCGTCATTTCTTTGCATGTTCTTTGATTGCCGTCGCTGCGACTGGGAAGTGGGCGCTGCAGCGCGCCTGCTGCTCATCGTCCTGCTTTGCTTGCCGACGTTGTTCGGGCTCTGCTTTGCACATCCGCCGGGCGCTGCTGCCCCCCTTGGCTCAGCTGCAGCTCGAACATCCTCATCTTCTGCATATTTGGCTTGGGCGCTGCAACCCTTGTTTTTGAGCAACTGCGCAGCGCCGTCTTCCCCTCGCGCCCTTTGTTCAGTTTTCGACCCCCCGCTGCACAAGGGCGCTTTGTGGCGCTGCGACGCTCGTTCTCAGTCGATATTTTCCCATTTTTCCGCTTCTAAAATGCGATCTTTACCATCCAAACACGTTTTTCACCGTTTTTGCTCAATTTCGACTATCAAGATCAGTCCCGATTCTCAAACGACAACAAATTACATGAATTCAACTCAAACGACACTAAAAATACCCGAAAACAACGCAAAATCCTAGTCTAGAATACTCAATACGTTGGTATAAAACCAACTTAACACTCCGACAGACCGAATCACACATGGCCATTAGATACATGCCAAAGTAGCGTCATGAAGCTTGCACCTCATGACATGGTCTAAAGTCCCTAAAGGTACAAGAAAATAATATGGGCTCACACAGTGACGAAGTAGGGACCCATCCAGTCACTTTCCCATAGGCGGTCGCCTCAAAGCACATGTAGTATGAATACATGCTATGATGGAGCTCCCACTCAATTTAGGCATGTCACGCTCTAGACATCATACAAATCTTAGTCCAGTCGCTATTCAAGCGCTCGACCTGCGTACTACTCGTAGTCACTCCTAAAGTATTATACGATAGTTTGTACATTCGGCTACAAACAGGCTTTTATGAAGTTTGGACATACTTCATAATCGATCAACTCGGATCTCATCTTAACCTCTAGTTAAGTTGACTGTTAATTATGCTTATTAACCTTCCTCACTGCTCTAGCGCGAAGACGGTCATTCGCAAACCTCCTTATGTGAGAACAATCTTTTAAGTCTCATCCTGCTCGCTGTCTTAGCGCCAGGGCGATTGCCCATGTGAAAGGGCCAATCAAAGCCTGTGACAACTCACAAGTTCAGTACCAAACACATAATGAGAATCCAACATATCTCATTAATCACAATATGTTCTCAAAGGCCACATAATTAATTATATTTAATCCCTAATGACTCACATGCCTTTGGAGCATATCTCCAAATAGAGGCTCGTAAAAGGGATGAGCGCCCACACTGCTCCTAAAAGTATGCCTGAGAACAATATTTACTATGCGCAAAAACTCTTAAGTGAAGTAAAGCCTCGAGTAAATATGTTTGGTCTACCATCCATATTTGGTGCCCAAACCATACACCAAAGTGGTTTTACTATCACAAACACAATAAAATACATCATGGATGTGCACGCAATGCGCATCATTTCAAGATGCCAAATTTGCCTCTAGCAAATTATAGACCAATCTGTTAAGATATCTAAGTATCCATTTATCGGCGTCACAATAGCGCATGGATCACTTCGATATCCACTCACCAATCATACTGCTAAGTTCATAACTTACTGAGTACGCACATAGCACACATCACACATTCGACAGTGCTTACATAACCTAGCTAGCATTTCTTTTCTTCTTCTGAAGATATCGTTTCTTGACTAAGAGTATGATCTTTGACCATGGAGTATAAAGACAACCAACACTAAGTGGTGATAACTCCATGTTCTTTCCAGTCATCACATTTTTGCCATATACAATGAGATACAACTCTTACATATGTTCAGTGAATTAATTGACCATCGTAGGCCTATCAAAATGATAGCTCGATTAAATCAATGATGACTCAAGTCACAACTAGAGCTTCTTGATCAATAATCAATGCGCTCTTACTCCACTTATTGAATTCATTGGGTTATCCACTTATTGAATCAATGCGCTCCTTATTCAACTTTCACTGAACTATGTCAACATCAATAATCTAGGACAAACCTAGACGAAAGTGGCAATAATAGATAACATATCAGACGAATTGAGACAATCTCACCACTTAGGGAGAACATCTCAAATACGCTCTTCTACAGTCATAAAAATTTCGTCCTTCGTCGAGCTACACACATGTTAATCAACTCATCTATATTGCACTTGACCTTCTGAAACCACATGTTTCAAATGGTCTTGCATCTAGACTAAAGATCAACAAGCTCTTAGACTTTGTTCTTAGTCATTCGATTCATCTTTTCCTTCACAACAACTATCCACTAAGGGCATCAAGTGAAGTCACATGTTCTATCGACTCATCAACACCCACAACAGTAATTGTGAAGAATACCCACTCAATCTCATATAGATGATGGGAAATATTTCATATTCAATCATTTTTACTCATGGAATGTGAGAATCCTTTTCATGTGAGACACTAGCTCTCACTGACTTAGTGTCGCTCCCACTATCCCAACGATTACTAGATGAGTATAAAATACAACATCCTCACTAGAGAAACGAGCGCCTCCTAAGGATATTGTAACTCGCATAGTTTTAAGATCTCTTTAGACTTCACAAATACTCAATAAATCCGGGGAAACCTAAATCGTGCGACTTGATTCTCCACGTGAGAACACATACTCTCGAACTACATAGGCACATACCCACTAATTTGGGCTTGTTACCAAACTAAAGCTCATACAAAGTTGAAGAATCATTTGGAGACATATTTTTTTATGATGTAGGCAACAACAAGATACACAAATTAATTTGCGCCATCATAAATCTAATCATTTTGAAGTGGCTGTCCCTTCTTCGCAAGCTCATATAGCTGCAAAGTATTTAGAACCATCATTCAACTTGCAACTTTATTTTCTTCAACTGTGTGTCCAAACTAATTAGACACACCATTTCCGCTCCCTATTAGCACATCTCCATCTGTTAAGAATTGCTCAAATCAATTTAGTGCTTCTAACTGATGAGAGTTAGAATGTAATAACTTATAGCGTAAATAGCAATGAAAGAAAATATAATGCGTTAATTTTGTGTCTCACACTCATAAGTCTGCACTCGTTTAGTGGACTTAGCTTTAAAGGAAAAAATAGTCAGCTTTCATTCTTCTAGCAGGCTTATCACGCTTGAAAAAAATTATGCAGAGGGAGATTGACCTTAGCGAGTTAGACAATAAAGCCTCCTCTAGCTCATACAGTCGTCCTCCTAACCTCACATACCACGATATCATTGGAAGATCTAAAAAAAATATTATCTAAAGCCAAGCATCACAAAGAAAAGATAGACAAGTCTTCTCACTCGACAAATATCTTACAAGTGCATTTATCCGAGTAAGACTATATCGACACATCAAGTTGCTCACACCAACTGTTGAGCTTGAGGTGACTCTTTTTAGCCTCTTCTTGTGCGCTCTATAGCTGCACAACCCGATAATAGTCATACACATTTGCTCAACCTCAAAACCACATGCTAGGTCAACCAATATCTACAATCCACCCATGGAGAGATTTGGAAATATTAGCGAAAAACTAAGAGAGAAAATAAATAATCAAACTTCATCTCAGTACAACTAAGAGCGAAGTTACCAAACTCATAAGTGCACTTAATATTTGTTGATACATAATTGCCTCATTCAAGAAGGTGACACGACTTATTGTCACTTTATGGATCAATTTATAGTTCTAGTTTTAGCTTTTGCTCTCGTCAAGCTACATTATGCTTGTTCCAACATTCACCCAAGTTGGTTTATGTCGGTTAGCACAAGCGACAAGTACACTCACTTGTGTATTTCTCAACTTTTTTTTAATCAACCTCTACATAGGCGATTTTCATTAATAATACACACAAGTAACTAACATCCTTAATTCAACTCAAATAGCGACTTTGGATAACTAGAGTTTTGACTTGGGAGTAAGCTCATATTCCAAAAATAGAGCTTAAACTCTTTTATTAAATTTACAGCTTAAACAAATTAAAGCGCAAATTTAATTCTTGATCCATAAGTATATCATCGGCATCTCAACTGCGATTATTTCGGGCAATTGAGTTCTTACATTTGTGACTTAAACAAATAAAGCGCAAATACTTTCTTTAATCCACAATATATTGTCCGCGTCTAAGTCGCGACGATACTGGATACTTTGTCTATTTTCATGCTAAATTGGATAAACTAAAGTTGGTGAGTTTGGTCTAAACACATTTCAATAAATTGCGCAAACAATTAGGTACTGATCTAAATTTTTTATTCTGGATCCAAATAATATTTATTATTTTCTTCAATTCAATGAGATCGAAAATTTGCCACCAAGGCTAGTAATCGTCTCCCACGAATTGAAGATCACAATAAAAATTATTGATCCATTCATAAAATTATCAAAGTCCATAAATACATCATGCATGCATCCATGCGATATAAGTAATTACGAAACAAAATATAGACCCCATGGGCAACATTGACATATGGTGCATCATGTGGAGATAATTTAGACCAATTGTGTTAAAATAAAAAATATCCTCGTAAAACTGATGTTATATAGCTTCCGAAAATCGGCTAAATAAATACATGCCTTGAAAAATAAAAAAATACATATTTTCAAGGCCTACAACATCAATCTAGAAAAAGTAAAAAACATAAATGAGGATACCAAATTACCGTCATTGTCAAAAATTAATTCCCACAAATAATATTAATATAAAACAGTAAACATTCACATACATGAGCACCCATATGTCAATGTCCATAAGTTCCAACAAAATTAATTGCAACACAAAAAAATTGCATACACATAAGCAATTAATAAAGCATGCAACTCATAAATTAAAAATCACATAGAATATTTTTGCTTGCACCTCAATGCGCAAAAATATAATTTTTTTTTACGCACCTTATGCGAAAAAAATTCCATGCACCAATGTGCAAAAAATAATTTTCCCATGCATCACAATGCACACAAAAAAATATTAATTTATTGCAAACATCTTAATGCGCAAAAATAATTTTTCTTTCATGCAACTATTGCGAAAGAAAAAAAAAATCATTGCTATATATGTGAAATAAATAATTATTCATGCATCATATTGCACAATAATAATTTTGAAAGAATTTTCTTGCGCAAAATTTTTTTTTGCAAACACTAAATTGCGTAAAATATTTTTACATGCATTACTACAATAACAAAAAAATAATGCACACAAAAAAAAAGTTTTGCAAGCATCCCAACGCGCAAAAAATAACTAGTTATCAAATTTCTACTGAGGAAAATCTACTGTCCAGATTCTATATAAATAGAAACATGCTAAGATAATAACAAATAATCATAGTTTGGTGGTGGACATGTAATAGATATAATAAAAGGTCTAGGGTTCAAATCCTTGAGACCAACAACCCCTTTAATTTTTAATAACAAAGAGGATACACCACTTAGGCAGCTATTCAGCGCCACATGTGGCGTCCAAGTCATGCCATGTCACTCCCCACACAGGCGCCCAATCCGAAGGAATGTGTTAATAGTCGCACCATTTTGGGCTTGCCAAGTCATCAGACACATGGCGGTTGCATAATGGTGTCACGTGTTAATGCTTTTGGTAAAAAAAATTTAATAATTATTATTGTGCATACGAATGCACAATCGCAGTAAACAAATAGTTGCCCTCACGTGTCAACTCCTTGCACGAAACTTCTATGCATATTTTGTTTTTCACTCAAAAACTTTAAATCGACATAGCTTCTTTGTTTCAAATCCGTTTTACATGCATAATATATCAAATTAATCATTTTTCCGAGATCTACAATTTGACACTAATATTGCATGCATAAAAATAGAAAATACAGATTCGAATTTTTCAAATAAAAAATCAAATCACATGAATCATCAAACTCAAGCACATCACATAGGCGAGATCGAGTCCTAATGTCTCTGATACCATTGTTAGCAAATATGGGTCGAAACATAAATTTCACAAATCACATATTTGCACATATAGGATGGGTCGATTATACCTATTTGCAGCAGAACTGTCGATCCATATAGCCATGATTAAGCCAGTCTACAAGCCTCCGTTTGATCCATGATTAAGCCATCTACAAGCCTCCTCTTTATTGAATTGCGAGCAACGAACAAACCCCATAGATTGGTTGAACCACGAACAGAATCACGAACCGCCTTTCTCGTTGGTGTAAATAATTACTAGAATTCACCAAATTGTACATGCATGCACCTAAATTGCAATAAATAAAATTTTTGAACAACACTTGAGAAATTTTGGAATTTAGCACTTGAAATGTACATGCAATACATCATATATATATATATATATATATATATATATATCTCAAGTTTTCAAAATATACTACATGCATTTTCAAGAAAAGTACTTAGGAGATTGAAAGATTTTTCCACCCACCTTATAAATTGGATTGTGTTGGTGAAAAGAAGGAGGAATCACAACTTGAAATAAAAATCACTTAGGTCAGCCCCTAAGTCAAGAAATATCAAAAAAAGAGTTAGAAAATGAAGGCTCAAATCAAGAAAAAAAAAGAAGAAGAGGAAGAAGTCAAATACTACACTTACCTTGTGTAATGGATAATGTGAGTCAAGTAGAGGTCTCAAAAATCGAGTTCTTGATCACCCTCAAATGTAAACTCTATGTTTAGCCCCTATTACTCAAAAATAAGAATAGGGTGTCAAAAATTTTGAAAATAAGAAGAAGGAGAAGAAAATGTAGTATAACCCAATTTTCTTACCTTGTAGTCCAAATCTTCAATAATCTTGAGGTCCTCTTCAAGATGATCACAAGGCTCTAAGTTCTTCAAGTTGCTCCTAAGTATACCTCAAAAATAAAAACCAAACTTAAATTAGAAGGTGAAAGAAATAAGCTTAGAATATTTAAAGAATGGATTGAAGAAGAAAGTTTTCTTACATTAGAGATGTATGGTTCGAATTCTTTGAAAAATAAGAGGGGAATTCTTGTGTTTTTGATTAAGTGTTAGAAGAAAAGAAAGAAGAAGATGACGATAAGAGCAGAGAGATGTTGGGGATTTTCTAGAGAGAAGGGGGAGAATGTTTGCAAGAGATAAAATGTGTTGGTGTAAAATGAAGTGAAGTCTTGCACTTCAAAGGCCTCTTGGCGCGTGTACTAGGGAGAGAGATGTAGAGAAATTTTTTCAAGTCATGTTTGTTGTTGCTTGCATGGAGACAACAATGTGGTCAAAGATATGGGCAAAGAAATAAGTGGGAAAAATGAGGGGAATGTTGGAGTAGTGGGATTTGTTGGGGAAATATAGTATTAAAATGGAGGTTTACAAAATGGTGTATAAGGCTTGTATAATGCAAGTATTATACATAAGAGGTGTAAGTATAAGGTGTAGTATAAAGTGGGTATCTGTACAAGAGTTGTGAGGTATTTCTATACCAAAATACACACTTGGCTGTCCACCCCTATGGTATTTGTGGTATCCATATTTTCTTTGTCCCAAAATTGATGATAATAAGTGTATGATATCAATCTCTAAACTTAATAGTGATTTCCTTAATCAATTATAAGTCTCATGATCACTTATTCTAAATCAAATTCTTAATTCTATAGAATGTACATCTCTAAAATAAATGGGTCTCTTAAAATTCTGTGTCTAATAAATACACAATAAACCATAATGATCAATCAAGTGATCATTAAACATGAAATAGGAATAATAAATGATCATTAATCACAAGCAATTGATCAAATAAATAAGAAAGAAATTAAAATGCCAAAATATTATCATTTACCCATCAAAGTGATGCGATAAAGTACTTAAGAATATACATAGGCGATAAGTGAAATAAATACATGCTCGAAAAATCGAGGGCTTCACACTAAGTGGTGTATTCTCTTTGTTATGTGGTTTAACATTGATTTGAACACTAGAAATTTTAATATAACCTTATGCATGCTCAACACTAGGCCAAGATGATTTCTTATTATTATCCCATCATGTTTTCTATTTATGTAGAAGGTGGATAGCAAATTTTGTTTTTTTTGTACGTTGGGACGCTTACAAAATTATTTGTTGTGCATTTCTTTTTGTTTTAGTATTAATATATGTAAAATTATTTTGCACAATTTTGTGGTTGCAAAAATTATTTTTGTGCATGAGAATACTTGCAAAATTATTATTGTGCAATATGATGCATTAATAATTATTTTTTGCACATATATAACAATGATATTTTTTTTTCTTTCGCATTAGTTGCATGCAAGAAAAATTATTTTTTTCCCATTAAGATTATTGCAACAAAATAATTTTTTTTTTGTGCATTGTGATGCATTGGAAAATTATTTTTGTTCATTGGTGCATGGAAAATATTTTTTGCATAAGGTACGGAAAAAAATTATATTTCTGTGCATTGAGGTGCAAGCAAAAACATTCTATGTGATTTTTAATTCATGAGTTGCATGCTTTATTAATTGCTTATGTGTATGCAAGTTTTTTTGTGTTGCAATTAATTTTGTTAATGTGATATGTATTATCATGTGTGAATGGACATTCACATATGGGTGCTCATGTATATAAGTGTTTCCTGTTTTATATTAATATTGTTTGTGGGAGTTAATTTTTGACAATGGTGATAATTCGGTATCCTCATTTATGTTTTTTACTTTTTCTAGATTGATGTAGTAGGCCTTGAAAATGTGTATTTTTTTATTTATTTTGCGAGGAAAATATTTATTTAGCCGATTTTTGGAGGCTATGTAACATCAATTTTACGAGGATTTTTTTTGTCTTACCACCATATGTCTAAATTATCTCCACATGATGCACCATATGCCGATGTCGCCCATGGGGGCTATATTTGTTTTTTGTAATTACTTATATCGCATGGCTGCATGCATGATTTATTTGTGGACATCGATAATTTTATTCATAGATCAATAATTTTTACTGTGATTTTCAATTCGGTGGGAGATGATTACTAGCCTTGGTGGAAAATTTTCGATCTCATTGAATTGAAAAAAATAATAAATATTACTTGGATCCAAAATTCAATTTTAGATCAGTACCTAATGTTTGCGCAATTTATTGAAATGTGTATAGACCAAACTCACCTACTTTAGTGTAGCTAATTTAGCATGAAAATAGACAAAGTATCCAGTATTGTCGTGACTTAGACGCGAACAATATTTTTGTGTTTTAAAGAAAGAATTTGCGCTTTATTTATTTAAGCCGCAAATGTAAGAACTTAATTGCCCGAAACAATCGCAGTTGAGATGCCGATGATATACTTATGGATCAAGAAATAGTTTTGCGCTTTAATTTGTTTAAGCTGCAAATTTAATAAAAGGGTTTAAGCTATATTTTTGGAATACGAGCTTACTCATAAGTAAAAATTATAGTTATCCAAATTCGCTATTTGAGCTAAACTAAGGATATTATTTACTTGTGTTATTATTAATGAAAATCGCCTATCTAGAGGTTGATTATAAAAAGTTAAAAAATACACAAGTGAGTGCACTTGTCGCCAGTCTGCTGACTACATATAAACCAATCGGGGTGAATGTTGGAACAAGCATAATGTAGCTTGACGAGCAAAATCGAAACTAGAACTATAAATTGATCCATAAAGTGACAAGAATTCTTGTCACCTTATTGAATGAGGCAGCTAAGTATCAACAAATATTAAGTGCACTTATGAGATTGGTAACTTTGCTCGTAGTTGTACTAAGATGAAGTTTGACTATTTATTTGCTATCTTATTTTTTTCGCTAATATTTCCAAATCTCTCCATGGGTGGATTGTAGATAATGGTTGACTTATCATGTCGTTTTGAGATTGAGCAAATGCGTATGGCTATTATCGCGTTGTGCAGCTATAGAGAGCACAAGAGGAGGCTAAAAAGTGTCACCTCAAGCTCAACAGTTGGTGTGAGCAACTTGATATGTCGATATAGTCTTATTCGAATAAGAGATAATTATTTTTAACCACCTACTTTACCCCTTTTTACACTTCACAACCTATACTTTTATTTTTAACCTTTTGCATCCCGAACTACGAAAATAATTACTCTTTGCAACTTTTGGACCATTTTGCCCCTAAGGATTTTATTCTTTAATAACAATAGTTCTAGTTATCCCTTTAAACTCTAATTTGTGGCGATTGCTCCATAAGGATAAATATATTGCATTCTACAATAATCATAAAGTTTTTACTCCATAATCAATTTGTTTTTCGGATTTTTCGAGAAATAAGAACCCGATTTTTCTCAGAACTTGTTTTGTTCGTGGCATTGTTACACCTACTTAGATCCGATCTCTATTCGAGGTTTTAAATGGATCATGTCGGTTTCAATAAACTCAACAAGACATACTTCTATCAAGATCTTATTTCAAGTATTTATCCGTATACAAATTGGGTCTTTAGATTTAAAATGAAAATAGTCCATTACGACCATATCGTGCCCAACATGCTTCCGTAAAATTAATAAATCCCTTAAAATTCATACCTCTTTTGATAAACGGCACCGTTAAGTGGTTCGCAACGCCACCCGGAAAATTATCGCCCCGGATCGTTTGACAAAAGCTCCTCACTGCTCAACCTCACCTCGGGGAAGATGATCGCAAGTTATCCGACTCCTTCAAACCGCTTCAAGACAAATTCTTCGTTTCCTACTCCAAGGCGTAAAAGTAATTCTTCAAAGGGGATGAATTAATAGAACATTATGAACACATGTTGAAGCAGAAAGCCTCTTTTTATTAAGAACTTATAGAAATATTTATTACATTAGTAATCTCCTTTTGGGAGGAGAATCTTGTTTAGCCTCTCATAGATGAGGCTTGCACTCGGAAATACATAAAACTTAAAAACTAAAACACTCAAAATATTACAAATTTTCTCTCGAATTTATTATAAGAAAACTAAGGAAAATGTTCGATGTCTCGACTTCCTTCAAATCCTGCATTTTATAGAGGTAAGTCCGGACTTGAAATTCGGACTTCAAATCTTGTTGAGATGTAAGACGTTTACGCTCATACTCCTGAATTATTACTGCCACCGCCTTTTCCTTCTCTTTCGGAGTGACTCAACCCATGTGATGGTTGTCGGGAATCTTCTAAAAGTTGGTCTAAGTGGGTCCCCCGAGGAAAACGCGTCTTGTGAGCTGGGCCCTTGTCCTTTCCAGTGTATGGTCTGTCGGTCGGGTTTGGGTCGGAAACCTTTCCCAAACTTTGATATGTTGAAATTTCCGGTAAGTTTCTTTGCTTAAATCTTGTTTTCCCAGAGAATTCTCCTTTTGGTTTCAAGAGTTCCTCTCGCAAATCCTTTGATCCAAATCATCGAATTCAAAAGGAAAGATCCATTCGAAAGAACTTGAATGGATATTTGACTTTGTCCATTTCGATTAGACAAACCCAAAGACCCCATGCTGCGCTTGTAGAAGCTTCGTCTTGAAAATGCTCCTACTAACATGTGTCGCTTTTAATGTATTTTAAAGCATTTCCATCCGGTCTTCTTAGCTTGATGAAATGAAAAGCTTCATTAAAGCCTTTCTTCGCTGGTTCGGAAGAGCCGCATAAAAATACTGATTCCAAAATATCGCCTAAAGTGTGGATTATTGCCCAGGTCTCGAAATCGCTTCCCCAATCCATTTTTAATTTTGAAATTTACTGGAATCTGGTGACACGGTATAGATTGAAGCTAAAGCTCCAAAAGTATACCATTCTCTTTGGATGACTTCCGGGTTTCATCCAAACTCTTGGATACTTGCCTGAGATATCAACCATTGTTTTTCCGGTTAATACCTTGTCTTGTAACTAATTTCTCCCATTGTCGTGATATACCGCATAGGAGAAATCTTAATCTCGTCGATTTGAACCTTAGATTTGCTCTGTCTGGCCTAAGATTCAATCTCTCTTTACCCCCAGTCTTTGGGTTGACTTGAAGACTCGGGTTGTAACACCGAGCTTCAACATTCTGTTCACCTCGAGGATGCATCACCCGCAACACTTGTGATTATGGTACTTGAATCCATAACCTCCGGGTTAGAGCCCCGTACTCTCTCGGCCCCTTTTTGCACCGTAGGAGATGCACTGGAAGAGAGGCCCTTTTTGTCCTTGAGCGAACCGGCATGCTTGTATTTGACTAGAAACGGATTTCTCAGAAGTCGTCCGGCAAGAATCTATTAAGACATAACGTCCCAAAATCTCGTTCTAGACTCTCCAGGTTTTCCCGAGATGTCTTACTCGTTTAAGGACCTCGCGACACGCGTTTCCATCTCGTGTCAAGAAATGCGCAAGAATATTTTCATGAGATTTTATAATGACAATATCATAATCATAATATTGACATTCAGCTTGCCATCTAAGTAATCGAGCCTTTTCTCGGTTTTGATTCAATTTTGTTTTTCGTTAAAAGCCTTGACACTTGAATTATCAATTTTTAAAGTAAACTTTTTAGCCAATTTTTTAAAAGCCTTTCATAAAGAATTCTTTCGTTAATATGCCACCGAGTTGCTTCACTAGGGGTGAATAAACCGTCGCATGGCACTTCTTCATTTGGTGTGACCTTAGTAAGAACTTCCAATCATCACGATCCGTGTAAAGAACCAGCTCATCCTCGTCTTGGGAATTGCAAGTTTTGGAAGCTTTTACAAACTTCTTTAAGTTGCTTGATTCTTCTTGATGTTCATCTTCCCATTTGAATACTCGCATCTTTTTTAAGTAATGGGCTAAACACCTTCTGTAGTATGCTAGATTGTTAATAAACATTCCAAAGAAAATTAACAACTCCAAGAAAACTCAAGTCGCTTCTTGTCTTTCAGTGTATCCGAAATCCTCGTATCTTTTCTACAATATGACTTTGTAGGATGATTCCGGGATCTCAATTCCTAGGAATTCAATTTCTTGTTGCAATTTGCCTTCTTCTTCTCCAAAGCACTAATCCTGCTTTATGACAAACATCCAAAATATTTCCAAATGTTTAAGATGCTCCTTCATGTTCTTTGATGCGATCAAAATGTCATCGATGTACACGAACATGAAACTAAAATAATCTTTGAAGAGATTATCCATCTTCCTTTGATATATCCTCGGGGTGCGTTAGCCAATCCCATAGGCATCACGTTCCAAATATAGTGTCCCCGTGGTGTAGAGAAGGTCAAACTTCTTACTTTCTTCCTCCATCTTAATCATGGTAGAATCCGGACTTGCAATCGAACTTTGAGAATATCTTGGCACCTTTGATACGCTTACCCAAGATGTTCTCTTCTTGGGATATAGTATCCGTCGAACTCCAAAATGTTATTAATCCCTTTGTAATTAATAACAAGTCTTGGCTTTCCTCTTTTGATTTCTCCATGGTTTCGACTAAGAATCCTGGATTTATTAACTTAAGGTCAAGATGTTCCTTAAGTATCTTCTCGCATATCCTCACGATCCTCCTGGTTCATAAGGATTGGTTTGAATCTTACGAACTCGTACTCCTTTCCAGGTTTAACCTTTAAGGAAGCTTTAAGCTCGTTCTTATCCCACCAAGCCAAAGGATCTTCATTGTAATTCCTTTGGATCTTCTTCTTGATATCCTCGAGTGATATTTGTTCCTCTATGGTTACATCACTCGAATTAGACTCATCCATAATTTTGGCTTCGAGTAACTCGTTCTTCTCCTTGTACTAAAATACAAGTTATTATCCCATATCTTCCGATCCTTCCAATGGAACCAAATTGTCTATAGGATAATAAAGCTTCACCAAATTTCCTTCGATCCGCCATTTTTGGATTGCGAAGTTTGGCTTCATCACCACGCTTGTGATCTTTGAAAAATTAATAGGCTTTTACGTCTCAAAATGCTTCCCAATCTTTGGACAATAATCTTATGATCACATAAGGTTGTGAAAATAAGTCTTCTTGTCTCATTCTCTGTGTGAATCGCTTGAATGTTTGTAGGAAATTATTTCCTAGCAACATATCACGCACTTTGTATCATGGAAATAGATTGGTGGCGTTTTCACCTTGTACCATGGGGTACCACCCGCGCCTCCGATCATGATTTCTATTGTTTAATTCCTCTCAAGATAAGAATCCTTTTAGAGAAATCTCTTCCTGCAATAGCTAGTAAATCTTCTCCAATTTCTTTAGGAAAACGTCCAACATATTCCGTGAATCAATATAGGCGGCGAAATACTTTCAAAATAACATTCCAATAGAAATGTATATGGAGAATGGACTAGTGGTCATCCCATTCCGTATCTTTTATTAGCCACTGGAACTCCATTCCATCTTGTAATCTTTCCCAAGGTTTATGCTCCTCAAGAAATTCAATTCCCAAAGACTAATTGTTCGGGATCTTTCCCGCAACTCCCGTGATAGTAAGCTCAATTTCTCCTATCTTCAAGATATCTTCCAACGATTGGTTGTTGGAGATAATATAGAACATCACAAGGAAAAATGTTATCCTTTTTGAGTGATGTCGAATATTACTTCAACCTCTCGCCATCCTTCGACATTTCGTCTCCTTTGTTTTAAAAACATCCGGGATGCGTTGAATCATGGTCTCCTTTCTTCCCAACGTTGCTACTCACCATTCTCGAAAGACATCCTTTCTAGTGCTCAACTCGAGACTCCGACTTTTGTTGAGATTTGATCTTGAATTATCATATCAATCTCCTTAATAGTTGGAGATTCAATGATTTCTCGTAACACTATCAAAGTCCTCAAAGATTCTTGGGACTTCAATAAATTCCTTTCTCAAGAATACTTGAATGATGGGTATTCGAGAGAGCATAGAAATCTTGTATGTGATCGAGTGGCGGCTTTTCCTTCTTTCATCAAATCGACTCTTTTGAAATCTTGATGAAGAGTTAGGACTCTCATTTTCTCGATCTCCCAAATTGTATGCAATTCTAGGATAGACATTAAATGCTAATTTCCCCGCATACAAATTTCTCAGAATCTCCAAGGCATGAATCCTTGAGATGTGAGATTCGCTTGTCAAAAATAGCCGATTGAGTGGCGAATCTATTCCTTCCTTGAATGTTGCCTTAATAATGACTCTTATGGCAATGTGAATCCATGAGAGTGTATTTGCAACTTCTCTTTTAACTCGCTTTTGATCTCCGTATTTCTCTAATAGGGACCAACCGCATCTCGATGAAACTCCATCGAATTGCTAATTCTCTTGTTACCGTGATAATTTGGTGTCTTCATTAACCCAATCTTATCCAATGCTTTTTCCATAGCTCCGATTGTAAATCCATCATAGACTTGGAGCTTTGGATCTTCCTTCATGATCCTCATAAGGGTTTTATGAGAAACATTGTGAGAGAGAATCCCGACATATCCTCCTTTTTCTTTGAAGAATTTCTTCTTCAAATTCACTTCCATCGTCGAGAATAGATCTCTTCTTCATAGATGCTTTCATCCGAGGGAATATCCTCAAATTGATACACTTATTAAATCCCGATAATAGATTTCTTCGATTTACGTGTGGCCTCGAACCTGCCTGACTCCTCGTTTTTGATTGTCCGGGCAATCCGTTGAGATATGCCCTCTTGCTGGTCCAAATTACAGTTTCTAGTGTGAGCACGCCCGAAAGTTCTTCTCCCCGGATTTCTCACGTTAGAACCGATGATGAGGCTCTACTCCCGCTTGGTCTTTCTTTGCCTGATTTATAACTTCGGGCTTTTTGTTTTGACTAAATCCTTCTAGGTCTCCATGAAGACCTACTGATTTTTGTTCTTTGCTTTCGGCTTATGGATGGCTTCTCTCCTTCTTCTTCTTGTGCCTTGTTTGACCTCCTCCCACAACTGTTGGGATATCATTATCCACGCAACATGATTGATTCTGTTGAGGAAAGACATTTTTCTCGCCAGTTTCTACTTCACTCCACCCTTGTATTCCCTTATAAGCATTTCTCTCCAGGACTGGAATCTTGGCAAAGAATAGTAACTTCTTTTTTCCTCGATCTTGATTTCCACCGTATTCGGTGAACAACTTGATATATTCACAATATGACAAATATCCAAGAACTCAAGGCTATAGAGGGCTTGTTTATATTTCTTTCTTTTTTCATCCTCTAGTCCTCGAAATAACCCTTGAATTGGATTTTGAATAGTTTTGCCATACCATCGACAATTCCTTTAAGTGATTCCCTGATGTGACCGAACTCTTCGTACTAGCATCGGTCATATCCCAGGCAATCTTCACCGATCCTTCAAGACTCATTTCAAGGAGTAATATGAATGAATCCTTTGTAAGATCGAGGGTTCTATCTGAAATTCTCATAGGAAGCCCATTCATCAATGAGAACTTCTTCTGTTTTAAAATGTCCGTTTTAACATCAACCCATACGGATGTATTGGGTCGAGGTGCGATCTTCCATAAGGCGTCGATAAACATTGTTCCGGTAGGTTAAAGAGGGTTTCACCTCCTTTCTGAAAGTGGATCACTCCCGTGTGAAATCCCCGGCATGTGGCATCCTTTCGTCCCGAGCTCCATGATGTGAACCCGTTTTTCTTCGACGTTAGGATTAACGTGGCGGTGGTGGAGGAATTGGTCTACCTTGTGGGTCATAGGTAACCAAAGTCGATTCCTCACTGCGTTCATCTTTAAATCTACAATACCTAATCCTGCGAAGGATTCTGCCAGTCGTGTAGATCTTTAAGATTCATCTTTCCATATCCATCTTTTTTAATTTTTGATGGATTTTCCTTTGATGAGAGCAATGAGCTTCTCCTCATCTCAAGCTTCGGTTGGTTTCCTTTTTGGTGTAAATAGGTACCGCCCCAAAATCAATACGTTTCCTTCCTACGGATGAACTTGGCCCCCTCCAGTTCTTGACTCTTTTCAATATCATGAAGGATTTCAAGAGTTTCTTCGATATTTCACCATCGTCTCCATCTTTGATCGATGAACTTGTATTGGTAGATGAATATGGCGGTTGCCATAATTCCGCACCGTCTTCTCGATTTCTCTAAGATCTTCTGAGATCTTAGATTTGTCTAAAGTATCTCGCCCACTCTCGTACTCCATCAGAATCATTGTTCGATGGGAATTTTCATGAACCGTTTCTTGAAGGTTCATCATTATAGGTCCGTTAAGCATCCAAATCGCTATAATATTCTCGCATTTTTTGCATTGAAAAGGTTTGGCTCGCTTGTTCCTTTTCTTCATGTTGGTATTCCCAAAAACCTGGTCATGTTCTTGTGCATACATCGTCAATATTTGACGATATGTCCTGTAAGGGGTACATCTCGGACATCGTCCGGATCCATATACTCGAGTAAATTCTCCTCACCAATTGTTAATTACATAAACATAATAAATTTAACTAAAAGTTCTTAATAAACCTAGTCTCGATACCATTTTCGAGGATCGCAAGACCTTTGGGAGTATTCAAAGAAAATGCAATGAAATTTATCGTTCGGGTTGCAAAGTGTAACAACTTTAAAGTTTAGAGTGTAAACTACAAACCATCTTTCCCGAAACCAGGGGTAAAACCGAATTTTATGCAAAGTGTAAAATTTTGTGAAGTTTAGGTTGCAATCGGTAACTTTTCAAAGTTCAAAAAGTGTAAAAACCCGTATAGTTTGGGTTGATTAAAAACGTTATCCCTTCGAATAAATGCACTTGTAAGATATTTGTTGAGAGAGAAAACTTGCATATCTTCTCTTTGTGATGCTTGGCTTTAGATAGTATTTCTTTTAGATCTTCCAATGATATCGTGGTATGTGAGGTTAGGAGGAAGACTATATTAGCTGGAGGAGGCTTTATTATCTAACTCGCTAAGGTCAATCTCCCTCTGCAAATTTTTTTTCAAGCGGGATAAGCCTGCTGGAAGAATGAAAGTTGTACGTGTGCACCGAGTGAATGGCTAGTCAGGTACTATTTTTTCCTTTAAAGCTAAGTCCACCAAATTGAGTGCAGACTTATGAGTGTGAGGCACAAAAATAATGCATTACATTTTCTTTCGTTGCTATTTACGCTATAAGTTAGTACATTCTCACTCTCATCAGTTAGAAGCGCCAAATTGCTTTGAGCGATTCTTAACAAATGGAGATGTGCTAATATGGAGCGGAAATAGTGTGTCTAATTAGTTTGGACACACAGTTGAAGAAAATAAAGTTGGAAGTTGAATGATGGTTTTAAATTCTTTGCAGCTATATGAGCTTGCGAAGAAGGGACAACCACTTCAAAATGATTAGATTTATGATGGCGCAAATTTATTTATGTATCTTGTTGCTGCCTACATCATAAAAAATGTGTCTCCAAATGATTCTTCAACCTTATATGAGCTTTAGTTTGATAACAAGCCCAAATTAGTGGGTCTGCCCATGTAAGTTAGAGAATATGTGTTCTCACGTTGAGAATCAAGTCGCACGATTTAGTTTTCCCCTCAAAGGGATTTTTTGAGCATATGTGAAGTCTAAAAAGATCTTAAAACTATGCGAGTTGCAAGATCCTTAGGAGGCGCTCGTTTCTCTAGCTAGGATGTTATATTTTATAGTGATCTCGTAATTGTTGGGATAGTGAGAGCAACACTAAGTCAGAAAGAGCTAGTGTCTCAGACAAAAAGAATTCTCACATTTCACGAGTAAAAAGGAGTGAATATGAAATATTCCCCATCATCTGTATGAGATTAAGTGGGTATCCTTCAAAATTACTTTTGTGGGTGTTGATGAGTCGATAGAACATGTGGCTTCACTTGATGCCCTAAGTGGATAGTTGTTGCGAAGGAAAAGATGAATCAAATGACTAAGAATAAAGTCTAAGAGCTTGTTGATCTTTCGTCTAGATGCAAGACCTTTTGAAACATGTTGTGTCAGAAGGTCAAGTGCAATATAGATGGGTTGATTAACATGTGTGTAGCTCAACTAAGGACGAAATATTTACTCCAGAAGATCGTAAATTTTTGGAGATGTTCTCCCTAAGTGGTGAGATTTCCTCAATTCATCTGATATGTTATCTATTATTGCCACTTTCGTCTAGGTTTGTCCTGGATGATTGATGTTGACATAGTTCAGTGAAAGTTGAATAAGGAGATCTGTGTGGATCACCCGATGAATTCAAGAGTAGAGTAAGAGCACATTGATTGATGATCAAGAGCTCCAGCTTGACTTGAATCATCCTTGATTTCATCGAGCTATCATTTTGGTAGGCCCACAATGGTCAATTAATTCACTAAACATATGTCAATAGTTGTATCTAACTGTATATGGCGAAAATGTGATGACTGGAAAGAACATGGAGTTAGCGCCACTTGGTGTTGGCCGTCTTTACACTCCATGGTCAAAGATCATTTTCTTAAACATTGTCGAATGTTTGATGTGCGTTATGTGTGTACTCGGAACTTAGCAAAAGATTGGTGAGTGGATATCGATGATCCATGTGCTATTGTGATGCCAACATGTGGATACTTAGATATCTTAACAGATTGGTCTATGATTTGCTAGAGGCAAATTTGGCATCTTGAAATGATGCGCATTGCGCGCACATCCATGATGTATTTTGTTGTCTTTGTGATAGTAAAACCACTTTGGTGTATGGTTTGGGCACCAAACATGGATGGTAGACCAAACATATTTACTCAAGGTTTTACTAAACTTAAGAGTTTTTATGATAGTTAATATTATTCTCGAGGCATACTTCTACGAGCGGTGTAGGCGCTCATCCCTTTTATGAGCCTTTGTTTGGAGAAATGCTCCAAAGGCATGTAAGTCACTAGGGATTAAGTAGAATTGATCTTGTGGCCTATGAGAACATATTGTGCTTAATGAGATATGTTGGATTCCCATTATGTATTTGGTACTAAATTTGTGAGTTATCACCAAAGCTTTGATTGGCCCTCTCACACGTAATCGCCTAGCGCTAAGAGAGCGAGTGGGATGAGAATTAAAAGATTGTGTCACAAAGAAGGTTTGCGAATGATCGCCTTTGCGCTAGATTAAGTATAATTAAAAGTTGCTTTAACTAGAGGTTAAGATGAGATACGAGTTGATCGATTATGAAATATGTCTAAATTTCATAAAAGCCTATTTGTAGCCAAATTGGCGAACTATCGTATGACACTTTGGGGGTGACTACGAGTGGTACGTAGGTCGGGCGCTTGAATAGCGACTGGACTAAGATGTTTTATGATGTCTAGAGCGTGACATGCCTAAATTGAGTGGGAGCTCCATCATAGCATGTATTCATACTATGTATGCTTTGAAGCGACCGCCTATGGGAAAGTGACTAAATGTGTCATGCATTCACACCGTGTGAGCCCATATTATTTTCTTGTACCCTTTCGACTTTGGACCATGTCATGAGGTGTAAGCTTGATGACGCTACTATAGCATGTATCCAATGGCTATGTGTGATTCGATTTGAGCATGTCTATGTCAGGAAAGTCATCAAAAGCTCAAGCTAATTGGCATATTAAGTTGGTAATGCACTAATGTTCTATGATTCATAGCCCGGGCGACTATGTCGAAATGTGTTTGACTTGTAATGAATATAGAAACATATTTGAGTGAGTTGAGCATGCTCTATTTATTTCATTGAGGGATCTAGAGATGCTTGAATGGGTGCGACTACTTGGTTTGGGGTACATAGCGAGCTATTGAGTTGTATAGTTATGTTACTTTGGTGATGACTTAATATAACTCTCCTCACCTATACTTTCTCGCTTGATCGCACGCCTTATTCCCTGTATGAAAGAAGAGATGTGAGATGAGAACTATGAGGATGTGATTCGAATGAGTCAAGTCAAATATGTATGAGTGGGAGATATTGGGTGCAATTAGGTTGCATCCATATTTGAGATAATAAGGAGTTATATTTAGATGAGGTTTATCTAAAAAATCTCTCCCATGAGGACTCCATCTGGGATATGGGATTGAGATATATATTGATATCTCTCCCTACAATATAAGTACCAAAACTGAAAATATCATCCCCTACATGAAAAAAGAATAATCTCTCTCCTAATGTTTTTCTCTACGGTTTTCTTCTTGGAGCATCATCAAAGTTCTCCGAGGGTTTAAGGTGTGCACATCAACGTGAATAACTTTAGTAGTTATTTACACCAACGAGAAAGGCTATTCGTGATCTTGTTTGTAGTTCAACCAATCTACGGGGTTCATTCGATGTTCGGGGTTCACTCAAGAGAAGGCTTGTAGATGGGTTAATCATGGATCAAAAGGAGGCTTGTAGATGGTCTCAATCCTGGCTACGTGGATCGATACTTCCACTGCAAATAGGTATACTCGATCCACCTTATATGTGCAAATATGTAATTTAGATATCGACCCATATTTGCTAACAGTTATTAATTAAAATATTATTGTCATCTGAAATTAGTTAAAATTATATATTCATTAAGTGTTATAAAGTTAAATATATAAATTGAGGTTTTAAAATATAATTAATTTATATTATTCTTTTTTATTTTTTGATATAATTAAAGTCGAATTTCCACTTTGTTAATTTTTTTTGAATAAAATGATAAAAAGTACTCTGTTTATGTAAAATTTAAAATTTTTATATTTAAGCAAACTAAAGTTTAGAAATGGTTCGGGCACATGAAAAAAGATTAAGAAAATATTTTTCCTTTCTATCTTTTACCCATTTTAACCTGCAGTTGGAACAAGTCAATCGTTAAGTTTTAATAGTCAACTACGGGTTGCAGTGAAATTGATTAAAACAAAAATAATCTGGTACCAAAATTAGTGAGGTCGGGATAATGGGTACCAAAAACAAAAAACTAGTAAAGTTTGGGTACCAAAAATAAAATTATCGCTTTTTTAAATTTAACTTTTGAAATAATTAGTTTTGAATTGTGCACCCTAAGTTTGATATATTACGTAATTACACTAATTAAAATCATTAATATTATTAAATATATTAATTTCGAATTAAAAATATTATATATGTTATTCTCAATAATTCACACCTTCTTCGTTGGGCATCACATTTTCATGCTATTGTTTTTTTAATTTATTTGTAAAATTTAATTTTGAATTTTGCTCCCTAAATTTGATATATTACATATTAAAATCATTAATACAATTCTAAAATATTAATTCTGAATTAAAAGTATTATTTATATTATTCTTAATAATTTTATAAAATAATTAAAACTGAATTTTTATTTCCTTGAAGATTAACTATATTGTTAAGAATAATGAATGAAAAAGAAGATCTAACGGTTATGATTTGATAATCATTCAGTGGTTGATTTTAAGAGTTGATTGAGGATTTGAGGTTTAGAAATGAAGACAAAAGTGAAATGAGGAAATAAAGGAAATTACCAGCTTTTTTACCCATATTTACCTATTGTAACATGTTTCCAGGTCATAGTTGATGGTCAACTAATGATCAGTAGTGAGTAGTGATGCTGATTAAAAAATATATTGCCGGGTACCATTTTTCTAATGAATGTAAACAACTCTATTGGAAATCATGCAAGATTACTCATTACTTACCTGCGAAATATTGTTAATGATTTGAATGCAGTGATTTGGGAACCCCTTGAAAGGCCGAGCTCATGTTTCTGAAAGAATTGTAGCACATAAATATTCCAAAACTTTCGCGGAGTATAGATGTGATCGCGGATGTGATCACATTCGCAATCACATGCAGCGGAATAAAATGAAAAGGAGCAAGACACAAGATGTAAAAAATTTATCTACAAACAAACTAGCTTGTAGATGTACCAATATGGCGAAGCTTTCCACTAGTAAAAACGTTTGATTCCGTATACAAAGAATACTAAAATGAACTAGTAGAAAATCAATTAAAAACTCCTATCTAGAGTAAATCTGATCTATGTAATACAACTCATCCAACAATAGATATATATGGACTCTGTTTATCACAATAATAAAAAGCTATGGATGAAAAAGATAACAAACACAGCAGCAAACTGAATGTTATCTCAAGATGTTGTCACATTCGAGATCGCATTCAGTGTAGTGAAATTCCTTGTGCTTGAATGACTCTAAACTCTATCAACTCTCATGTATTTCTGGTATATTTCTTGTGTATGAAGTGAGCACTCCTTCCTCTCTTTTGTAGGCGTCCCAAACCATCCAAACAGTCCTAATAAACATAGAAAGAAGATATATACAAATATATCACTTATGTTAGGAAACAAGATAGATATCAAAGAGTTTAATATATATATATCATATCAATATGAAATCTTTCCTAACCTATTTACAATCTAATCTTACCATAAGTCTAGATAGGGAAATTAAACCCTAATACGCTCAATGAATATTCTATCACGGGCTTCAAAAGATTCATAAACCTCTCGGTTCTATGAAACCCTATGTTGTGCTATTCTATGGCCAGTTCAATTACCTCTCTCGATAAATCAAACACGCCAAACAATCTAAATTATTGATCAACAAATAGATTAATAAAATGCGAATTTCATAAACTGAAATCAAAATATAGGTTCAAGCATAAGTTACATCAATCCTAGAAAAATAGGTTTAGTTCATATTGGATGTATAAAAACTCATGAAGAAATAATTATACATCTCAAAAATTGACAAAGAAAGAATTGAGAAGAAAAGAGAAGGAATTCTCTCTGTGTCCATCCCTAATTGCAACCCTAGCTCTGTGTCTCTTGCCTTACGTTGTGCTCAAAATAATGTCCGACCCCTTTCCCGTCGCGAGTTCTTATATTTATAGGCTTGAAACCTCGAAAATCCGTCAAAAAGCCCATGACTAAAAATGACCCGGTTCAGCCCCGAAAA
Organism: Rehmannia glutinosa; assembly: GCA_016081115.2. NCBI lineage: Eukaryota > Viridiplantae > Streptophyta > Magnoliopsida > Lamiales > Orobanchaceae > Rehmannia > Rehmannia glutinosa. The sequence continues at coordinate 34,298,371 of CM071927.1, forward strand.
AAATAAACATCTCCCCAACTGCCCTTTCCTTTAGTTTTAAATTTACGTTGTTTTCCGCCGGGCGCTGCACAAAATAACATCCTCAAATATTTGGCTTGGGCCTAACCATCTTTGTTCGTTTTAGACCCCGCTGCGGCGGGGGTTGTGGCGCTGCGACGCTGTTCTCGGTCGATATTTTCCCATTTTTCCGCTTCTAAAATGCGATCTTTACCATCCAAACACGTTTTTCACCGTTTGCTCAATTTCGACTATCAAGATCAGTCCGATTCTCAAACAACAACAAATTACATGTATTCAACTCAAACGACACTAAAAATACCCGAAAACAACGCAAAATCCTATCTAGAATACACAAATACGTTGGTATAAAACCAACTTAACACTAAATCACACATGGCCATTAGATACATGCTAAAGTAGCGTCATGAAGCTTGCACCTCATGACATGGTCTAAAGTCCCTAAAGGTACAAGAAAATAATATGGGCTCACACAATTGTTTAGGGACCCATCCAAATAAAAAAGCACATGTAGTAAATACATGCTATGATGGAGCTCCCACTCAATTTAGGCATGTCACGCCTTACATCATACAAATCTTAGTCCGATCGCTATTCAAGCGCTGACTGCGTTTACTCGTAGTCACTCCTAAAGTATTATACGATAGTTTGTACATTCGGCTAAATTGCTTTTATGAAGTTTGGACATACTTCATAATCGATCAACTCGGATCTCATCTTAACCTTTAAGTTGATTTGTTAATTATGCTTATTAACCTTCCTCATTGCTCTAGCAAGACGGTCATTCGCAAACCTCCTTATGCTCATCCTTCAAAATGAAAGGGCCAATCAAAGCTGTGACAACTCACAAGTTCGATTACGCATAATGAGAATCCAACATATCTCATTAATCACAATATGTTCTCAAAGGCCACATAATTAATTATATTTAATCCCTAATGACTCATGCCTTTGGAGCATATCTCCAAATAGAGGCTCGTAAAAGGGATGAGCGCCCACACTACTCCTAAAAGTATGCCCGAGAACAATATTTACTATGCGCAAAAACTCTTAAGTAAAGTAAAGCCTCGAGTAAATATGTTTGGTCTACCATCCATATTTGGTGCCCAAACCATACACCAAAGTGGTTTTACTATCACAAACACAATAAAATACATCATGGATGTGCACGCAAAAAGATGCCAAATTTGCCTCTAGCAAATTATAGACCAATCTGTTAAGATATCTAAGTATCCATTTATCGGCGTCACAAAATGGATCAATATCCACTCAATTCATACCGCTAAGTTCATAACTTTTCAAAGTAATAGCACACATCACACATTCGCCTTACATAACCTAGCTAGCATTTCTTTTCTTCTTCCCAAGATATCGTTTCTTGACTAAGAGTATGATCTTTGACCATGGAGTATAAAGACAACCAACACCGAGTGGTGATAACTCCATGTTCTTTCCGATCATCACATTTTTGCCATATACAATGAGATACAACTCTTACATATGTTCGAAACCATCGTAGGATCAAAATGATAGCTCGATTAAATCAATGATGACTCAAGTCACAACTTGAGCTTCTTGATCAATAATCAATGCGCTCTTACTCCACTTATTGAATTCATTGGGTTATCCACTTATTGAATCAATGCGCTCCTTATTCAACTTTCAACAACTATGTCAACATCAATAATCTAGGACAAACCTGACGAAAGTGGCAATAATAGATAACATATCGGGAGAACATCTCAAATACGCTCTTCTACTGAGTCAAAAAATTTCGTCCTTCGTCGAGCTACACACATGTTAATCAACTCATCTATATTGCAACCTTCTGAAACCACATGTTTCAAATGGTTTTCTAGACTAAAGATCAACAAGCTCTTAGACTTTGTTCTTAGTCATTCGATTCATCTTTTCCTTCACAACAACTATCCACTAAGGGCATCAAGTGAAGTCACATGTTCTATCGACTCATCAACACCCACAACAAGAATTGTGAAGAATACCCACTCAATCTCATATAGATGATGGGAAATATTTCATATTCAATCATTTTTACTCATGGAATGTGAGAATCCTTTTCATGTGAGACACTAGCTCTCACCACTTAGTGTCGCTCCCACTATCCCAACGATTACTAGATGAGTATAAAATACAACATCCTCACTAGAGAAACGAGCGCCTCCTAAGGATATTGTAACTAGTTTTAAGATCTCTTTAGACTTCACAAATACACAATAAATCCGGAAACCTAAATCGTGTAACCACATACTCTCGAACTACATAAGGCACATACCCACTTTTGTTACCAAACTAAAGCTCATACAAAATCATTTGGAGACACATTTTTTTATGATGTAGGCGGAACAAGATACACAAATTAATTTGCGCCATCATAAATCTAATCATTTTGAAGTGGTCAATTCTTCGCAAGCTCATATAATAGGAAAGTATTTAGAACCATCATTCAACTTGCAACTTTATTTTCTTCAATTGTGTCCAAACTAATTAGACACACCATTTCCGCTCCCTATTAGCACATCTCCATCTGTTAAGAATTGCTCAAATCAATTTAGTGCTTCTAATCGAAGAGTTAGAATGTAATAACTTATAGCGTAAATAGCAATGAAAGAAAATATAATGCGTTAATTTTGTGTCTCACACTCATAAGTCCGCACTCGTTTAGTGGACTTAGCTTTAAAGGAAAAAATAGTCGATTCTTCAATATCACGCTTGAAAAATTATGCGAGAGGAGATTGACCTTAGCGAGTTAGACAATAAAGCCTCCTCTAGCTCATACAATCGTCCTCCTAACCTCACATACCACGATATCATTGGAAGATCTAAAAAAATATTATCTAAAGCCAAGCATCACAAAGAAAAGATAGACAAGTCTTCTCATGACAAATATCTTACAAGTGCATTTATCCGAGTAAGACTATATCGACACATCAAGTTGCTCACACAATCTGTTGAGCTTGAGGTGACTCTTTTTAGCCTCTTCTTGTGCGCTCTATATAGCTGCACAACCCGATAATAGTCATACACATTTGCTCAACCTCAAAACCACATGCTAGGTCAACTAATATCTACAATCCACCCATGGAGAGATTTGGAAATATTAGCGAAAAACTAAGAGAGAAAATAAATAATCAAACTTCATCTCAAATTAAGTTACCAAACTCATAAGTGCACTTAATATTTGTTGATACTTTATATAGACAAAGTATATATTTAACTTTATAGCAATAATTTTAACTAATTTCGATGACAATAATATTTTAATTAATAAATCGTTAAAATATATCTAAATTACATATTTGCACATATAAGGTGGATCGAAATACCTATTTGCGGTGGAAGTATCGATCCACGTAGCCGAGGATTGAGCCCATCTAAAGCCTCCTTTTGATCCATGATTAACCCATCTACAAGCACTTTCCTTGAGTGAACCCGAACATCGAATGAACCCCGTAGATTGGTTGAACTACAAACAAGATCACGAATAGCTTCTCGTTGGTGTAAATAACTACTAAAGTTATTCACGTTGATGTGCACACCTTAAACCCTCGGAGAACTTTGATGATGCTCAAAGAAAACCGTGAGAAAAACATTAGGAGAGAGATTATTCTTTTTTCATGTAGGGGATGATATTTTCAGTTTTGGTACTTATATTGTAGGGAGAGATATCAATATATATCTCAATCCCATATCCCCGAGATGAGTCCTCATGGGAGAGATTTTTTAGATAAACCTCATCTAAATATAACTCCTTATTATCTCAAATATGGATGCAACCTAATTGCACCCAATATCTCCCACTCATACATATTTGACTTGACTCATTCGAATCACACCCTCATAGTTCTCATCTCACATCTCTTCTTTCATACAGGGAATAAGACGTGCGATCAAGCGAGAAAGTATATATTTAACTATATATACTTTATATATTTAACTTTATAAAGACTTAATGAATATATAATTTTAACTAATTTCGTTGACAATAATATTTAATTAATAATTAAAATATGGGTCGATATCTAAATTACATATTTGCACATATAAGGTGGATCGAGTATACCTATTTGCGGTGGAAGTATCGATCCACGAGCCGTGATTGAGCCCATCTACAAGCCTCCTTTTGATCCATGATTAACCCATCTACAAGCCTTCTCTTGAGTGAACCCCGAACATCGAATGAACCCCGTAATTGGTTGAACTACAAACAAGATCACGAATAGCCTTTCGTTGGTGTAAATAACTACTAAAGTTATTCACGTTGATGTGCACACCTTAAACCCTCGGAGAACTTTGATGATGCTCCAAGAAGAAAACCGTGAAAAAAACATTAGGAGAGAGATTATTCTTTTTTCATGTAGGGGATGATATTTTCAGTTTTGGTACTTATATTGTAGGGAGAGATATCAATATATATCTCAATCCCATATCCCATCCTCATGGGAGAGATTTTTTAGATAAACCTCATCTAAATATAACTCCTTATTATCTCAAATATGGATGCAACCTAATTGCACCCAATATCTCCCACTCATACATATTTGACTTGACTCATTCAATCACACCCTCATAGTTCTCATCTCACATCTCTTCTTTCATGCATCAATAAGACGTGCGATCAAGCGAGAAAGTATAGGTGAGGAGAGTTATATTAAGTCATCACCAAAGTAACATAACTATACAACTCAATAGCTCGCTATGTACCCCAAACCAAGTAGTCGCACCCATTCAAGCATCTCTAGATCCCTCAATGAAATAAATAGAGCATGCTCAACTCACTCAAATATGTTTCTATATTCATTACAAGTCAAACACATTTTGACATAGTCTTGAATCATAGAACATTAGTGCATTACCAACTTAATTTTTCCTCGGCCCCATATGCCAATTAGCTTGGTCTTGATGCAGATTCACACATAGCCATTGGATACATGCTATAGTAGCGTCATCAAGCTTACACCTCATGACATGGTCCAAAGTCGAAAGGGTACAAGAAAATAATATGGGCTCACACAGTGACGAAGCATGACACATTTAGTCACTTTCCCATAGGCGGTCGCTTCAAAGCATACATAGTATGAATACATGCTATGATGGAGCTCCCACTCAATTTAGGCATGTCACGCTCTAGACATCATAAAACATCTTAGTCCGGTCGCTATTCAAGCGCCCGACCTACGTACCACTCGTAGTCACCCCCAAAGTGTCATCGATAGTTCGCCAATTTGGCTATTTTTATGAAATTTAGACATATTTCATAATCGAATCTCATCTTAACCTCTAGTTAAAGCGACTTTTAATTATACTTAATCTAGCGCAAAGGCGATCATTCGCAAACCTTCTTTGTGACACAATCTTTTAATTCTCATCCCACTCGCTCTCTTAGCGCTAGGGCGATTGCACGTGTGAGAGGGCCAATCAAAGCCTGGTGATAACTCACAAATTTAGTACCAAATACATAATGGGAATCCAACATATCTCATTAAGCACAATATGTTCTCATAGGCCACAAGATCAATTCTACTTAATCCCTAGTGACTTACATGCCTTTGGAGCATTTCTCCAAACAAAGGCTCATAAAAGGGATGAGCGCCTACACCGCTCGTAGAAGTATGCCTGAGAATAATATTAACTATGCGCAAAAACTCTTAAGTTTAGTAAAACCTTGAGTAAATATGTTTGGTCTACCATCCATGTTTGGTGCCCAAACCATACACCAAAGTGGTTTTACTATCACAAAGACAACAAAATACATCATGGATGTGCGCGCAATGCGCATCATTTCAAGATGCCAAATTTGCCTCTAGCAAATCATAGACCAATCTGTTAAGATATCTAAGTATCCACATGTTGGCATCACAATAGCACATGGATCACTTCGATATCCACTCACCAATCACACTGCTAAGTACAAGACTTACTGAGTACACACATAACGCACATCAAACATTCGACAATGTTTAAGAAAATGATCTTTGACCATGGAGTGTAAAGACGGCCAACACCAAGTGGCGCTAACTCCATGTTCTTTCCAGCTTATCACATTTTCGCCATATACGATTAGATCAACTATTGACATATGTTTAGTGAATTAATTGACCATTGTGGGCCTACCAAAATGATAGCTCGATGAAATCAAGATGATTCAAGTCAGGCTCTTGATCATCAATCAATGTGCTCTTACTCTACTCTTGAATTCATCGGGTGATCCACACTGTGATTCAACTTTCATTTATGTCAACATCAATCATCCAGGACAAACCTGATTGGCAATAATAGATAACATATCGGATGAATTGAGGAAATCTCACCACTTAGGAGAACATCTCCAAAAATTTACGATCTTCCGGAGTAAATATTTCGTCCCTTAGTTGAGCTACACACATGTTAATCAACCCATCTATATTGCACTTGACCTTGACACAACATGTTTCAAAGGTCTTGCATCTAGAAAAGATCAACAAGCTCTTGGACTTTATTCTTAGTCATTTGATTCATCTTTTCCTTCGCAACAACTATCCACTTAGGGCATCAAGTGAAGCCACATGTTCTATCGACTCATCAACACCCACAAAAGTAATTTTGAAGGATACCCACTTAATCTCATACGGATGATGGGGAATATTTCATATTCACTCCTTTTTACTCGTGAAATGTGAGAATTGACACTAGCTCTTTCGACTTAGTGTTGCTCTCACTATCCCAACAATTACGAGATCACTATAAAATATAACATCCTAGCTAGAGAAAGCAGCGCCTCTAAGGATCTTGCAACTCGCATAGTTTTAAGATCTTTTAGACTTCACATATGCTCAAAAAAATACCTTTGAGGGGAAAACTAAATCGTGCGACTTGATTCTCAACGTGAGAACACATATTCTCTAACTTACATGGGCAGACCCACTAATTTGGGCTTGTTATCAAACTAAAGCTCATATAAGGTTGAAGAATCATTTGGAGACACATTTTTTTATGATGTAGGCAGCAACAAGATACATAAATAAATTTGCGCCATCATAAATCTAATCATTTTGAAGTGGTTGTCCCTTCTTCTTCATAAGCTCATATAAAAAGAATTTAAAACCATCATTCAACTTGCAACTTTATTTTCTTCAACTGTGTGTCCAAACTAATTAGACACACTATTTCCGCTCCATATTAGCACATCTCCATTTGTTAAGAATCGCTCAAAGCAATTTGGCGCTTCTAACTCGATGAGAGTGAGAATGTACTAACTTATAGCGTAAATAGCAACGAAAGAAAATGTAATGCATTATTTTGTGCCTCACACTCATAAGTCCGCACTCAATTTGGTGGACTTAGCTTTAAAGGAAAAAAATAGTACTGACTAGCCATTCACTCGGTGCACACGTACAACTTTCATTCTTCCAGGCTTATCCCGCTTGAAAAAAATTTGCGAGAGGAGATTGACCTTAGCGAGTTAGATAATAAAGCCTCCTCCAGCTAATATAGTCTTCCTCCTAACCTCACATACCACGATATCATTGGAAGATCTAAAAGAAATACTATCTAAAGCCAAGCATCACAAAGAGAAGATATGCAAGTTTTCTCTCTCAACAAATATCTTACAAGTGCATTTATTCGAATAAGACTATATCGACATATCAAGTTGCTCACACCAACTGTTGAGCTTGAGGTGACACTTTTTAGCCTCCTCTTGTGCTCTCTATATGCCCAATAATAGCCATACGCATTTGCTCAATCTCAAAACGACATGATAAGTCAACCATTATCTACAATCCACCCATGGAGAGATTTGGAAATATTAGCGAAAAAATAAGATAGCAAATAAATAGTCAAACTTCATCTTAGTACAACTACGATTACCAATCTCATAAGTAAATATTTGTTGATACTTAGCCTGCCTCAAATAAGGTGACAAGAATTCTTGTCACTTTATGGATCAATTTATAGTTCTAGTTTCAGTTTTTGCTCTCGTCAAGCTACATTATGCTTGTTCCAACATTCACCCCGTTGGTTTATGTGGTTGCAAACATACAAGTGCACTCACTTGTGTATTTTTAACTTTTTATAATCAACCTCTAGATAGGCGATTTTCATTAATAATAACACAAGTAAATAATATCCTTAGTTTAGCTCAAATAGCGAATTTGGATAACTATAATTTTTACTTATGAGTAAGCTCGTATTCCAAAAATATAGCTTAAACCCTTTTATTAAATTTGCGGCTTAAACAAATTAAAGCGCAAAACTATTTCTTGATCCATAAGTATATCATAGGCATCTCAACTGCGATTGTTTCGAGCAATTAAGTTCTTACATTTGCGGCTTAAATAAATAAAGCGCAAATTCTTTCTTTAAAACACAAAAATATTGTGCAAAACCCATAAAAAGAAGTAAGGCATGCGGATGGAAGCTTATGGGGATATCTTTGGACATTCCTTTTCAATTCCACCAATTACTTAGTCATCTCATCGTAGTCGGAAGGGACAACTTCTTCAAAGTCGGGCAAATCAAAATAGTCATTGATCACTTTGTAGGATTGAAATTGTAGATCATATTAAAATACAAACACTTTCCCATACTTGGGTGACCTCCATCGGTAATTATGGAGGACATTTTAGCATAAAATTCACAACAATGATATCAATGTAAGGGAGTTTTGTGTCAATAGTAGTGATCAAATTTCTTTCCACAAAGAACTTTGTTCAAATTATCTTTTGAGCAAGGTGTTCAAAGTTTCGACATTTATCTTCAATAAAATTGCAGCAAGTAAAGCATGAAACCTACAGTGTATAATGACTCGGAATGATCCCTAATAATTTCCTACTTTGAGTCAGATGTGTCATCAGATGACATCACATATTCCTCAGCATCTGCCTGAGTAGCTTCATTTCTCTCTTATTGAATCATCTCATCACCAACCTCATCAATCAATGCATCATAATCTTCCATTGGGTCTGGTTCCTTCGTGGCACCAAACTCCTCATCGCTTGAGTCATAAAATTCGGACCTTGAGTCAGAGTCTTCAGATGTAGGCTTAGATGTGCCCACATTCACCTTAACATATTTCTTCTTTTTGCCTTGAACCATCCAGCTAGGGGCATATCATCATCATTATTAAGGGAACTTGTACCCTGTGGAACCCTTGGCTCAACCACAAACTGATTAATATCGTCTTCATAGTCGCTAAAATTCACATGGGGAATTGGGACTTCATCTCCCCCTACTTTCGAACTGTCCCCAGTATCATTTTTTTCCTTTTTTGAGGATGTTTAAGGGTAAGAATCAGACAACTCAAAATCCTCAGAGGAGTATCCTCTCAGACGTTTAGACATGTGAACATTAGTATTCCCAAGTGGTCCATGCATAGTTCGAATAATTTCAAAATCTGTGGGATTTTCAACATCTATCTCATTGTCCTTTTCCCCTAGAAGAACGGCTGCTAGGGCTTCCTCTTGGAGTGGAACAGGGACAAGAGCAGCAGGATCAGGGTTGTGAGGAGGAGAGGGATTTTTCAGACGGTGAAAAATCCATACTTTTTCCTAGAGGTTGAATGGTAGCAGATGCAGACCCAGTTGCAATGGCATATTCAACTGACCCGGCAACATCAATTTTTGGAGAAGGAGGGGTTGTACTCGTCACTAGATTTTCTGTAGGAGTAGAAGATGGTGTAAAAATAGACTGAAGTAGTGGCACACTATCTTTGATTGGATAACTTTGAGGATCTCTGTCAGAGGGGGATGTGATGTCAGATGTGGCACCATCACTGACAGTATTTGGAACAGTGGTGTCCGCCATTGGTTTTTCAGAGGTTGGGCTCTTTGATGAAGATGATTTGCTTGGGATGCCAAACAAATTCTTGATGTAGGAGACAAATCAAGCCATGGAGGAAGATGTAAGTCCAAGCGGCTACGATAATCTAGAGGGGGGTGAATAGATTATCTCCATCTTTTCGATTTCGCCCTCTTTTTCGAACCAAATGATCAAACACAATAATAAAGGTGCGGAATGTAAACAACACACGTCGATTTATAGAGGTTCAACCCACCTAGGGCCTAATCCTCTACCACCCCAGTATATCCGGGATGGATTTCAAAAAGAAAAAAGATTTTATTAATTTACCACAAATTAATACAACACCAACTTACAACAACACCTTGAAGAGCACCACACTCTTCTTCAACACCACCTTTGAGATTACCACAATCTCTTCTTGAAGATTACCACAATCTCCAACGGCACCTTGTGAAGATTACCACAATCTTCAACCTTGAAGAATACCAAATTCTTCAACACCTTAACGAGAAGATTACCACAATCTTCTCACACCTAACACCTAGATCACCCAAGTGTGTTCTTACCACAAGAACACTCACAAGGATATCTTGTGTTGAATGATAACCCCAAAATTCAAGATTACAACTCGATAATGAATTATACAATTGAGTGCAAGTGTAATCAAGAATAGCCTAGACCTCAAGGATGTGAAAGTGAATAGCTAGGCAAATTACAACAAGAAATAAGACAATGTAAGAACAAGTGTATTCTTGAGTGTATCATGTTGTGTTGTAGTTTTCTGTCTTATTGTTGTGCTTCAAATCTTCCTCTATTTATAGGAGATGATTGATACTTGATAGGCTCCTCTTGAAATCTGATATCTACAAAAAATTGCAATTAAAATCAAGATTATAGCTGTTAAAATCAATCCCACAATTTAGGAAAAAGTTGTCGTATCTTTGCACAACGGTTAAATTTTCTTTGTCAAAGCATAGGGCGACCGTCGCCGCGAGAAATAAAGTTTGAAATAATCGTATCAACATTTACACAGGGCGACCATCGGCGTGCACCTCGGCCAAGTCGACCCTAACCACAACCATTCATCAAAAAAATGAAAGATAGAAGTTCTGTTTTCGATTTTTGCTCCCAGTCTTTTCGCCATACTAAAGGTCGACGCCGATCGGCAACTGCACCGGTTGCCCTATAGGGCGACCGGTTGCCTGACCATTTTCTGCAAAATGAAGTTTTCTGTTTTCCTCAACTTTCGTGCACGGGTTGCCTATACGGCGACGGTTGACCTCAAAACAAAAGTGTTATTCAATTTTATATCGAAAATAAACTTCAAGAAATACTCCGAAAAATAGTGAAAATATTTTAGACCGATCGGGAGTATTAGGACAACATTTAGAAACATTGTTTTGGTGTAAAAATACATTAACAAAAAATCATTAAAAGTGTTGTCCAATTTTGTCGAAAATAAAACTTGAAGAAATACTCCGGAAAATATTAAAACCATTTTAAATCATTTAGGAGTATTTGGACAACCTTTAAAAACATTATTTTGGTATAAAAACAGAATCATCAAAATCATGATAAAACCATTTATCAAACAATCTCCCCCTTTTTGATGATTACAAACCAAAACAATTTTAACGAGGTCAATTTTGAAAACAAAACAATTTTACCTAAGTTAAAAGAGCTATTCGTTGTGAGCGACAACATTCCATGCAATATAAACACAAGTATGGGAGTAGAGATATTCAAACATATATAGCAAAAGCTCCCCCTATCAATATGCACAACAAGAGTAATGTAAAAGCAATCAACCACAAGCTAAAAGCTTAGCTTTTACATATTGATCTTAGGTTCAAGAGCTTATAAGCTCCCCCTGTCAACAAAACATCATTAGACAAGTATATAAGTCCATCATACATCAATTGGACTAAGTATAATGCACAACTTATGGCTTTATCAAGCCATAGCTTATAGCTTCTTTTGTTAAGCTTAACTTAGCTTTTATGAGCTAATGAGCTTATAACCTGTTTCTCCCCCTTTGGAATCATCAAAAAAAATGTTAGCACGATAAAAACATCATATAATCATGTCAAAGTGCACAACTAAACCGATGTATCGAGCTATTTGAACAATGAAGCTTATAGGCCAAATGGGAGCGAAAAGTTGATCATACGACTTGTAGAAGCTTGTGAAAAAATCATTTGATTTGTAAAAACATGATCTCTATAAATATATGAGACTTTTGAAATCGAGAGAATCATGTAGGTGATGATTTTTCATTGAAACATTTTATCGAACACTTGATGGGCGTCAAAAATTGAAAAGAATATATATAGCCCTTGTAAATGAAATCAAGCCAAGTTTTTCATCACCAAATGCAATTTAATAAATATCATTCATCAACAATCAATAAGCTCATCACAAACATATACTAATTTTATCAAGATAGTACATATAGGCCAAGTTCTCAAGGGTTCAACCCAATTGAGATTAAGGAAGTAGAATTCTTACCATTTAATCGGTAAATATGAGCATCAATGATGATAACCGAGCTAGGTAGTCCCCAAAATATATAATTCATGCATCAAAACTCATTTTGAAGTGAATTGTGTGAAATTTGCAAAGGGGACGAAAATAGAGTTGAAAGGGCCAAAATGGCTAAGTAAAAGAACATAGACGATTTAAGCCAAGAAATCACAATGGGCGACCGGTCAAGGGCTAGGGAGACCGGTCGAGTAGGTGGGCGACCGGTCGACCCTTGCCCTGGCAGCCCACTGCTTCTTTCTGTTTTGCAAATTCCGAAGTTTGATCCAAAAATCCGATTTTTAGCCCCTAAGTTTTAAAGACGTGCAAAATGCTAACGTAGACCTCATTCAATATACATTATATCATGATCAAACTCGAAATGAGGTAAAATACTCAGCGGTGGGCGATTAAAAAATCCGCGAGTTATCCTTGAGACGGAATTAAACACATCTCAAGTTTTTGTTAAAAACTCAATCCCTTTTAAAACAAAGAAAACATCGAATCTCAATATATTTAGTTCGATGATGACGAACTATATTTTGAATAATTTTCACCGGACTTGTTATCCCAAAAAAATAAGAACGTTTTAAAAGCTTTGGATGAACAAGTCATAAGAAGAAGTGCCTTATAAATATTTGAAAATTTCTTTTAACGGCACTTTAATGAGATTCGTTGGGATAATTTTTGAAGTCGAGCATATAGACATAAGGCATATGGAATGTCGAGTCTATAGAAATAATATAAGAAAACATACCTCGAATTTGTTTGTCAACGGACATGCCTTTCTCAACCTTTGTCAAACTCTTCATTGGTAGCCATAGAGGTTGAGATGATTCTTCCTTCTTCAATGCCTAACTCCTTCAAGAGTTCTTTTGAAATGTAACCATCTACTTGGCATTGAATGATTTGAAGTCCAAGCAAGAAATTGAGCTCCCCCATCATGCTCATTTCAAGTACACCTTGCATCAACTTGGAAAAATATCTTGCACAAATATTCATTAGTAGTACCAAAAATATTCTCATAAATATGCACAAGTAAACAATCTTGCCCTTTTTCAAAAACAAAGAGAGTAGTATCGACTATACCTCTTGTAAAATCATTTAGCAAAAATAGCTAAGTCTATCAACCGTACAAGGCCTTTTATAAAAAACATTTGTCTAAAAAAATTTTAAACCCCAGAGGTTGTTCTACATAGACTTCTTCTAGAATAAAACCATTGAGAAAATTGGATTAAACATCCATTTTGTAAAGCTTGAAATTTTCTTAAAACAAGAATGGGCAAGTAAAATGCAAATAGCTACTAAATGTGCTATGAGTGCAAATGTTACATCAAAATCAATTACCTTCTTCTAGAAAATACCTTCGAGCTACTAACCTTGCCTTAGTTCGACCAATGTTGCCTTGGTTATCGAGTTTGTTCCGGAATACCCTTTTTGTCTACCTCATTACTATCATCATAGGGCATCCAATTTGTCTAAGGTGTTCACAATAGAACATATACATCCAAATATTTTGAGGTAACCAATATTTGGAGTACTTCATTTCTCATCTACACAACATAACAAACTCATTAACGGCATCACTTATATAATCAAGAATAAAAATAGCCCAAGTGTGAAAACATGTCTCAATCATCAATAACAAAATATCTTGCAAAAGAGCATAGTAGTAAGAGACATTATATATATAGACCATGAAGCAAGAAACACATATTATGCATTTAGAAGATCATCAAGATTCTAATAAATCATGCAAGTTCAAATAAGCTTAAGAAAGTTACAAAAGGTCTCTTTTGAAATTTGAAAATCCGATAGCATATAATTGAGACCTCATTTAAAAGAAGTATTTGAACAAAAGTTGACAAAGCAAATATGTGCAATCAAATATCGAATAGTGCCTTTCAAAAAAAAATCGAAAAATCCTCTTAATGGCACTTGTATGAAATACTATAAAAAATAAGCACATAGGCATATGGCAATACATATATCGAGTCTATAAGAGTAAAAGTAACACAAGTAAACGTACCTCGATAATTTATGCCTTTCTTGACAAAATGGCCATTTGTGAAAATATGTAAATCCTACATACTTCTTAAAACAAATATAGCACAAATCATAATGATAAAAATGTAGGCTAAGAGATATCACAAGTAAGCTCATGCCATAAAAATCCATAAGAGATGATAATACACTTTAGTCTACAAAAATGCACAAGAGTTTTAAAAACATCATATAAGGTCTTCTTTTTCAAAAATTTTTAAAAAATACAAATAAGTTTTGAAGACCTTAATTTAAAATTTAAATACATGAAAACTCATTTTGCAATTAAGAAACAAATAAAAATATGCATAGAAATAAAATAAAATGCATATTTAAATGGGGAGATACAGTTTACCAATTACGCCGTTTCCATGGGTTTTCCCATTGTTGATGATATCTTCCCTTTTTAAAATCTTCATGTTGATGGTAATCTCTCCAATTATTCCGTCTCCAAAATTTTTGTCCTTCCCATTGTTGATGGTCTATTCTTCTTTGAAAATCATGATGTCTTTGCCATTTCCAGGGATTGTGTTCTTCCCATTTTTGATTATATCTTCTTCTTGGAAATTGGCTTTGTTGAAAATAGTTTCTCCTTCTTTGATCAAATAAATCGGTCATTTGATGTCTTCTTGGCGGTATGAATTTTCTTCGATCATTATTTAGTCTTGAGACTTTTAGGTCTCCAACAATAATTAGAGCTATTTCTAGCTCGACAAGAATTAGCCGTATGACCCTTTTTACCGCAATAAAAACAAGTAATAATTCTAGGAGCATAATGGCCAATATGCATAGTGACTTGATCCTTTTTCATATGATTAACAACATTAGGCTTATGATCAAGTTCTAGTTTCGAATTATCACAACAATCAACAATATCGGTCATTCTATTGGTACTCAAGTTGGATTTTAATAAATCATTTTTCATGCAATCAATATTCTCAACAAGAGTACTATTTTCTTTTTCAAGGTTTCTAACCTTGTCAAGTGTGGTGGAGTGAGCACATGATAGTGATTCATAGGAAGTAAATAAACTATCCTTATCATTTTTCAAAACATTGAATTCCTTTTTCAAATTTTTGTATTTAACAAGTAAGCTTTGTAATTCATTTTGAAGTTCATCATAATCATTTTGCAAATCACTATAATCATTTTGAATAACAATATCATAGGAAGTAGAGGGTTTAAGACATACCTCATTTTCTTCTTCGATGCCCATAAAACAATATTCAACTTCTTCATAGTTGGAAGTTGTAAGAGGCTTGTTCCTTAGATTTGAGCTTGTATCCCTTTGAGAAGTAGATGCTTTTGTTTGACTCTTTTCATTTGCAAATACTCCATAGATGGCTTCTAATTTTTGCCATACTTCATGTGCTGATCGAATTCCTACAATATGTTCATATTCCAAATTAGTAAATGAACAATACAAAATATTGAGAGCTTTACCGTTTAAGGAGATGATTTTCTTTTCTTCATCATTGAGCTTTTTGAAGCCTTTGGAGGTGTGTGGTGTATCTTTCATCGGAATGGATTCTCCATTTATGACGGTGTTCCAAATATCAAACCCGCAACCTTGTAAATAGCATTCCATTCTTTCTTTCCAAAATATAAAATTTTTGGAATCAAACCGAGGTGGCTTGGTGGTGGAGGTGTCGGAAAGATGAGCTTCATCGTAGCCGACGATCGTTTCTCTTCACTCGCGATGTGAAACAAGCTTGCCAAAGAGTTTGGCTCTGATACCACTTGTAAGTCCAAGCGGCTACGATAATCTAGAGGGGGGGGTGAATAGATTATCTCCATCTTTTCGATTTCGCCCTCTTTTTCGAACCAAATGGTCAAACACAATAATAAAGGTGCGGAATGTAAACAACACACGTCGATTTATAGAGGTTCAACCCACCTAGGGCCTAATCCTCTACCACCCCAGTATATCCGGGATGGATTTCAAAAAGAAAAAAGATTTTATTAATTTACCACAAATTAATACAACACCAACTTACAACAACACCTTGAAGAGCACCACACTCTTCTTCAACACCACCTTTGAGATTACCACAATCTCTTCTTGAAGATTACCACAATCTCCAACGGCACCTTGTGAAGATTACCACAATCTCTTCTTGAAGATTACCACAATCTCCAACGGCACCTTGTGAAGATTACCACAATCTTCAACCTTGAAGAATACCAAATTCTTCAACACCTTAACAAGAAGATTACCACAATCTTGTCACACCTAACACCTAGATCACCCAAGTGTGTTCTTACCACAAGAACACTCACAAGGATATCTTGTGTTGAATGAAAACCCAAAAATTCAAGATTACAACTCGATAATGAATTATACAATTGAGTGCAAGTGTAATCAAGAATAGCCTAGACCTCAAGGATGTGAAAGTGAATAGCTAGGCAAATTACAACAAGAAATAAGACAATGTAAGAACAAGTGTATTCTTGAGTGTATCATGTTGTGTTGTAGTTTTCTGCCTTATTGTTGTGCTTCAAATCTTCCTCTATTTATAGGAGATGATTGATACTTGATAGGGTCCTCTTGGAATCTGATATCTACAAAAAAAATTGCAATTAAAATCAAGATTATAGCTGTTAGAAATCCATCCCACAATTTAGGGAAAAGCTGTCTGCTGCACAACGGTTAGAATTTTGCTGTCAAAGCATAGGGCGACCGGTCGCACAGAAATAGAGTTTGAAATAATCGTATCAACATTTACACAGGGCGACCTGTCGACGTGCACCTCGACCGGTCGACCCTAACTACAACCATCGCACTCATCAAAAAATGAAAGACAGAAGTTACTTTTCGATTTTTGCTCCCAGTGCACGGTCGCCCTATGGTCGACCGGTCGGCAACACCGGTTGCTCTATAGGGCGACCGGTTGCCCTGACCATTTTCTCGCAAAATGATGTTTTTATTTTCTTCAACTTTCGTGCACGGGTTGCCTATACTATCGACGACCGGTTGACCTCAAAACAAAAGTGTTATCCAATTTTATATCGAAAATAAACTTCAAGAAATACTCCGAAAAATAGTGAAAATATTTTAGACCGATCGGGAGTATTAGGACAACATTTAGAAACATTGTTTTGGTGTAAAAATACATTAACAAAAAATCATTAAAAGTGTTGTCCAATTTTGTCGAAAATAAAACGTGAAGAAATACTCCAGAAAATATTAAAACCATTTTAAATCATTTAGGAGTATTTGGACAACCTTTAAAAACATTATTTTGGTATAAAAACAGAATCATCAAAATCATGATAAAACCATTTATCAAACAAGATAGAAATGAGAGAGAGAGAGAGAGAGAGAGAGAGAGAGAGAGAGAGAGAGAGAGAGAGAGAGAGAGAGAGAGAGAGAGAGAGAGAAGCCTACAAACCAAACTTTGAACAACGTGAGAAGGGGATATACTTGATTGCCTGCAACTTTATAGGGATGTGATAAGTGACATAATATGTACGATTCTCAAGGCACAAAGAAGAGATTTTTAGTTAAGAGTACTAAATCTCATGAGTCCGAAAAATATGGAAAATTATGAAGTCCAATAAATTAAGAACTCTAGTTTAAAAAATGTCCAAATTATGTCAAATTGTAATAAGGTAAGTAATATCAAATCAGATTTCTCCTTATCCTCCAAATCGTGTTGAACCCACTAGAATATATCCATCAAGATTTTTGAATTTTAGGGAGAGAATAATATAATGATAAAATTATATATGGAAACCAAATCTCAGTATTTTAGCCAAAATCATCAGGACATGCAATACCTAATATATGTCTAAAAATAAAAACAATTGCACACAATTAATGTTATGGATTGCAGTAATGGATGCAGGTTCAAATGTCATCACATCTTCATTCACACTTGTACTAATAGATTCAATGAATTGCAATCCGAAATCCTAGGGTGCGATTGGATATACTTTCTTTTTGAAAATTTTTATTTTGCTAGGGAATAGTAGTGAAAAATATTTTGGGAGAAAAAATATGAATTTTGGGAGTGTGATTGGATGTAAGATGAAAAAGTAATGATGAAAGTTGATTTGATGTGAAAATAGTAAAATAATAATTGGATGTGATTGATAGTTAAAAATGTGTGAGTGAATAAATAGTGAAATTTATTGGATAATGTGTAATAATGATTAGTTTTTTGTTGGAAAATTTATAGATGTGATTGGTGAAAGAAAAAGTGAGAAAAAGTGAAAGTGAGAGAATAATATATTTTCTGAAAATTTTCTGAGAATAATATATTGAGTTTTCTGCAATTTTTCCAAGTTTTGTGAGGGAGTTAACCAAAAGGTAGCTTTCACTCAAATGCCAAAGGTTGCTCTTTTTCACATGATCATGCTTTTTAGACATCAGTAAGCTCGAAAGAAATTAGTCACAAAGAATAGCTGCACACAAAGGGTTGGTAGCTTTTTTCCTTTAAAGGCCTCCAAACTTGATCAAGACTTTATTTATAACTCAACCACTGGGGAAAATATCATTTTTTTATGTAGATCAACTCACACCGGTTTTCCATGAAAAACATTAGTGACTAGTTTGAACCATTAATCCACTTTGTACACACATGCATTATGAGCCTATTATGTACGAATGACTACAAAAAATCAAAAAGAAATAGAGGAGAGAAGATACATGCAATATATGGATGTTACAAAAAATGTGATGTGAAATGTTGTAACATCTCGAGTCACATGTTTGAGAACACACAAACCGAGAGATTTTCTCAATTTGGAAAACCTTTTAAAATACACAATGCGGATTATATTTTTCCCAACTAAATCTCGAATAAAGTGATATCTAATATCTATGTGTTTCGTTCGAGAATTTTTGACATGATTTTTTGAGATATCAATTACACTCATGTTATCACAATATACAGTTAATGTTTCACTTTGTAAACCACAGTCCTCAATCATTTGGTTTATCCACTAAAGTTGTGTGCAACAACTTCCTACTACCACATATTCGGATTCATCAGTTGAAAGAGATACACAATTGTTCTTTTTACTATACCATGAGACCAAATTATTTCCTACATATAAACACCCTCCAATTGTACTTTTTCTATCAACAACATCTCCAACCCAATCAGAATCACTGAATCCCATAAGATTAGTGTTAGTGTCAGAAGTGTGCCAAGTTCCCAAATCAGTGGTGCTTCCCACATATCAAATAATACATTTTAAGACCTTTAAGTAATAAATTTTGGGATTTGATTGATATCTAGTACATAGACAAACACTAAACATGATGTCTGGGCAACTGGCAGTTAAATACAATAAACTTCCTATCATGCTTCTATACAAGGTGTAGGCAACACTTTCAGTTACATCCTCCTTACTCAACCTTTGACTTCGCCCCGTAGGAGTCTTCACGTGAGATGCATTTTCCAAGTTGAATTTTTTGACAAGATTTCGAGCATACTTTCTTTGGGAGATAAAAATTCCTTCCTTTAATTGTTTAATTTTCAAACCCAAGAAGAAACTTAATTCTCCTACCATACTCATTTCAAATATGGATGACATGCAAGGAACAAATTATTTTAACAACTTGTCAGAGGAGGAACCAAAAACGATGACATCAATGTAAATTTGAGCAATCAATGATGTCATAGTTTTTCTTTTAAATGAACATGGTTTTATCAACTTCACCACGTTTAAAACTAAGTTGGAGAAGGTACTCAGTTAATCTACCATACCAAGCTCTATGAGCTTGCTTAAGACCGTAGAGAGCCTTTTTAAGCTTATAGACATGGTTAGGCTTAAAAGGGTCCTCAAAGCCTTTTGGTTTTTATACAAATGCTTCTTCATAAAAAAACCATTTAAAAATGCATTTTTTACATCCATCTCATGAAGAGTTAAACCTAAATAACATCCAATTGCAAGCAACAATCATATTGACTCAATACGGGCTACAAGAGCGAAGGTTTCATCGAATCCATCCCCTCAACCTGTGTGTACCATTGAGCAATTAATCGTGCTTTGTTGCGAATAATTTTTCCAGATTCATCTGTTTTGTTTTTGAAAATCCATTTGATTCCTATGACATTTACATCCTCTAGCCTAAGAGCCAAAAACCATACATCATTTTTGAAAAATTAGTTTAGTTCCTCTTGCATTGTATGAATCTTAAATTCGTCTTTTAAAGCTTCAACAACATTCTTAGGTTCAAAATTAGACACAAAGCAACAAGTTCTCATATCGATACTGTCACGCCCTAGACGGGACGCGACGACGATCAACCACTTAAACAGAAATAAACCCAATAGTCTAGACAAATGGTACAACAATCCCAAGTGAAACAGATTCTAAAGCAGCGGAAATAGAAATAAACATAAGTACGAATTACATCTTGAGGTCCAACAACATCCAAATACACCCGACATAATTACCTGAATAAGTTTACAGGCCAAAACTAAAATGTAAAGTACACAATATCCAAATCTTAAATGTCAAAGGGTCCTACGCCCTTAAATTACAGTCAAAGAGAGAAACGAGTAGCAGGATAAAAGGGAGTCCAACATCAGCAGAAGTACATGAAATAAGTACAATCATCAGAAAAATGATGCAAGTTCAACAGGCGGGGCGAGGGTATTCAATCTGTGGCCGGTTCGACATCTTCAACATAGTCCTCATCTAAAGGTTAGAAAACAGGAGGGGATGAGATAGAAATCTCAGTGGATGGGGTGATCGTGTGCAAGTGTAGCGATATATATAGTTAATGCGAGAAAAACAGTTGTATGAAAACGTGTGAGATATGATGCATGATTTCACACACAGTCCACAAGCGCCGTGATAAATATATTTAAGTAATATACTTATACGATTTAAGAAATGATTCATGGTCACACAGCACTATGTGATTCGAGCAAGACAGTAGGATTGCGTGCGATTTGTAGCGCCAATCCTATGCAAGACAAGTAATGGTTGCGTATGGATTTGTAGCGCCAACCAATGCAATACAAGTAGCAGTTGCATACGGATTTGTAGCACCAACCAAATGGGTCTGATTAACTCCGAGATCGTGTGGATCGAGGCAAATGATTCCTTCGTTCTTCCTTGTAACTCCCCAAGCAAGATGGTCCAAGTCCTGTCACCTTATCGCTCCATAGGCAAAGACAAATCCACAGTAGAGCTAGCTAGGCCCAGATTGTCATAATCATGATTATACCTCAAGTACTACCACCCACTTCCCTTGGACAAACTCTGTCCCTCAGTTGCGGGATTAGGACGATGGGGTCGGAGAGTGGAATAGCAGCCGAGCTGCCCGGTTCCATCCCCGACGTATCCATTCCGACTGTGAGCTCGATGCACCAAAATGACTCAGGCAGGAAAGTAAATACAAGTTCAAGTAGTCAACCAGGCAGTCGAATATTATTGATTCAGGGAACCAGTTCAGGAAAAGTTTTTGAAAATTGTGAGTGGCAATTATGGCGTTGGTGGAGTTATTGGGATGAAGATGATTATCTGGAGGATAAACAATCTTTGATATCTTGAAATATTAGGTGGAACATAAGTCCCGTTATAGATTCGAAATCGCAAGACGAGGAAGTCGCCCCGCGATCATGTATTAATCGGTCAAGACGATCCGATAGGTCAAGGGATTTTTGAGGAAATAAAATATTTTAATTAATTATTAAAGTCAGAGGGTCCAGAGTTGTTCTTTAAAAGAAAAATAATTTGAGTTAGGTCCATGTTAAAAAGAAAATTTACAATTAGCCCCGTTTTGTAAAAACCAATACTTTTGGGGTTAAAAATTGAATAAATAAATGTCCCGACCTTGAATATTATGAGGTCGGTTCCTAAATTCTCTAAATTCTTCAGAAATTCAGGTTTTTAAAGTTTTGAGGCTGAGTTTTTGTAAAATTCTCACATTGGCCCCAAATTTGTTAAAATTGTCATTTCTGACCTTAAGTTTAAAATAAATGGAACTCACAAACCGGAAGGGCTTTTAATGTGATTCCAGTTGGAAAATGTCACTAAGGTCAGTGGGATATTGGGACAAAAACAGTTTTAAAAAGAAATAAGTATAGGTCCCTTAACTTTTGAAAATCTCATTTTTGTCCCATTTCGAAATAATTGTCTTTAAGGCTTTTAGGGGTCCAATTGTTATGAAATTTGAACCTTAGGTCCAAAAAATAATTATGTTATAGATAAATTAGTATTTCCAGGTACATGGGCTGTATAAGTCCTGGAAATTTCATTTGGGTACTCAAGTTTAATCTTTTATAATTTGGTCCCTCAATTTTAGTAAAATTATTTTCCAAGCTCTAAACACTTGGATTTTTGGAATACAGTTAAAATATGTTATTTCCAGTCCCATAAGAATTAAAATATCAAATTGTAAAAATAGGGTCTGGTACAGTTTCGAAAATTGCAATGTAGCCCTTAAACTTCTAAAATTTTGCAATCTAGTCCTTGGGCTTTTAAAGGTTGGTTTTATTTATCTTAAAACTCTTAAAACTTTATTAAAATGTCCAAACATCATTTTTGAACCTGAGTACAGTCTCAAAACTCGAAAATTACAGAGGGGTCCCTTAAGTTTTATTTTCTTGCAATTAAGTCCACCAACTTTCCATTTTTGCATTTTAAGTCCAAAAATTGAAATTTAATCAATTATGCTCGCCTTGTCCAAGTTATAAGTTATACAAAAAATAGATTTCAAGGATCATACACATGCATGTCCATTTCATACAACCATAAATTGTACAAGCATGCACCTAGATTTCATTAAATAGCATTTTTGAGAAACACTTGAGAATTTTCACAACTTGATACAAAAATTTAACATGCAATACATAATATATATATCTCAAGTGCTCAAGATTAAAAGACTACATGCATTTAACAAAAACACCTAGAAGTTGGAAAGATTTTTCCACCCACCTTAAAAATTGGAGAGTTGTGAAAAAAAAAGATAAATTTCACAACTCGATATGAAGTCACTTAGGTCAGCCACTAAGTCAAGAAATATCAAAAATTAAGAGTTAGAAAAATGAGTGAAAAATTAAGGAGAAAAAGAAGAAGGTGAGAAAATTGGAAATACTACACTTTACCTTGTGTAGTAGATGAAATGGAACTAGTTGAAGCTTCAAAGTTGGAATTTTTGGCTCACCCTCAAACCACTTAAGGTCAGCCCCTATTTCTTAAAAATGAAAAATGGGTGTTAAAATTTGAAGAAAATAGGAAGAAGAAGAAAAGGGCACTAGTGTCCAAATCTTACCTTATAGTCCAAATTCTCCAAAAATTTCTCTTCAAGTCTTCTAAGGTGACCACAATGCTTGCATGTCCTTATGTAGGCTCCTATGTGTACCTCCAAAGGTCAAATTTAAACTTAAGTTAAGAAGAGAAGGTGATGAGTTAGAGGATATCAAGTTGAATTGAAGAATAAAATTTCTTACCTATGAGAGATGAGGGGTTCGAATTCTATGAATAAGTAGGAAGAATGTGTTTTTGTTAAGTGTTCGAAGAAAGAGGAAGTTTTTGATGATATGAAAAAGGTGTTCTTGAATATGTGAAGAATGTTTGAAGATATGAAGAGTGTGTTCTTGAAGATATGAAGAAATGTTTGAAGATGTGAAGAAATTGTTCTTGAAGGTTTAAAGATATGAAGGAATTATTTTTGAAGATTTGAAGATGTGAAGGAATAGTTCTTGAAGATTTGAAGATATGAAGGAGTTGTTCTTGAAGATTTGAAGATATGTTTGAAGATATGAAGAAAAGGATGAATATATGCTTAGAGAGATGTTGGGGATTTTAGAGAGAAGAGAGAGGATTTTTGCAAGAGTTAAAGTATGATGTTGGTAAAATGAAATGAAATTTTTTAGTATTATTTGGCCTAATGGCCGAAATTAGTGAGAGAGAGGGGAGAGAATGATCAATTTTTGTGTCTTGCAATTTGTCTCTTGCATGGAGACAAAAGGGAAGTCAAAGGTATGGATAAAGGATGGGTAAGGAAGGAATGTTGGGTGAGTGGGAATAAGTTGGGGAAAATAATATTAAAGAATTGATATATAAGATAATGTGTATAATGTTTGAATTAATGGTGTAATTATACACAAGATGACTAATATAAGGTGTATATGTACAAGAGTTGGAAGGTATTTCTACACCAAATTGATCATCATTGTCGTCCACTTATGGGCAATTGTGGTATTTCCATTTTTTTTTGTCCCAAATTTGATGATAATAGATGAATAATATCAATCTCCAAAATAATTAGTGATTTCCTTGATCACTTATAAGTCTCATGATCACTTAGTATAAATCAAATTCTTAATTCTATAAGGTAAAAGTCTCTAAAATAAATAGTCTCTTAAAATTCTAAGGTGACAAATAAATGCACAAATAATAATAATGATCAATCAAGTGATCATTAATGTGAAATAAAATTAATAAATGATTATGATCACAAGTAATAAATAAAAATGAAATTAAATGCAAAAAATATATTTATTATTAATATTTACCTATCAAAGTGACGCGGTAAAATAGTCGATAAAATACATAGACGATAAAAGGATCAATTACACGCTCGGAAAAATCGGTGGCTTCACAGATACAATCAGCAGACATGAAAACCATTCTTACCATATCCCGATAGTTCGCTTTACCTTTCGCATTTATCTTAATACCATCAATAGCATTACCAATGATTTGAGACGTAGGGTGATTTTTCTGATCCTTGTAGGTATATCTCTGCCATGATCTATGATTGGATCATTGGATTCTTCAACATGTTTAGTGTCTGAATCAGGATCAGTCTCAGCTTCAGCAGATATGGATGTGGGCTCATATGTTGTCACATTTGGTTCTGCATTTGTGTCAGCTGTAGTTGGTGCCTCTCTCACATTCTAAGTCAAATCTGTGCTTACATCCGTTATGGGCACATATTAGTAAACTCGAGCGAATCTCTAGTATTATCTTCTTCACTTTTTCCTGCAATATTTGAATTATTATCGAAGATAGTATTTACAGATTCCATTATGGTCATAGTTCGAAAATTATAAACTCGATAAGCATGATTGTTAGAAGTGTAGCCTAGTAAAAGGCATTTATCACTTTTGAGTCAAACTTACCTAGACTATCTCGATCATTTAGAACACATCACACACAACAAAAAACATGAAAATATTTGAGATTATGTTTCTTTCCCAAAAATATTTCATAAGGGGTCATTGATGTGTCTGACCTCAAATATACACGATTTGTTGTGTGACAAGCAATATTTAGAGCTTTTGCCCAAAACCTTTTTGAAACTTTTTCAAAACTTAGCATGACACGGCTATCTCCTGCAATGTACGATTTTTCCTCTCTGCCACTCCATTTTGTTGTGGAGTTTTAGGTGCGGAAAATTCATGACTAATCCCCTTTCTATCACAGAAAGACGGGAAAAAAGAATTCTCAAACTCTTTACCATGGTCCGATCTAATCCTAGAAACAATTAGATTATACAAATTACAAACCTTTCTATGCCATCTTCTTAAGAAATCAAAAGTTTCAGATTTCTTACGTAAAAAATATATCCAAGTGTAAAGTGAAAAATCGTCCACAATCACAAAAGAGTACTTCCTACCACCAACACTTTAAATTTCTATTGGACCCATAAGATCCATATGAACTAATTCTAATCACTTGAAGTGTGGAAATGTGATATCATTTGATGTGACACTCTCTTTTGTTTACCCTTTTGACTTCCACACACAATAACATTTTTCATGGACAGTTTAGGTAAGCCTAAAACTGCTTCAAATTTCAAAAGTTCCATTAGCTTTTTAGGGTTAACATGACATGACCTAACTTTTGATGCCATAGGTCAGATTCATTCGTGTTTGCACTGTGACACAATTGTTCATTACAATACTAATAACAGTTGTCAGATGACCTCAAGCTAATAAGAATTCATCAAACACTTCACAAGAGTTTTTATTGAACTTTATATAGAGATCATCATCACACATTTGGTTTATGCTGATGAGATTAGCATTAAGGACAACTACATGAAGCATATTCCATAGCTTTGGAAGACCATCAACTTTTAACATCAATTTCCAACGATTTTCCTTTGGCTCCACCTCCATAGGTCACATTGCCACCATTGTATTCCTCATAGTAAGTTAAATTTTCCAAGGTACCTGTCATATGTCTCCATTTTCTTTGGTTTTTACAAACACAGGAGTTTTATATCAAGACCATCTTTATTATCAATACCCAACAAGAGAATATCATCCAATTTAGCTTTCCAAGAATTGAACTTCTTCATGGCTTCAAGTGATTTTTCAAGTTTAGAATTTACCTTTTCCAACTCAAGATTTCTATTGGTAAGGGCAACTTCTAACCTGGTGATAACTGCCTTTTGTTCATCATTTTCTTTCGAGATTTGATCATTCTCTTTCCTGAGGAATTCATTCAGTTGAATCCTTTTGAGGCAGTCTTTATACAGTTCTTTGTACATTTTTTCCAATCCTTCACCATCAGAATCAAAAGAAAAGATTAGTTGCAGCCAAATCATCATGTTCTTCAGATGTGATTTCATATGTGACCAACAAAGGTGTGATCACATCTCGAGCCAAACCTCGGGCAACACATGAAGGATTTATTTCAAGAGATTGCTTTTCTTTCACAAAAGTAGTTAGAACCGTATGATCCTTTTCCTGGTCATTCTTTTCATTGCCAAACTCATTGTCACTCAAAGTCACATCATGCTCATTCCCTTTTTCATAAGAGTGTTAGCACATTGGGCAGCATAATGACCATACCTTATGCGTTCCCTACACCTAATAGAATCAAATGTATTAGTATCAAATTTGTTCAAATTTTCTCTAGAAAAACGATCTTGATTTTTATCGTAAGTGTTCTTTTTTAGGAAATTTGTTAGGCTCAGGCTTGAAGGGTTTTTTGAAACTGGGAGACTTCTTCTAACTATTGGTTTTGAAGATTTTTTTCAAATCTTTTTGAAAACATGGCCATAGAGTCATAACATAACTCAGAATTTTCAATTTCATTGGTGAGTTCGGCAAAGTCATCAGTAACGTTGGACTCTACTTGATAAGAAATTTTGTGACCTAAACTCTCCATCTGTTGTGAGGTTCATTTCATAGGTTTGTAGAATACCTACAAGTTTCTCACGGCCTAAAGTAGTGGTGTTATAGGCTTCTTCTACAGATGAGATTTTGATGTTATACCTAATTGGAATAGATAGCTGACTAGATTCGCATATAGATGGGCTCACCTAAAGCTTGTGCTTTATTGGCAATATCGCATGATTTAGCATTGTATGTGGCAATATTCTCATCTTTTTGCATTCTTAAGTTCTCAAACCTATTGGTTAGTAACTTAGTTTAGTTTGTCGCACACTAGATGACCCCTCATAATATCTCTGAAGGGTATCACATGCATCTTTGGCAGAAGTATAGTTTACTATAATTTTGAACATATTTTGATCCACAATGTCGTGGATAGCATTCAAAGCCATCGAAATGTGATTTTCTAAGGCTATTTCATCATTTAGCTTCACCGCAAGTGTAAAATGTAGTTTATAGAATAAGGTAAGCAATGTTGTATCCACGGAGACTAATAAATCAATATACTAAGTATTGAGATCATAATAGTCTTATTTTTATTTAGACGATCGTAGTTGGATGATTGTTGTGGAAGTAAAGACAAGAATAACCACAAAAATACAAGATATTAATAATAATGGAATTTTATCCTTCCATTAACATCTCTCTTGTTGTCTTATTTAATCAAAGCCAAAGTTATTATCATTATTCCTATAAGACGATCACAACGATATTTTATCCTTCCTCTCGAGATGTATATAAAGTGTAGATTGAAATATCTATGCTAGCATCTCTACTCAACAATAGATATACTACTCGTAAATGCACAAAAGACATAAATCCTCACACATATCTACAAACCTCTCGATTATGCAAATATTCATGTCAATTACTCAAGATCTAATATTGAAACTAGTCTCTCGAATTATGAATCAATATATCAAACATGCTAAATCATTGGCCAAATGATAAAACAAGAATAAAAACAAAGTACTCAAATAGGCTTTCAAGACAATAACTTCAACTAAGACTAAAACATTTAACAAGAGTTATGTAGGTCCCAAGGGGTGTGAGTGTAAGGTTTAGAAGGGGAGGGGTTGAATAAACCTTACCAACTTTTCGATTTAGTCCTTTTTAAAATAGTTCAGAGTTAATTCTTCACATCTAAGTCCTAGATGGACAACTAAGTTGGTTAACCAGCAGAGTTAGCCACTCAACAAACTCGACTGAGCTGTTGATAGAATAACTCAGCTGCTTAGTCTAAAGCTTAACTCAACTGTGATATGTTTTCAGCGGAAGACTTAACACCCTTGAATTTGGTTTAAGTTTGTTTTAACACTTGGTTTTAGCTCTTTGTTAAATGTCAATTGGATAGAAATTTATCAGCAGATATAAAATAATATGCAGAATTGAAGTGCTGAAATGTAAATGACACAATAAATTTAATAGAGGTTCGAAGATGGGGTAATTCTTCTAATCCTCTCTTCTCCAACTCCTGGAGAAATCCACTAAGTCTTGATCAGAGTACAAAGTGGTTATCAGTCCAGATGCAAGTCTTGATCACACAGCTGACTTGATCCTTTGGGACTCAGTCTAGAGATGCCTTGGTCACACAGCTGGCTTCTCCTCCGACTCAACTTCTTCACAGCTGCCTTGCTACTATAGCTTACTTGCTCAAGTTTCTTGGATTTGATCACGAAGCCCTCCAATAGCTTGAGACTGGTTCGACCTTGAACTTTTCTACAATCCTCTGTGGAATGTAGACCCCTTTGATTCTTCAAATGTTTCCTCTTCAACTGATTAAAGTCGTCTTTCCCCCACAGGTAAGTGTTGGATTGATTTCCTTCAAAGTTTTGGCTTGAGGATTAAGCTTGAATGATTTGAGAATTTTTCTGTAGGTTATAGCTCAAATGATAGCTTGAATGTTCGTAGTTCAGATAGTCAAGGTAACCTATTCTCAAATTGATTCCTCAGCCTTTTATAGTGTTCTTTTGAAAATCTGCCCGTTGAAGAGATAGGCTAATTTTCAAAAGACACTTGTGGTCGTTGGCTTGTCTTGTTGCAATCTTTGAAATTGACATTTCCTCGTATTAAATGATCCTTGACTTTTCGAGTTCGACACAGTGCGATGCTTCCCATTGGTTTATTCCTTTTGCACACTTCTAGGGCTGAGCACTTTAGAATATTGCTGCATGGAAGTATTACTTATTTAAGTAACTTTCTTGACTTCTGTGCAACGGATCCTTTTCAGTTGCCTTGACTTGACTCGCGTTCCTTAACTTCCCCGGATGACTTGAGTCGGCTCTAATCATTGGATGACTCATCATCACTTCAACTTGAGACTTGGCTATCTTGGGTTGACTTGATGACACTTCACACAACTGCATCTCAGCTGATACTTCTCCAGTCGAGTTCTTCTCTTCTCTTCCATGCCATACTCAACTCACCGCCTCACAATGGAGTCTTCATTCTAGTTTCCAATTGACTTCTTGCATATTTAGGCATAACTGACTTAACTCAGCTCGAACAGCCCTCTATATTACAATGCAAATTACAAAGAAAATGGGGTGCCAACTTTCTAGTCTAAGTTTTACATGGCATTCATCAAAATCTAAACAATGAATTTCCCAACAATTTCCCCCTTTTTGATGATGCCAAAACTTAAAGCATACATAGAAAATGTAAATATCAAAGATACATACAGGTAGTGTAGTAACAAAGAATGTATGCATAGAATCAATCTTTTTATTGATCATAACATTCTTGTCCTTTACACAACTGTTTACAAAGTGTATCAGAGCAAACATCTATGTCTACGCAAAAATAGAGAAATTACAAATTTCTTATTCAATGTACAGAAGACTTACATACTTATGCATTTACAAAAGTAAATTACACGAAGGGGTGGACAAAGAACACTTCATCTCCTTCGCCCTCCTTCTTTTTTCTTCATCGACTCTGTGTCTTGACCTTTTTCTCTTCTTCTCTTCTTCTTCACCGGTTTCTTTTTCTCATAGGCTTTTCTCGCGACTTCATCTCTTCTTTTTCTTTCTTGTCTCTCTTCCCACAGTGAGTTTGTCTTTTATTTTCTTCTTCGATTCTCTTTACATACTCAGCATTATTCTTGGCCACTTGCAAGTTGGCTACTTCGCCAAAACCAACCCAATAGGTCCCTCATTTCTTCCCTGGATCTATATATTCGATGTTTTTGGGTAGAGGTCTAGGTTTGAAACCTCTTCCTCCACTTTCTTCTACCTCTTCCTCCTCGGGTGTGTATTGTCTTTGGGGCCTTCTTCTTTCCCGAAGAGTGACCCGGCAGAGTGACTACTAGAGTCTGCGCGCCTGTCGCCTTCTTCACACAACTTGAGGCCTTTTTCCCAATACAAGTCCCAGGCTTGGGCCATGGTCATGTTCCCGAAGTATCCCTCGGATGCGAGCATCTTGAATTCATCAACAGATCTCGGCTCGGTTCCGACGTCTGAAATGGCATCAGTGTCTCTTCCTGCCGGAATGCCTCCGTATTGTTTTAAAATGTCCATCGCACGGGCATCCATTTTTCTTTCAATCTCCGTCATCTCTGCTTCTACTATCTTCCTCTTCTCGGACATGGGCACAACAGAGTGTTGGAGCGGCGAGTCACCGGAAGTTTGCTGAATATGTCACCGTGACAAGTCCTTGTTGAGGGGTTCTAGCAACCATTAATGTCAGGTCTTTCGAACTTTCCCCCTCAACAGATTTTCCCTTCTTTTCTTTTCTCTGTTCTTCAGCTGTCTTCTCCTTCCCAGCTGCATCCTTCTTCTCAGCTGCGGATCCTTTCAACGTCTTTAGGTATTCCTCTTCCCCCTTTTTGGCATCATCAAAGGAGAGAGGAACCCCTAGAAACATGCCAGCAAGCATGAAATCTAAGCGACTGATAGCTTAGTTCTGCTTGGATTCTGCTGCGGAGTATGCTGCTCAAAATTCTGAGCGAGTGGCGTTGGCTTTGGCGGTTACCAACTTCATTTCAGCCATAAGAAGGCTGAATTTTTCATTCATGTTCTCCTCCACGCGCATAAGTTCTTTTAGATGAAATTCTCGCAGCAGTTCCATCTCTGTGGTATGAGATTCATGCATTCTATCAATGTTTTCTTGCATTCTTCTCTTCATATCAGCGTTATCAGCGCTCCAGATCAGCATCTTATTGTACAATGCTTTGAAGTATCGAACCTATTCCACACGCATTGTCTGCTGCTGTTGGCACCATTCCCGTATCCTGACTATTATTCCACGCAGATCAGCAGTAAGATTAGCATCTCGGTTATCCAGCCGCATATCCAATGAGGCCTGGTGCCTTTCCATCTTCTCAATCTCCGCAAATATAGCTTTGAAAACTTCTCGAACCTCAGTTGTTACCTCTGTCTCACCAAGCGCTAAGCAAAAAGTCAAAGTCTGTTGGAACGATGGTGTCTGTTGGAATGATGGGATCAGGTTTATGGAAATAGTGTTGATCTCTAGCTGATTCGTCATCAAGAGTAGGCAGCTCTAGTGAGAAGGGGAACGCTTCTTCAAAAGCATCATCACGGACATAGGGAATCTGTTCAATGGTAACTCATGGCCGTGATGTGCCCTGTTGTGTCGGTCTGCTGCGGCTTTGGGAGCTGCGTAGTTGGTCGTGATTCAAACCGGGGTCTATTGTGGTATGGACCTGGTGGGCCGAGCCTCAATCGGTGTTTCTGTTGAGTTGTCCGTCTCGGCCGTATCGGTGGCGTCATCGGAAGATGATGAGATTTGGAGAGGTGGCTCATCATCGAAATTGAAAGTTTGGAGAGTAGCCTTAAGATCGGACTTACTCGTGCTTGGGAGAACATCTTCAGCTGAGTCTTTTGGAATTGCAGTGGGGGATGACTCAGCTTCATCTTCACCATCAGATCCTAGAAATGTTACATCAGGATTGTCTTGGGAATCGTGAAGGGCACTTATCTCCTTCTCAGATGCATCAATGATAGTAGGAGGGATGTTCTGTGCTTCTGTCTCTTTACCCCGGGAAGTTTCAACCTTCCGTTGGCCTTCACTACCTCCCCGCAATCTCAACTCGCAGCGAGGCCTTGGACAATCCCTTCAACAGCTGACTCAACTGTCTTAGGGTCTTGAGGTGGCATCCACTGGAGTCTCAACTCCATGGATTGCACTTTTATTGCCAGTGTTAACTCCCGGGCGATCCATCTCAGGCCTCTCTTTGCTTGACAGCGTCGTCATTGGCCTTTCGTAGAGCGGTTGGCACTTGGTGAGACAGTCTCAACTGCCTCGAGCCTCGTCGGGGACAACTTGCTTTGTGGATCTGTTTGTGTTTCCTTCTCCACTTCGCCTCCTAGATTCGTTGTAGGGTCGATGCGGCATTCTCCGACCTAGGCAGCGGTGGAGAGAGTTTCCCCCTCAAGACACCACCCGAGTGACTTGGAATGGGGTCACTCTTCTCCGGACTCATTTTGTTTCCTTTGAGTGTTCAGCCATTGGGGCGGTGGTAAGACACCTTCAATAGGGGTTGGCTCGGCTTGGGTCCCCAAGTTCCCGGTTTCATCGCCGATTCCTCAATGCCTTCATCGAGTGAGTGGGAAGTGTTGTAGCAACAACGATCGCAATTACTGCACCACTCTCATAGGGTCAATCTCCAAATGTTTTGGAAGATTCCCCCGAGGGCCTTCCCTCGATTGTTGCTCATGTAGGATCCTGGATTCTGCATGGCTTGTTGCATCTCCAATTCTTGATCGCGCAGCGAGGTCCGATCATCATCGCTCTCTTAAAGCATATCAAGATGTGGATGAGAATGATCGGTGGTTCCGATTAGAGGACAGATCTTCGGCTTTCTCACGAGCATCGATTCCTCTACCGTCTCAACTTCTCCACGATCTTTGAAGATCTGCGCAAGATATCTATGCGATTTTCTTCATCCATGCTTGGACACTTTGTGGGTCAAACCGAGGAAATTCAGCAGTTCTTCTTCTTCTTCAATAAGCTCAGGTCTTTGGAATTGTTCCCTTGATCGACTCAGCTTCCACTTCCTCCATTCTCGCAGACGATTTTGGATGTCTGGATATGGTGGGGACAGTATCATCACATCATCATCTTCTTTATCATCATCTCTCCATGTTGCCCTTCCTTTTCAGGAATATAAGGCAACATACTCTGCTGCTCAACTCCTTCAGCAGCATCAGGGAGGTGGAGACACATTCCTGTCAACAGTGGATTCTACTGTCTCAGCTACTCCGTGTTTCTCACTTTCGTTTACATCTACCGGTCCTTCCACTTGCCTCTGCGATCGGCCTCGGAGACTTGGCGATTGCATCAATAATCTCTGGAGACTCTACTTCTCCAAATTGTTTTCTGATCTGTTCGGTGAGTGTCGGACTCGATTGTTTTCTCAAGCTCTGATCGCTTGAAGAGTCTTCTCCTTTTGGTCCTTACCAGAGGAATTTCTGGTTCAGATGCATTTTCCTCTGAGTCCTGCGCGGCGGTGGCCGGTGCTTCTTTCTTTTTCTGAGGAGCTGGCTTTCTAGGCTTGTCGATCCTCTCCTTTTCTTGACAACCGGAGAAGGTATTTGAGGTTCCTTCTCCGTTGCGGCTACGACGCAGGACTGACTACTGCGGGGCAGTGCATCTTTTGTTTTCTTTCTTCTTTGGGCGTGATCTTCTTTCCACCGTTGCATGGCGCTTTTCTTCTTCGGAGGGGAGACAACAGTTGTTTCCTCAGGGTCAGCTGATTCCCCCTCACTTGTGTCTGCTCTCTTGGCATAAGCTCTCCTCTGTGCTCCGGAGAGATTTGATCAGAACATCTTCCTGTTGACATGGAACGCCTTTCCATGTCGGAGTGGAACTCCCTTCACCTCCATCAACCGGCCAATCACCAGGCCATACCCCAAGGATACCCCGAACGATCCATCTGCCTTGAATGACTTATTCCCAATATTTTGGCAGAGTCTGCTGTATACAAACTCAGCCCAGTTCACCTTCTTGTCCTCTATGATCGCATCCATCTCGATCAGCTTGGTTTTGGACAGCTGATTAAAGCTTCCAAATTTGATGTCTATGCATTTAGCAACAATATCCAACAGCTTGTGGTAGTCTTCCTTCAGCAGCTTCTTGTCACCGTAGACAACCTTTGCAAAGATAGTCGAGTTTGGCCACTTCCTTCCATGCAAAGGCCTGGTTTACATCGACTTCATACATCTCCTAAGACTCCTTCCGCGGTAGGTAACAAGCGTGTTACGCCAAATCCTTGGCAGTGATTGTGAATTCTTTCCCGTGAATAGAGGACTTGATGCCCTCATCGTGAACTTCAGCGTTCACATAGAACTACGCGACATCCTCCACGTGGTTCATTTGAAACTCCATTGTGAGAAAGGGTTTCAGCCCAGACTTTTCCACTTTCTCAGCTATTTTCTTCACAAGGGTTTCGTTGAACCCCTGTTTGATCATTCCTTCAAAATCCACGGTAGAACCAGTGTGGATTTGTTTTCCCAACTTAACAAAATTGTAAGTAGATGCCATTTCTTGAAGATTTACCGAACGAAATTTTGAAAATATGCTTTGAGAATCTGTAGGGTTTTGAGAGAAAAATTTTCTTTCTTTGCTTTGGAGAGAGATGAAAAGTTTGTGTAAAGTGAGAGAAAATCGGACGAAATGGTATATGTATGGGTTATGAAAGGACGTGCGGACGGTTTTTGAAATTTTCATCAAGATCAACAGCTTAGATTTTGCACGCCGATTAGCATTTAATTTCTCGCATTTAATGCGGCAGCATTTATATCCAATCATAGGCTTGGTCGTGAAGCTTTTGACTGTACCTGTCATTATTACGCTGACGTCATCCTTAAAACATTCCCGTTTATTAAAAACGACTGCGTTTTTGTCACTTAGCTCCTAAATGACTCAGCATACTCCTTAGCTGATTCAACTCTTCTTCTCTCTTTTCACATGGGTACTCAAATTTGTCGATTAACTTGATGGTGACTTTCCGATCTGGTGATTTACTTAGCTGAGTTACAAACTTAGCTCCATTTTTATCTTTTCTCGTTTCATTTCTTCTCCTTGAGTCTTCTGATTGTTCACTCAGCTCAATTAACCTTAACTCATGCTTGAGTTCTTCAAATCTTGATTCACATAATGGCTTTGTAAATATGTCGGTAATTGTTTATCGGTGGAGATATATTCCAAGGTGATGTCCTTCTTTTCAACATGATCTCTTATAAAATGATACCTGACATCAATGTGCTTTGTTCTTGAGTGCAACACAGGATTTTGAGTGATTGCAATTGCACTTGTGTTATCACACATAATTGGAATTTTCTTTTCTTCAATTTCATAGTCTCTCACCGCTTTGTCTCATCCAAAAGACTTGGGCTGCAAATGCCTGCCAATTATGTGTATTCTCTTTTGTGGATGTGTGGCTATTGAATTTTGCTTCTTGCTAAACCAGGAAATTAACCTATTTCCAAGCATTTGACATGTACCTGAAGTACTTTTCCTGTCAACTCTACATCTAGCATAGTCAGAATCTGAATAACCAATTAGCTTGAATCCACCTTTTTTTGGATACCATAAGCCGACTTCCTGGCATCCCTTCAAATACCTTAGGATTCTCTTAGCTGCAGTCATATAGCTTTCTTTTGGAGCAGATTGAAATCTTGCACATACACCTACTGCAAAGGTGATGTCTAGCCTACTTGCTGTGAGATAGAGCAGTTATCCAATGAGTGCTCTGTATCTTGTTTGATCCACAGGTTTTCCATCTGCATCCATATCCATCTTGACTGATGTATTCATTTGTATTTTTACAGAAGACTTCTCTTCCATACCAAATTTCTTCATTAAATCTCTGGTGTATTTTGTTTGACTTATGAAGGTTCAATCCTTCAGCTGTTTAACTTGAAGTCCTAGAAAGAGTGTCAATTCTCCCATCATGCTCATCTCAAATTTGCCTTGCATGAGGTTTGAGAATTTGTCACACAACTCTTTGTTTGTAGATCCAAATATAATGTCATCCACATATATTTGAACAAGCAGTATACTCTCTCCATCTTGAATTCTGAAGAGTGTTCTATCTACTTTGCCTTTGGTGAATCCATTATCTGTTTGGAATTGAGATAATGTATCATACCATGCTTTTGGTGCCTGTTTCAATCCATAGAGAGCTTTCTTGAGCTTGTACACCTTGTCTGCAAGAGTCTTCTGCTCAAATCCTGGAGGTTGTTCAACATAGACTTATTCTTCCAATAATCCATTTAAGAATGCACTTTTTACATCCATTTGATATACAATGAAGTTCTTGTGTGCAGCATAGGGAAGAAACATCCTTATTGCTTCTAATCTTGCAACAGGGGCAATGTTTCATAAAAATCTATTTCTTCTCCTTGGCAATACCCTTTAGCTACCAATCTTGCCTTGTTTCTGACCACAGAACCTTCTTCATTCATTTTGTTTCTGAAAACCCATTTTGTGCCAATAACATTTTGATGGGTTGGTCTTTGAACCAATTCTCATACTTTGTTCCTTTCAAACTGATTCAGCTCTTCTTGCATGACTTGAATCCAATGTGTGTCATCCAATGCTTGTGACACATCTTTCGGTTCTATTTGGGAAATAAAGCAAGTGAACATTGCTTCTTGTTGAGCTCTGGATCTGGTTCTTACACCATCTCTTATATCTCCAATGACTAGCTCTGGTGGGTGGTCTCTCAGCCATCTCACATCAGGTTGAAGTAAATTAGCTGGGTTCAGTCGTCTTGCAGCTGTGTTATTTTGAGCAGCTCTCTCATCATCACTTAGCTGTAGATTTTCCAGCTGTCTTTGAGATTCAACCATCTCATCTTAACCTTGATTAATTATTCCAGCTTCAGCTTCAATATATGGACTCTTCGCACGGTTGGTGATTTCGACTTTATCACCGACTCTTCAATGTCTTCTCCATTTACATTAGGTTCATCAAAAACCACATGGATAGACTCTTATGTTACCATAGTCCTTTTGTTCAGCACTCTATAGGCTTTGCTTTCAGCTGAGTATCCCAAGAACATACCTTCATCAGCTTTGGCATCAAAAGCCTTTAGATTATCCTTCCCATTGTTGTGGATGAAGCATTTACAACCAAATATTTTAAAGTACGCAACATTTGGCTTTCTCCCTGTCCAGATTTCATAGGGAGTCTTTGTCAGTTGTCTGTTTATCATGCATCTATTTTGAGTATAGCATGCAGTGTTTATAGCTTCAGCCCAAAATCTTTTGGGTAACCCTGCTTCAGCTAACATGGTCTTTGTTGCTTCCTTGAGAGTTCTATTCCTTCTTTCTGCAACTCCATTCTGTTGTGGAGTCCTTGCTGCAGATAATTCGTGAGTAATACCATTTTCAACACAATACTGAGTTATTATTCTGTTGACAAACTCAGTTCCTCTATCAGATCTTATCTTTATAATGGTTTGACTCTTCTCATTTTGAACCCTTTTAATCAGCTGTGGTAACTTCGCAAAAGTTTCCTTCTTTTTACACATGAAGATTGTCCATGTATATCTTGAATAATCATCCACCACTACTAGAGTGTATTTCTTCCCACTTATACTGGTTGGTTCAACAGGACCAAATAGATCCATATGCAGTAGATGCAATATTCTTGTTGAAGATGGGTTTGACTTCTCTTTAAATGATGATTTGATTTGCTTACCCATCCGGCATGCATCACGGACACTTTCCTTCTTGTACACCGAGTCTGGGAAGTCCTTCTACAAGATTACTCCTTGCAAGTTTGTTAATTGTCTTGAAATTCGGTGACTCGACTTTCTTGTGCTTGTGCCCAACTTGACTTGATTCGGCTGTACTTTTTGCTAACGAGACAAGTGCTTGGAGTAGCATTGACCAATCTACCACATACATATTCTTTTGTTTGCATCTTTATAGCACTACTTCATTAGATTCAGTGTCCTTGATTTGGCATACAACAATGTTGAATCCAACATTGTTTGCCCTACAACAATAGCAAATTGAAGTTGAGTCCTTCAACATATGCAACATCTCGTGATTTCTAATCCATTTTTCTTGATGGATCCAATGCCTCTTATTTCTCCTGAGCTTCATTCCCTCCAAATATAACTTTTGCAATCTAACCTCCTTGAATTTTGATAGATTTTTCTTGTTTCAACATATGCAACATCTCCACTATTTCTAATCCATTTTTCTTGAACCCGATCCAATGGAAATTAGTTTTTTACCCATACTTGCCTGAGCTTCATTCCTCCAAATGATAACCAACCTTAGCCAAATGATTTGACATCTAACCATCTATTGAATTTTAATCATAATTCACTTTGGCAAATTGCTTGGGGGCTTTAGGTTCATACAATTGTCTCTTTTTTCTATATGCCTGTGTGTGTGTTTTAGCAATTGCCTTCTTTGGGTGATTGTGATATCTCTGAGTGTAGTGCTTGGGTGCATATATGTGCTGATAGTAGCTTTGTTGCCTTTGAAATGGCCTTTCTTTGAGTTCTGTGGCCTTTGCCATTTAGGCTTGTATTCCATAGATCTTTGCTGATTTTTCACATTGTACCAATCAGCTTGACTTGGGTAGTTTCTACCATTTCCATCATGTGTGTTCCTTTTATACAACTTCTGGGGCTTTTGGTAGCTCTGTTTCTTCTTTACAGAGTACTTCCTGTTTGGAGTTTTCTGAGGAACTCTGCTGGATTTCTTCTCAATTGTCCTCTCAAAGATACTCAACAGTCATTTGTTTTCCTTTTCCTTTATAACCAAGGCCAGTTTGGTTGTGGTTGTGCTTTGGAATGAATGTGTGTGCACCATTTGCAGTTTTGGATATTTGAGATGCTTCATTACTTGAAGATCCTTTTTCCAAAATCACTTTGGGAGGTTGATTTAGCATAGAGGAATTAATCCTAAGCCTGTCTTATCTCCACATTCTCTTTGGCTCATAATAAGGTCATCCAATGATTTAGATGCTTTAGTGAATGAAGCAATCACATTTTTGAGTTCATTTTCTCTCTTTTCTATAGCAGCTATCTCTGCTATTAGTTTGGCATTTTCAGCCTTCAGCTCTTTGTTCTCATCAGCTATGTGACTTAGAGTACTCAGCTCCTTAGTCAGCTGTGAGTTTTGGCTTTTGAGCTGGCTATTTTTATCATTTAACAGTGAGTGTGAGGATTTAATGTGCTCAAAATCTTTCATCGTTTTGCCTAATGAATCATAAAGATCAGTGGGTGGTGAAGTGTGTGTGTCACAATCACTATCACTAGAATCTGAATGAGATGAGTTAGAGTGTACCTCATCTTCTTGGTCAGGTTGGTCTTGTTCTTTGGCCATTAAACAGATCAATGCTTCTTCTTCAGAGTCACTTGAGTAGTCAGCTTCACTACTTTCTGAGTCTGCTGTGTCTTTTAGCTTGCCTGTCTCAGCAGCTTCTGCAGCCAACATTGCCTTTTTCTTTTCTTGTCTTCTTTCCCTGAAGACTCTTCTTTCCTCTTCATTCATGTATTTGTTGACAACAAGATATGGACAATCAATGGCGTAGTGACCTGGTTGCCTG
The DNA here is from genome assembly GCA_016081115.2 of Rehmannia glutinosa. Taxonomy (NCBI): domain Eukaryota; kingdom Viridiplantae; phylum Streptophyta; class Magnoliopsida; order Lamiales; family Orobanchaceae; genus Rehmannia; species Rehmannia glutinosa. The sequence continues at coordinate 34,338,387 of CM071927.1, forward strand.
CAGTTCCAGCATAGATTCTCAACTTTTTGTTCAGCTCTTTCCATTCTCGGATTGTCAGCTCTTTGGTATTCGACCTTTTGATGCTCAACTCTCTTTGGTGGCCTATCTTCCCTTGACTTGGAGGGAGCTAAATGTCTTCTGGAGGATTCACCTTTGTTTCTTTTGTAGTTCTTGTTGAAGAACTTGTTGAATCTTTTAACCATAAAGGCAATTTCATCCTGGTCAATGACTTCTTTGGTTTCAACTCTCTTCCCTTCCTTCACTATGAGTGCAGCTGTTTTGGGCACAGCTATCTCCTCTTGATCTTTTCTTCTCAGCTCAAACTCATATACTTTGAGGTCTGAGAATAGCTCATGATTGGATGTTTTTGATAGATCCATTGAGTGTCTTAGAGCCATGGTCTTCATTTCCCACTCAGCTGGGAGGCTCCTCAGTATCTTCATACACATCTCCTTCTGTGTGTATTATTTCCCAAGTGCTGAGAGTTCATTTGTAATTTCAGTGAATCTAGCATACAAATGATCCATTGTTTCACCTGCAAGCATTTTTAAATTTTCTAATTTTTGAACAACAACAGATAATTTGTTTTCCTTGATTTTCTCAGATCCTTCACAAATTAAGGTTAATTTATCCCAGATTTCTTTGGCTGTTTTGCAAGATTTGACTTTGTTGAACATGGCTTTGTCCAAAGGCTTGTAAAGTATGTCTTTGGCCACATTGTCTAGGTTGTATCTTTTTCTATCATCGTTTGTCCATTCAGCTCTGGGTTTTTCAACCATAGCTGGTCTGGGAGCAACATCCTCTTCTCCTTCAGTTGCAGCAACTCTTCTTGCAGATGTGTTCACTTTTAAAATTTGTAGTGGCCCATCTTCTATTACTATCCACATTTCATCGTGTAATGCTGATAGATGAGCCTGCATACGAATTTTCCAATCATCAAATTCCTCAATTGTGAACATAGGGATGCGTGTCAAATTTGCTTCCATGATAATAACTTTGTTGTTTTAAAAATGGCTTTTGAAAGAACAAGTGTTAACAACTTCTTTGAAAGATTAGAGATCTAGTTCAGTAACCAATGCGGAAGGCTCAATGAACCAATCGCTCTGATACCACTTGTAGGTCCCAAGGGGTGTGAGTGTAAGGTTTAGAAGGGGGGGTGAATAAACCTTACCAACTTTTCGATTTAGTCCTTTTTAAAATAGTTCGAGTTAATTCTTCACAACTAAGTCCTAGATGGACAACTAAGTTGGTTAACCAAATAGTTAGTCACTCAACGGACTGATCGAGTTGATAGAATAACTCACCGCTTAGTTTAAAGCTTAACTCAACTGTGATATGTTTTCAGTGGAAGACTTAACACCCTTGAAAATGGTTTAAGTTTGTTTTAACATTTGGTTTTAGCACTTTGTTAAATGTCAATTGGATAGCAAATTTATCAGCAGATATAAAATAATATGTAGAATTGAAGTGCTGAAATATAAATGACACAATAAATTTTATAGAGGTTCGAAGATGGGGTAATTCTTCTAATCCTCTCTTCTCCAACTCCTGGAGGAATCCACTAAGTATTGATCAGAGTACAAAGTGGTTATCAGTCCAAATGCAAGTCTTGATCACACAGCTGACTTGATCCTTTGGGAATCAGTCTGGAGATGCCTTGATCACACAGCTGGCTTCTCGTCCGACTCAGCTTCTTCACAGGGCAGCTGCCTTGCTACTACAGCTTACTTGCTCAAGTTTCTTGGATTTGATCACGAAGCCCTCCAATAGCTTGAGACTGGTTCGACCTTGAACCTTTCTACAATCCTTTGTGGAATGTTGACCCCTTTGATTCTTCAAATGTTTCCTCTTCAACTGATTAAAGTCGTCTTTCCTCCACAGGTAAGTGTTGGATTGATTTCCTTCGAAGTTTTGGCTTGAGGATTAAGCTTGAATGATTTGAGAATTTTTCTGTAGGTTATAGCTCAAATGATAACTTGAATGTTCGTGGTTCAGATAGTCAAGGTAACCTATGCTCAAATTGATTCCTCGGCCTTTTATAGTGTTCTTTTGAAAATCGCCCGTTGAAGAGATAGGCTCATTTTCAAAAGACACTTGTGGTCGTTGGCTTGTCTTGTTTCAGTCCTTGAAATTGACATTTCCTCGTCTTAAATAATCCTTCAGCTTTTCAGAGTTCTCACACAGTGCGATCTTCCCATTGGTTTATTCCTTTTGCACGCTTCTAGGGTCGAGCACTTTAGAATATTGCGGCATGGCAAGATATTACTTATTTAAGTAACTTTCTTGACTTACGTACAACGGATCCTTTTCGATTGCCTTGACTTGATCGCTCCTTAACTTCCCCGGATGACTTGAGTCGGCTCCCAATCATTGGATGACTCATCCGTCACTTCAACTTGAGACTTAGCTATCTTGGGTTGACTTGGTGACACTTCACACAAACCATCTCACCGATACTTCTCGATCGAGTTCTTGTCTTCTCTTCCTTGCCATACTCAAATTTGCCTCACAATGAGTCTACATTCTAGTTTCCGATTGACTTTTTGCATATTTAGGCATAGTGACTTAACTCAAATTTCGAATGACCTTATCTATTACAATGCAAATTACAAAGAAAATGGGGTGCCAACTTTCTAGTCTAAGTTTTACATGGCATTCATCAAAATCTAAACAGTGAATTTCCCAACAAGTTCAATTAATCTACTTCCAAAACCCGGAAATCACAAGAAGTTTAGCTACTCATTACAAATAAACAACTCATAGACAAATTGTTCATGTTCATAAGACACCAAAATGAAAGATGAAACTACAAAAAATGAGAAAACTTAGGGAAATGGATAATCTCTCGATTTATCTTCAATCCTAAGCTCCGATTTGACCCGATTCTTCTCTTGATTCTTCCTTGATGAAGTTTATGAGTTTCTTGTGTTCTTGGGTATATTCCAGACCTTTTCCCTCCTGGTGTGCGCCCCCAAGATGTGTTTTTATAGTGTTTGGGCCAAAACTAGGTCAATGTTGTAATGACCCGATTTTTAAAAATACAAGAAATTAAATAAAAAGATCTATAAAAGACATATTTTATAAAACAAAGCCTATAGTTAAAATTTTCATCAAAATAAATAGATGTACTTTTACCCATATAAAATATTTATCCTTCCAAAAATAAAACAATAATTATCAACAATATTTCAATACCATTGACAATAATAATTTTTTCTTAAAAATCAAAATAAACTAAAATCTATAGTTTTTGCATCCACCGCCTCCAATCCTCGCTCGGGCTCCTCAACCTGAAAAGTTATGAAAATGATAGGGTGAGCTTCCACTTGCTCAGTAGGGATTTTAGTTATTGTTTTTATATAATATTTCATGTGAGTATTTTCATTTATATATGATATGCAGAGGAACTAGTCAGAGACCGTAAATAGGTCCAGGATCAAAGTTGATCTTCGGATTAAGCCCGTTGTACACTTATAATGTCCCGATTTTCAAAAATACAAGTAATTAAATAAAATAGCTATAAATGACATATTTTATAAAACAAAGCCTATAGTTAAAATTTTCATCAAAATAAATAGAATCACTTTTACCCATAAAAAATATTTATCCTCCCAAAAATAAAACACTAATTATCAACAATATTTCAATATCATTGACAATAATAATTTTTTTCTTAAAAATCAAAATAAACTAAAATATATAATTTTCATAACTTTTCAGGTTGAGGAGCCCGAGCGAGGATTGGAGGCGGTGGATTTGTAACGATCGATTTTTAAAAATACAAGAAATTAAATAAAAAGATCTATAAAAGACATATTTTATAAAACAAAGCCTATAGTTAAAATTTTCATCAAAATAAATAGAAGCACCATTACCCATATAAAATATTTATCCTTCCAAAAATAAAACACTAATTATCAACAATATTTCAATACCATTGACAATAATAATTTTTTCTTAAAAATCAAAATAAACTAAAATCTAAAGTTTTTGCATCCACCGCCTCCAATCCTCGCTCGGGCTCCTCAACCTGAAAAGTTATGAAAATAATAGGGTGAGCTTCCACTTGCTCAGTAGGGATCAATTTGTCATTATATAATACAACATACAAGCATAATCAAAATAATATAACATGTAATTTTCCTCTGTAAATTTTTCCTCTGACTGGCCAGTTAATAAATTTAGTACGGCGGGCTTAACCCGAAGATCAACTTCGATCCCGGACCTATTTACGATCCCTGACTAGTTCCTCTGCATATCATATATAAATGAAAATACTCGCATGAAGCATTATATAAAGACAAATATAGGAATTAAAAATCCCTACCTCAACTGATATTTATTAATCCTCGTAGAATATAAAAGTGATTATTCTAATCCTCTTGATTCTCGATTCTTGAATCTGATTTGTAGAGAAATGGGGTGAAGTTTGTAAAGGAAAATTTTCAATTTATAGAGTTGAATTCTGGAATTTATAATTGAGAATTAAGTTTTTACATTAAAAATTATAACCGTTCACCTTTCATCCATTAAATTTGAGCCCTTATAAATTCATAACTTAAATTTTCATTAAAAAGAGACTAATTAAAATTATATTTTTCTGATTAATAAAATTATAATTCATATAATAATAATTGAAAAATACGGGATATTACAAATGTGCTGTCAAAATTGGACATTTCCGCATAGATGCACGGGTCATGTGCCTTACGCATGACCTGGTCGTGCTCCAGGCCGTAAGAAATAAATTTTCACCAACAACGCACGGGTCGTGCACCACACGCACGACCTAGTCGTGCGTTATGCCATAAGAAATGCTGAAACCTTTGAATTGATGCACGGGTCGTGCGTCCTACGCACAGGTCGTGAAACAAGCCGGAATATTCTCACAAAAACTTCCAAATTTGCTTATGTGGTCTTCATAAGAGTTGTATCCCTATCTCTTAGCTTTCCATGGGCACTTGAATCAACCCAATATCAATTTTGTAGAGTGAGTTATGGCCACAATACTAAACACTGCCAGTGCTGGAATTTCCATACTCGTTTGGACGTTTCTTGAGATCAATCCCCTCGTTGTTTGATCATTCATGCTTCTTTTGATACACGACTCATTACTATGACTCTAGACTCAATATAGTTGGCCCACAATATGGCTTTAACCACTTAAATGACTCGAAACAATGGAAATTAACACATAACTTCTTCTCGATTTGGCTTCCAATTTGGTGTATTCACTCGATTCTTGATGTTTCTATATCGCAATGCTCGTATTTGCCACAAAATTACTTCGAATCTCATTAAATTCCTACAAAACGAGCAAAGCTTAATACCTTTTCTATAAAGAGTGAATATATATCATTTCATATGAGTTATTGCATGTTTATAAACAATTATAGCCATAAATATGCCCGAAAAGACATGCAAAACGCACGCTAATCAAACCCCCAAACTTAAACTGTTGACCGTCCCAGCCAACGCTTTAAAACAAAACAAAACACAATTGTGAGGAATGAATAACAAAACGCACACACAACTCCATAAAATTCGTATTGTTCTCACAGGTATCAAGCAACAAATCAACCAAGCCCCAAACATATAACATAGAGCATACATCAAAGAAACCACGGTAAGTGCTATGCATTAATCCTCACAAAGATCGAGTGTATACTCTCATCTCAAATGAAAATAGGACGTGTCTACGCTCAAATCGATTCAATATTGCAGAATTACCATATGCTTGCAAATCGTCTCTTATCTCCGCCACTAGAATGTATGCAAAATTGTGAATCAAAAAGGACTTTTTCCTTTGGTTGTAATAAAGGCTCTTTGGTTGGGGTATGAAAATATGGATAGAGTGACTCAAAGTCGATCGTATAGACAGATGAACATATAAATCATCTATATTAAAGGACAATATGCTCCTCAAACCATCTCTCATTTTCATCACTTCTTCTTATCTCCATCCCTTTCTTTTGTAAAACCTAACCTTCTTTTATAATTCCTATCCTCCAAGTTCATTCAAAGAAACTTCACATCATAAAGTCAATTTTTTTCCGACTCTTTTGTGAGTTTTCAACATTTCTTTTCTTCCCCTTTTCTTTCCCTTTTGTTCCCATCAACAAATCTCACACCATCTTCTAAAATTTTGATTTCGCCCATTCACCCTCATTCAATCCCTTTACTCAAATGCTATACGCTCAAGTGTAGGATAACATATATATCAAGATAAGGCTTGAATTTTGGCTATCAAAAAAAAATTAGGCAATAGGCTCAAGTTGGTTGTTGGGAAATTATTTTTGTAGATTTTGGTGAATGCCATGTAAAACTTAGATTAGAATGTTGGCACCCCATTTTCCTTGTAATTCTCATTGTAATAGATAGGGCTGAATGAGATGAGTCAAGTCAGCTATGCCTGGGAATACAAGAAGTCAACTGAAGAAGTGAAGTGAAGACTCCACTGCAGAACAACTGAGTATGGCCAAGACAAATTACCAAGGACTCGACTGAAGATGTAACAACTGAGGGACAGCTGTGTGAAGAGTCAGTTAAGTAAACTTGAGGAGCCATGTCAGAAGTTGAAGTGACAGATGAGTCTTTCAATGATTGGAGCAGACTCAAGTCACATGGGGAAAAGGCAGCTACAAAGAGGAGTTAACTGAAAAGAATCCGTTCCACAGAAGTTAAGAACATTACTTAAATAAGAAATACTTCCATGCTGCCATGTCTTAAAGTGCTCAGTCCCAGAAGCGTGCAAAAGGAATAAACCAATGGGAAGCACTGCACCTCGTGTTAGAATCTTAAAAGTTGGACGTTCATTTAATACGAGGACAGGTCTACATCTCAAGACTGAAGACTAAGAAAAGACAAGCCAACGAACACAAGTGACTTTTGAAAATCATCTTATCTCTTCAACGGGCAAATTTTTAAAAGTTCACTATAAAAGGCTGAGGAATCTTATTGAGAAAAGGTAACCTGAACCACGAATGAGCAAGCAATATTCAAACTGTAACCTGCAAAATATTCTCAAGTTATTCAAGCAAAATCCTCAAGCCTAAATATCGAAGGAAATCGATCCAACACCAAGCTATGAAGGAAAGACAATTTCAAACTGTTGAAGAGGAAACTTTTGAAGAATCAAAAGGGGTCTACTTTCCAAGGAGGATTGTAGGAAGGTTCAAGGTCGAACCAATCTCAAGTTATTGGAGGGCTTCGTGATCAAATCCAAGAAACTTGAGAAAGTGAGTTGAAGTAGCAAGGCAGCTGCCCTGTGAAGAAGCTTAGTCGGACGAGAAGCCATTTGTGTGACCAAGGCATCTCTAGACTGAGTCCAAGGAGCAAGTCAGCTGCGTGATCAAGACTTGTCTCTAGACTGATAACCACTTTGTAAACTGATCATTACTTAGTGGATTCCTCCAGGAGTTGGAGAAGAGAAGAGTATAAGAATTACCCCATCTTCGAACCTCTATAAAATTTAATTGTGTCATTTACATTTCAGCATATTTACATTCTTGCACACATATTTTATATCTGCTGATAATTCGCTATCCAACTGATAAATTACTAAGTGCTAAAATCAAGTGTTAAAACAAAGTTAAATCAAATTCAAGGGTGTTAAGTCTTCCGTTGAAAAACTCATCACAGCCAAGTTAAGGTTTAGACTAAACAACTGAGTTATTTTATCAACAGCTGAGTGGCTAACTCTGCTGATTAACTAATTAAGTTGTCCCTCAAGGACTTAGCTGTGTATTAACTCCGTAATAATTTTAAAAGGACTAAAATAGAAAAGTTGGTAAGGTTTATTCAACCCCCCTTCTAAACCTTACTTACACCCCTTTGGACCTACATTGGTTAACTAGGAATTTCAACATCATTAGGTAAGCAAAAGGCTTGAAGGGCTAAAAAAAATGACCTTTAATCATTTTCACAATTCGCATAAAACATGTGACTTTGACAGAGATACCAAAGCAAGTTCTAGAATTCTAACAACATGAATGATACACTCAAATCACAAATAAGACTGCATTTGATGAAAGCAGTAAAGTCTCAAAAGCTCACAGACTTGTAAATATGTAATTCAAAGCATCAAACCATGTTCTCAATATCCACATGATCAATATCATCTATTCATGGTTCAATCAACACCTAATCATAACAATACAAATTTTTCAAAATAAAGCACGAGAATCTCAACATCGGTCAACTCACTCTCTAAACTCTATGAAACCGGTAAACGCGCTAAAACAATAACCGTGCTTCTAATGCTAATGCAACCTAAAATGCTCTACATGCAACTATATGAAAACACACAAAATGCAAATTTTTTTTAATCCACATATTTCATAGCAAAATACGACATCTCCCCAAAACTTGAATGGAATTATATCGCACTGAAGGAAAGATACAATTTCAATAGTGAAATGTGTGGACATACCTGATTCATTGGGAAAATGGTGGTGGATCGTGACGTAACATCTCGAAGAGCTCTTCATGCCTCCGGTCAACTGTCCAATCCCATTGCTTCTCGCACACCCAAACTTCGTATTGACGCACGGGTCGTGCGTAAGCGCACGCCCTGACTGTGCGTGACTGCAAAGCAAAATCAGGTATTTTCCATTTTTTTATAAAATAGAAATAAAACAACAATAACAATCACACCAAAAACCATTGGGTTGCCTCCTAACAAGCGCTACATTTAACGTCTTTAGCTCGATGTCTATTATAGTTCTGATCACGATCCTTGCGAGGTGACACGCGTCACCTTGTCATGTAGTCTTCCTTGCCAATTCATCCTACTCGAATTCGTGTCTCCTTTGCACATTGCCAAAGGATGTTTCTTACATTTGTCATCTCTGGTGGCTTTTCTTTTTCATTGTTTGGGCCAAGGTATTTGCTAGGTCCCGATTCAATACCAACCGTTTTGTGCTTCTCCTTCTTCTTCTTTGTTAATTCCTACATAGTATCAATAGAATGCCCAAAATCTTTCAAGATATTAGCTTGAATACAGGAATTAGCAAATGTTGTTGTTTTACAACTCTCAAAACCATCATGTTTTACAAGTTAATGATGAGCGAGTACAAGATGATGTTAAATCTAAAAAAATGTACGTTTAAGGTCGGCTCAGGTAAATTTTTAGGATATATGGTCAGCCAAAGGGGAATAGGGCTAATCCGGATAAAATCAAAGCTATAGTCGACCTGGAATCCCCTAATTATGTTCGAAAAGTGCAAAGCTTAACTGGGCGCCTAGCCGCCTTAAGTATATTCGTCTCAAGATCGACATATTAATGTAAACAATTCTTTGAGATAATAAAGAAAAATAAGGATTTTGAATGGACCGAGCAGACACAGGCATCATTTGAATAATTGAAGCAACACTTAACATCCATCCCTATTCTGCGAAAAACGAGCCAGGGGGAAGACTTGTATTTATATCTCGCAGTTTTCCGAGTATGTTGTAAGCTAGGTACTCATCATATTAGATAATTCGATTCAACATCCAGTTTACTATATCAGCCAGGCCCTGCACGATGCCGAACTGAGATATCCTCGATGGAAAAGCTGGCATACGCGCTAGTCATCTCGGCACATAAGCTAAGGCGTACTGTTTAGAGCACAAGATCATTGTGTTAACAACTAATTCTTTGAAGCAAGTAATGCACCGACCCGACACTTTGGGTTGGATGATCAAATGGGCCGTGGAGCTCAACCAATTTAAAATTACACATGAGCCGAGGACGACAATCAAAGGACAAGCACTAGTAGACTTCATTGCAGAGTTCACTCCGTCAATCCAACTAGACATCATCAAAGAGTAAAAATGGAAATTATTTGTCAATGGCTCTTCCACCGCAGACCAAGCAGGGGCGGGATTGTGATAATCAATTCAAAATATAAGTGCTACTACTCAGCCGTATGGTTCCAGTTCCCGGTGAACAACAATGAGGCGGAGTATGAAGCGCTAATAGCGGGTCTGGAAATAGTTGTATCAATGGGTCTAAGCAGACTACTCATCTAAAGTGACTCCTAGTTGGTAGTCAATCAAATAAATGGAGAGTATGAAGAAAAGGAGCCGAAGATAGCACGGTATTTGGAGATTGCAAAGGGTAGACTCTCTCAGTTTAAGGCAAAATTAATACATATACCCAGGACCGAGAATGTGCAAGCGCACGCCTTGGCATGGCTAGCATCCAGCCCGGGAACCAACCTGATCGAAGACATTACGATAACCTATTTATCTTCACCTTCTTTGAACAAGAAAAAGATAAATGCCAATGAAGGTGTCGAGCCGACATGGATGACGCCGATCATTCGGTACCTGGAGCACGGGATTCAACCAGAGAACAAGGCCAAGGCCAGGACATTAAGAATGCAGGCTGCTGGGTACACTAAAGTAGACGAGGTCCTATACAAATGCGGGTACTCAGTCCCACTGCTCAGGTGATTATCAGAAACAGATGCCGACTACGCTCACCATGAAGTATATGAAGGAATTTGTGTGAATCATGCAGGGGGCCAGACACGAGCATATAAGCTAATCCGATAGGGGTACTACTGGCCGTTCTTGAAGCAAGACGCGATCTCACTAGTCAAGAAGTGCGAAAGATGTCAACCATTCGCACCGCAAGTCAGGTACCACCCCGAACAGCTCATTTCAAATTTTATTCCTTAGTCGTTTTCCAAATGGGGAGTAGACCTCAACGTACCACTCCCCACTGGCAAAATGGGCATGAAGTATGCCATAGTGGCAGTAGGTTATTTTACTAAATGGGCCGAGGCGGAGCCCCTGACTAAGATAGACGAAGAAAAGATCATCAGTTTTGTATGGAAGTCTGTCATATGTAGGTTCGAGATACCATACTCGATAGTAACAAACAATGGAAAATAGTTCGATAACCGAAGATTTCGAATTTTGAGAAAGCTTTTATATCAAGAATCATTTCTCCACTCCATATCACCCACAATCTAATGGCCAAGTCGAGGCAGTGAACAAAATCCTCAAATATATGTTAAAGACGAGACGGAAGAATCCAAGGGAAATTGGCCCGAGGAACTGCCCGGAATGGTTTGGGCCTACAGAACAACGCATCAATCTGCCACGGGTGAAACACCTTTCTCCCTGGTATATGGAGCCGAGGCCATCATCCCAATGGAAATCGGGGCCCCAACATTCGAATTGCTAATTTTTCAAAGAAAAGAATAAGGTCGCCCTACGAGTCGAACTGGATCTGCTAGAAGAAAAGAGATGCAGTGCCGAGATGAAAAATGCTATATACAAACAGAAAAGTGAAAGGTACTACAATTCAAAAGTGAAGGAAAGAAAATTTTTGGTCGGCGATCTAGTCTTAAAAAGGTCACTAGGACCGAGCCCACCACTAAAGTCGACCTGGGAAGGTCCATATAGAATTAGCAAGGTCTTGTTAAATGGGGCGTACGAACTCGAATATTTGAGTGGGGAGAAATTCAACCACCCGTGGAATGTTTCTTATTTGAAGAAATATTATCAATAAAGTTCAAATTTTCAAAGCAAAAAATCAATTATCTTAAATTCTATTCGTCTCGGCCCAGACCCGAGCGCAACACACAACTTTACGTCTCAGCCTAGACCTGAGCACATCACAAAAAATCAATTTGAAACTCGACCTTGCATCGAGCTCACCTCAAACAAAGACTCGGTCTAGCTCCGAGCACAACACTTAGAAGAAATTCATTCAAACATTCGTCCTAACATCTGATTCATACATCTATTCAAGTATACCGAGCCTAACACTTGGCAAAATTTAGAAAGAATAACAAGAAACGACTAGAAATAAACTTTCATTAATAACAAATTATTTACATGGGGACCCGAGGCCGATTACACCAAAGGCCCAATGCCAGTTACATCAAAAACAAAAAGAGAAAATGCAAGAACACCCTATGGAGCAGGAATCTGAGTTCCGCCAAGAGCAGGAGTCTTGGTCGGACCGCTTGAAGCTACTTCCTCCCCATCTTGATTGGCTGGAGGGGCATCTTGCTCGAAGATCACACCCAGGAACTAAAGACAAAGGACGGTTAGGTTTGCGTTCAGACCATCGAGCTCTTTCTCTAAGTCGAGGACCTCCTCGATCTGGTCGCATGTCTACAAGTCAACATATAGACATACTCCCCGACCGCTTGTAAGCCCAAACGACCTCTGCCCGACCTTCTTCCAATTGCTCTCGGAAAGCCTCCTCCATTTCCCTCTGGATTTTGGCTTCTCGCCTCTCCAGCTTCCCCGAGTGCCCTTTCACGCCTGATCCCTATCAGCTCTGGCCTCCTCGGTGGATCATCTCTCGGTATTGGCCGCCATCATGACCGCTTTGGTCTGAGTCTCCAACGACTCCTGGATCCCACGCAAAGTGGCATGGGGCACCTGTAGATCGCCATGGCGCCTTTCTAGGTAGCGCGCGTGCCCATTCATATACCAAAGGGTACCAATAATTCTGCTAGATAACCCCATGGCATATTAGGCCTTCTCCTCCCATCCGGTCTCCATGCAGAATTGCTCTATATTGGTCATCCAGGCTCGGCCGTCATATCCCACGCTGCCCGACCAGCCTCGGGCAATGCTGCCACCTGATCCTCTATTGGCGTCGAGCATTTGGCAAACTCTAAGAACCACCGGATCCCATCACAAGCATCCTCCCGACCGAGATTCGTAGAAATGAAGTGGGCCTCCTACCCTAGGTCATCCGAGAACACCCACCACCGGGCGTCATTCAAAGTCTTCCCCGAAGGAACGTTGATCGGGGGCACCCATGGAGTCGACCGGGTTCTCTCACCCTGGCCAGGCTCATTTATTTCAATTTCTCTCCCCCTCCTCTGCCTGAAAAGTTGCTCCTCGTCCTCTTGGTTATTTGTGGCCTTACGCTTGCCACGTTGTATTTCGCCCATCTTTCTTCCTCGGTCTCGGCGGTCTGACCAACATTTACCCCAATACCCCAGGCAGCAGTACGCCTTACGTGGTTAACGAGAGCAAAGACATCTACCGCCACCGGACTTTCCACAAACACGCAGAATATCAGAGTAACAAAAATGTTGAAATGCGAAGAAACATCAAACTTACATAAATGTGCTTACATTGGGTTTCAATCTGTCGCGGCCGCTCAGTCCGCTTGGTCTACCCGGCCATTGAGGGCACCTCCCTAAAGGGATCAGGCCTTATCAGAGGCAATCCGACTTGTTCGGTCCTGGCCATTTATTGTTCCAACTCCGGCATCCCGCCTCGCTCTGCCTACGACGGACTCCCCCCACCTTTCTCTTCCTAGGCCACCTCTTGCTCAGCCTCCGATCCGTCTGGTAGCCTCCTACGCATGCTAGTCCGAGACAACTCTACCTCTGTGGCCAAAATATGTATCCTTCTATCCAACGCAGCCAACACTTGGATATTTACTAGCGGATTTATGAAGGCCTCTGAAAGGCGGCTCGGGAAAGGCCGATTCCCTGCATAGAAAGGATAAAGAATTAATGATTATAAAAAGAGTGGGAGGTGTTTACGAAAATCATATCGGAATTTGACCAGAGGGGAAAGAAGCAAGTCCCCTTGGCGGGTCCGCCAGTCACCACTGACCCTGAACCACTTATCCTTCCACTCCTTTAAAGATTGTGCAAGGCCTAGAACCAACCCGTCCGGATAGCTAGGCCGGGTCTGTACGTAGTACCACCCCAATGGTCGCCCCCGACCGGGGGTTGCCTTCCACACAAACAACTCATTCAAATCTTCAAAATGTGGACGCGGGTAGTTCTCACTAGAGAAGAGGACGAGCATTCCAATTATCGACCCCAGGTCATTGGGTGCACCTAGGACAAAGGCAGGTTCCACTTCCTGCACTATTTCGTTATCAACCTCGGCATGATCAGGAAACCAGAAATGCACCGTCGAATGGATTAGACGCCTCTCGTGAAGGGCATCCAGCTCGTGTTGCATCATTATACTTATCTGCTTGTTCTGGTCAGTCCGAGTCCACCCTTCCACCACATGCAACGTACGCCCACCACCCGACATTGCGTCCTCATCTCTATGTCCGGCCTTCCCCAGACCGTCTTGATCTTCCCCACCTGCTCTGGGGGCCTCTACGGCTTCGCGCCCGTGCCCTCTGGCACCCTGACCTACTCCCGGTCTCAACCTTCAGATTCCATTCCTGATTCTCCTGGGTGATCTTCTCGATGGCCTGAACTTTCTACTTGTTCACCTGACTCCTCCGGAGACAAGTTTGTCTTGTACACTTGACCTCGCGGATCACGGTAATGGGAGTAGGATTGAAAATCACGTATCACTCGTCTAATAGGACCTTCGATTCAGGACTCTGGCTTGAGATGGAGACAATGATGATATTAGGGCTTTCTGGTGTTGCTTCTCTCTCTGGTGAAGGATTACAGATGAAGGATCATCATTCGGAGGATCTTTAATCTCAACTTCAACACTAAAATCTCTATTTTGGCTATCGTCAGTGGAACCGGACATGTCTTTTGGAAAGAAGAAAGAAAAAAAAGAAGGAAAGAAAAATTTGGATAGTTACCTATATGTTCTTGTGCTCCTGTACTCAAAAGCCGACCTGAAATTGCCTGCTCGGTCTCTGCAAATGCTTATCTGTATGAAGTGAATGCAAAAGTGAGAAATGAAAGAGGAAAGCCATATTTATAGGTTAACTTCTCTAGTAAGTTTCGCACCAGTTGGAGGGGCCACGTCTTTTCAAATTCAAAAAAGTTGGGTAACTGTCACGTCCCCACGCTTCCCGCACAATGATGGTCCAATAGAAAGATGCCACGTGTCAGTCATCATGGACTCAATTAATGCGCCATTTCAGACATTGATGGACAGGTGACAGCTGTCAGCGAACTATTTGTCTTCTCAATTTTCTCTTTCCAATTAAAGTTTAAATCTATTTCAAAGAATCTTCTCCTCGAAATTAAACTTGGGGGCCATTGATGATACCCGAGCTGAGCCGAGCAAAAATATGTCCACGTGGCCATTCAGCTGATGATGACGAAAGTCGTCCAAGATTATGTGGATCGACCAGGATGACGTAAGCAACCAAGCTGATGATGCGGCACGAGTCGAGCCTGGTCCACTACAACCAGATAGAATGAAGCAAGTGCAACACTCAACAAATCTCCCACTAAGTGGATTCAACACTCCAGTGCCAGACAAAGATGCCACCTGTCAGCGAGCCAAAGGGACAAGTGAACAAGTTTCTATCAATACATGGCGCATGCTGACCAGGGAGAAGACACGTATCCCACGATTATCCCACTATTATACTAGATGTAATGATGATTAGCCCACTATTTGTATTAGTATAAATAGATCTCATTTATTAGGAAAAAGTCAAGAGAGAAAATCCTACTATATAGCTTGTAAATTCAAATTTAGTGACGAAACCGACCACACACGCTCTGCTCGGTCTTCGATATAAAAAGACAGAATTAGCCACTTTTCGCATATTTCAAAGTGTTCACGTTATTTCCACGTCATTTTTATTTAAGTACTTTGCTTGTTGATCCAAGAAGAACATCAACAAATTTCGAATGGACGTTATAGTTTTGAAAATTAAGTTAATTTAAAGATTGAGGAGTGTGAAGCTTTACCAGTTTCAGCCGAAAGACGCCCGTCTCTATTTCTCTTTTCTACCTCAGTCGTGTCCGTGTGTGGGTTATGGGTTTCATATCTATATTTATCTTCAACTCACTTGAGGTGGTGCTAGGTAAACTTAGTTAATCTTGTTTTTTTCTATAGGTGTGTATGTTAGTGTGCCAAAAATATGCATATTTAATTTAGAGTAGGTCTCTTGTAGGACCGTCTAACGGGTCTTATTCCGTCTTACGGATCATATTCCATAAAATGGATCCTACCCGTGACCCGCCCAACCCACCCGCCCAGCCCACCTATTATTTAACCCAAAAAAAAAATCTGCTTCAGCGCTTGAAGTGGGGATTGAACCCGCGATCTTATGGAGACATAAGGTGGTGTTCTACCACTACACCACTAGTGCTTATTATGCAATTTTAGTATTATAATATATATAAACCCATTCATAAATATGCCTGGTAATTAAAAAAAAAAAAAAAAAACGCCTATAAATATAAAAGCTAAGAATCGCACCCAAGTCTATTAAAAAAACATGATACATTATCTCAATAAATGGATACTTATAAAAGTGTTAATTTAACTACATCAAATTTATTTTTTATTTTTCCTCTTTTCTTGTTCCTAGTTTGTGACTGTATTAAGAAATCTGATAATTTATCTCAACAAACAGATATTTCTACTTATAAAAGTGTTAATTTAACTATATCATATTTATTTTTATTTTCATTCTTTCCTTCATTTCTAATTTGTGACTATATTAAAAAACATGATACTTTATCTCAAAAATTAGATACTTTAACGTATAAAAGTGTTACTTTAACTTTGTTATATATATTCATAATTTGTGACTATATTAAAAAATATGTCACTTTATCTCAAAAAATAAATACTTTTACTATAAAAGTATTACTTTAACTCTATCATATTTATTATTCATCTTTCTTTGTATTTATTATTAAAAAATATAATACTTTATTTAAAAAATAGATATTTTTACTCTTAAAACATATTTTGTCACAAAAAATATATATTTTTACTCATGAAGGTGTTACTTTAACTCTGATATATTTATTTGTCCTTCAATATAATGTAATCATAATTTGTGGCTATATTAAAAAATATGATACTTTATCTAAAATAACCGATAATTTTTCTCGTAAAATCAAGCATTTTAATCGGGAAGAAAAACAAAACTCATTATATATATATATATATATATATATATATATATATATATATATATATATATATATTATAATATATTCATAATTTGTGACTATATTAAAATATATGTTACTCTATCTCAAAAAATAAACACTTTTACTTATAAAAGTATTACTTTAACTCTATCATATTTATTATTCATCTTTCTTTGTATTTATTATTAAAAAACGTAATACTTTATTTTAAAAACATATACTTTTACTCTTAAAACATGATATTTTGTCTCAAAAAATATATTTTTTTACTTATAAAGGTGTTACTTTAACTCTGATATATTTATTTGTCCTTCAATGATGTAATCATAATCTGTGGCTATATTAAAAAATATGATACTTTATCTAAAATAACCGATACTTTTTCTCATAAAACTGTTACTTTAACTGAGGAAGAAAAACAGAAAAAAAATAGCAGGAGTTGTTGTTGACCCACGGACCTGGTCAACAAGATCCGCAGATCCGCGGGTCAAATAGGATCCGTCTTACGGATTGAGACCCGTAAGACGGTCCTATATGAGTTTTTGCCTTTAATTTATCTACTGGACCCATATCCTGTACTAAATTAATGAGGTAATGGTTGTTGCTTAATTAGTTAGTAAATCGATTGCATAGTATCATGTTCATTTATCCACCGAACACATATATCTATACTATATTAGTGTTATATACATATATGTTAAGTTATCAAAGTTATAAATATATATACATGTATAATTAGTTTTATTAAATACAAGGTTATACTTTTTTTTGAACTAAAATATTCTTTATAAAAAATATTACGCATTTATCAGAAAGTGGGGTCTCACACTGGTCGCGGGTCAGGCTGCGGTTTGGATTCGAGTTTTAGCCCCTACCTCATGGGATTAATGGCTCGATCAAAACTAACTCCCCTAGACCAGGTTGAATATATTATATATGGGCTTAGCTATATTAACCTAAGAGGGTGTTTGGCTAAGCTTATTTAAAAAAATTATAAGCCCCTACTTCTTATAAGTTGTTTTGAGAGCTTATAAGATGTTAGATCTTATTTTAAGAATAAGTTGTTGAAGTGTTTGGATAAAATAAGATGGTGTAGCTTTTAAGATGTTAGTAATGACAATTTTGTAATTAAAATAGTCAAAATTAAAGGAGGTTGTTGAAATAAGACCTTATTTAAAAAAAAAAGGTTGGTGTTCCCCTATGTAGGTCCCAGGGGTGTGAGTAAGGTTTAGAAGGGGGGGTTGAATAAACTTTACCAAATTTTCGATTTTAGTCCTTTTAAAATTACAAAAGAGTTGACTCAAACAACTATGTTCTTGAAGGACAGCTAAGTTGGTTATTCAGCTGAGTTAGCCACTCAACAGACTCGATAGAACTGTTGATAGAATAACTCGACTGTTTAACCTAAACTTAACTTGGTTGGTTTGGTTTTATCAGCGGGAGACTTAACACCATTTGATTAGATTTTAGCTTGTTTTAACACTTGATTTTTAGCATTTGGTTATTAATCAGTTGGATAGCAAATATGATTCTAACAGCAAATATAATGTAAGTATGCAAGAAAGTAAATGTGCTGAAAGTAAATGACACAAATATTTTATAGAGGTTCGAAGATGGGGTAATTCTTCTAATCCTCTCTTCTCCAACTCCTAGGGGAATCCACTAAGTAACATATCAGTTTACAAAATGGTGAGCAGTCTGGAGACAACCTTGATCAAACAACTGGCTTCTCTTGCGACTCAGCTTCATTACAGGGCAGATGCCTTGCTACTTCAGCTAACTTCTCAAGTTCTTGGATTTGATCACGAAGCCCTCCAATAAACTTGATATTGGTTCGACCTTGAACCTCCCTACAATCCTCCTTGGAAAGTAGACCCCTTTTTGATTCTTCAAAAGTTTTATCTTCAACAGATTTGAAGTTATCTTTCCTTCACAGCTTGTGTTGAATCGATTTCCTTCGAGTTTCAGACTTGAGGATTTGCTTGAATGTACTTGAGAATATTGCTGGTTAAATGCTTAAATATTGCTTGTTTGTTCGTGGTTCAGGTAACCTCTTCTCAGTAATTTCCTCAGCCTTTTATAGTGTACATTTAAAATTTTGCCCGTTGAAGAGATAGGCTAATTTTGAATGTCACTTTTGTTCGTTGGCTTGTCTTGTTGCAGTCCATGATATTGACATTTCCTCGTATTAAATGTCTTCGCAGCATCCCAGGTGCCTGACACAGGGTGCAGTGCTTCCCATTGGTTTATTCCTTTTGCACAAATCTGGGACTAACACTTTAGACCTGACAGCTTTAACATATTACTATATTGAGTAATATTCCTGACTTTAATCAGCGGATCTAAGTCAGTTGTCTTGACTAGACGGATGTCTTTACCCCAGGTGACTTGAGTTAGCTCCATTCATTGGATAACTCAACTGTCACTTCAACTTTGAGACTTGGCTTCTTGAGTTGACTTGACTGACACTTCTTACAGTTGTTCCTCCTTCAGTCGAGTCATTGTCTTCCTTATTGGCCATACTTAGTGACACAAATCAGAGTCTTCAATCCAGTCCGCAGTTGACTTCTTGTATTTTTTGGCATAGCTGACTTGACTCAGCTTTTTCAACCCTATCTATTACAAGGAAAATGGGGTGCCAACTTTGTAGTTTAAATTTTACATGGTATCATCAAAATCTACTCAATAAATTTCCTAAAAATTTCCCCCTTTTTGATGATGCAAAAACTAAAAACATTCAACAAAAGTAAGCAGCAAAGTTACATACAAACAATGCACTAACAAAGAATGTATGCTTAAAAAAGATCTTTTTATTGATAATAGCATTCTTGTCCTTTAACAGCTGTTTACATTTGGTATCAGAGCAATATACATGCATTTAAGCTAAGATACAAGAATACATTCAGAGTGAAAAATTACAGGGAAATTCACTAAGTTTTATTATAGAAAACTTACATGAATGTATTTACAATAGTAATACATGAAGGGGTTTGCAGCAACACTTCAACGCCTTCATTGCTTCCTTCCTCTTTCTTCTTCAGTCTATTGCGCTCTTCATCGTCATCAGCTCTCTTCCTCTTTTTCTCTTCTTCTTCTCTCATTTTCTTCTTTTCATAGGCCCGTTTGGAAGCATCATCCCTTTGCTTCCTCGCGAGCCATTCTTTGTTTTGCCTTTCATTCTGTTTCTTCTTGTCTTCTTATTGCCTCAGCGTTCTTCCTTGCCACTTCCCGGTTGTCTAGGTGATCATATCCAGCCCAGTAGATCAAGCCTTTCTTGTCAGGATCTACGTATTCTATGTCCTTGGGTTTTGGTTGAGGTAGGGAACCTCTTCCACCACCACTTCTTCCTCTCTCTGACTCAACTCTTCCACCTCTGGGCGTGTATTGCACGGGAGTCTACTGCTTTCAAGCTGAGTGACTGCTGGAAGACTGTTGCTTATCAGCTTCTTTACACAGTGCAAGACCTTTCTCCGAATACAAATTCCAGGCTTGAGCCAGAGCCATTCCTTGGAAGTAGCCTTCTGATTCAAGTGTTTTGAACTCTTCAACCGATCTAGGCTCAGATCCATCATCAGGTATCGCATCCTGATCCTTCCCGGCTGTAGACCACCAAATTGTTCATTATTTCGTGAACGCGAGCATCCTGCTTTTGAGAGAACTCCTCAAACCCTTCTTCAATAATCTTTTTTTTGTCTGCTATTGACACAGCAGAGTGCTCAATTGGTAGGGTCACAGGGAGTTTGCTCAGGATGGAGGCAGTAACATGACCTTGCTGAGGGGTTTCAGCGTACATCAATTTCAATTGCTTTGAACTTCCTTCCCCCTCAACTGTATCTATTTTCTCAGCTGTATCTTTCGTCTCAGTTGCATTTTTCTTCAACTTCCTTCCCCTTCAACTGTGCAACTTTTACTATGACCTTCATTATTGTGTTGGCGTCATCCTTAAAAACATTCCTGCTCTTTTAAAATGACTGCGTTTTTATCACTTAGCTCATAATTGATTCAGCTTATATCCAAAGTGACTTAATTCTGCTTCTCTTTTCTTGTGAAGTAGCTCAGTTGTCAGCTCACTTGATACATTTGACTTCCCGATAAGGCTTTTTCACTTGGCGGAAGTGTGAAACTTGCTCTGCTTTGATTTTCTCATCTTCTTTATCTCTGGCGATTGAGTCTTCTGAGTTTCAACTCACCTCAATTAACCCTAACTCATTCTTGAGCTCTACAAATCTTGATTCACATAGAGGCTTTGTGAATATATTAGCTAATTGTTTATCAATTGAGATGTATTCCAAGGTGATGTCTTCCTTTCAACATGATCTCTTATGAAATGATATCTGACATCAATGTGCTTTGTTCTTGAATACAACACAGGATTCTGAGTGATTGCAATAGCACTAGTGTTATCACACATAATTGGAATCTCCTTTTCTTCAATATCATAGTCTCTCAGTTGTTGTCTCATCCATAAGACTTGGGCACAACAACTGCCTGCAGCTATGTACTCTGCTTCAGCTGTGGATGTGGCAATTGAATTTGGTTTCTTACTAAACCAAGAAACCAATCTATTTCAAAGCATTTGACATGTACCTGAAGTACTTTTCCTGTCAATTTTACATCCAACATAGTCTGAGTCTGAGTAATGAATTAACTTGAATCCACCTTCCTTTGGATACCATAAGCCAACTTCCTGGCATCCCTTCAAATATCTTAGGATTCTCTTAGCTGCAGTCATGTGGCTCTCCTTTGGTGCAGATTGAAATCTTGCACATACACCTACTGCAAAGGTGATGTCTGGCCTGCTGGCTGTTAAATAGATCAATGATCAAATGAGTGCTCTATATCTTGTTTGATCTACAGCTTTGCCATCTGCATCCATGTTCATCTTAACTGATGTGTTCATTGCAATTTTCACAGAAGACTTCTCTTCCATACCAAATTTCTTCATCAAATCCCTGGTATATTTTGTCTGACTTACGAAGGTTCCATCCTTCAATTGCTTGACTTGAAGTCCTAGGAAGAAAGTCAGCTCTCCCATCATGCTCATCTCAAATTTACATTGCATGAGGTTTGAGAACTTGTCACACAACTCCTTATTTGTGGATCCAAAAAGGATGTCATCCACATATATTTGAACAAGCAGTATACTATCTCCATCTTGAATTCTGAAGAGTGTTCTATCAACTTTGCCTTTGGTGAATCCATTGTCAGTTAGGAATTGAGACAATGTATCATACATTGCTCTTGGTGCTTGTTTCAGTCCATATAATTCTTTCTTGAGCTTATATACCTTATCTCCAATAGTTTTCTGCTCAAAACCCGAAGGTTGTTCAACATAGACTTCTTCCTCTAACAGTCCATTCAAAAATGCACTCTTCACATTCATTTGATGCACAGTGAAGTTCTTATGTGCAGCATAAGCAAGAAACATCCTTATTGCTTCCAATCTTGCAACAGGAGCAAATGTTTCATCAAAATCTGTACCCTTTTCTTGGAAATACCCTTTGGCTACCAATCTTGCTTTGTTTCTTACAACAGATCCTTCCTCATTCATCTTGTTTCTAAAAATCCATTTTGTGCCAATAACATTCTGATGGGTTGGCCTCTGCACCAATTCTCATACCTTGTTTCTTTCAAACTGATTAAGCTCTTCTTGCATAGCTTGAATCCAATGTGTGTAGACCAATGCTTGAGACACATCTTTAGGCTCTATTTGGGAAATAAAACAAGTGAACATAGCTTCATGTTGTGCTATGGATTTGGTTCTTATGCCATCTCTAACATCTCCAATAACTAACTCTGGTGGATGGTCTCTCAGCCACCTGATGTCGTCTCGCAGCTAAGTTGTCTTGAACAGCTTTTTCATCTTCATTCAGCTGTAGACTATCCAACTATCTTTGAGATTCATCTATCTCATCTTCATTTGGGTTGCTTGATCTTACTTCAGCTTTAACATAAGGACTCTTCTGCATTGTTGGTTGATTCAACTTATCAGCTAACTCTTCAATGTCTTCTCCATTTACATTAGGTTCATCAAAAACCACATGGATAGACTCTTTTGTAACCATAGTCCTCTTGTTCAGCACTCTATAGGCTTTGCTTTCAGCTGAGTATTCCAAAAAGATACTTTCATCAGCTTTAGCATCAAAAGACTTCAAATTATATTTGCCATTGTTATGGATAAAGCATTTACATCCAAATATTCTGAAATATCCAACATTTGGGTTTATCCCTGTCCAAATCTCATATGGAGTCTTGGTCAATTGCCTGTTGATCATGCATATATTTTGAGTATAACATGGTGTGTTAGTGGCTTCAGCCCAAAATCTCTTAGGCAATCCAGCATCAGCTAACATGGTCCTTGCAGCTTCCTTGAGAGTTTTATTCGTTCTTTCAGCTACTCCATTCTGTTGTGGAGTTCTTGCTGCTGATAACTCATGAGAAATTCTATTTTCAACACAATACTGATTTATTATCCCATTAACAAACTCAGTTCCTCTGTCAGATCTTATCTTTATAATGGTTTGGATCTTTTCATTTTGAACTCTTTTCATCAGCTGAGGTAACTTCTGCAAAGTTTCCTTCTTTTTACACATGAAGATTGTCCATGTATATCTTGAGTAGTCATCTACTACTACCAAGGTGTATTTCTTTCCACTGATGCTAGCTGGCTCAACTGGACCAAATAAATCCATATGCAATAGATGTAATATCCTTGTTGAAGAAGGACTTGGCTTATCCTTGAATGAAGATTTTATTTGCTTTCCCATCTGGCATGAATCACATACACTCTCTTTCTCGTACACTGAATCTGGAAATCCTTCTACAAGATGTCTTCTTGCAAGCTTGTTGATTATCTTGAAATTCAAATGACTCAACTTCTTGTGCCACAGCCAACTTGATTCGGTTGTGCCCTTTGCTAGTAGACAAGTGATTGGTGTAGTAGTAGACCAATCTACCACACACATATTCTTCTGTCTTGATCCTTGTAGCACTATTTCATTTGATTCAGCATCTTTGATCTGGCACACTCCCATGTTGAATCCAACATTGTAACCTTTATCACAGAGTTGGCTGATGCTTAACAAGTTGAAGTTGAGGCCTTCAACATAAGCAACATCTGTGATTTCCAATCCATTCTTTTTGGTATATCATGTGCCTTTGATTTTCCATGGAGCTTCATTTCCTCCAAATATGACTTTTGCACCTCTAATCTCATTGAATCTTGACAGGTTTATCTTGTTTCCTGTCATATATCTAGAACAACCACTATCCATGTACCAGGTTCCTTGGCACTCAGCTGTTCCTTCAACCTGCAATCAAGGAAATCAGTTTTTAGGTACCCATACTGGCATGGGTCCAGAGGGATTAGTGTTATAAGATGATCCAACCAACCTATAGCCAAAGGACTTGACTCTAAGAGGTTGCCATCTATCAGTGCACATTAGCAAATTGCTTGGGGATTTTAGGTTCATACAGCTGTCTCTTTTGTCTGTATGCCTGTGTTTATGTTTTAGCAATAACTTTCTTAGGATAGTTGTGATATTTCTGAGTGTAGTGCTTGGGTGCATATGTGTACTGATAATAGCTCTTTTGCCTTTGGAATGACCTTTACTGTATTTTAGGTCCTTGCCATCTAGGCTTGTATTCCATAGGTCTTTGCTGATGTTTCACATTATTCCAATCAGCATAGTTTGGATAGTTTCTACCATTGCCATCATGTGTGTTTCTCTGATGAAACTTCTGGGGTTTTTGGTAGCTCTGTTTGCTTTTCACAGAGTATTTTCTGTTTGATGTTTGCTGAGGAACTCGGCTGAATTTCATCTCAGATGTCCTCTCAGCATAATCAACTGGATGTTTTCCTTTCCCTTTGTATCCAAGGCCAGTTTGTTTGTGATTGTGCTCTGGAGTGAATGTGGGTGCAGCATTAGGTGTTTTGGATTTTTGAGATGCTTCATTACTTGAAGATCCTTTTTTCCAAAATCACTCTTGGAGTTTGACTGTGCACAAAGGAATTAAATCATATGCATGTCTTATCTCCACATTCTTTTTGACTCATGATAAGATCATCCAATGATTTGGATGCCTTTGTAAATGAGGCAATTACATTTTTGAGATCGTTTTCCCTCTTTTCTATAAAAGCTAACTCTGCTATGATCTTGGCATTTTCAGCCTTCAACTTAGTGTTCTCATCAACTATGCGACTCAGAGTACTCAGCTCTTTATTCAGCTGTGAGTTTTGGCTTTTAAGATGGCTGTTTTCCTCATTTAGAATTTTGTGTGAGGATTTTATGTGTTCAAAATCTTTCATCATTTTGCCTAATGAATCATAAAGATCAGTGGGTGATGAAGTGTGTGTATCACAATCACTATCACTTGAAACTGAATGAGATGAGTTAGAGTGTACCTCATCTTCTTTATTAGGTTGATCTTGTTCTTTAGCCATAAGGCAAATCATAGCCTCTTCCTCAGAGTCACTTAAGTAGTCAGCTTCACTACTCTCTGAGTCTGCTGCTTCTTTAGACTTGGTTGTCTCAGAAGTCTCAGCAGCCAACATGGCTTTCTTCTTTTCTTGTCTTCTTTCTCTGAAAACTTTTCTATCTTCCTCATTCCAATATTTGTTGACTGGTGGATAGGAACAATCAACTCGCAAATTGTCCTAGTTGGATCGCAGCCTTCCAACACGAGTTCTCGGCTCTTTGATCGCTCTTTTCTTTCTTGGATTATCAGCTCTCTGATATTCAACCCTTTGATGGTCAACTCTCTTGGGTGGCCTATCTTCCATTGACTTGGAGGGAGCTGAATGTCTACTGGAGGTTTCACCCTTATTTCTTTTATAGTTCTTATTGAAGAACTTCTTGAATCTTTTAACCATTAGGGCAATTTCCTCCTGGTCTATGGCTTCCTTGGGTTCATCTCTCTTTCCATCCTTGGCCATCAGTGCAGTTGTCTTGGGTATAACTGTCTCCTCTTGCTCCTTTCTTCTCAGCTCAAACTCATAGGCTTTGAAGTCTGAGAATAGCTCATGGTTAGATGTTCTTGAGAGGTCCATTGAATGTCTCAGGGCCATAGTCTTTATTTCCCATTCAGCTGGGAGGATTCTTAAGATCTTCATACACATTTTCTTTTGTGTATATTATTTCCCAAGAGCTAAAAGCTCATTTGTGATTTCAGTGAATCTGGCATCCAGCTGATCCATTGTTTCACCTGCAAGCATTTTGAAATTTTCAAACTTTTGAACATCAACAGACAATTTATTTTCTTTAATTTGTTTTGATCCTTCACAAATTAAAGTTAGTTTATTCCAGATTTCTTTTGCAGATTTGCAAGATTTGACTTTATTGAACATGGCTTTGTCCAATGTCTTGTAGAGTATATCCTTGGCCATATTTTCCAAGTTGTATCTCTTCCTATCTTCATTTGTCCACTCAGTCCTTGGTTTTTCAACCATGGCTGGTCTTGCTTCGGCAGCAACTTCTTCTCCTTCAGCTGCAACTGCTCTTATTACAGTCTTGTTCACTTTAAGTATTTGCAGTGGCCCATCCTCTATCACAAGCCACATTTCATCATGTAATGCAGATAGATGAGTCTGCATGCAAATTTTCCAATCATCAAATTCTTCAACAGTGAACATAGGAATGTGTGTCAGATTTGCTTCCATGATAATAACTTTGCTTAAAATGAAAGATTTTCAAAATGCAAGTGTTTGAAACTTTTTGAAAAGATAGAGATCTAGTTCAGTAACCAGTGCGGAAGGCTCAGTGAACCAACCGCAATGATACCACTTGTAGATCCCAAGGGGTGTGAGTAAGGTTTAGAAGGGGGGGTTGAATAAACCTTACCAAATTTTCGATTTTAGTCCTTTTAAAATTACAACAGAGTTGACTCAAACAGCTATGTCCTTGAAGGACAGCTAAGTTAGTAATTTAGCTGAGTTAGCCACTCAACAGACTCGATAGAGCTATTGATAGAATAACTCAGCTGTTTAACCTAATCTTAACTTGGCTGGTTTGGTTTTATCAGCGGAAGACTTAACACCATTTGATTAGATTTTAGTTTGTTTTAACACTTGATTTTTAGCACTTGGTTATTAATCAGTTGGATAGCAAATATGACTCTAACAGCAAATATAATGTAAGTATGCAAGAAAGTAAATGTGCTGAAAGTAAATGACACAAATATTTTATAGAGGTTCGAAGATGGGGTAATTCTTCTAATCCTCTCTTCTCCAACTCCTGGAGGAATCCACTAAGTAACAGATCAGTTTACAAAATGGTGAGCAGTCTAGAGACAGCGTTGATCACACAACTAGTTTCTCTTGCGACTCAGCTTCTTCACAGGGCAGCTGCCTTGGTACTTCAGCTTACTTCTCAAGTTCTTGGATTTGATCATGAAGCCCTCCAATAAACTTGATACTGGTTCACTTTGAACCTTCCTACAATACTCCTTGGAAAGTAGACCCCTTTATTATTCTTCAAAAGTTTCCTCTTCAACAAATTTAAAGTTGTCTTTCCTTCACAACTTGTGATGGATCGATTTCCTTCGAGTTTCAGGCTTGAGGATTTGCTTGAATGTACTTAAGAATATTGCAGGTTAAATGCTTGAATATTGCTTGCTTGTTCGTGGTTTAGGTAACCTCTTCTCAGTAATTTCCTCAGCCTTTTATAGTGTACATTTAAAATTTTGCCCGTTGAAGAGATAGGCTAATTTCGAATGTCACTTTTGTTCATTGGCTTGTCTTGTTGCAGTCCTTGATGTTGACATTTCCTCGTATTAAATGTCTTTGCAGCATCCCATGTGCCTGACACAAGGTGCATTGCTTCCCATTGGTTCTTTTTGCACAAATCTGGGAGTAACACTTTCGACCTGACAGCTTGACATATTACTATATTGAGTAATATTCTTGACTTTAATCAATGGATCTAAGTCAGTTGTCTCGACTAGACTGTTGTCTTTACCCCAGGTGACTTGAGACAGCTCCATTCATTGGATAACTCGACTGTCACTTCAACTTTGAGACTTGGCTTCTTGAGTTGACTTGACTGACACTTCTTACAGTTGTTCCTCAGTTGACACTCCTTCAGTCGAGTCCTTGACTTCCTTCTTGGCCATACTCAGCTGACACACAACAGAGTCTTCAATCAAGTCCACAATTGACTTCTTGTATTCCTTGGCATAGCTGACTTGACTCAGCTTTTTTAGCCCTATCTATTACAATACAAATTACAAGGAAGATGGAGTGCCAACTTTCTAGTTTAATTTTTACATGGTATCATCCAAATCTACTCAATAAATTTCCTAACACCCTACTTTTTTAAAAACAGCTTATAAGCTCCTGATATCTTATTTTGGGACCTTATAAGATCTTTTTCGGAAAAAATTACCAAATAAATTTAAACAGCTTATAAGCTCTCAAACATCTTATAAGATGATTTGAAGAGCTTATAAGCTCAGCCAAACACCCTCTAAATCACATTCTAAAATAGTCTGCTAACTAGATCAATAATACCTAATAATATTTTTTTAAAAAAATACTTTGCTTGAATAATACTACCATAATAAAACCCAAATTATAGAATTTTATGAAAATAAGGAGTACGTGAAAATAGAAATATCATATCAAAATATTCCCGATAACAATATTACGCATTTATTCAAAAGTTGGGTCTTACATTATCCCCTCCTTTAAAGAATTTTGACCCCAAATTCCATATTTAAATAGTTCTAGATATTACATAATTTTGCTTACTTCCCTGCACAACTTTTCCCAAATATTTTCCATCCAACTTGAGCTTGTAATATCAATTAATCGGAACATAGGAACACTTATGGTGATTAATCACAAACGCTATATAGAGAATCAGTTACTCGAGTTATATTCACAAATGACCCTTAAGCAATAAAGTCATTTTAAGTTTATATCCCATCATTAGTTCATACAGTTCATAATCATATGGATGGCCTTCTAGTCGTCCCATGACCCAGATAGTTCAATAATTTTCTTAGTCTTACACATATAAGATCAATTAAAAGCATTGGCCCTTGTTTTAAGGCATTTTGTATTAAGATAACAACCGATTATATATTCTTTCAAGCCTAAAATCCATAAGTACATAGAATCAAATTTCTAAAACACATCACAACTTTGTATTCTTTAAACTTTCATAAACCCAAGTGATCGTTCAAGCATGGTTTAGAACTATTGATTTCAAGTTACCTAACACTCACAAAAGATGTTATCTCATTGTGGAAATCTGATTGAATCAACTCAAATGATGCACACCTAATACTCTTCTATAACTAAGCTAATTAAGGAGGAGTGCTTAGCCAATAATATATATGCAGTCCAATATGTATATCTAGTTCAGGGGTAAGTAGATGCTACCCATTTGGGTAACTACCTAAGTGGGTTCTATCTGTTAGATTAACACATACACACACACATCCACATGGGTATGTGTTAATCCAATTTACCCACTTGGGTACCTACCCAAGTGGGTAGCATCGACTAACCCCTAGTAGATTTCCCCAATATTTCAAGCAGTCTTTTTTTTCTTTTAAAATCTGGAGAATTCTTGATTATATTTCCATAATAATATCATTCTAGATATCGAATTAATCATTCTTAAATCTCAAAATTCTAATAATAAAGTTCAAACTCTCGTCAAGATAACTCACCAATTATTCAATAAATATCACAAATGTTCATATGTGTTAAAGAAACAAAAGTATAATCTTTAAGCATCAATGCCTTATTATAAACATCTATCTTGACCCAAAAGTTCTATTATGTTCTCCTTGAATATACACAAAGTATTAACTATTGCTTATAAGATCGTGATCTTACTATGATAAAGTTCTATCCTCAACCATTCATTTCCACTCTTGCATAGGTTTCAAATAAGTAACAATCTCAATTGCAAGATAAAATTTCAGTCTACATCTCCAAAAATACCAAAACTATTAAACAACTTATTGGCTAGGAATCATTATGAAATCACCAAAAAATTAAAGTTTAATTGTCAAGTACTCATTTCTATCAGTATATCTTTTTTTTAACCACCTTAAGAATATGATCCCTATTAGTTTCTCCTTAAGTTCGGGTGGGTTGTTCGTCATAAGTCTTATAACAAAATTTAAAACACATTTCATAGTCTCCAGAATGTACAAGAAGTTAAAATATCTAACAATAACTTCTACGACTGGCCACCAAAGTACACATGATTTCACTACTATCATGCATCAATCCATGTATACATGTCACCAAAATCACCCATTCATCTCACTGATCAGCAGTGAAACTAAATTCCTTAAATAGGCGATAATTAAATAAAACAATTAGAAAAGACAGCTTCATTTTACCCCTAATTATAATAATATTTCATTTTCCATAGTCATTTATATAAAATCCAAAAATAGTTTCATGTGCCAATATTATACCCAAAACTCCAAGAGAATTACTGCCTATCCATGCCATTGATCATTTATATCTGATAGTTTGATTATATGATCAAAATACATTTATGCATCTGTTGTGCGCATCTATTGCCTGATCATTCTTCACACAAAATTTACAATTCCTGTTCTATCAAGAATTTATCATTCATCGCATCGATGTGCAATTCCTCACTAAATATGGTATTAATTCTAAAGTTCTTAATAATAACTCCATTTCTGAGGTTATTCCGTAGCATGATGTTACTTTAGTCGGTATATGAAAACAATTTTCAATTTAGAGTCCCATCAGAATGACCAATATCAAAACCTAAATATAAGCATTATTCCAACATTAACCAATAAACCAAGTCGACAGTTTGGTAACTCATCCACTTAAGCGTATATCAAGTAATTGTCTTATAAATACCCCTCTCATAAACCTAACTTTAATCACACTTTCACCTTTTGTAACTATCCACACATTTAACAATTGATGTATTTAAAAAGTAATAATATGTTGGACCTCAAACACTTTACTGGATTGACGACTGTCCCACAAATAAAAAACGAGTCTTTTCTAGGCCAAGCACGTTTTTTCCTCAATCACACGCTCCCTGGAAAACTTCCCAGGAGATCACCCATCCCATGTCTAGTCCAGGCCAAACACGTTTAACCTCAGAGTTTCTATGTAATGGGCACCAGAAAAGAAGATACATCTATTGGTATAGGTAGTAAATATCAAATCCTTTAAGCTCTCTTTTAAGTGTGCAATCCAGCTCTTACGAGTTCGAATCGCGGTCCGCACTTTACGCCTCTTTTAAAGCGCATTGCAGGCAGGATGCTGGACTAAAGCCCAATCTAATAATGTAATTGTCCCACTTTAATACTTAATAATCATTACATATTTTTCTCATTTTATCTATTGACAAATAATATTGGAGATCCTCAATAAAACATACAAGATCAATCAACACTTATATCCACCAATAGTTTGTAATTGAGACCTCAACCATAAAACTATAAGATATTTTACCAAAATTTTAATGATACGAGCCTCCCTAGATAAAACCTCGATTTCAATCTCAATTTTCTTTTTTATATATGTAAGAACTTCGAGTATTCTGAATACATATACACAAATCATATATTTATGATATTATACTATTAGCCACTTTGTCCTTTGGCTTATCTATTAACAATACTCCTCATGAGAATGTTAGTTAACATGGTTGTATTCCAAAATAATTCCTTCTAACCTAGTTTTATAATACCAATCGATCATAACTTAAAGGCATTTAATGGTGACGACCCATCACAAAAGTTATATACTTGATCTGTACCCAATTATATATATGTGTGTGTGTGTGTGTCTCACCAAGGGGCGACGTTTTACCTAAACGGTTCACTCTAGGTCTCCCTCGTCCGCCTTTTGGCTATTTCTATTATTAAATAAACTAAGTAACAAAAGGAGAACACACATAAAATAAAAAAATTTGTAGCATCCCAAATCAAAATTATTAGAAACTTAAGTAACATCATATCCTTATCAGCTTATAGTAGTTGCATCACCAGGGCTATATCCGAAATTCCTAGCATACCACTCTGGTTCCAAGACCATTCCTAAGAAAAATGATACTTATGTTAATATAATACTCAGATGATCAATCGAATATGAATATTATTTTCAAATCAATACTCCATAAAGGATAATCAAGATCCAAATCTAACCATAGACTATATGTAGCGACCTTTCTTGCTTACTTGAATTTTAATGCAAAAATAGCAATTAAAATAAAAGAAATACTTTAATAGAATGCTTAAAAGTACGGAATGATAAAAATCTTACTTCCTCAAAACTTTGCAGCCGAATAAATACTAATAATTACTATTCCAAAACATTCGTACTGAAAACACAATGACATTCAACGTTTAATGAACTAAAAAGTCAAACTTTGAAAATAAAAGAATTCAATTGACAATGGTTCCCCGAGTCACTGCGCCTAGCCATCTCCTTTCTCCTCTGCATTCTCATCTGAAAAATATTCAACATTCGTGGAATGAGCTCAAAGACGCTCAATAAGTAATCTTATGCATGAATGCATGCCTAATGCAATATCTTAACTTTTAACTTAAAAAGACTTAATGTTTTCCTTGCTTAAAAACCTTCCTTTCATTGCTTAAAACTTTCTTTCGCATAAAACCTTGACTTTCGTTGCATGAAACATTCTTAGGACGCGAGCTCACTTGGTAACACATTTTTCTAATTAGGGTCGTAGTGGACCTTGTTATTTGGAACCCGTGAATATTTTGCCCAAGACCCATTTCCATTCGTTTTGCCCGAAGGCCCATTTCCATTCGTTTTTCCCGAAGGCTCTTTTCCTTGAACATTAACATTAGCAGCAAGTGACACATTGTCGTAATGCCGGTCCCCCGCGCCCATTTTCCACTCACTCCAGCATCATAGAACAATGTGTACCCATTTTTTTTTAAAAACATTATTAATATAAACCTTAAAATCTTGACTTAACTTACTCTTATCGTGCTCTTGAAATGATATGAACATACATTAACATGATGCATGAACCTAAGAGATGCAATGTATCATTAAATACGCGTAAGTGCATATCATAACAACTAAATCATATTAGCTAAAACAACTCGAGAAACAAAACCCTCCATTCAACTAATTAAGGGAAAGTCTATATTCAATGATTCAAGCTATTTAGGGTAAACTCTACATTCAATTAGTTAGAGGAAAATCTTATATTCAGTTACTCAAGGGAAAAACTCTACATTCATTAAGTCAAAGGAAAACCCTACATTCAATTAGTCAGGAGAAAACCCTATATTCAATTAATCAGGTGAACTCTAGAGTCTAGATTCAATTATACTTGGGAAAAGTCATACGTTCACTTAGTTAGGAGAATACCCTACATTCATTTAATTAAGGGAAAACCCTAATTAGTCAAACCTCTTTAGAGAATACCCTACATTCATTTAATTAGGGAAAAACCCTATGTCCAATTAGTTAGGGATAACCCTAATATTCAATTAGTCAAACTTATCTAGGAAAATCCATACATTCAGTTAAGGGAAAACCCTACATTCAATTATTTATAAAAATAACTACATCTAATTAGTTAGGGAAACCCCTCAATTAACTAGTTAAGGGAAACCTTCATTCAATTAATTAAGGGAAAACTATTCAAAACTATTTAGGAGAAAGCTCTGCATTCAGTTAGTTAATATGAAAACCTAATATCCAATTAGTTATGAGAAACTCTACATTCAGTTAGTTAGGGCAAAAATATTTATCCAATTAGATTAACCCAACATTCAGTTAATTAGGAAAATATATACATTCAAAGAAAAACATACACTCAAATCTTACATAGTTGGCGGCAAGCCCAATACATGAAATTCTATAACATTTAAGGCGACAAGCCTTATGGTCAAACATGAAACAAGCCTTGAGATAGCATAATGAAAATCACATACACAACATAGTCAAACATGGTAAGGGGACAAGATCACAAGCATTGAGATCAGCATAATGAAATCACATGCATAACAATAATCCAAACATAAATCTACGTGAAAACTAAGGAGATTACTTGCCTGACTAACTTATGGATAATAAAATTCTTCTCAAGCCTCTATCGAATCAACCGCGTTGGGAAAATCACTTTTATTTCTTTATTTTCTCTCTTCTCCTTTTTTTCTTTTCCTTTCTTCTTTCTGCACCATTTCTCCTCTCTGCGTTCTCTCTTCATTTTCTAATCGTGTATTATGTATTTTCTATGTGTTCTCAATGTGTGTGTTATACATGTCTTATATCTGTATTTTAACCGACTTCTAATTGGGCTAGGTTTAGAGTACATGGGCTTATTATTAACTTACTAACAATATGGACTTGATTTAATACTCAAAACTAATAAAAAGTCCAATTATTTATTATAAAGCCCAAATTAAATGAATCTCCAGTCTAATTAAAATGATACTTTTATTATCCGTAATTTAACAAATTATCTATCAAGTAAAATCATTAATAAATTCACAATTCTCCGTTATTATTAAATAAAATAAACTAATAACATAATTAAGAAAATAATTATTAAGACATAAAAATCTGGGTCGTTACACTCTATGTGAACCTTAATTAACCAATGAACCAATTTAAACATTAAAAAAAAACTCGTCCATTATATATATATATATGTATCTCCAATGATAACCTTTTGTCCATAGATATCTCATACCAATTGAGCCATCAAATCACTAATCCAAATATGTGAAAATATTAAGTTAATTCTACTAGTACCAGATGATATCAATCGATCATTTCTTTGTGACTAAGTTTGTTATATAGGAGTTAATAACTTATAAATATTTATTGATGATGACCCAGTAAAGGACAAATGGCCATCTTGGCATAGCCTGGTGCAATTAATAAACTAATCAAATCACAATAGCAAAATAATTCATCAATATTTAATAACAAATACCCAAAATCGTCACATAGATTCAAAATTCTTAAGGTTACCACACATTTATTGATGCCCTCACAAAAATAGACTCTGAAGCTGAGTATTCCGATATGGCTGAAGATTTTGATGAATCAACAGAGTCCGAGAAAAAGGCTAGTGATTTGGATATAAGTCTAAAATACACCAGAATGAGGTTTGTGCTAGTCGATGGTCCAACCCCACTAGTTCAATCTCCTACACGAGATGCTACACAGGCAGCTGATGCAAAGGTTACTCATTTGGAAGAACACACTGTTGCCAGTGAAGCTGTTAAGATAACTGAGGCACAATCAGCTCAGTAGGATGAGGTTTCCATAGGTGAGGCAAAAAGAGTTGTTGGCCAGGGAGAAGAACGAAGTGTTCTCGAAGGAGAAGTGGGAACTTTGTTAGGAAATTTATTTTATAGATTTTGGTGAATGCTATGTAAAACTTAAACTAGAAAGTTGGCACCCCATTTTCCTTGTAATTCTCATTGTAATAGATAGAAATGAAAAGTGAGTCAAGTCAGCTAAGCCTGGAAATACAAGAAGTCAACTGAAGATTGAAGTGAAGACTCCGCTATGGAGCAGCTGAGTATGGCCAAGAAGGAAGATCGAGAACTTGACTGAAGATGTGTCAGCTGAGGAACAGATGTGTGAAGTGTCAGTCAAAGTCATCTTGAGAAGCCAAGTCATAAGTTGAAAGTGACAGATGAGTCTTCAAATGATTGGAGCAGACTTAAGTCACCTAGGAAATAGGCAGGAGAAGTCAAGAACATTACTTACATAAGTAATACTCCCATGCTGCCAGGTCTTAAAGTGCTCATCCCAGAAGCGTGCAAAAGGAATAAACCAATGGGAAGCATTGCACCTCGTGTCAGAACGTGAAAAGTTGCACATTCATTTAATACGAGAAAAGGTCTACATCTCAAGATTGAAGACCAAGAAAAGACAAACCAACGAACAAAAGTGTCTTTTGAAAATCAGCCTATCTCTTCAACGGGCAGATTTTTGAAAGTTCACTATAAAAGGCTAAGGAAACTCATTGAGAATAGGTAACTTGAACTACGAACAAGCTAGCAAAATTTAAGCTGTAAACCTGCAAACATTCTCAAAGATATTCAAGCAAATCCTCAAGCCTGAAACTCGAAGGAAATTAATCCAACACAAAGCTGTGAAGGAAAGACAACTTCAAACTGTTGAAGAGGAAACTTTTGAAGTATCAAAAGGGGTCTACTTTCTAAGGAGGATTGTAGGAAGGTTCAAGGTCGAACCAGTATCAAGTTATTGGAGGGCTTCGTGATCAAATCCAAGAGCTTGAGAAAGTGAGTCAAGTAGCAAGCAGCGGTAATTTGCCTGCGAAGAATCGAGTCGGACGAGAAGCTAGCTATGTGACCAAGGCTGTCTCTAGACTGTTCGCCACTTTGTAAACTGATATGTTACTTAGTGGATTCCTCCAGGAGCTGGAAAAGAGAGGATTATAAGAATTACCCCATCTTCGAACCTCTATAAAGATCAACTGTGTCATTTATTTTTCAGCACATTTATATTTCTGCATATCTACTTTATATCTGCTGATAAACTTATTTGCTATCCAAATTGATTAATAACATTGTGCTAAAATGAAGTGTTAAAATAAGTTTAAAACAAATCAAAGGGTGTTGTCTTCCGATGATAAAACCAACACAGCCAAGTTAAGTTTCAGGTTAAACAACTGAGTTATTCTATCAACAGCTCTATCGAGTCTGTTGAGTGGCTAACTCTGCTGAATAACCAACTTAGTTGTCCCTCAAGCACTTAGTTGTTTGTGTTAACTCTGTAATTTCTTTAAAAGGACTAAATCGAAAAATTGGTAAGGTTTATTCAAACCCCCCTTCTAAACCTTACTCACACCCCTTGGGACCTACAAGTGGTATCAGAGCGGTTGGTTCATTGAGCTTTCCGCACTGGTTACTAAACTAGATCACTAATCTTTTCTAAAAGGTTTTTAACACTTGTATTTTCAAAATCTTTCATTCTTAGCAAAGTTATTATCATTGAAGCAAATTTAACACGCATTCCTATGTTCACTGTTGAGGAATTTGATGACTGGAAAATTCGTATGCAGGCTCATCTATCTGCTTTACATGATGAAGTGTGGCTAGTAATAGAGGATGGGCCCCTGCAAATACTTAAGGTGAACACAAATTGTAAGAATAGCAAAAGTAGTAGCGTACAGCGATGAAGGCAGGACCAGCCATGGTTGAAAAGCCAAGGACTGAGTGGACTAACGATGACAGAAAGAGATACAACTTGGATAATATGGCCAAGGACATTCTCTACAAGACATTGGACAAAGCAATGTTCAATAAAGTCAAATCTTACAAATCTGCAAAAGAAATGCAGGATAAATTAACTTTAATTTGTGAAGGATCTCGAGCAAATTAAAGAAAATAAATTCTCTGTTCTTTGTACAAAAATTTGAAAATTTTAAAATGCTTGCAGTGAAACCTTGGATCACCGGATGCCGATCACAAATCACAAATGAGCTATCAAAGATTGGGAAAGAATATACACAAAAGGAAATGTGTATGAAGATTCTCGAGAAGCCTTCCAGCTGAATGGGAAGTGAAGGTCATGGCCCAGAGACATTCAATGAACCTCACAACAACATCCAATCATGAGCTATTCTCAGATCTCAAAGCCTATGAGTTTGAGCTGAGAAGAAAAGAACAAGAGCAGATAGTTGTACCTAACACAGCTGCACTTATAGTCAAGGATGGAAAGAGAGCTAAAGTCAAGGAAGCCATAGACCAGGAGGAGATTGCCCTAATGGTTAAAAGATTCAACAAGTTCTTCAATAAGAACTATAAAAGAAACAAGGGTGAAACCTCCACGAGACATTCAGCTCCCTCCAAGTCAAGGGAAGACAGGCCACCCAAGAGAGCTGAGCATCAAAGAGTTGAGTATCAGAGAGCTGATAACCCAAGGACAGAGAGAGCTGATCAAAGAGCTGAAAACCTGTGTTGGAATTGCAGACAACCAGGACATTTTGCAATTGATTGTTCCTATCCACCAGTCAATAAATACAGGAAGGAAGAAGAAAGAAAAGTCTTCAGAGAAAGAAGACAGGAAAAAAAGAAAGCCATGTCAAGCTCACTGAGACTCGCTTGAGACAATTTAAGTCTAAAGAAGCAGCAGACTCAGAGAGTAGTGAAGTTGACTACTCAAGTGATTCTGAAGAAGAAGCAATGACCTGTCTTATGGATAAAGAACAAGATCAACCAGACCAAGAAGATGAGGTATGTTAGAGATTTTTTGTAACCGCAAGTCTACGGTGTCAAGTTTTAATATAGAGTAGTAAGGTTGTCGAATCCACAGGGAATAATTATCGAATTATTGCTAAGTACTATAATATAGTAGTCTAGCTTTATTTAGAAATTCAATATATAATGGAGTGATTATACTAAAAAAACTAAAAATAAATCAAGAATATGAAAATATTAATGAGTTTATCCAAATGATTAAATGAATTCTAGAGGTATAATGAATCTAGTTATCCCTTATGTTGTCAATATGGTCTATCAATCATCAATTACCAATTTATAAGTCAAGATTTCTACAATAATCATTCCCTCTCTCAAGTGCCAAATGATTTTAGATTCAATTGGGAAATCAATATCTCTATAAAAATCACCAATTAAAATCTCAATAAAAACTATGAATCTTGATAAAAGACTTCAAAGGATTTACAAATCTCTCAATTCTATGAAATCCTAGGTTATGCTATTCCAAGGTCATGTATTCAATTACCTTTCTCAAGTGTCAAATCAAATACACCAAACAATCTAAATTATTGATCAAGTAATTTAGAAGCAATAGATCCAAATAGCACAAATAAATTGATAGATCTAGATTGACAAACCACAATCTCAAAACATAAGTTCAAACATAGATTACATCATTCCTCTAGAATTATAGAGTTTAGCTCATGATTAAAGAAAATGAATCCATGAAAATACAATAATACATCTTACAAGATATGAAGAAAGCAACAAAAATAAGAACAAGAGTAGAGGGATCTTCTCTATTTCTAGATGATAGAAGCCTCCAATCTTCTTCTCCAAATTCTTCTCAAGATGCCCAAATTCTTCTTCCTTGTCTTGTAGCTGTGTTTATTCTCTTCCCAAGGGTTCCAAGCTCCCTAATTTCAAGCCCCAAGGCTAGTATTTATATGCCACAAAAATCCAAGAAAGGGAGTAGGTAAGCATAGGTATTTCCGCCCCCGGGCGCTGCGGCGCCCAGCAATCTCGCACCTTTTATCGCACGGGCGATGCGGCGCCCGCCAACTCTCCTGCATTTTATCGCATGGGCGCGCGCTGCCAACTTACTTAAAAATTTTTTTCGCTGGGCGCTGCAGCCACACATGCCTTCGTCCATCCCATACCGCACTCCTGTCGTGGGCACTGCACTGCGGGCTTCAGCCAGCGCCCGCCCGTCCTTGGCCAAAATGCGATTTTTCCTTCTTTATACGCGATTTCTTCTTTCTTCAAGCCGTTTTTCATCGTTTTCTTCATTTCTCGGCTACCAAATCTGTATTGACTCTACATCGACTCTAATTGAAATAAATTGGACTCTAGCGACTCTAAAAACACCCAAAATAAAACCAAATTCTAATCTAAAATACTCAAATAAGTTGGTAAAATACCAACTTAACAAATACCCCCAAACTTAAGCTATTGTTTGTCCTCAAACAATTATAACTCCAAAATGAAAGACAAACAATACAACAACACAAGCAACTACAAAACTCCATAAACCAATAAAATTTGTCTAAAACTCATTTCACTATCAATCAAGCATGCATTTTAACATTGTGATCAAAAGTGTTGAATATTCATGAAAATTCCGTTTACATTATTCAAATTGATTTACGCAATCAAACGTTATCAAGATGATCCACTTCTAAGTATCAAAAGATAATGACTACCGGATTCCATAGGCTTGTTTTTCCCACTAATCTCCACTAATGTAGGCTAATATAACACATGGATCATTATGACTTCCAAAGCTTGTAATGTGGCTTAGGGTCGGGTAGGAAAATTTAGGACAAAGTGGCTCAACTCACCCAAACACACAATTACCTCTTCAAATCACCAATTGCCAAACAAAATGGCTACCTTCACTTTTGTTGAATTTTCAATTATTCTCCCTTTACGAGCCTCTATTTTCAACAATTTTTTTTTCGAGACCCCCAAACTTGATCTTTTGCATATTTTAACACATGGGGTTTCATTATTTCTTTTTCTCGGCAACTTCATGTGAATGAACATCTACCTTACTTATCACATCCTCCTCAACCTTCAATCATTTTGTGTGTATGAGTGATGGGTAATTAGGATTTTCACATATAAGCTCAAGGTAAAAAAATTGGTTGCCAAAGAACAGGTTTAATAGGCTCAAAAGGGGACACTAGTGAAATTATATCGTACAAGGGTAGTCATTTTGGCTCTAGCTTTTATTCAAAGATGGCCTAAATCATTTCCTTATGTTATTTCACCTAGGATTTCGCCTCAATTAGTGATCAAACAAGTTCTAGAATCCGGTGGGATCATACAAGCAACACTCGACTTCATTAATCATTTTCAAATAAGTTAACAGAATTATGCATGAATATGAAATCAATGAAGCAAAATATAGATCACCACTTAAAAGCATGCTTTCGTGACAGTTCAACTCGCGATCAACAAATCTACTTAGTCATGTAGTTCTATAGTTCAACAAACTACCCGACTCGACTCAACTCGATTTTTTTTTGACACGACTCACTCTGATACGACTCAAAAGACACAAATAGACACAAATACAGATTACACCCCCAAACTTAAATTGAACATTGTCCTCAATGGAGAGTGAGAAAACTTTCCTGATAGCCGGAGCGCTTAGGACTCCTCATCGGAGTCGTGTGGTGAAAAATGAGCAATAGGACCCGGTGGTGGTGGTATTGGGAACTGGAATTGCGGGTGTGTCTGGCTATATATCTGGGCAAGTACTCGGTTGTGCTCATTCTCATATTCTTCTCGTGCCGCTCTGTGGCGTTGCTCACGACTACAAAACCCTTCTCAATTCTCGTACTTCGCGAACTAGTGCGTCTGAAGGGTTGTTATCGTGATGTGAGCATCTAGAACGAGAACGTCTTGCCGTTGAACTGGATGGAGCGTCGATATTCTGTGGTTGGGCATGAGTATCAGGCTCGATAGCTGGTAGAGCAAATTCGGGATCAAGAATATATCCCGCACCCTTCGGATTAGGCACACCGTCTGCCCACTCGTCATAAGAAGTAATAGTAGCCGAATCTATAGGTCCCTTAGGATTTTCCAACGGCTCGGAGATATCCCACTTAACACCGCTCTTTTTACATAACCCACAAATTAAACTTGGTAAAATTAGTCCCCCTGTTTTGGGATGTAGCATTTTGTTATAAAGGGACATTCCAATAATTACCGCTGGGTCGAATTGTATGTCAGTAACTATGGCATATAGAAGATGAGCTCGTTCCTTAGTTACATCACTGACATGCTTGGTTGGTATCAACTTGTTGCAAATGAAGTGGTACCAAGCTCGCCCATATCGACTAAGACTCGTGTGCGGAAAAGCAGTAGCACCTCCCACAACTTTTATATGACGTACCATAGTTCCAGGCCGACATAAGGTATTACAAATCTCCTCCATACTCGGTGGTTGCGAGATAAATTCGACATACGGTGAGTGATCCACCTCCGGAGTTCATAATATTCTCTTATCGTTGTTGTATGAGTGTATACCTTGTTTACTCCACGTGAAAACCTCGAGTTATAGCCATTTTTGGTCTTCGCATTCGCATAAAACTCTCGGACTATATTCGGTGCGAATTGTCTAGGTTGTGCACAAAGTTTTTTCCATTGCTTCGATGTATCATTTGTGCAAGTTCACCATCATTCGCCCCGGTTGTAATCCCGTTCCGCCATTATGCTCTTCGAGCATAATGTGTCATAATACAATCGTTGTCTTCCAAGTGAAGAAAACGATCTTCAACATTTTCCTCGGACGTACTTGCCACTCTTTTGCCCTTGCTTGCATTCTTTGTTCTTGGCATTGTAATTGATCTGGAAATCACCTGAAAAATAACACAAGCAAAATACACATAGAACGCACAATACGAGTTAGGAGTTAGGAATTTGGCAACAACTCAAGAATTATGCATCCTTGTCATCAATTCATGATCAAATAACCTTTAGTACACAATGATGACAAGAATCAAATGCCTAGGTGTAATATTTTTCATTGAGGCATTTTAACAAACACCTTGTAGGCATATATGCAAAGAAGAGATGAACACCAAATTTGAAATTCAATTCATGCCCATTTTTCAACACCAATCAATTCAAGCACAATATTATTCATATATCATCACAAT
The DNA here is from genome assembly GCA_016081115.2 of Rehmannia glutinosa. Classification (NCBI taxonomy): domain Eukaryota; kingdom Viridiplantae; phylum Streptophyta; class Magnoliopsida; order Lamiales; family Orobanchaceae; genus Rehmannia; species Rehmannia glutinosa. The sequence goes on from CM071927.1 coordinate 34,380,565, forward strand.
TTATCAAGAATTTATCAAGAATTTCGAAATTATAATGATAATGAAAATTCCCACATTTTTAACCCAAGCTTGAAAATTTGAAGAAAATTGGTGTACAATTGAAGCTCACTTACCCAATTGATGAAGAAGATGAAGATGATGATTAAGTTGCTCAAATGCCCACTTGAACGGTGTATAAGTGAAAGCAAGGTGGGAATTTTGTAGAAAAGATCAAGAAGAGGCGTGAGTTTGGGTGTATTTGTGTTTTGCAAAATAACTAAGGCTGAATTAGCCTTTTAGTTCACCCAACTAGTCGGGCGCTACTGAGCCGCTACGGACGAGGCCAGCTGCACACCCATACCGCACAAGCATACCGCACAATCCTTGTCGCATTTGTTTGGTATTGCTAGTCGCCCCATTTTTTCAATTTTTTTTTTTTTTAGTTAATTAAAAATTTCAATTTAATCAAAAATTTAAAATCACACACAAATTAATTCACACAAAAATCACACCAAAATTCAAATAAATACACACCAAACTAAAAGAAAATAAAATCACACAAAAATTTGATCACACGAAAATCACTTGGGTTGCCTCCCAAGAAGCGCTAAATTTATAGTCGTTAGCCGGACTCAACTATTCGGACTCAAGAAATTTCATGACCAAGTGGAAGATTTAAAACCTTCCTTGCTTCGTTCCCAAAATAATATTTCAATCGTTGTCCGTTTACTTGGAACGAATTCCCATCGTTTCCTCTCAACTCGACGGCACCATAGGGAAACACACGTTCAACCACAAATGGTCCGGACCATCGTGATTTGAGTTTACCTAGAAAGAGTTTCAATCGAGAATTGAACAATAACACTTGTTGTCCGGGTAAGAATTCACGTCGCAGAATCATTTGATCATGCCATTTTTTCGTTTTTTCTTTATACATTTTGGCATTTTCATATGATTCTTGACGAAATTCTTCCATTTCGTTTAATTGAAGTAATCGGTTTTCACCGGCCTCTTTCAAGTTAAAATTCAATTTCTTAATTGCCCAATAAGCTCGATGCTCAAGTTCAACGGGCAAATGGCACGCTTTACCAAACACCAATCGATATGGTGACATACCAATGGGTGTTTTATAAGCCGTGCGATAAGCCCACAAAGCATCATCGAGCTTTTGTGCCCAATCATTTCGATTAAAACTCACCGTTTTTTCAAGAATTTGTTTCACTTCACGATTAGAAATTTCGGCTTGACCATTAGATTGAGGATGATAACCAAGCTCAATCTTATGACGCACACCAAATTTAGCAAGAAGGTTATTAAATAATTTATTACAAAAATGCGTACCTTCATCACTTACAATAGCTCGAGGTGTACCGAACCGAGTGAAAATATGCTTGTGCAAGAATTTGAGTACTACCTTATCATCATTCGTTGGTGTAGCAATCGCCTCAACCCACTTGGAGACGTAATCAACCGCAAGCAAAATGTACAAATTTCCATAGGACGCGGGAAATGGCCCCATAAAGTCAATACCCCATACATCAAACAACTCCACCTCCATTATATTTGTCAAGGGAAGCTCATGACGCCGTGAAATATTACCAACCCTTTGGCATCGATCACAAGTCTTCACAAAAAGCATAACAATCCTTGAATAATGTGGGCCAATAAAAACCAGATTGTAGTACCTTTGCAGCTGTTCGAGTTGGCCCGAAATGTCCCCCATAAGATGAGGAATGACAATGTTGAAGAATCTCTCCAATTTCTTCCTTTGGAACACAACGGCGAATGATAGAATCCGCATATCTCTTGAACAGTAACGGATCATCCCACAAATAAGACTTAACATCATGTAGGAATTTTTTCCTTTGGTGTGAAGTCAAGTCCGGTGGTAAAACTCCTCCCGCGAGGTAATTAACAAAATCTGCGTACCAAGGTAATGATGTCTCGGCACGCATAATTTGTTCATTAGGAAACGATTCTTTTATTGGACTCTCAATCACCTCGTGAGGTTGCTCAATGCGGGATAGATGGTCGGCAACCACATTTTCACTTCCTTTTTTATCCCTAATCTCAATATCAAATTCTTGCAAGAGCAAAATCCATCGAATTAACCGAGGTTTTGCATCCTTTTTGGAGAAAAGATATCGGATTGCCGCATGATCCGTATAAACAATTACCTTTGTACCCACCAAGTAAGCTCGAATTTATCAAATGCAAAAACTACCGCCAACATCTCTTTTTCTTGTGGTGGTGTAGTTTTGTTGGGCGTTGTCCATGGTCCTACTTGCGTAATAGATAGCTTTAAAAATTTCTGCTCGCCTTTGACCAAGCACGGCACCCACCGCATAATCACTTGCATCGCACATAAGCTCAAATGGTTGAGTCCAATCCGCACTATCATAATTGAGCCAAACAAGTGCCTTTTTTATCTGCTCAAATGCCTGCAAACACAACTCATCAAAGCAAAAGATAGCATCTTTTTCAAGGAGATTACAAAGTGGTTTAACAATTTTTGAAAAATCTTTTATGAATCTCCTATAAAATCCTGCATGCCCTAAAAAGCTTCTTATGCCTTTCACATTTGAAGGTGGGGGTAGCTTTTCAATAGCCACAAACATTCGCCTGTCAACTTCCAAACCTGTACAAGAAATACGATGCCCAAGTACAATCCCTTCTTTGACCATAAAGTGACATTTTTCCCAATTAAGTACAAGATTAGTTTCCTCACAACGTTGCAAAACCATAGATAAGTTACGCAAACAATGGTCAAAAAAAGTACCAAAAATAGAAAAATCGTCCATAAAAATCTCCATGATTTCCTCAACCATACCATGAAAAATCGCCATCATACACCTCTGAAAAGTAGCAGGTGCATTACATAATCCAAATGGCATCCTGCGAAATGCAAAAGTACCATATGGACATGTAAAAGTAGTCTTTTCTTGATCTTCGGGGGCAATGGCGATTTGATTGTACCCTGAATAGCCATCAAGAAAACAATAGTATTCGTATCCAGCCAACCTGTCCAACATCTGATCAATAAAGGGGAGGGGAAAATGATCCTTACGAGTAGCTTTATTCAATTTCCTATAATCAATACATACTCGCCATCCTGTGATAGTTCGTGTAGAAATTAATTCATTGTTATCATTTTTCACAACTGTCATACCTCCCTTTTTAGGAACAACCTGTACCGGACTCACCTATGAACTATCAGAAATGGAATAAATAATACCTACCTTTAGCCACTTTAAAACCTCATTTCTCACAACTTCTTTCATTGCGGGATTAAGTCGTCTTTGATGCTCAATAGATGGTTTATAAGATTCTTCCATTAAAATTTTGTGCATTACAATGGAAGGACTTATACCTTTCAAATAAGAAATATACCAACCCAAGGCCGACTTATGTTCACGAAGCACACGCAACAACTTATCTAATTCGGATGAAGATAATGAAGCAGAAACAATTACCGGGTAAGTTTTATCTTTTCTCAAAAATGCATATTGAAGATGTTCCGGAAGTTCCTTTAGTTCTAAAGTACCTTTCGGAATATTTTCAATATTGACATTTTCTAATGCTTCCTTTTGTTTTTCTTTTACAATTTCTTTAGCCTCAAGAGAAAGAATAAACTCAAGCAAATCAATATCATCACTATCTTCCTCATCACATTTCATTATTAAATTAATCAAACAATGTTCTAACGGATCTTTTAAATCTTGTTTTATAACTTCCGTTTGATCACATTGTTCGATCGTATCAATAAAATGGCATGTGTGAGGTTCTTCTTGAAATTTCATTGCTTTATAAATGTTAAATAGTACCTCATCACCATTTACCCGTAATGTTAACTCTCCTCGTTGCACGTCAATTAGAGCTCGTCCCGTTGCTAGAAAAGGTCTTCCAAGAATCAATGGCATTTCATGATCTTCTTCCATATCCAACACCACAAAGTCCGCCGGAAATATGAATTTATCCACTTTGATCAACACATCTTCAATCACTCCTCTTGGGTTGGTGAGTGATCTATCGGCTAATTGCAATGTGATGGTGGATGGCGTTATTTCTCCAAGGCCAAGTTTCCTAAAAACAGATAACGGCATAAGATTAATGCTAGCACCTAAATCACAAAGAGCTTTATTAAAATAAGAATCACCAATAGTGCAAGGGATAGTGAAACTCCCCGGATCTCTTAATTTTTGTGGTAGCTTTTTTTGCAAAATGGCGCTACACTCTTCTGTGAGATTGACCGTCTCGTATGCCTCCAACCTTCTCTTTCTCGACATCACATCCTTCATAAATTTTGCAGAGTTTGGCATTTGCTCAAGTGCATCGGCAAAAGGGATGTTGATGTGAATTTTCTTGAATATTTCCAAAAACTTGGAAAATTGAGCGTCCAACTTTTTCTTCTGAAATCTCTGTGGAAAAGGAAGAGAATTTGGCAACACATTATCAGAATTGGAAATTGGTTTTACCTCAATTTTTGCCTTTTCTGATTGCTTATCAATGCCCTCTTCATTGTGGAGTGTTTCAGGGCTTGCTTCTGGTTCATTGGTGGCGTGAGTAGGCATCTTTGATTTTTCATATTCCGTTCCACTTCTCAACTTAATGGCCTTGCAATGCTCACGTGGGTTCACCTCGGTGTTACTTGGGAACGTATCAACTTTCTGTTGTGAATTAATAGCCGTGGCCAATTGACCCACATGTGTCCCCAAAGATTTGATATGACTTTCAATTGTTGTAACCCTTGAACCCAAATTTTCTATGTTAGAATCGGCCTTGTTCATCCTTGCTCTTGATTCTACAAGGAATGAACTAAGTAATTCCTCCAAAGATGGCTTTTGTTCTCCCACATGTGTACTCGTACTTGCTTGATTCTGATATCCCGGAGGTGGTTGCAACACATTTCTCGTATTGCTATACGAGAAATTTTCATGATTGCGAAGTCCCGGATGATAATGCGTCGGCAATTGATTCCCTCGATTGTTGAAACCCCGATTGTTCACATAATTCGCTTGCTCCGTATCGGGATTCACAATTTCTTGACTTATCTCCATGACTGCTTCTGGTTGTTGTTTTCCACCCGAATTTAGAGTAGCAATTTGCTTTGACAAAGCGGAAATTTGAGAAGCCAATGCGGACATAGTATCAAGTTCAAGAACACCAGCAACTTTTCTTGGCGTAGATCTTTCAGAAGGCCATTGATAACTATTGGCAACCATTTCTTCGAGTAAAAGCATGGCTTCACTTGGAGTTTTAGCCATCAATGTACCTCCCGCCGCAAAGATCTATAATAGTTCTTGAATGCCCATTCATACCATTGTAGAAATACTGAACCTTTTGCCAATCTGCGTACCCGTGTTGTGGACACCTCCTCAATAATTATTTGAATCGCTCCCAAGCTTCGTAGAGTGGTTCAAAGTCGAGTTGATGAAATTGAGCAATCTCACTTTTCAGTTGAAGTGTCTTACTAGGTGGAAAGAATTTTGCCATGAATTTTTCAGTGAGATCGTTCCAACTAGTGATACTTCCAGGTGGAAAGGTTTGAAGCCACTGTCTAGCTTTATCACGAAGTGAAAACGGAAATAACCTCAACCGAATAGCTTCATCGGGAACCCCATTCATTTTGATAGTATCACATATCTCAAGAAAAATAGCCAAATGAGCATTCGGGTCATCTACGGCACTACCCCCAAACTGATATTTTGTTGCACCATGTTTATTAGGGCCTGTTTCAATTCAAAATTATTCGCATTGATAGGTTGGCGAACAATACCCGAATAGTTTTGATTCGTGGTTGGTCGAAAATAGTCCCGAATGGCCCTTTCCGGTGGTGCAACAATAGGTATGCGGTCTTCATCATCACCAATTCCTGCCATTTTTGTGAATTCGATTCTTCGTGCGGCTCTAATCTTTCGAAGCGTTCTTTCAATTTCTGGATCAAATAAGATTAAATTAGCACTTTTATTTTTTCGCATCAACAAGAAAACACAAAAATGGCAATGACCTTATTGTAACAATAACCAATCTAAATTAAAGTAAAACTACTACGTAATAATATTAGCGCAAATAAGATGAATTATTCCCCGTCAACGGCGCCAAAAACTTGTTAGAGATTTTTTGTAACCGCAAGTCTACGGTGTCAAGTTTTAATATAGAGTAGTAAGGTTGTCGAATCCACAGGGAATAATTATCGAATTATTGCTAAGTACTATAATATAGTAGTCTAGCTTTATTTAGAAATTCAATATATAATGGAGTGATTATACTAAAAATACTAAAAATAAATCAAGAATATGAAAATATTAATGAGTTTATCCAAATGATTAAATGAATTCTAGAGGTATAATGAATCTAGTTATCCCTTATGTTGTCAATATGGTTTATCAATCATCAATTACCAATTTATAAGTCAAGATTTCTACAATAATCATTCCCTCTCTCAAGTGCCAAATGATTTTAGATTCAATTGGGAAATCAATATCTCTATAAAAATCACCAATTAAAATCTCAATAAAAACTATGAATCTTGATAAAAGACTTCAAAAGATTCACAAATCTCTCAATTCTATGAAATCTTAGGTTATGCTATTCCAAGGTCATGTATTCAATTACCTTTCTCAAGTGTCAAATCAAATACACCAAACAATCTAAATTATTGATCAAGTAATTTAGAAGCAATAGATCCAAATAGCACAAATAAATTGATAGATCTAGATTGACAAACCACAATCTCAAAACATAAGTTCAAACATAGATTACATCATTCCTCTAGAATTATAGAGTTTAGCTCATGATTAAAGAAAATGAATCCATGAAAATACAATAATACATCTTACAAGATATGAAGAAAGCAACAAAAATAAGAACAAGAGTAGAGGGATCTTCTCTATTTCTAGATGATAGAAGCCTCCAATCTCCTTCTCCAAATTCTTCTCAAGATGCCCAAATTCTTCTTCCTTGTCTTGTAGCTGTGTTTATTCTCTTCCCAAGGGTTCCAAGCTCCCTAATTTCAAGCCCCAAGGCTAGTATTTATATGCCACAAAAATCCAAGAAAGGGAGTAGGTAAGCATAGGTATTTCCGCCCCCGGGCGCTGCAACGCCTAGCAATCTCGCACCTTTTATCGCACGGGCGCTGCGGCACCCGCGCATGGGCGCTGCGGCGCCCGCCAACTCTCCTGCATTTTATCGCACGGGCGTTGCGGCGCCAGCCAACTTACCAAAATTTTTTTTTTTTTTACGCTGGGCGCTCCGGCTACACATGCCTTCGTCCATTCCGCACTCCCTGTCGCGGGCGCTGCAGCGCCCGCCCGTCCTTGGCCAAAATGCGATTTTTCCTTCTTTATACGCGATTTCTTCTTTCTTCAAGCCGTTTTTCATCATTTTCTTCATTTCTCGGCTACCAAATCTGTATTGACTCTACATCGACTCTAATTGAAATAAATTGGACTCTAGCGACTCTAAAAACACCCAAAATAAAACCAAATTCTAATCTAAAATACTCAAATAAGTTGGTAAAATACCAACTTAACAAGGTACACTCGAACTCATCTCATTCAGATTCAAGTGATAGTGATTGTGACACACACACTTCATCACCCACTGATCTTTATGATTCATTAGGCAAAATGATGAAAGACTTTGAGCACATAAAATACTCACACACACTTATAAATGAGGAAAACAACTAGCTCAAAAGCCAAAACTCACAGCTGACTAAGGAGCTGACTACTCTAAGTCACATAGCTGATGAGAACGAAGAGCTGAAGGCTGAGAATGCCAACTAATAGCAGAGATAGCTTCTATAGAAAAGACAGAAAATGATCTTAAAAATGTAATTGCCTCATTTACAAAGGCATCCAAATCATTAGATGACCATATCATGAGTCAAAAAGAATGTGGAGATAAAACAGGCATAGGATTTAATTCCTTTGTGCACAGTCAAACTCCTAGAGTGATTTTGGAAAAAGGATCTTCGAGTAATGAAGCATCTCAAAAACCCAAAACACCAAATGTTTCACCCACATTCATTCCAAAGCACAATAACAAACAAACTGGTCTTGGATATAAAAGGAAAGGAAAACAGCCAATTGGGTATGCTTTGAGGACAACTGAGAAGAAATCCAGCAGAGTTCCTCAGCAAACTCCAAATAGAAAGTACTCTGCGAAGAATAAATAGAGCTACCAAAAATCCCACAAGTGTTATCAAAGAAACACATATGATGGGAATGGTAGAAACTACCCAAGCTAAGCTGATTGGAATAATGTGAAAAACCAGCAAAGACAAATGGAATACAAGCCTAGATGGCAAAGACCTCAGGAAAGGTCATTTCAAAGGCAAAAGAGCTATTATCAGCACACACATATACCCAGGCACTACACTCAGAAATATCACAACTACCCAAGGAAAGCAATTGCTAAAACACACACACAGGCATACAGACAAAAGAGACAGCTGTATGAACCTAGGCAACCTCTTAGAGTCAAGTCATTTGGCTATCGGTTGGTTGGTTCATCTTACAGCAGTAACCCCTCAGGACCCAGGCAAGTATGGGTACCTAAAAACTAATTTCCTTGATTGCAGGTTCAAGGAGTAGTTGAGTGCCAATGAACCTGGTACATGGATAGTGGTTGTTTCAGACATATGACAGGAAACAAGAAAAATCTGTCAAGATTCAAGGAGATTAGAGGTGCAAAAGTCATATTTGGAGGAAATGAAGCTCCAGGGGAAATAAAAGGCACTGGATCAATCAAGAAAAATAGATTGGAAATCACAGATGTTGCTTATGTTGAAGGTCTAAACTTCAACCTGTTAAGGATTAGCCAACTCTGTGACAAGGGCTACAATGTTGGATTCGATATGGGACTATGCCAGATTAAAGATACTGGATCAAATGAAATAGTGCTGCAAGAATCAAGACAGAAGAATATGTATGTGGTAGACTGGTCAACTGCCACACCAAGCACTTGTATGTTAGCTACGAGCACTGCCGAATCTAGTTGGTTGTGGCACAAGAAGCTGAGTCATCTGAACTTCAAGACAATCAACAAGCTTGCAAGGAGTCATCTTGTGGAAGGATTGCGGACTCGGTGTACAAAGGAAAGCGAATGCATGAAAGAAAGCAAATCAAATCTTCTTCAAGAAACCCGATATTCTTCAACAAGGATATTGATGCATTGCATATGGATTTATTTAGTCCATTGAACCCCATATAAGTGGAAAGAAATACACCCTGGTAGTAGTGGATGACTACTCAAGATATACATGGGCAATCTTCATGTGCAAAAAGAAGGAAACTTTGCAAAAGTTGCCTTAGCTGATGAAAAGAGTTCAAAATGAAAAGAGCCAAACCATTATAAAAATAAGGTCGGATAGAGGAACTGAGTTTGTCAATGGGATAATCACTCAGTATTGTGTTGAAAATGGTATTGCTCATAAGTTATCTGCAGCAAGAACTCCACAGCAGAATGGAGTAGCTGAAAGAAGGAATAGAACTCTCAAAGAAGTTGCACGGACCATGTTAGCTGAAGCTGGTTGCCTAAGAAATTTTGGGCTGAAGCCATCAACACTGCATGCTATACTCAAAATAGATGCATGATAAATAGGCAATTGACCAAAAATGCCTATAAGATATGGATAGGGAGAAAGCCAAATGTTGCATATTTTAGAATATTTGGATGTAAATGCTTTATCCACAACAATGGCAATGATAATTTAAAGGCTTTCGATGCTAAAGCTGATGAATGTATCTGTAGGTCCCAAGGGGTGTGAGTAAGGTTTAGAAGTGGGGGTTGAATAAACCTTACCAACTTTTCGATTTTAGTCCTTTTAAAATATTACAGAGTTAAATACACAAACTAAGTCCTTGGGGACAGCTAAGTTAGTTAACCAAATAGAGTTAGCCACTCAACGGACTCGATTGAGTCGTTGATAGAATAACTCGATTGTTTAGTCTAAACCTTAACTTGGATGTGATGAGATTTTCAAATGGAAGACTTAACACCCTTTAATTTGATTTAATTTGTTTTAAACACTTGATTTTAGCACTTAGTTACTTATCGGTTGGATAGCAAATTATCGCGAGATATAAAGTGATATGCGAGAAATAAAATGCTTTGAAATGTAAATGACACACTAATTTTTATAGAGGTTCGAAGATTGAGTAATTCTTCTACTCCTCTCTTCTCCAACTCCCGGAGGAATCCACTAAGTAATGATCGAGTCTGAGTGGTTATCGGTCTAGATACAAGTCTTGATCACACAAATTGACTTGCTCCTTTGGGACTCGATCCGGAGATGCCTTGGTCACACAATTGGCTTCTCGTCCGACTCGGCTACTTCACAGTATGGCGCTTGCTACTTCAACTCACTTTCTCAAGCTTCTTGGATTTGATCACGAAGCCCTCCAATAACTTGAGATTGGTTCGACCTTGAACCTTTCTACAATCCTCCTTGGAAAGTAGACCCCTTTTGCTTCTTCAAAAGTTTCCTCTTCAACAGTTTGAAGTTGTCTTTCCTTCACAGCTTAATGTTGGATCGATTTCCTTCGAGATTTAGGCTTGAGGATTTTGATAGAATAACTTAAGAATATTTTGCAGGTTACAGTATGAATAAAGCTTGTTATCTCAGATATGCAAGGTTCAGGTAACCTTTTCTCAATGTGATTTTTCAGCCTTTTATAGTGAATTTTCAAAAATCTGCCCGTTGAAGAGATAGGCTGATTTTCAAAAATCACTTGAGTTCGTTGGCTTGTCTTGTTGCAGTCCTTGATGTTGACATTTCCTCGTTTTAAATGAATGATTAGCTTTTCAGAATCTGACACAAGGTGCAGTGCTTCCCATTGGTTTATTCCTTTTGCACGCTTCTGGGACTGAGCACATTAAGACATGGCAGCACGGAAATATTACTTGCTTAAGTAATATTCTTAACTTTTGTGCAACGGATTCTTTTCAGTTAACTCCTCTTTGCAGCTGCCTTTTCCCTAGGAGACTTGAGTCTGCTCCAATGATTGAAAGACTCATCTGTCACTTCAACTTGACTTGGCTTCTTGGGTTGACTTAACTGACTCTTCTCACAGCTGTCTCACAGCCGATACTCCTTCAGTCGAGTTCTTGATATCTCTTCCTTACCACACTCAGCTGCTTCACAGCGGAGTCTTCATTCTAGTCTTCATTTCATACAAAATTACAAGGAAAATGGGGTGCCAACTTTCTAGTCTAAGTTTTACATGGCATTCATCAAAATCTAAACAATAAATTTTCCAACAATTTCCCCCTTTTTGATGATGCCAAAACTTCACAAAATTAAGTAAAATGTAAACAGCACAGATACATACAGACAATGCAGAAACAAAGAAAGTATGTGTTGAGTAGATCATTTTATTGATCATATCATTCTTGTTCTTTACACAGCTGTTTACAATGTGTATCAGAGCAATCAGAGCATATACTATATCTACGGCAAATATAGATTTTTCATTAAATGTACAGAAGACTTACATACATTTGTATTTACAAAAGTAAAATACATGAAGGGGTTGGCAGCAACACTTCATCGCCTTCGCTGCCTTCTTCTTTCTTCTTCAGCTCTGTCTTCGTCGGCTCTCTTTCTTTTCTTTTCTTCTTCAGCTTCTTTCTTCTTCTCGTAAGCCCTCTGAATTGTTTTAACATCTCTTCAACACGGACATCCGTTCTTTTGTTGAAATCCTCCATCTCCGCTTCAACAATCTTTTTCTTATGAGACATGGGCACACCAGAGTGATAGAGCTGCAGAGTTACAGGAAATTTGCTGATTATGCTGGTTGTGACATGACCTTGCTGAGGGGTTTCAGCAAGCATTAAGGTCACATCCTTTGACCTTTCCCCCTCAACAACTTTTCCTTTTTCTTCCCTCTTCTCAACAGCTGCATCTTTCAAGCTCTTCAGGTATTCTTCTTCCCCTTTTTGGCATCATCAAAGGAGAGAGGAACTCCTGAAATATCCCAAAGAAGCATGAAGTCCATCGGTGATGGTTGAATCTGCTGAATCGGCGGGCATAGATAGTGCGAAATTAAGCGGGTGGCTTTCGACTCACCAGAACTGGTTTCATCTCAGCCATGAGGAGGCTGAATTTGGCATTTATAGTCTCCTCAAGTCGCAGAATTTCTTTCTTCTCAAACTCCTGCAGTAGCTCCATTTCTGTTTTGTGAGACGCATGCAACCTCTCAATGTAGTGATGTACTCCTGCATTCTCTGCTTTATGTCAGCATTGTCTGCGCTCCAAACAAGCATCTTGTTATAGAGTGCCTTGAAGTAACGAACTTGTTCGAGACGCATGGCTGATTGCTGCTAACACCATTCCCTGATTCTTATCACTATCCCTCTCAAGTCGGCTGTGAGGGTAGCATCTCGATTGTCCAGCCGCATGTCCAATGAGGCCTGATGTCGTTCGATCCTCTCAATCTCTCCGTACATTTTCTTAAAGACTTCACGGATTTCAGCTGTTACTTCCGAGTCAGCTGGCGGCCATTCAACGTCAAAATCGAATTATGCTGGCACAATGGAGTCAGTAGGGATAATGGGTTCTTCGCGTGTAGAGTACTTCTTCTTTTCTTTAACAGTTTCTTCTTCTAGTGCAGGGAGCTCGATTGAGAATGGGAAGGTCTCTTCAAATGCATCGTCTCGTACATGTGAAATCGTACGAGAAGTCGTTTCTGCTGCAGCTCTGGAAGCCTGCGTAGTTGACTGTGATTCAGCTGGGGCCTTTGATGGTATTGACCCAGCTGGCTGAGCCTCAGCTTTCTTAATAGCTTCTTCGGTCTCCGCTGGTTTGTCCTTTTGAGTTTGTTGTTCCTCGGCCGTATCAGTAGCGTCATCGGAAGATGATGAGACTTGAGGGCTTGGCTCATCATCAAAATTGAATGTTTTTCGAGCAACTTTGAAATCTGGCTTACTCGTACTTGGAATAACATCCTCAGCTGAGTCTTTTTTATGTGCAGCAGGGGTGGACTCAGCTTCATCTTCAGATCCCAGGAAATATATGTCAGGGTTGTCTTGGGAATCATGAAGAGCACTTATCTCCTTCTCAGTTTCTTCAATGTGAACAGAAAGGATGTTCGCATTTCCGTCTCTTTACCCAGGGGAAGTCTCAACCTCCCTTGGGCCTTCATTACCTCCTGCGCCTCAATCAATCAGCAAGGCATTGTACATTCCCTTTGGCGTGACAGCTTGTCTTAGGGTCTTCTGCGATGGCATCCACAGGAGTCTCAACTCCTTGGATTGCACTTTCATTGCCAGTGTTAACTCCGGGCGAGATCCATCATGTGCCTCGACCGCATCGGTGTCCTCGATCCGCAAAGCGGTTGGCACTTCAGCTGAGATAGACTCAACTGTCCGAGCTTCGTCAGTGACAACTTGATGTTGTTCTTTTTTCTTTTTCCTTCTCCACTTCGCCTCATTCCTGCATTGTGGAGTCATCTGCAATATCCTCCGACCTAGCTGTAGTGGAGTGAGTTTCCCCCTCACCGGGCGCACCACCGAGTGACTTATGTTGGGGTCATTCTGCTCCAGACTCCCGGATACTTCCTTTGAGTGCTCAGCCGTGGAAACAGGTGGTAAGACACCTTCATCAGGGGTTGGCTCAACTTGGGTGCCCAAATTCCCAGTGTCATCGCTAATTACCTTAGATCCGTTCTCTGAGAGGACTGGGGAAGTGGTTGCAACAATAACTGTGGCAATCTGCTGTACCACTCCCAACGGATCAATCTCCAGTTGTGATTTGGAAGACTTTCCTGGTCCTTCCATCAGCTCTTGCTCATGCATCAATGAGGATTCCCGCATGGCTTGTTGCATGTCCAACTTTTCTTGTGCAGCAATGGGGTCCATGTCCTCATCACAATCTGAGAGCATGACAAGATGAGGATGAGTATGGTCACTGGTTCCAATGAGAGGAGAAATGCTGGCTTTCTCACGAGCTTCAGCTTCCTCTGCTAATCTCTCATTTTCTTTTTCCTTGAAGATATGCAAGATATCCAGGTTGTTATCTTCATCAAGTGCCTGAACCACGGTGGTAAATACTAGGAAATTCAGCAATTCTTCCTCTTCCTCAATGAATTTAGGGCGTTCAAACTGTAACCTCGAGTGACTCAGCTTCCATGCTCGCCATTCACGCAGACGACGCTGAATGTCTGGGTACACAGGAGAAACCACTATCACATCATCGTCTTTATCCTCTTCTTGTTGCCCTTCCTTTTCAGGAATGGAAGGCAACATACTCTGCTGCTCAGCTCCTTTAGCAGCATCGGGGGCAGGTGGAGACACAACTCTTTCATCAGGAGATTTTACTGTCTCTGTTGCCTCTTCTTCCTCAGCTGTTCTATCCACAGCTGGGTCTTCTTTTTGCCTCTGCTGATCGGCCTCAGCAGACTTGGCTGTTTCATCAACAACTTCTGGAGACTGCACTTCTTCAGCAGTCTCAGAGACTTTTTCCAGCTGAGTGGCAGACTCAGCTGTCTTCTCAAGCTCCGAGAGCTTGGTGATTCTTCTTCTTCTTTTTGTCCTTACCAGAGGAAGTTCTGGTTCGGATACTTCTTCCTCAGCTTCCTTGGCGGCAGGGGCCGGTGCATCTTTCTTTGACTGAGGAGCTCCCTTTCTTGGTTCGGCAGTCCTCTTCTTTTTGATGGTCGGTTAAGGTATTTCGGGTTCCTTCTCCACCTAGGCTGCATGGGCAGGAGACACGGCTGCTCGGGCAGGTGACTCGGCTGCAGGGCAGTGCATCTTTTGTCTTTCTTTGCGGGGCGGCAATCTTCTTTCAAACGCATGGGCGCTTTTCCTCTTTGGAGGGGAGGCAACAGTTGTTTCCTCGGGGTCAGCTGATTCCCCCTCACTGGTGTCCGCCCTCTTCGCATGGGCTCTCTTCTGGGCTCCTGAGAGGTTAGCCCTAAACATCTTCTTGTTTACATGGAAGGACTTTCCATGCTGAAGGGGAATGCCCTTCACTTCCATCAAGTGGCCAATAACTAGGCTATAGCCGAGTGATCCTCCAAAGGATCCATGTTAGGAAATTTATTGTTTAGATTTTGATGAATGCCATGTAAAACTTAGAATAGAAAGTTGGCACCCCAATTCTTCTTGTCAAAATGTATTGTAATAAATAGAGCCGGCCAAGCCGAGTTAAGTCGCCTACGCCCTAACATGCAAGAAGACAATCAAGACTAAAAGGAAGACTCCACCGGGAGACAAATTTGAGTATGGCAAAGAAGAGTAGATGGGAACTCTCTTCAAGAAGCGGTGAGATACGACTAAGTGGAGTATCGGTCAAGTCAACTCAAGAAAAGCTAAGTCTCAAGTTGAAGTGACAAGAGTCATCCAATGATTGGAAGCCGACTCTAAGTCACCTGGGAAAGCAAGGAAATGCAATCAAGTCGAGATAATCAGAAAGATCCGTTGCACGAAAATCAAGAGAATTACTTAAACAAGTAATATCTCCATACCACCTTTCTCGAGTGCTCACCCCGAAGCGTGCAAAATGAATGAACCAATGGGAAGCACTACACCGTGTCGAACTCGAAAGGTGAAAGAACAATTCATACGAGGAAATGGCAATTCCAAGGATCGCAACAAGACAAGCCAACGATCGCAAGTGACTTTCAAAAATAAGCCTATCTCTTCAACGGGCAAATTTTTGAAAGATCACTATAAAAGGCCGAGGAATGACTCTACGAGAGGAGGTGACCCTGAACAACGAACATTCAAGAAATCAATCAAATTATAACCGAAATACTCTCAAATCATTCAAGATTAATCCTCAAGCCTACATTACGAAGCACATCTATCCAACACTCACATGTGAAGGAAAGATAACTTCAATCGATTGAAGAGGAAACTTTTGAAGAAAAGGGTCTACATTCCACGAAGGATTGTAGGAAGGTTCAAGGTCGAACCAAGTCTTAAGCTTTTGGAGGGCTTCGTGATCAAATCCAAAGAGCTTGAGCAAGTGAGTCGTAGTAGCAAGGCAAAATGCCCTGTGAAGAAGGCCGAGTCGTAAGAGAAGCCACCGAGTGATCAAGGCGTCTCCAGATCGAGTCCCAAAGGATCAAGTCACCGTGTGATCAAGACTTGTATCCGGACTATTACCACTTTGTAAACCGATCATTACCTAGTGGATTCCTCCGGAGTTGGAGAAGAGAGGAGTAGAAGAATTACCCCATCTTCGAACCTCTATAAAAATTTCACGTGTCATTTACATTTCAAAAGATTTTAATTCTGCATTTTTAACTCGCCTATATATGCTTTGATAAATTTGCTATCCATTTGATAATACAAGTACTAAACCCAAGACTAAACTCTTACTTAATCAAACTTAAGGGTGTTAAGTCTTCCAATAAAAACAAAACCACAATTGAGTTAATTTAGAGTCAACAAATGAGTTATTCCATCAACACTTAGTTGAGTCTCCGTTGAGAGACTAACCCTCTTGATTGACTAAATCGATCGTCCATCAAGGACACAAATGTGAAGAATCAACTCAGTATATTTAAAAGGACTAAATCGAAAATTTGGTAAGGTTTATTCAACCCCCTTCTAAACCTTACACTTACACCCCTTGGGACCTACAATCCATCTTCCTTGAAGGACTTGTTCGCAACGTTCTGGCAGAGTCTGCTATATACAAACTCAGCCCAGTTAACCTTCTTCCCTTGCATGATCGCAGCCATGACGATCAGCTTGGTCTTGGACAGTTTATTGAAGCTTCCAAACTTCATGTCCAGGCATTTTGAGACGACATCCATCAGCTTGTGATAGTCATCATTTAGCAATTTATTTTCAGCTGTGTAGACTACTTTCGCAGCACACTCGGGTTTGGATACTTCTTTCCATGCAGCAGCCAAGTTCACATCAGCTTCGTATATCTCCGTCATACCCTCCAATGGTAATATGCAGTGCTCCGCAAGGTCTTTAGCAGTGATCATGATGTCCTTGCGGTGGACGGAGGACTTAATCCCTTCGTCCTGCACCTCGGCGTTCACATAGAACTGCGCCACCTCTTCCAGGTAGGTGTGTGAGTATTCTATCGTCAAAAAGGCCTTAAGCCCAAATTTTTCCAACATATCTGCTATTTTCTTCACAAAGGTTGCATCTGAACCCTGCTTAATAATGCCTTCAAAATCCACTGAGGAACCTGAGTGAATTTGCTTTGATAACTTGACGAAATCGGTCTTTGGTGCCATTTCTAGAGAATTTTACCGATTAAATCTTGATAAACTTGCTTTGAGAACAGGTAGGGTTTTCGAGAGAAAATAGACTTGCTTTCGTAGTTTTGAAGATGAACAGTTTTCAGTGTGAGAGAGAAAACTGAAGGAATGAGTATATATAGGTTATGAAAGGACGTGTTTTTGGTTTTTGAATTTTGATCGAGATCAACATTCCAGATTTAGCACGTCTCATTGCATTTAATTGCTCGCATTTAATGCGGCAACATTTATTTCCAATCATATGCTTATTGTGCAGCTTTTGACTATACCCGTCATAATTACGCTGACGTCATCCTTAAAACCATTCCCGCTTATTAAAAACGACTGCGTTTTTGTCACTTAGCTCATAAATGATTTATCTTACTCCTTAAATGACTCAACTCTTCTTCTCTCCATTCGTATAGTGACTCATCTGTCAGCCAACTCGATACAGTTGACTTTCCGATACGGCTGATTCACTTAGCTGATTCATGAGATTTGCTCTGTTTTCATCTTTTTCTTTAATTTCATAATCTCTCAGCTACTGTCTCATCCATAAGACTTGGGCACAACAGCTGCCCGTAGCTATGTACTTTGCTTCAGCTGTGGATGTGGCTATTGAATTTTGCTTCTTGCTAAACCAGGAAACCAATTTGTTTCCAAGCATTTGACATGTACACAAGTACTCTTCCTCACAACAACTACATCCAAAGATAGTCGAGTCTGAATAACCAATAAGCTTGAATCCACCTTCCTTTGGATATCAAAAGCCAACTTCCTGCATCCCTTCAAATATCTTAGGATTCTCTTAGTTTGAGTCATGTGGCTCTCCTTTTGAGTGCAGATTGAAATCTTGCACATACACCTACCGCAAAGGTGATGTCTGGTCTGCTAGCTGTTAAATAGAGCAGTGAACCAACAAGTGCTTTGTATCTTGTTTGATCTACAGCCTTTCCATCTGCATCCATGTCTATCTTGACTAATGTGTTCATTGGTATTTTCACAGAGGACTTATCTTCAATACCAAATTTCTTCATTAAATCTCTGGTATACTTTGTTTGACTTATGAAGGTTCCATCCTTCAATTGCTTGACTTGAAGTCCTAGGAAGAAAGTCAGTTCTCCCATCATGAAGTCCTAGAATGAAGACTCTGCTGTGAAGCAGCTGAGTGTGGCAAGGAAGAGATATCAAGAACTCGACTGAAGGAGTATCGGCTGTGAGACAGCTGTGAGAAGAGTCAGTTAAGTCAACCCAAGAAGCCAAGTCAAGTTGAAGTGACAGATGAGTCTTTCAATCATTGGAGCAGACTCAAGTCTCCTAGGGAAAAGGCAGCTGCAAAGAGGAGTTAACTGAAAAGAATCTGTTGCACAAAAGTCAAGAATATTACTTAAACAAGTAATACTTCCATGCTGCCATGTCTTCAAATGCACAGTCCCAGAAGCGTGCAAAAGGAATAAACCAATGAGAAGCACTGCACCTTGTGTCAGATTCTGAAAAGCTAATCATTCATTTAAAAGGAGGAAATGTCAACATCAAGGACTGCAACAAGACAAGCCAACGAACTCAAGTGATTTTTGAAAATCAGCCTATCTCTTCAACGGGCAGATATTTGAAAATTCACTATAAAAGACTGAGGAATCACATTGAGAAAAGGTTACCTGAACCTTGCATATCTGAGATAACGAGCTTTATTCATACTCTAACCTGCAAAATATTCTCAAGTTATTCTAGCAAAATTCTCAAGCCTAAATCTCGAAGGAAATCGATCCAGCACTAAGTTGTGAAGGAAAGACAACTTCAAACTGTTGAAGAGGAAACTTTTGAAGAAGCAAAAGGGGTCTACTTTCCAAGAAGGATTGTAGAAAGGTTCAAGGTCGAACCAATCTCAAGTTATTGGAGAGTTCGTGATCATATCCAAGAATCTTGAGAATGTAAGCTGAAGTAGCAAGGCAGCTGCCCTGTGAAGTAGCTGAGTCGGACGAGAAGCCAGCTGTGTTACCAAGGCATCTCCAAACTGAGTCCCTAAGGAGCAAGTCAGCTGTGTGATCAAGACTTGTACCTGGACTGATAACCACTCTATACTCTGATCATTACTTAGTGGATTCCTCCAGGAGTTGGAGAAAAGAGGAGTAGAAGAATTACCCTATCTTCGAACCTCTATAAAAATTATTGTGTCATTTACATTTCAGCATTTTATTTCTGCATATCATTTTATATTTGCTGATAATTTGCTATCCAACTGATAAGTAACTAAGTGCTAAAATCAAGTGTTTAAAACAAATTAAATCAAATTAAAGAGTGTTAAGTCTTCCGCGGAAAATCTCATCACAGCCAAGTTAAGGTTTAGACTAAACAACTGAGTTATTCTATCAACAGCTCAATCGAGTCTGTTGAGTGGCTAACTCTGCTGGTTAACTAACTTAGTTGTCCCCTAAAGACTTAGCTGTGTATTTAACTCTGTAATATTTTAAAAGAACTAAAATTGAATAGTTGGTAAGGTTTATTCAACCCCCTTCTAAACCTTACTCACGCCCTTGGGACCTACAAGTGGTATCGGAGCGTTGGTTCATTGAGCCTTCCGCTACCGTTCTTGAACTAGATCTCCAATCTTTCAAAGATGTTTTTAACACTTGCTCTTTCAAAAGCTATTTTTATTCAAAGAAAGTTATTATCATGGAAGCAAATTTGACACGCATTCCTATGTTCACCATTGAGGAATTTGATGATCGAAAATTCGTATGCGAGCTCATCTATCTCGCTTTACATGATGAAATGTGGATAGTGATAGAGGATGGGCCACCAAAATACTAAAAGTGAACACAATGTCTGAGAGTGCGGTGAAGGAGATGAAGTTCTTCTTTGAAGCAAGACCACTCTGGTTGAGAAACCAAGGACTGAATGGACAAACGAGGACAGAAGAAGATACAACTTGGACAATGTGGCCAAGGACATACTTTACAAAACCTTGGACAAAGCAATGTTCAAAGTCAAATCTTGTCAAACTGCAAAACAAATCTGGGATAAATTAAATTTAATTTGTGAAGGATCTGAGCAAATTAAAGAAAACAAATTGTCCCTTGCTGTACAAAAATTTGAAAATTTTAAAATGCTTGTAGGTGAAACCTTGGATCAGCTGGATGCTCGATTCACTGAAATTACCAATGAACTATCAAAGACTTGGAAAGAATATACACGAAGGAAATGTGTATGAAGATTCTGAGAAGCCTCCCAGCTGAATGGGAAATGAAGGTCATGGCCCTGAGACATTTAATGAACCTCACAACAACATCCAACCATGAGCTATTCTCAGACCTCAAAGCCTACGAGTTTGAGCTGAGAAGAAAAGATCAAGAGGAGACAGTTGTACCCAAAACAACTGCACATATAGTCAAGGATGGGAAGAGAGTTGAAGTCAAGGAAGCCTTTGACCAGGAGGAAATTGCCTTGATGGTTAAAAGATTCAGCAAGTTTTTCAATAAGAACTATAAAAGAAACAAGGGTGAATCCTCTAGGAGACATTCAGCTCCCTCCAACTCAAGGGAAGATAGGCCACCCAAGACAGTTGAGCATCAAAAGGTTGAATATCAAAGAACTGATAATCCAAGAGCAGAAAGAGCTGACCAAAGAGCTGAGAACCTGTGTTGGAACTGTAGACAACAAGGACACTTTGCTATTGACTGTCCATATCTTGTAGTCAATAAATACAGAAATGAAGAAGAAAGAAGAGTCTTCAGAGAAAGAAGACATGAAAAGAAAAAAGCCATGTTGGCTGCAGAGACTGCTGAGACAGCTAAGTCGAAAGAAGCAGCAGACTCAGATAGTAGTGAAGCTGACTACTCAAGTGACTTTGAAGAAGAAGCAATGATCTGTCTAATGGCTAAAGAACAAGATCAACCTGATCAAGAAGACGAGGTACACTCTAACTCATCTCACTCAGATTCTAGTGATAGTGATTGTGACACAGACACATCGTCACCCACTGATCTTTATGATTCATTAGGCAAATTGATGAAAACTTTTGAGCACATTAAATCCTCACACACACTATTAAATGAGGAAAACAACTAGCTCAAAAGCCAAAACTCACAGCTGACTAAGGAGCTGAGTACTCTAAGTCACATAGCTGATGAGAACAAAGAGCTGAAGGCTGAAAATGCAAAACTAATAGCAGAAATAGTTGTTATAGAAAAGAGGGAAATGATCTCAAGAATGTGATTGCATCATTTACAAAGGCATCTAAATCATTGGATGACCTTATAATGATCCAAAAAGAGTGTGGAGATAAAACTGGCGTAGGATTCAATTACTTTGCACACAGTCAAACTCCCACAGTGATTTTGGAAAAAGGATCTTCAAGTAATGAAGCATCTCAAAGATCCAAGACCCAAATGTTTCACCCACATTCACTCCAAAGCACAATCACAAACAAGCTGGCCTTGGATGTAAAGGAAAAGGAAAACAGCCAGTTGAGTATGCTAAGAGGACAGCTGAGAAGAAATCCAGCAGAGTTCCTCAGCAAACTCCAAATAGGAAGTACTCTGTGAAGAATAAACAGATCTACCAAAAACCCCGAGAAGTTTTATCAAAGGAACACATATGATGGGAATGGTAGAAACTACCCAAGCCAAGTGATTGGAATAATGTGAAATATCAAAGAAAAGACCTATGGAATATAAGCTTTAAATGGCAAAGGCCTAAACTCAAAGAAAGGCCATTCCAGGAGGCAAAAGAGCTATCATCAAGCACACATATGCACCCAGGCACTACACTCGAAAATATCACAACTACCCAAAGAAGGCAATTGCTAAAACACACACACACAGGCATACGAGACAAAAGAGACAGTTGTATGAACCTAAAGCCCCAAGCAATTTGCCAAAGTGAGTTATGATTATGGCACGATAGATGAAAACCTCTTAGAGTCAAGTCATTTGGCTATAGGTTGGTTGGATCATCTTACAAAGACTAACCCCCTCGGGACCCGGACAAGCATGGGTACCTAAAACTAATTTCCTTGATTGCAGGTTCAAGGAACAACTGAGTGCCAAGGAACCTGGTACATGGATAGTGGTTGTTCCAGACACATGACAGGAAACAAGAAAAATCTATCAAAATTCAAGGAGATTAGAGGAGCAAAACTCATATTTGGAGGAAATGAAGCTCCAGGGGAAATAAGAGGCACTGGATCCATCAAGAAAAATGGATTAGAAATCACGAATGTTGCATATGTTGAAGGTATCAACTTCAACCTGTTAAGCATCAGCCAACTCTGTGACAAGGGTTATAATGTTGGATTCAATATGGGAGTGTGCCAAATTAAAGACACTGAATCAAATGAAATAGTGTTGCAAGGATCCAGACAGAAGAACATGTATGTGGTAGACTGGTCGACTGCCACACCAAGCACTTGTATTTTAGCAAAGAGCACAACCGAATCAAGTTGGTTGTGGCACAAGAAGCTAAGTCATCTGAATTTCAAGACAATTAACAAGCTGGCAAGGAGTCATCTTGTGGAAGGACTGCCAGACTCAGTGTACAAGAAAGAAAGTGTTTGTGATGCATGCCAGATGGGAAAGCAGATCAAATCATCATTCAAAGAGGAGCCTATTCCATCTTCAACAAGGATATTACATTTGTTGCATATGAATCTATTTGGTCCAGTTGAGCCAGCTAGCATAAGTGGAAAGAAATACACTTTGGTAGTGGTGGATGATTATTCAAGATATACATGGACAATCTTCATGTGTAAAAAGAAGGAAACTTTGCAGAAGTTACCTCAACTGATGAGAAGAGTTCAAAATGAGAAGAGTCAAACCATTATAAAGATAAGGTCTGATAGAGGAACTGAGTTTGTCTATGAGATAATAACTCAGTATTGTGTTGAAAATGGTATTGCTCATGAATTATCTGCAGCAAGGACTCCACATCAGAATGGAGTAGCAAAAAGAAGAAACAGAACTCTCAAAGAAGTTTGCGCAAGAACCATGTTAGTCAAGCCGATTGCCAAAAAGATTTTGGGTCAAGCCATCAACACATCGCATGCTATAATCAAAATAGATCCATGATTAACAGACAGTTGATAAAAACTCCCTATGAAATATGGACAGGGAGAAAGCCAAATATTGCATATTTTAGAATATTTGGATGTGAATGCTTCATCCACAACAATGGCAAGGATAATCTAAAGGCTTTTGATGCTAAAAGCAAAGCCTACAGAGTGCTGAACAAGAGGACTATGGTCACGTAAGAATCTATCCATGTGGTTTTGATGAACCTAATGTAAATGGAGAAGACATTGAAGAGTTAGGCGATAAGTTTGAATCATAACTATGCGAAAAGAGTCCTTATGTTGAAGTTTGAAGTCGAGTAATTAATCAAGATGAAGATGAGACTGTTGAGTCTCAAAGACAGCTGGAAAATCTGATGTTGAATGATAATGAAAGAGCTGCTCAAGAAAACACAGTTGCAAGACGACTGAACCCAGCTGATTTACTCCAACCTGATGTGAGATGGCTGAAAGACCATCCACCAGAGCTAGTCATTGGAGATGTAAGAGATGGTGTAAGAACCAGATCCAGAGCTCAACAAGAAGAAATGTTCACTTGTTTTATTTCCCAAATAGAACCAAAAGATGTGTCCCAAGCATTGGATGACACACATTGGATTCAAGCCATGCGAGAAGAGATGAATCAGTTTGAAAGGAACAAAGTATGGGAACTGGTGTAGAGACCAACCCATCAAAATGTTATTGGCACAAAATGGGTTTTCAGAAACAAGATGAATGAAGAAGGTTATGTGGTAAGAAACAAAGCAAGATTGGTAGCCAAAGGGTATTGCTAAGAAGAAGGAATAGATTTTGATGAAACATTTGCTCCTGTTGCAAGATTAGAAGTAATAAGGATGTTTCTTTCCTATGCTGCACACAAGAACTTTACTGTATATCAAATGGATGTGGAAAGTGCATTTTTAAATGGATTGTTGGAAGAAGAAGTCTATGTTGAGCAACCTCCAGGCTTTGAGCAAAAGACTCTTGGAGATAAGGTGTACAAGCTCAAGAAAGCTCTATATGGATTGAAACAAGCACCTAGAGCATGGTATGATACATTATCTAAATTTCTGACAGATAATGGATTCACCAAAGGCAAAGTGGACAGAACACTCTTCAATTATGGATGAGACAACAACTGAGAGATTATGATATTGAAGAAAAAGAGATTCCAATTATGTGTGATAACACAAGTGCTATTGCAATCACTCAGAATCCTGTGTTGCATTCAAGAACAAAGCACATTGATGTCAGATATCATTTTATAAGAGATCATGTTGAAAAGAAAGACATCACTTTGGAATATATCTCAACTGATAAACAGTTAACTGATATATTCACTAAGCCTCTATGTGAATCAAGATTTGAAGAGCTTAAGAATGAGCTAGGGTTAATTGAGCTGAGTTAACACTCAGAAGACTCAATCAGAAGAGATGGAAGATGAAAAGATGAAAAGTGAACAAGTTTTTCACATCAGCCAAGTGAAACAACCATACTGGAAAGTCAGCTGTATCGAGCTAGCTGACAGCAGAGTCACTAAATGAAAAGAGAGAAGAAGAGTCAAGTCATTATTGAGGTAAGTTGAGTCATTTATGAGCTAAGTGACAAAAACGCAGTCGTTTTAAATGAGCGGGAATGTTTTTAAGGATGACATCAGCGTAATAATGATGGGTACAGTCAAAAGTTGCACAGTAAGCATATGATTGGATATAAATGATGTCGCATTAAATGCGAGGAATTAAATGTGGTTTGACGTGCTAAATCTGAACCGTTGATTTTGATTAAAATTTCAAAATTCAAAGACCCGTCTTTTCATAACCCTTATATACACTTTCTTCATTTTCTCTCTCTCTCTCACATTCAAAAATTGTTCATCTTCAAGCAAAAGAACGCAAGCTATTTTTTCTCTCTTGAAAATCCTAAGTGTCCTCAAACCAGTTCTTCAAGTTTTAATCGGTAAAAATTTCTAAAAATGGCACCTAAGTTTGATTTCCTCAAGCAATCGAAGTAAATCCACTCAGGATCATTAGTGGATTTCGAAGGAATGGTAAAGCAGGGTTCTGGTGAAACCCTAGTGATGAAGATTGCTGAAATGTTGGAAAAGTCAGGGCTTAAGGATTTTCTGACTTTGGAATACTCGCACACCTACCTAGAAGAGGTGGCGCAGTTCTACGTCAATGCGAAAGTTCGGGGCGAAGAATCAAGTCTTACATCCCACCGCAAGGACATAATGATAATAAATGCTAAGGACCTTGAGCACTCGTTTTGTTGTCGTTGGAAGGCATGAAGGAGATAAATGAAGTCGACGCGTTGACTTGGCTGCTGCATGGAAAGAGGTAGCCAAACCAGAGTGTGCTGCTAAGGTGGTCTACACAGCTGAGAAGAAATTACTGAAGGACGACTATCACAAGTTGAAGGATGTCGTCTCCAAGTGTGTTTACATGAAGTTTGGATGCTTCAACCAGTTGTCAAAGACTAAGCTGATCATCATGGTTGCGATCATGCAAGGCAAAAAAGTCAACTGGGTTGAGTTCATGTACAGCAGACTCTGCGAGAACGTTGTAAATAAATCGGTCAAGGAAGACGGATCCTTTGGAGGATCTCTTGGTTATGGCCTGGTGATTGGCCACCTGATGGAAGTGAAGGGTATTCCCCTTCGACATGGAAAAATTTTCCATGTCAACAAGAAGATGTTTAGGGCGAATCTCTCAAGAGCCCAGAAGAGAGCCCACGCGAAGAGGGCAGATACAAGTGAGGGGTAATCAGCTGAACCCAAGGACATAGTTGTTACCTCTCCTCCCAAGAAAAAAAGTTGTCCCTGCAGCTGTAAAGAAGAAGGCTACCCCTGCAGCTAAGAAAAAGGATGCACCTGCCCCTGCAACCGAGTCGCTTGCCCGTGCAGCCGTGTCTCCTGCCCCTGCAGTCGAGGCTGAGAAGGAAGCCCAAATCCCTTCTCCACCATACGCAAGAAAAGGATCGCAAACCAAGGAAGGCGACTCGGTCAAGAAAGATGCCCCCCCCCCCCAAAGAATCGGAAGAAGAACCAGAAAATTCCTCTGGTTCGAACCAAAAGGAGAAGAATCTTCAAGCTTTGGGCGTGAATGCAGGCAAATTTGAATTTGCCACTCACCGAGAAAACACCGAGAGACTGAAAACTCGGGAAGTGCGAGTCTCCTAAAGTAATAGATGAAATCGCCAAGTCTGGGAGGTAATCAAGAGGCCTCTAACACCCAGCTGTGGGAAGGACAGCTGAGTACAACAAAGTAGCTGAGACAACTGAACTTCCAGTTGAAAAAGTTGTGTGTCCACTTGCTACGGAAGCTGCTGAAGGTGAAGAGCAGCAGAGCATCTTGCCTTCAATCCCCAAAAAGGAAGGACAAGAAGAAGATGACGATGATGATGTGATCATGTACTCTCCAGTATACCCAGATATTCAGCATCGTCTACGCGAATGGAGGGCGTGGAAGCTAGGCCACTCAAGGGCGCAGTTTGCTCGCCCTGAGTTTATCGACGAAGAGGAGAAATTGCTGCAATTTCTCGGAGTCAACACTGTCCTTCAGGCCCTTGATGAAGATAACTGCCTGAATATTCTACACATTTTCAAGGAGAAGGAACAAGCCAAAGCAGCCGAGGAAGCACAAGCTCTCGAGAAAGCCAAAATATGCCCGCTTACTGGAACTCTAGAACACACTCACCCTCATCTGGATGTGTTCTCAGAGAGTGATGAAGACATAGATCCCGTTGCTTCAACAGAAAAGTCAGATTTGCAGCAGGCTCTAAGGGAATCCAGAATAATGCATGAGCAAAGACTGTCGAAAGGACCGGGAGAGTCGTCTCAATCTCTCCCCGCAAATTGACCCATTGGGAGTGGTGCGTGATTACCACATACATCGCTGCGCTGCCCACCACGTCCCCTGCTATCGGAAGATGGGTCCAAGGGATTTGGCAATGAGACTGGGACTTTGGGCACCCAAGTTGAGCCAACCCCTACTGAAGGTGATTTACCACCTGCCCCAGTGGTTGAGCATTACTCAATGGAAGAAGCCGTGAGTCTGGAGCAGAGTGACCCGTGTCGAATCGCTCGGCTAGAGTGCCACCGGGAGGAGAAACTCACTCCACTGCAGCAGGGTCAGAGGATGCTACAGATGAATCTACATTGAAGAAAGGTGGCGAAGTGGAAACTGATCAAGAACCACAGCAGATTGACATTGGCGAAGCTCGGATAGTTGAGTCTGTCCCAGCTGAAGTGTCAGCTACTTTGAAGGCTGATGACACTGTTGTTGCAGTTGAGGCACAGGATAGAAATGCCCCGGGAGTTAACACTCTGGGCAATGAAAGTGCAATCCAAGGGGTTGAGACTCCTATGGATGCCAATGTTGAAGACCCCGGGCAGTGCGCGACCGCGAAGGGGAATGTTGAAGGCCTCGCGCATTGAGACTTGAGGTGTTGAAGGCCCAAGGGAAGTTGAGACCTCCCTGGGTAAAGCTCATGAAATTCAGAACATTCCTCATGTTCACAGTGCTGAATCTGAGAAGGAGATTAGTGCACTTCATGACTCCC
Source organism: Rehmannia glutinosa (assembly GCA_016081115.2). NCBI lineage: Eukaryota > Viridiplantae > Streptophyta > Magnoliopsida > Lamiales > Orobanchaceae > Rehmannia > Rehmannia glutinosa. The sequence goes on from CM071927.1 coordinate 34,408,360, forward strand.
GGAGAATCCCGACATATCATTTAAAGTCTCAAGATGAAGCGAGTCCACACCGTTGCACATCAAAAGGACTCAACTAAGGATGTTCTCAAGAATGCGAGTCAGTCGAGTTACAAAGCTGCTCTTCAAACATTCAACTTTGATGATGAACCAAGCCCCCAGGTTTCATCATCATCCGATAACGCTGATATTGCAAAAGAGGATCCTAGTACTTCATTTAGAAAAATCTATTGAGGCCGAAGAAGCATTAAGACAATGAGGCTCGATCGATTTGGCCAACCCGTTCAAAAGCCCCAAAAAACCGAGTCATCCGGGCCGGCTCCCACAACTAAATGAATCGACTCCACCGAAACATCACAGGCACAAACCGCACAAACAATCCCATATGTGCGAGATGATGCTTTTGAACAGGTATTTCTCTTTTCTATCGAGTTGCCTGAGCTAAAAGAAGAGACTGCTAGAGAGACACGACGATACACTGTTCAAGAAGATCCTGTAATCCCTACAAACTCTATTGTGCCAGCAAACTTTGACTTCGATGCAGAATGGCTGGCAGCTAAATTAGGTGTGACAGCTGAGATCCGTGAAGTCTTCAAGAAGATCTGTGAAGAGATTGAGAAGATCGAATGGCACATAGCCTCACTTGACTTACGCCTGGACAATAGAGATGCCACCCTCACAGCAGATTTGAGAGGGATAGTGGTAAGGATCAGGGAGTGGTCTCAACAGCAGAGTGCCATGCGACATGAGCAAGTTCGCTATTTCAAGGCATTATACAATAAGATGCTAATTTGGAGTGCTGACAATGCTGATATAAAGCAAAGGATGCAGGCGTATATTGAAAGGTTGCATGCCTCTCACAAAACAGAAATGGAGCTACTGCGTGAATTCCAATGAAAAGAAGTTATGCGTCTTGAGGAGACCATGAATGCAAAATTCAGCCTTCTCATGGCTGAAATGAAATTGGTGGCAGCCGAATCAAAAGCCACTCGTTCAGAATTTCGGACAGCTTATGCCGCAGCGGACTCCAAGCAGAACTCAGCTCTCAGCAGACTCGACTTCATGCTCACAGGCATGTTCTAGGGGTCCCTCTTTCCTTTGATGATGCCAAAAAGGGGGAAGAGGAGTCCCTGAGGAGTTTAATAGAAGAGAAGTTGAAAGAGTCGGAAGCCAAGATGACGGCAGCTGAGAAAAAGAAGGGAAAAGCAGCTGAGGGGAACGATCAAAGGATTTGACGTTAATGATTGTTGAAACCCCTCAGCAGGGTCATGTCATGGCCTCAATCATCAGCAAACTTCCAGTGACTCTACCGATCGAACACTCTGATGTGCCAATGTTGGAGAAAAGGCGAATCATAGAAGCAGGGATGGAAGAGTTCGACAAGAGGACGGATGCCAGCATCGAAGAAGTGATGAAACAATTCGGTGGCATTCCGGCAGGGAAGGATCAAGATGTTATTCCAGACAATGGATCCGAGCCAAGATCAGTTGAAGAATTCAAGACGCTCGTATCCGAAGGCTATTTCCAAAAGATGTCTCAGTAGCCCAAGCCTGGATCTCATCTTTGGGAGAAGGGTCTTAAATTATGTGAAGCGGTGATAAGCGGAGACTACCAGCCCATTCATTCACCGTAAGCGTAAGACTCTTGTATGCAAGATACACCCAGAGGAGGAGAAAGAAGTGGTGGAGGAAGAGGCTTTCAACCTCGTCCAAGACCCAAGAACATCGAATATGTGGATCCCGGAAAGAAATGGAGACTCTATTGGGCCGGCTATGATGAAGTAGCAAATTTGGAAGTGGCTAGGAAGAATGTTGAAGCTGTGAGAAGACAGGAAGAGGAAAACAGAAGACAAACAGAGCAATGGCTCGAGAGGAAGCGGAAGGATGATGCTTCTAAGAGAGCTTATGAAAAGAAAAAAGCAGCTGAAGAAGAAAGAAAGAGAAGAAGAGTTGATGACTTCGACTGAGCTGAAGAAGAAAGAAGGAAGCAGCGAAGGCCAAGTGTTGTTGCGAACCCTTCATGTATTTTACTCATGTAAATACATTTTTGTGTAAGTCATCTGTGTACTTAGTGAAGTTTTTCTGTAATTTTTCACTTTGTATTTGTATCCTAGCATAGATGTTTGTATTTTGCTTTGATATAGTATGCTCTGATACACTTTGTAAACAGCTATGTAAAGGACAAAAATGCTATGATCAATAAAATGATCTATTCAACGCATACATTCTTTGTTACTGCATTGTCTGTATGTATCTTTGTTGTTTACATATTGTTTAATGTTTTTAAGTTTTGGCATCATCAAAAAGGGGAAAATTGTTGGGAAATTTTTTTTATAGATTTTGATGAATGCTATGTAAAACTTAAACTAGAAAGCTGGCACCCCATTTTCCTTGTAATTCTCATTGTAATAGGTAGGGCTGGAAAAGCTGAGTCAAGTCAGGTAATCCTGGAAATACAAGAAGTCAACTGAAGACTGAAGTGAAGACTCTGCTGTGGAGCAGCTGAGTATGGCCAAGAAGGAAGATCGAGAACTTGACTGAAGATGTATCAACTGAGGAACAGCTGTGTGAAGTGTCAGTCAAAGTCATCTTGAGAAGCCAAGTCATAAGTTGAAAGTGACAGATGAGTCTTCAAATGATTGGAGCAGACTCAAGTCACCTGGGAAATAGGCAGCATCCAAGAGGAGTTAACTGAAAGGAATCCGTTGCACAGAAGTCAAGAACATTAATTAAATAAGTAATACTCCCATGCTGCCAGGTCTTAATGTGCTCATCCCAGAAGCAAGCAAAAGGAATAAACCAATGGGAAGCACTGCACCTCGTGTCAGAACCTGAAAAGTTGTACATTCATTTAATACGAGGAAAGGTCTACATCTCAAGATTGAAGACCAAGTAAAGACAAGCCAACGAACACAAGTGTCTTTTGCAAATCAGCCTATCTCTTTACGGGCAGATTTTTGAAAGTTCACTATAAAAGGCTGAGGAAACTCATTGAGAAGAGGTAACCTGAACTATGAACAAGCAAGCAATATTTAAGCTATAAACCTGCAAACATTCTCAAAGATATTCAAGCAAATCCTCAAGCCTGAAACTCGAAGGAAATCAATCCAACTCAAAGCTGTGAAGGAAAGACAACTTCAAACTGTTGAAGAGGAAACTTTTGAAGACTCAAAAGAGGTCTACTTTCCAAGGAGGATTGTAGGAAGGTTCAAGGTCGAACCAGTATCAAGTTATTGGAGGGCTTCGTGATCAAATCCAAGAGCTTGAGAAAGTGAGTCAAGTAGCAAAGCAAAATGCCTGTGAAGAAGCCGAGTCGGACGAGAAGCTAGTTTGTGTGACCAAGGCGTCTCTAGATCGTTCACCACTTTGTAAACCGATCACATTTTAGTGGATTCCTCCAGGAGTTGGAGAAGAGAGGATTACAATAATTACCCCATCTTCAAACCTCTATAAAAATCAACTGTGTCATTTATTTTCCAACACATTTATATTTCTGCATATCTACTTTATATCTACTGATAAACTTATTTGCTATCCAAATTGATTAATAACCTAGTGCTAAAATCAAGTGTTAAAACAAGTTTAAAACAAATCAAAGGGTGTTAAGACTTCCGCTGATAAAACCAACACAGCCAAGTTAAGTTTCAGGTTAAACAGCTGAGTTATTCTATCAATAGCTCTATCGAGTCTGTTGAGTGGCTAACTCTGCTGAATAACCAACTTAGTTGTCCCTCAAGGACTTAGCTGTTTGTGTTAACTCTGTAATTTTTTTTAAAGGACTAAATCGAAAAATTTGTAAGGTTTATTCAACCCCCCTTTTCTAAACCTTACTCACACCCCTTGGGACCTACAAACTTCCTCTGATATAAGTGGCATGTTGGGAATGTTGCACTTCCCGTTTGTCAAAGAGATCCCCTTTGAAGTTGAGTCTACATAGTAAGCTGCACGTTTCAGTGTTCAAATCGACCCATTTGACCTGCACATTCCTTCGGATACACGCATTGCATCATTTTCGGCTCCATGTTTCTTGAAGATTCAAGTGAACAAGCAGTGACTTTCGACGAGCCTTTCGAGCCATGTGTGAGGATATGGAGGCCATGGAGAAAGGTTTTGCTGACTTGAGCACCATGATAGATAATCATGATGCCACAATATCTGGAGATATTCGAAGAGTTGTGTTATAGATTAGGGAATGGGAACATCAGACTAATACTCTATGCAGAAAGAAAGTTTGTTGTTTCAGACAGCTATTTTGAAAGCTGATTGTGTAGGGAGCTGACCAGCTTGCTTTCCAGCAGCATCAGAGGGACAATATTGAAAGAATGGAGAGAAGTCATCTCTTAGATAGGGAGTTGCTGCAGATGAAGATGGAGAAGAAAATGGAGCATATGGAGGCATCGCTGAAAGCTGAAATTTTATCGATGAAAAATAAACTATATACTCAGCTCCAACCAACAGGCAGCAGACTCCATAACCCACAAGAAATTGGACTCCCTTCTCAAATCAGTCCAACCTTCTCCATCTGATGATGCCAAAAAATGGGGAAGAAGAAAAGCTTGTAAAACCTACTCCAAAGATAATTATCAAAGGCAAAGGCACCACCTAAATCCATTCTCAGCTCCCTCAAAACTTATCAACTGAAAAGAAAGTTGCCCTAACTTTTCATAGAAGCCTAAGGTAGAAATTGCAAAGCTAGATAAAAGTCAAGATAAGAGAATCCAAAAATTAAATGTCCAATACGGAGGTCTGCCAGTGGAACGCTCTACAATGAAGAAGCTATTCCACCTCCTGGTACTTTGGAGGAGAGATCTAATGAAGAGTTTGATACTCTATAAATAGACGGGTATTATAAAGGAATGGAGTTAGCTAACGCATAAGACTTGTATTGGAGAAAGGGCTTGAAAGATATAGAAGAGACTAGGAAGAAGCCAACTCAAAGAAAACCTTCTAAGAGTCAGCAGCCTTCCAAGAGTCAGCCTAGCAGCCAAGTTCCAAGGAGAGGCAGCCAAGCTAGGGGAAGAAGTTCAGACAGAGGTAGACGCATAGATTCTCAGTCTGGTGGGAGAGGCAGAAATTCTCCACCTAGAAGACTAAGCGGAATCATGTTAATCAACCCCTTCAAAAGGACACCGTTAATTGGTTGGGCATAGATGAAGCTCCGAATAGATAAGTTAATCGCAGAGCAACTGAGGTGGCCCAAAAATATGAGCAAGACAAGCTGAGACTGAGAAGGATAGAGGAGGAGGAGGAGAAGAAGGCTGAAGAGGAGAAAATGAGAAAGCGATATGAAGAAGATAGCAGAAGGCGAGAAGAAGGAGAAAGAAGGAGAAGACAACAAAAAAGATAAATGTCAGCTCTCGAGAAAAAAATTGCTGTACTTTTAGAATTCTTTACAAGTACACATAAATGACTGAAGTGTTGAATAATTCATTAATAAAAAATACATTCTTTCAATTATTTTTATTTCAACACTTATGATGTAATAAGTTTTGGCATCATCAAAAAGGGGGAATTTGTTAGAAAATTTATTGTATAGATTTTGATGATGCTTAGAAAACTTATAATAGAAGGTTGGCACCCCAAATTCTGTATGTTATTTCAACTTGTAATAGTTAGAATATTAACTGAGTCATCAAACAGCTAAGTTGAAGATGCAGAAGACTTGCTGAAGAAGTGCAGAGAAGATTCAGCTGAGTCGCAGCTGAGTGATCAAGAAGAACTTCAGTCAAATACATCAGTTGTGTCTTTCAAAAACCTTACAGCAGAGTCATCCGAGAATGAAGGAAGAGACTCAACTTATGGGGTAAAGCAGCTGAAGGGCTTAGAGAAAGTTGAATAAGTTCGTTGAGAAGAAAAGTCAAGACTTACCCTTTTTGGTAAGAGACATGCCTGCAACCTTAAAAGTTGTCTTGCTGAAAGAGTGCAAGTAGTAAAAGACAATAGAATACTTGCAGAACTATGGTACAATTTAGACGCCTACAGGTAGTTAATACAAAGGTTTGGTTAACATCAATACTGCAAGAACAAGACAAGCCAATGAACAAGAAGTGAAGTTTGAATTTGTCTATCTCTTCAACGGACAAGTTTCAGACTCTCACTATAAAAAGCTGAGGAATTTTCAGAGAAAAAAAAGAGAGAGAACAAAACGAATGACACATTAGAGAAATCTGAGCAATCAAGCAAACATCTGCAATACTCTCTCTCTTAAGCAAAATTCTGAAGTAGTGAAGCAACTGCCTTGTGAAGAGCTGAGTCCCAGGAGTGAAGCCAGTTGTGTGATCAAGGCTTGCTCGGACTATTTGTACTTTTGGAACAAAGTCAAAGTTGCATTAGTAAATTCCTCCTGGAATAGGAGAAGAGTGAAGTAGAGGAATTACCCCATTCTCGAACCACTATAAATATTTGTGTCATTTACTTTCAGCACTTTACTTTCAACAATTTATTTACTTGCTCACATTTGCTATCTAACTGATAATAACAAGATTAAAAATAAGTGTTGATAATCAATTTCTAAAAAGGATGTAAAGACTTTCGCTGTTAAAAAACAAGAAAACTGAATTTATAAAAAGCTAACTTCACTCAGCTGAGTTACTCTATCAACAGCTCTCTCAGAGTCTGTTGAATGGTTAACTCTCCTGCTGAAGTTTGACCCAACTGTCTCTCAAGAGACTTAGCTACTTTCTTGTGATAAACTCTGATTTGTATTTAAAATCAAAAATTAGTTAAGTCTATTCAACCCTCATCCCTTCTAGATTTAACTCACACCCTTGGGACCTACAGGAATTGAACTCTTATAACTATAGAATATTTTACTCTACGAATTTGAGCAGTCAATTGATTTAATCATTGCATATAGATTAATTCTCATAGACAATTCCTAATTGAAGCCATATCCGTTAAATGTCTCCAATTTCTTCTCAGTAGTACATAAAATGCTATAAAATCACTAAATACGCACCAGGTTTCCATGAGATCCGATGCCTAAAGAGGGGCAGTGGCAATTTTGAAAATAAAACGAAGTCATCAGGCATCAGCTCTTAATGAAAAATGGATGCCTATAAATTATTTTATTTTTTTAATTAAATTAAAAACTTAAGGCATCTGTTTTTCAATGGAAAATAGATGCATTTAACTCAAACTTTAGGAGTCCGTTTCTTTGATACAAACTGATGCCTATAAGGTTTTAATGTTTAATTTCGGCAGTAACCTATAGCCTCATTTTAATTCTATCGTTCTTCTCGTAGCAAGCATCCCATCATCTACGCCTAACAGCCATCCTCGCCATCGCATCTAGTCTCGCAAGCAGCCGTCGTTCTCCACAAATACTTTTACAAGTAATACCCTAGGGTTTTGATTTCTGCCCCAATTTTACAAATTATTGCAGCTCTTCCCTATGCCCAAGCAATTAACAACTCTCCAATCAAAATCAGATAGAAATAGGCAAGGGATCCGATGGCGAGTGGTCCGCAAAGCAGCTCAACTGCTATCTCGAGGCTTCAGCCGACTGCACTTTCGACCTTCGGCGTAATCTCGTCCAAGCCGCTCTTTCAGCCGACTCCTCCGGGCTGTTCAGTCTTCTTCTCCTATGTCAGACCCTCCTCCATCGTTTTCCAGGTTCCTATAGTTCGCGATTCCATATGTATTATATTTTTTATTTTTAATTTTCTTTTACTTATGGATTCTGTGATGTAAACATGACGTGATTAACAATACAGTACATTTGTTTAGATTCTGAATCGGTACTTTTGTTTGGTATGTAAATTTGTGAATATTTCTCTTTTGGGGAGCATTATTGGGCAAGTATACAATATAGACAAAAAAATAGAAATCTTACGAATTGGAGTTGGAAACATTTCTGTTCAAATTCGAATTAATTTTTGGTCACTTCCAATTTAATGAGTCCAAGTCTATGGTCCAAAACTACTGAATTTGCTCCTATATCTAAAATGTTGGTTTAGTCATATTATTTAAGTAGTGTTTTTGTGCACAATGCATGTATTTTTGGTGGCAGTGTAGGTGGCATTGGAGGTGGTGTAGCTTCTGCACCTGCAGCTTCGTCTAGTGGTGGTGCGGCTGCTGAGGCACCTCCGGCTGAGGAGAGTGAATTACGCGAGTTGCTAATGTGATTTTTATGTATATATAAAGAAAAAATGCTCTTAAAGTATTGCTTGTAAGGGTATTTGTGAAGAATGAGTAGCGCCAAACATTAGTCACTGACATTTGAACATTAGAAAGACATTAGGCATTTTTTGCGTGTTTTGGATTAGTGGAGATATAATTAAGCAAGTCATCTATTTATCAAGCGAATATGTTGCGGCTGAGTTTTCCGTGTGGAAGTTTGTGTACATTAGGCATGAACGGTAAATGTGTTACTGTAGGTTGGAAGGGAACACCACTCAGTACACTTTCTGCATGGAAATTTAAAGATGTGATGGATAAAAGTTAAACAAAAAATCAGCTGATTTAATTTCCCTATTAGCCCTCTTGTATCTTCTTGTATATCCTTATGTATCATAGTTCTCTGTTTCTGTGCAATATTTCAGCTTCTGCTGCCTTTTTTTCCTCGATATCCTTGCGATATGAGATTGTTTATAAATTATGAAAGATAGTTAGTAATTTTAGAACTATATTGCTTTTGTCTTCTGATGATACACAATTTGTCCTATTTATTAGAAGTTGCTGAAAACTTCAGTATCAGAAGTTTTTAGTATTCAACTGTAACTCTTTCTATAGGAATCTAATGTAAAATATGAAATATGCTCCTATATTCATTAGCACTATTAAAATACACTATGTAGAACCAAGAATCTAGAGAAGATATCTATTGCTATCTCAATTTGCAATGTCAAGTTTATCTAAGCTTCCTATAATGGAGATGTAGAAAATTTCTAAAACCAGAGTCAGTAATTATCCAAAGATTTTCTTATAAAGTTCTCTCAATGTACAAAATAAAAATCCTGTGTGCAATAACTAACAAAGGACCTGAAAGTGACTAGAATGTTTAATTTCACTTAATTTCATTTGTTCTAAATAACTTTTTAAACACCATACACTTGAGACTAAAAGCTAGAAGTTTTCCAAAATATACATAAATGAATTTGAAATTTTTAACTTCAAATTCATCAATCCAAATAAAACCTAAAGTTTATTTGAGTTTTTATGTGGTTTATTTGTTCCATGTACATTTAACATGTGTAGTTGTAGTGAATGATATCTCTAATCGTCATTTGTTACAGATGACAGTGCATGATGCTTTAAACTTAGCACTTGATGAAGAAATGTATGTTGATCCCTCAGTTTTATAATGAGTGAAGAGGTAGTATGGAAGTTTTAACTGGATTTTCTTATATGAAAAGGCTATTTCAATGTTTTGTTGGGTTTTTCTTTTCGGGTTTCATGATACTTGGTGACTTGTGAGTACTGTTATACTGGTTGGTGAGTATCAAGGTGCATATAAGGTGAGTGCTAGTTGAATTATCACCTCAATACTTATAATGAAATCTTTGTACTGCAAACTAGTTTTAATTTACAACTTCATGTAGTAGATCTCCAAAGGGCTGCTGGATAAATATGGTCATGAGAGGGTTGTTGGTACACGTATTACTGAGGTTAGCTTTTGTCCTCTATTCATGAATTTCTTGTATATATTGAGTGCTAAATTTACTTAACCATATAATTTTGTCCTAGGCTGGATTTGCGAGAATTGGAGTTGGTGCAGCATATTATGGATTAAGGCATGTAATAGAGTTTATGACTTTTAACTTCTCGTTGAAGGTTCATTTTCCTTGCCTCGATGCAACGTTTTTCCTAACACTCACAGGTTCATTTTCCAAGTTCCATCTTTGAGGCTTCAATTCATTCATGCCTGTCACAACCTGTGCATGTCTATTTTTCCATGACATCCAGCTCTAGCCTTGAGTTTTCTAATAACAAGCTAATCTCAAGATACACACATTTAGGCCATGAAAACACAAACTTTATTGTCTTATTGTTTCTCTGTCTTACTTCTTAATAATGAGTCATGTTTATAACTTGTCGAAACTAAAGTAGATCTTTTGTGGAAAGAATAATTAAAACATTGAACTTTTATTGAGAACAATTTTTGCTAGTTTTAGTGTTGTTTGTCAACCATGTTATGGACGAGATAAACTTCGGATCTGTAGTATTTTGCTGGATTACTAGCTTCCCTTGTTAGACTTCATAGTTTTGCTGTAGAAGCTGAATTTGAGATCCATGATGACCAGTTTTGATACCCAATTTATCAAAAAGAAGAAAATAGGTGAATTCGGTGTGCTGTCTTTCCTTGTATTACAAATAATAAAGTCATTTCCATATTTATGAAGTTTAAAACTCTTAACTGTTTTTCCAGGCACGGGGTTTGTTGGGGGGTTGAAGAGAATTTTCTGGATGCATTTTAAACTTTAGCAATGTTCCTGAACATAAAGAGTTGGATGGTAGATTCAATCAGTTGGATGTCTGGTTTATAGCCTGGGTAGCCAATTACATTTCCTGATCGTTATATTGAGAATTCGTTGTTGTTTAATGTTTTTCCTTCGATTCTTTCTGTGTATATTGTTCATTGTATCATTATCTTCATGCATTTATTTAATTTGGATGTGTTCTTTGTTTGTGGTATTCAGGTACTTGAAGTACTTGACAAATAAATATCTCAAGAAAAATAATGTGTGTGATTGGTTCTGGGTAATAGCTTCAAACAAAGACCAAAATGTCTATGAATTTCCAACATTGCCGAGAATGAGGCAGAAGAGGAGGATTAATTGAAAAATAGATAATGTAGATATCTCCAAGTATCCAACTAAGTAGGAGTTGTTGTTTATTTGGGATTTTTTTCCATATTTCTTTTGGCTCTTGAATTTTGCTTCTAGCCATTTGTATATGCAATTCTTAGCTTAACTTCTGTGTTTACTTCAACATAAAAATAATTTTGAAGTGTTATTAAATTCGTCTTCTTTGCTAGTTTTATAGGTGCAGATGTAATTGGCTCAGTCAGCATTGATTCCGAAATGAGAATTTGTTTTTAAGAAAAAAATAACAATAGGCATCGGTTGTTGTTACAAGATAATGCCCAAACTCACATCAGTTGTTTGCGGAAAACCGATGTATCTGGTGAACATTATGCATTGGTTCTTGCTTAGCAACCGATGCCAATAAATGTGATTATTAGCATCGCCTTCAGAAGCATTGCTGTTAGAATCGATGCTTAATGTCGTTTACAACCGATATCAATGGTCAATTTTGTACTAGTGTCTTATTCGTATTTAACATTAATTCACTAGTGAATGATTAATTGATAATCGAATTATAAATTAGAGATCTCAAACCATTCAATTCCAGAATTAAATAAGTGAATTATTTTTCTACTTCTCACAAAAAGGAATGAATTCCACATCTGCTAATTTATATTTCAACTATTATTCGAACGCGAATATAAAATATAAATGTGAGGAATGAATTAAGATTCACACAAAAATAAACAAGAGTCTTTAATAACTCACGATGAAGATTTATCCGTATATTTTCATATTGTGATTTATTTTGATTTGTATTGCTACAACGAAATTTATATGAAAAAATCAAATTAAATTGGTACAGTTCCATATGATAAAACCATATATGAATGTTGTCCTGCCCCAATTTACCACCCAATATAATATAACAAATCAAATTGATAACTACTTCCGACTTTCATAAGCTTAGGCTCATCAAGAGTTATTATCCACAACACAAACAACTAAAATCATATATACAACATAAGTCTACAAATCTATAATATACAATTAAAATATAATTGCAAGATACCTACCTATTGCAAAATAAAATAGTTACAATGTTCAAATCTTGACAGATAAGTTTTTCAGAAGGATGCTGCTAGGTTAGCTCAATCCTAATCTGGAAGTCTCATTCTAGTGTCCTCGATCTCAACATATTCTGTCTCTGAATAGTTTTACAAAATTGTGGGGTGAGCTAAACTAGCTCAGTAGATTGAGGTAGGGAATGCAATATTTGAATGCTAAAATATTACTTTTCCGCATTGAGCAAAAAAAAATACTTAAGGTATGTTTGTTTAGTGATTGGGAGTGATTGGGGGAAGTTTCTGGGGAGTGATTGGGGGAAGAGAGTTTGATGTGATGTATTGGGAAATGTGTGTATTAGTAGAGAAATGCATCGGGAAACGTAATATATGTTTGATTGGTGATTGAGGGAAGTGATTGGGGGAGGTGAGTGATTGGGGGAAGCTAACCAAACATAGCCTTAATGTCCCAAATGTATTCATGTATGCATGATAATTATGTACAAAGTTTTATTTACTGTGATAATAAAGAATATTTTTCAATTTTACAATCAATAAAATTTTAATTCTAGCAATGATGCAAAGCATATTATGCAACAATTAATCGAGTACGGTACATGTTTTGCTTTTCCATTGGACAATAGATATCTCAAATTCTTTTGAAAGAAACAATAGATATCCAGTTTTAAAATCAAAGAGTCAGTTACTCAATCAGTCCCGAAACACTAAACGTAGAAATGGTGTTGATCAGACACAGAACCTGTCTGTTTTGCTTACAACTCCTTCTCAGTTGGCTCGATGTCTCTTTAGCTATGGGCTTTTGCCCAGAGATCGTCATATTCCGGAATATGTCATTCTACGACCCAAATTCCACCGCCGTCAGATTGTCCGTGGGTTACTTTCTTTTGGGTTGCTTCTCCTCTTCAGATTCAAATATTGGATGGAATGAATGTTTGGAATTTTGGGGACTGGTTAATGCATATTGTGGAGAACATTGATAGAGACAGACATCCACTTTTCGCGATGATTTTTTTTGGGTTGTATGGGATGCACGTAATAAGCTCATATCAGTAATTAAATGGTTGATCATACCAGACGCTATGATATGGCTATTTCTAGACTGAATAAACATATTCAGGGCTGTCAAGGAGGTTCTGTATCCATGGTTTTGCATATGAATGATACTTGGCATCGACCTGAATCTGATTTTGCAAAAATCAATTCAGATGCGTCGATCCTTGAAGACTAAGGGGCTCGACTTGGTGCTATTATTCGAAATCATTGTGTTGAAGTATTGAAGATGTCAATGAGATGGGTTGATTCGATTGAAACAGTCGACGTAGGGGAGGAACTTGCATGTAGAGCGGGATTGATATTGGCGAAGGAATTGAAGCTAAACAAGATTTATATCGAGACAGATAATCTCTCCCTCTTCCACAAATTACGCCATCGGACAGAAGACTTATTGTATTTTGGCAATATTGTTGATGACATCTATGATCTTTTTAGTTCTTTTGAGTTTGTTATTCCTAGTTTTGTTAGACGATCGGGCAATTCTGTCGCCCATCATTTAGCTCGTTTTGTTTTGTGTTTACATTGTAATGAACTAGTGGTAGGGGATATACCCGACCATTTGGTAGATTTAGTTATTTCAGAGATGATCTCCTAATGAAATTTATTTCCTTCTAAAAAAACAAGCCAAACAATTAACAATTAATCTATTTAAGGAAAATGATACTATAATTATCCCAATTTAATCTTTATTACATAATACTTATTTTTCTCATTTCCTCTCTAGCTTGACAGATACTACTGAAGTTACTCAATAAAATGTTCAAGGTCGATTGAAACTTATGTTCACCAATAATTTGTGATTGTGACTTTAGACCATAAAACTATAAACCATTTTTACCAAAAGGAGTCTACTCAGACAAAGCCTCGACTGCACTCTCATTTTATTTAATATGCAAGCAATGATTTCGAGTAATTTTGAATATATATGCGCAAATCATATATATTATACTATTAACCACTTTGTCCTTTGGCTTATCTACTAACAAGAATCTTCACGAGAAGATTAGTTAATATAGTAGTATTATATATAAAACAATTTCTTCTAACCTAGTTTTATAAATACCAGTCGATCATAACTTAAACGCATTTAGTGGTGACGATCCATTACAAAAGTTATATTCTGACATGTACCCACATATATGTATTATATCACCTAAATGGTTCTTTCTAGGTCTTCCTCATCTGCATTTGGCTATTTCTATTATTATATAAAGAAGTAGTAATGGGGGAATTCACACACGTAATAAAAGATTGTAGTACCAAAATCAAAATCATTAGAAACTTAAACAACATCATATTCTTACCAACTTATACTAGTTGCATCACAAAGGTTATATCCAAAATTCCTAGCATACCACTCTGGTTCTAAGGTCATTCCAAAGTACAAACGATACTCAAGTTAATATAATATCTAAATGATCAATCAAATATGAATATTAGTTTTAAATGAGTACTCCATAAAGGATGATCAAGATCCAAATCTTAAATACATAGACTCTATATGAATATTAACTAATCAATAAACCAAGTTAACCCTAAAAAGCTCATCTATTACTTATATGTATCTCCAATGATCATATATTCTTAATAAAGATGCATTATGTTCACTTGATACTCTCATACGAATTAAGTCATCAAACTCCACTAATCCAAATATTTGAAAAATATTGTATTAATTCTACTAGTACCCAAATAATATCATTCGGTAATTTCTTTGTGACTTCAATTCATTATATTAGAGTTCATAACTTATAACTATTTATTAGTGATGACCCACTAAAGGACAAATGACCTATCTTGGCGTAGCCTAGTACAATCAATAAACTAATCAAACGACAATAACAAAATCATCCAACAATATTTAATCACAAATACCAAAGTCGTCATATAGATTCGAAATCCTTAAGGCTATATAGTAGAGTTAGTTTAATCGCAAGCCAAAGATCTTATCCTGGGTCATCTCAGATGTAGTTCTTTTTACATCTAGGCACTGATACCATAACTGTCATGCCCCAATTTACACCCAATATAATATAACACATCAAATTGGTAACTACTCCGGACTTTCATAAGCTTAGGCTCATCAAGAGCTATTATCCACAACACAAACAACTAAAATCATAAATACAACGGAAGTCTACAAATCTATAATATACAATTAAAATATAATTGCAAGATACCTACCTATTGCAAAAATAGTAATGTTCAATGCTGACAGATAAGTTTTTCAGAAGGATATTGCTAGGATGGGTCAATCCTGGTCTAGAAGTCTCATGCTAGTGTCCTCGATCTCAACATATTCTATCTCTAAAAAGTTTTACAAAATCGTAGGGTGAGTTAAACTAGCTCAGTAGGTTGGGGTAGGGGAATGCAATATTTGAATGCTAAAATATTTCCTTTTTGCGTGATCAAACAACAAAATATACTTAGTATCCCAAAGGTATACATGTATGCATGATAATGATGTACAAAAAATCATTTACCGCGATAATAAAGAACATTTTTCAATTTGATCAATTAAATTTTAATTCTAGCAAAGATGCGAAGCACATTATGCCATAATTGATCGCATACAGTAAATATTTTGCTTTTCCACTGGACAATAGATATCTCAGATTCTTTTGAAAACAAACAATAGATATCCAGTTTTAAAATCAAACTGTCAGTTAGTCAATTAGTCCCAAAACAGTAAAAGCAGGATCGGTGTTGATTACACACAGAACCAGTCTGTTTTCCTTATAACTCCTAAAAAATATTTGGCCGAATCCCAGTCACCGTGTCCCTCCCAGTTGGCTCGACGTCTCTTTAGCTATGGGCTTTTGCTAGAGATCGTCATATTCCGTAATATACCTTTCTACGATCCAAATTCCGCCGTGGTCTCCAGCCCGGCCGGAAAATGGGAATAGGTACATGGATAGTCGAATAAGGACCACGACAAACCTGTTCGATCCATTGTCCAACCTATCCACATCACAATAGACTCAAAAAATCAATATTTTTATCAAAATGACATTTATTTGCCCAAAGACTGAGTCAAGCAGTTACAATGCAAATGTAAATTCAAACCATGAATGGTACAGTTTATATTTTATTTAACAACTAAATTGTATGAAAAATGACGTATACCGTGAAATCATGAAATAATTTAATATTTGGAATAACTAATGTCGTGAAATATATGAAATTAAAAACAAATCTAATTTTTTTTAGGAAAATAATATTTTGCCCACTTTTGATTCAAAATTGCCTTAATGATGTGCATAATGGAAATTTTAGTTGTCGGTCTCGATCTCGTTTCGACATAAACAATATATAGTATCTTAAGAACCCAGAACAGAAAACAATTGATAGTGTATCCTAAACATTAGTTAACTCAAATATACTAGCCAAAGTTATCCTAAATTTTTCAGACATTTGAACTAGGATTGGAGAATTTATGATCAAAGCAAAATATTTAAGGACGTACAAGGCTTTTTGGAATTTAGATAATCGAAGGGTAATATTAGATTTTAAGATAGACCCAACATACGAGAAGGGTGTCACGACAGTGTGTTTTGAATTATTTGGGCCCAATATGAGTTCGTCTGACCCCCTTTCAAGTTGAAAACGATGAAGTTATGATTTAAGCAATTTTTAATTAAAACTAGGGGTATTTTTTTGTACAAACCCGAAAATCAATTCAAAATTTTGTGGTCAATTTGCAGGACTTGAAAAATCAATTTGCAGTTATGCAGCGTAACAGAGAATTTGAGCTCAAAAAGTGAGATATCATGCAACAAATTAAACAAATATATGTGCTTAAAGCAGCACCAAGATTTGTAATTATGGAATAGTCCGTTTGGAAGATTAAACTGAAAGGCCGAGGGTCAAAATTAAGTTTTCGGTATTTGCAATTAAGTCCAAAAGAATTTTAAATTTCGTATGGAATCCCCTAAGTTTTTCAAAACCAATCTACTTCATCCCTACTCCTTCCCCGTCGCCATTTGATGCGTGTAAAATATATATGCATTTAGGGGCTTAAAATGGTATATATTTGATACATTTGCATGTATATTCAATGTGTTTTGGTTGGTTTCCTTTGTTGGCGTGATACTACGTATTCTTGTAACTTCTTACAAGAAATGGAGCTAAATTGGATAAAAACGATATCACATTCCAAAGTATAGGTAAAGAGCTAAGCTACGAGCAAATATGTGAAGGAAAGAAGCATGCACGATCGAACAAAAGGCCGGAATTTCCTTCAAAAACGTCCAAATGTGCTAACAATTTCCAGCACTGGTAGGGTTTAGTATTTTCGCCATAACTTTCTCTACAAAATTGATATTAAGGTGATTCAAGTGGCTATGGAAAGCTAAGAGAAAGGGATAAAACTTTCATGAAGATCCCAGGATCAAATTCGGATAAAATCATGTCACACGGCCAGACCGTGTGGGACCACATGGTTGTATGAGCTACCCGTGTGAAAAAGACATGGCCATGTGAAGTTGGGAAGAAACAGGGGACGAAAACAAGCCGCACGGCCGGACCTGTGAGAGCCACATATGCGTGTGAGGTGTACTGTGTGAAAGTCACACGACCGTGTGAGGCTACACGGGTGGGCCGTGTGACGCGCTGTTTCGGATTTTTTGTATTATTTTCCCACTCAAACTCTACAAATGACTTCTCCAAGCATCTTTAAAAGGGATCCAAGCTTGCACGAAATTACATCATCCAAAATTTATTCATACCACATTCAACTCATCAAATTATGCAGGAACCCAAGATCAAAGTTCTTCTGAGAGAGGAGTGCTAGGTCGCGAAGAACACCACAAGGCCTTTCGCATCTACGGGAGCACAAGAGCTTCGAAGGCTTAGGAGGGGAATCCATCCTGACACAAAGGGGTTTTCTTTCTATGTCTAGATCTCTTGTATGTGCTTAAACGATGTCATAATATTGATTTCGAATTTGTTTATGAATTTGTTATCAATGTTTGGCTAATCTTTCGGATCTTAGGGGCGTAATCAAAACTGTGGATTCATGTTAAATCTTGATTAATTATTTTCTTAATTGATTCATGTTTTTTATTTTATGAATTTAAGTGTTTATTCTTAATTGTTTTTTATCTGATCAATAATTAGCATGTCGTATTTGTTAGTGTGAGATTTGGGAGATGAGTTCCAACAAAGACGAAAATCGAATTCAGACATAAACGGGTGTAACGAGTCGGGAGACCTACAACTGTTTGTGGGGAGTTATTCAAAATTTATAAATCTTTTGGGAGTTAATAATAGTTGTAATGTATCGGGAGATCTACAATTGTTATTAATCTACTATTTATTATCACCCGGGAGGGTGAATAAACTATCTTACGAATTGAACTCATAGAATTGCATGAATTGGTTTTGAAACTTTAATTGGATTTAATATTGAAGAAACATGTTGAGATTATGTGCCTAAAGTTGCTCTTGTAGTTGTTGAAAATACTTGTGGGGTTCGCAAATTTTTTTATTTTATTTCTTTATTTTCAATTTTTACTAAACTTGATATTTGGTCGCTTCAATAAAATTGGAATACGATGTTATTATGCCTAAGTGTTTCGTAGTCAATCCCTGAGGAATATAACCTTGCTTGCCATTATTCTATAAACTACACTGTACACTTGCAGTTGTATGATCCAAAATATTTTTGGCGAACAAGTTTTTGGCGCCGTTGCCGGGGGTTGACATATTCTACTTAGATATAGTAATAAGTAGTTCAATCTTAATTGAAGCTTTTGTAAATATTTTTTATTTTAATTCTCGATTCTAACATCGTTTTTGTTGAATGCGAGACTAAAATCTTTGGAGACACGAGTAGCCCAATCGCAACTGCAGTGGGAGGCCAACATCTAAAGGGCAAATTCCCAAGCATACTGAACTTAATCCGAGAAAACAGTACAACGCCATTCGTCTGATGAAAATATGAGGGCTCAAGGATTTCAACCGACACGGTTCAATGACAGTGATGTTAGAAATTTGAAGTCTTCTGAAGACGTAAAACTTAGCGCTTTGTGGGAGGCAACCCAATAGGCATCACGACAAACCCTGGAGGGCTTAAAAAAACAGACGCACATGACCCGACCGTGCGATCTGCTCCTCTAGTTTCCAATTTGACGGACGAGCTCCGGCTTCACCGGAATTATCCAGGTAAGTACTTATTACACAATCCTCTTTACTTTTGATAATTTCCTCATATGTTTAGGACGAAACATATTTTAAGCGTGAGGGTTGTTAAGAATGCGTACATAATATAGCACTTTCTTGCATTTTACATTGCATTTAGGATTGCATGTAAAGCATTTTGCATAAAAATACTTTAAAAGTTCTCAACTAATGCTAAGCAAATAAATGACATCTTCCCAACAATTCATCACATTATTCCGAAAGTATGTTATCTCATTCAATTAAATGCTTATAGTAAAATCATACGGAAGCTGTGCATTTTCTAAAATCATGATTAAAAATTTGTAAACAATTCCTTAATTATCCTGTACCTCCTTCTGAACAATGAATTCTTATGACTTGACACTAAATGTAGTCACTTCATTCCAATATAGTATTGTATATATATAGTTTAACATAGTTAATTTGATACATAAATAGTACTATGAATATTCAATTGATAACTTAATTGATATGTAATTTATGAAATACAAAAGGTTAAAACATTTATCAAATTATTTCACATTGAATTAATTTATTTTATTAAAATGTCACATATATTTATTTAGTCACTTTTCATTCCTAGTTCTTGCCATGATTTTTCTCATATACTTCAATTAGTAAAATTAACGATATTTTATACTTGAATTTTTTCTTTTGGCCATATATTTTATATTTTAATGTTTGTTCTGAGTGGCGCTTCTTCAATCGAAGAAGTTAGATAGAATGAAAGAAGTAAGCACACGATCGTATGAGGATAATATTAATCTTTAATTTATATGTTTCTCAATAACTAACAATTAAAATAAAATCATGAGGTTATGCCTGATTTTGGTAAATAAGTAATTTAATCAATTTTAAATGATACCACGAGCTTGTAGCTCAAATGGTATCGTTTATTCTTTACAAGGGTGTTGATCAGGGTTCGAACTTGGGTCTTCAATCTCTTTGAGATATATCTCTCCTATCCACTCTCCCAACTCATTAAATTTTTTTAATTTTTTTAATAAATGTGATCATAGCTTTTGATAAATCATTGTCTAGCTCATGAATTGTTCAATAATCATGCATAATGCATTTAGTGTTAAAAAGAATTCTGAAATGAATTAAGAAAAAGACTTTCATAGCCATTAAAATATTACAAAAGATTGATTAATATGATCATAAACTAATAAACGAATATTTTTGTTTTTGTATTAATTTTAAATTCTTTGTTGGATTGAGTACTATAAAAGATTTACTTAATCATTCATATAGATTTATACTTATGGAAAACAAAATATTCATTAAAATACAATGAAATATTTTAATTTTAATAATCCGTGTATTTAATTAATATGTATATTTGTAAAGCATATTTTAATATTTATTTATAAAATTGTGTAATAATATAATTGTTTTAATAAAGTCATATGGATCACATGCGCCGCACATGTTTCTTACTAGTTTAATAAACATAGGAAAAATGCATGGCATATGCATGTGTCCCAGTCAACATCCAAATCAGCAATTTCTCCGGATTGGTGAGTAGCAGCCACGCTTGCAATCGGACCAATTTATGAACTTTTCCGCTAAAATTGTCCTCAATGCTAAAATTTTAAATTAATTAAATCCGTAAATTGCATATTGAAGAAATAAAAATCCTAAAATGCCACCACCTTAAAGTTAAGGGACTAACTTTGCAATTAGGCCAAGTATTTGAAGAGAGGAAGAAAAGAGTTTTGTATATGAAGACCAATAATTATCTTTAAATAGAGCTGAAACTTCACAAAAGCATAATAAATTGCAAAATTCAAAGCTATGTCTAGCAGATTCCTAATACAAGCCATAACAGAAATATGAAACAAAGAAAACTCCAAATATATCTGGTCTTTGACCAATTATTCTGCCATAAATAATTTTGCAACCTAAGGCTAGGGCACGTTTTCAACAAAGTTGCCCAAACAATTACACAACTCGCTCAAAGAGTACTTTGGAAATATGATTGTCGATTTGTTCAGTAGCAAAATAGGCCCTGTAGTAAAAAGTTTTAGCAACATGTAAAAATGTTTGCTTTATGTCTTTACTTAAGCCATTAGCGGAGTCCTGGAAGACTAATTGCACCAGCAATTGCATATCCTTCTCAATATCTCTGTATACAATGTTCCTCTTCTTGTTGTTCTTCCACTCCATGCCATTTACCTGTACGGTACTTACATGGAGGTAATTAAAAGACGAGGACGACAACAAAAAAACAATCAAGAATCACAAGAATATATATTCATATCAAATCGTTATATTATCGAAAAGTTTAAAGTTATTATTAAGTCTCACCTTTTCATTTCCATTTTCGAATTCTTCAAGTTTCTGACAGATTTTTCCAGTGAGCATTGACAGAGTCTTGTATTCATTGTTGGAAAGTATATCTTTAGAGGATATACGCCCACCACAAATGTTTAATGTCCCTACTAGAAGCTCTACTTGTTGTTTGATTTCTTCCCCTCCTTGGCCGACCTTCTTTAACCATACCCCCCACTGTGCCATTTACAAACATTTAATTGACTTCAATTCTACTTGCAATTTTAGTTCTATAATTGTAAGGGGGTGAAATTAATATTTAGTCCTGTAATTATTTTTTATAGCAATTTTGGTTCCATAAGTATATATGGTGGCATATTATTAGTCTTGTAATTAAGTATACTATGTAGTAGTTTTAGACTCGTAAATTTGATTTTTGTGCAATTTTAATTACACACTTTCTAAAATTGACCAAAATTAGAACTAATGGAACCAAAATTGCCCAAAAAATAAAATTTACAGTACCAAATTGCTATATAGGATTTTTACTTGACCAAATATGCCACTCGTTTAGATTTACAGGACCAAAATTATGCAAAAATCAGAACTTATGGCAACTGAATTTCTACATAGGATACATACATGACCAAATATACCACCTCTTAGACTTACATGACCGAAATTGCAGTTAAGCCTAATGTATATACATCAAGGGATAATTCTAATTATAGTACCTAAAATATACAATATTTTCATTTTGGTACCCCACTTTCAGGGCATATCAATTTCGGGGCATATCAATTTTGACTTTTTAATCACTTTCACCACATTCTATATCATAAGTGATTAAAAACTAAAACATGGGGTACCAAAACTGACGATGAAAAAAGGAAAAAATGGGGTACCAAAATTGACGAATGTACCTTTGATGAAATATGACAAAAGTGATTAAAAGATGAATATGGCGTACCGAAATTGATATGACTTGAGTGTGGGTACCAAAAGTGAAAAAAGTGTATACTTTAGGTACTAAAATTGAAATTATCCCTATATAAAAACTCTTGACAATACTTTGTAAACAAAGAAAATTAACTTACAACATCAAGTAGGAGGTCAATCCGTTGTTCTGCATCTGTTGTGAGTTCTCTTAGGGTTTCAAACAATATTGTAATAAGTGTTTGCATATTCTTATTACTGTATCCCCTTCAGAAAAGAAAAAAACTTATTAAACATAAGTGAAGACGACGCAATGAAGTAAAGATCAATGTGTCATGAGAGTGTGCGAAAGTATATAAGTGATGTACCAATTTTTGTCTCGTTTGTTTATGGATTCCCTTGCTAATTCAATCCTTTGATCTGAAGATGCATCTTGTTTGATGAAGTAATAAGTTGACATAATACTAGAAACAATCTGGGTTTTTACCCAGGCTATTCTTTCTCCCGACTTCTCAGGTTCAAATATGGTTGCAGTGGCCACAAAGAAGGCAAGAAGGAGCTCCTTTTTGCTTATCCCAAATTCTTCAAGTGTAGAATCTTCATACCATCTGCGCAAGAAATATTCAATAAAAATGCAATTTTTTTTTAGTAGAGCAATAATAAGTAATTAAAACGATCTAAATATAACCACATATATATCAGACCAAATCTGAAAATAGCCCTTCAATAAAGATAAAAATATATCAAATTAAACTTTTTGAACACTTACTGTAGCATATGATTCCATTCCATCTTGTGTTGGCCCTGGCATCTGTTGTAATCTAATTTCGCGAGCTCAAAATAAACTTCATTATTGATTTCTGGCAGCCTGCATAGGGACAAATTTATTTCAAATTTAGGTAAAATATTCAACATTGTGCCATAGTAGATCAATAGTGTAATCACGTCACATATTTATAATAGTTCTGTTATTCATAGTAAAATAAAATTATGAGAAAGTGGATGCAAACAAACGTAGCTAGTTCGAAGACATCCAAGAAAGTAAACATATATTGATCAATGGGTATGACAAACGTACAATTAAACAGTACTAATTAATTTCCATATGATCAACATTACCTAAGATAATATAACTCATATATATATGTTGTTAAATATATAATTGCCAGTTAATTATTTAATTAGTTCATGACAATAAATAAATAGATTTGAATTGTGAAACCTGTACAATGCCTTGGCAATCCATATGTCATCTGTGCCATAGGTCTCAATATAGAAGCGAGCCTCCAGCCGAGGTAGGGTGGCATACCATGGCATATTCACCCCATTCTTTATCTGTTAAAACATATATATCATTATAAGTGAATTTTTCTTATATAATGAATAAATCATGTAAAATTGGTGACTTCATTTTCGCTAGCTGTTAATTATATTTTTACCTCATTAGGAAGGTGTTTCGATATTATCCACTTATCTAGAAGTTTGTTTGTTTCTATCTTTTCTTGTAGAAAATTGTAAGAAAATTCTCTGGCTTCTTCAAGAATTGTTTCCCCTGGAAATAGGACTTGGGAAGCCCTGTAGAGATTGAAAACTGGAGATGGAGACTCAAATCCTTGACCATTAACAAAGCAAGTGAACTCATTATTATCCTTCTTGAAGTTTGTTAATGCATCTGTAGGAACATTTAAGCACCATATATTTTCCATTAGTACTATATATTATAGTACTTAACTATATATAAAGGTCTTTTCATATAACTTGTTGAAATAATTCACGTACTTGGGCTAATATTATATCCATGCAACCTAAGAAGTCTGAAACCCATGGATGTGTCATCCATGTCACTACAATATTCACATTCTCTTGCACTAAAAATTCCCTTTTCCGTCCAAAACCTGAACATCATGATAGAGTTGTCAATTTGTTATTTTATGACTATATAATAATATAGTGGCCATCCCATGACAAACTTTATTTATCACCTGTGGATGTGATCCAAACAATTCTTAATTTCTAGCTCAAAGAATCGGGAGATTCCAAGGCGTTGTAGCCTATCAACAGCCCAAAGTCGTGACATAAGGTCCATAGGGTACGTCACCGGTGCTGAATAATTAATAACATTATATTAGGGGAGGAAAAAAACATAAAATAAGTGGAATCGTAAGGAAATTGGTTTTTTTTTCCCATCATGTAACTTCGATTACTTGGAGATTTAGTTCTCTAAGTTGTCACCTTTAAATATTGGTCAAATATCTTTCAAATATTTGGACATTTAGTCCGATCTTGATCAAAATTGTATAATTTTACCATAATTGGCACTACAAGAAAACAATCATTACAAGAAAATTCCAGTTTATGGTAATTAGGACTAATGGGTCATAATGTGTTTAAGAATGTCCAAATCAGATTGGTGATTTGGCGCAAAAATTGACACATCAAATCACCAAAAATTGGCACAAAATTTTGAGAATTTAATGTTTTGGTAGCAAGTTCTACACCAAAAAAATCCCAATTTTTTTACATGTTTGCACCTGGTCATACCCAACAATTTCCAATAA
The DNA here is from genome assembly GCA_016081115.2 of Rehmannia glutinosa. NCBI lineage: Eukaryota > Viridiplantae > Streptophyta > Magnoliopsida > Lamiales > Orobanchaceae > Rehmannia > Rehmannia glutinosa. The sequence goes on from CM071927.1 coordinate 34,433,193, forward strand.
AATTACATAGTAACGGTCAAAATAGAACTAAGTCGAAATTTTGAAAAGATATTGGATTAAAACTTAAAATTGAGTAATTAATTAGAAGACTAAATCTCAAAATAGCACATGGTATATGACAAAAGAAAGCATTTACCTCCTCCATTAATATTGAATAAATGCGAGGCAATTTTCATCCTTAGTCTCCATAACTGCAAAAGAAGTGGCAGCTGGGGAAGTAAAAAAAGCTCCTTTAGGCATTTGCAGCTTGAGCAACTTTGGCCAGTCCAAGTTTCCCAGTGCTTGGACATTTCCCAGTCCTTCCAAGCTGTATAGTAGGTAAGTTGGTACATTGTGCAGTACTTCCTTAGGCATCCTAATGAAATAGACCGTATTAATAAATATATCTTTTTAAATTTGAACAAGGTAATTACCTAATTGGTCTACCCGGCCATATATATCCGAATCAATATGTGTGCATATATGAAGTCAGAAGTGAATATTTTCTACCTTTCCATTCTCCGATCTCTTAATGCACAAATCTCTTGTATCACCGGAGCATCATAAGGAATACCATGGATGCCCAATTCTTTAGCTCTTTGAACAAGGGCAGGAAACACAACCTCAAATCCACAAGTCATCTGCTCAGCGTTGGCATATCCGAGCTTACTTATGTTCTCCTTAATAAACAATATTCCTACGACCAAACATACAATTATGTGAGACAAGGTCGTAAATTTCTATAAGAAAATATTTAATTTGTTGTGGTCATTGTTCAAAAAGGGTACCTTTTTCACTCTTATCAGCATGAACATTCCAGTATGTGAGTGCAACTATACAGGCTAGGGTATTAAGTAACCGATCATACGCCAAGAAATAATGTTCGTCCCCCCAAGAGCCATCGGAGAGTTGATTATTCGAAATCCACTCAAGACTGGTCGGAAATTGAGGAATATTACGCCCTTGAAGGTCTCTAATAAGAGCAACCCATGCCGTGTCATAGGCCGACACACTTATTCGTCCATCGTCCATACAACATAACAAGTTTTTAACGTAGTCGATACACTCGTCTGTCTTCCCCTTGTCTAAAAGAGGCATATCCTGTTTAAAGCTTAGTTTTTAGTATTTTTCACCAAACCATATATACTGATGAGTAAGTAATGGTTTAACTAAACGGAGAAGTTAAGTTCTTACAAACCTCATTAAGGGTTTCAAGTTCAAAGTGATGATGATTTTGCAGAGATACTTTTGGCAAGTTCATCTTACCTGCAGACATTTGGTGATCAATGTTAACTCACGCCAGATAGCAATTTTCCCTAGTGCTTAATGTCTTTTTTAATGAAATTAATTTTTCTGACCATTTCTAGTATCGTTTGGCAGATCTATACGACGAGTCATACTGGGTATATGATCTTCTTTAGTTCTCCCCATCTTCCAAATGATCCCTATATGCAAAAAAAAAAAAAAAAAAAAAAAAAAAAAAACTTGTCAACTGAAATGTAATTATATTATAAATCGATATGCTGACCAGGAGGAGCAATTACTAATTATGTATACCAAAAAAAATGGCAAAAACTTACTGTTGCAGCGTTCCCATGGCAGATATGTGCTCGTTGGAGATGATTTGCGGCGAAATGCATTAGACAAATTAAGCTGTGGAGTTGATAGACTAATTAACATCCTATGATCTGTAGAATGTACTATGTGGCTGAAACTGGAAGTATTCAGCATATGGAAACAGAGATCTGCTTCCTGTGCAGAGAGGATCAAATACGCAAGAATAGTGTTAGACGATCTAACGGTTAGACCGATCCAGCCTAAGAGCTTCTTCAAGAGATTGCTCTATCTTAAATTTGGAGCTAAAATTTGATCCATTATGAAAATATGAACAATTTTGCGCAAAAAATAACGCAACACTGTAGCAGTGCTAAATTTTTTCTTCTCTTTTTGTTTTTGGAGATGCTCTAATACTTTTGAGTGAGAGTACCAATAATTTTTATTAGAAAAAAATAATATTTTTAAGAGAATCACTGAAAACGCCTTTTAGGTGAAAAATAATATTTTTTTCAGAGAACATAATACATTTCATATGGACTACTAATACTTTTGACAAAAAAACAAATACTTTTTAGGAGTTATTAAATATTTTCATGTGAACTATATAATAATACTTTTTAGAGGGACTATTAATACTTTTGAAATGAAAACCTAATATTTTTCAAATACTCGTGATGTTATATCACTGTCCAATATTATAAAAGCTAATACTTTCAAGTGAACTATGTACTAATACTTTTCTAAGAGACTGCTAATACTTTTCAGATGGACTGCTAATACCGATCCCTGTTAATAAAATAAAAAGTCACGGGGTCAATTTTTGCGATTGGTCTAATGGATTTTGGCCTGTTTAGACCGTCTGATAGGAATTTTTTGTCATATATATATATATATATATATATATATATATATATATATATATATATAGAGAGAGAGAGAGAGAGAGAGAGAGAGAGAGAGAGAGAGAGAACTAGAACAACACTTATGAGTTACACGGGATAGTTATAAGAGATCAATACTAATTAGATCCAAAAATCTTGGTTTCACAAATATCTTACCTAAAATTAAAATCTTTGGTATTTTGCATTATTTGTTATATTTTAGATTATAATAAAAAGATAGAATATTTGATTTACAAAAAAAAGATTGTATAAATATAATCCTAGATTTTTGGACTATTTGTTATCTTTTAGGTTATATATGGATAATATACATATGGTTGCCACATGAATAAATATGAAACCGCCACATGGAATTAGGAGCACGCATCTCAAGTCAGTAAGATGAAGATATATGTCATGTTTGTTTATTAGTTTGGTGTATAGGGTTGATTCGGATCAAATGAGTCCATTGGGGTGAGTACCAAAGGAGAAATCTGAAGCGTTGGGACGTTTTTCTTAATGGACCGGATTTAATAAATCTGAACCGTTGGGACATTTTTCATAATAGGCCAGGTTTAAGATATCTTTTTAGTGTTTTTGATTTTTTTAAATTGATCTTAAGGGAAGTACGCAAATTTTGTCCAACTATGTACAAACTAAAAAGGAAATAGAGTAATTCACGCCGCTGTCAATAGACGTGTATATCCCTATCAAAGATTGTGTTCGGTGGATTTTTTTGATTTTAGGAGGTTCCAAATTTTGGTAGTTTTTATGGCATTAAATCCTTACAAGTCTTATGTTCGGTTATTACTTATGTAATATGATTTTATTGCATATATAATATGAAACAATGAATTTGTTATCAACCAACTATTTAATTTATATTTGTATTTTTTGTTTCATCTGAAATCTCAGTGTTTGTTTTTCGTAACAATTGCATGGTTAATTTTTTATTATTACTTAATTAGTTTGCATTTGTTGCATATTTAATATTGTTTTGGTGTATTAGTCATTACATGTTTTTTTTGGTATTGATTTTTAGTATGATTTGGTGCATTTTCAACCACATTGCATAGTTATCTTTGGTAAATGCTTATTTAGTATAGATAAATGATTGAGATTTGTCCTTACGTACTCACCCTATTGAGTGGTCTCATATAATCCATGGTTAGGTTATCTGAGACCAACATTTAGGGTGGGCCAAAAGGGACTAATCCTAGACAACAACCAAGATTAAACTACATAAATAATTATTATTTAATAAAATTATTAATAATAAGGGTAATTTTGTAAATTACTACATTTAGAAAAAAAACCCACAAAAGGAACGGTTACATAATTTTTTGGAATGAAACTTAATTGATTTGGTTCCATTAGAGATACACATAATCACGAAAAATAGGAACAAAAATTAGAGTGGAACACGTATTCAATCAACCGATGCTTCTTCTTCTTCGTTCATCTTCATACTAAAAGAAAGAGAAAAATATTTCAATGCTATATTAACCAATACACAAATAAAAAAGTGTGATGAATGTTCTAAACAAGCATTAAATAGATATTAAGTATGCAAGAATATAACATATCAAATAAATTCATTAGCACATCAACCATGACGATAATAAATAAAAACATGATGTATGTTCTAAATATGCATTAAATATATAGTTAATATGAATGAGAGGAATAAAAATAAAAGCAAAGACAAAAACTTTATTAAAAAAATACTTAAATCTAAAAATATAAGAAACACGAAAATGAGATTGAAATGAAACCAAACGAGCTCATTTAATTTGTCGTGTTTGGTAAGAAATCAGCATCAACTTCAATTTTTAAAGAGATTGTATGACAAAGTAAATCCTTTAATTTGTCTAATTGTTTGTTTTGAAATCACCCTTGTGCTCATCTAATGAATTCTTTGTCCTATCAAAGAAAAAAAATTCATTTTTGAACCGGTGGATGCTTAATATAAAAAAGTCGTCATAGGGAACCTAATTTTCAGCAGTCAGCACATATTTTTAAACACAGCAGAAGACTAATCATTAATTAATTGCTGTTCATCGGTACTTAAACTAATGTGATCATGTGATGCGTATAACAAAAGTTGGCATATTGCACTACTAGTTAATTGGCTTGTCTCTGACATATTCAGAACACAACAAATGTCTAGTTGCACTTCACATTTAACTAAGTGATAATTACAAAAAACGCCGTGAGTTTGGACTAATTAAAAAAAAATCAAAGATGTTTTAAATTACTAAAAACAATCAGATTTGATTATATTTAAAATTTAATTGGGTAATTAATATTTCTAGAAATATTAGGGAGGGTTAGAAATATTTTTTGCAATTTTTTAAAAAAACATGAATTTTTGTAATTAGCCCGAATCTCAGGAGTGTTTTTGTAATTATCCCCTAACTAATATTTAGAGCTGTCAAAATGGGCCGGTGGGGTGGGCCGGCCCGCGGCCCACCATAACCCGCCACTTGGCGGGGCGGAGAAAACCACAACCCAATCCAACCAGCCTTGGGCTGCGGGTTGGGCGGGCCGGCCCGCCAAAAATTAAAAAAAAATAAGAAAATGAAAAAAATATTTTTTTATTTATATTATTAATTTTAATGAATTAAATATACTAATGGATAACCAAAAAAATATTTTATAAAAATATTATATACACTTTTATAAGAGATAAAAATATAAATATCGATTATACTATTTTTTGTCTATTTTATCTATTTTTTTTTTAATTTCTAGCAGGCTAGTCCGCCGGCCCGCCAAGCCCACGGCCTGTGGCGGGCTAGCCCGTTTAGGCCCGCCCTTTGGCGGGCTACCAAATACTCAACCCACCCCTCTACCTTAGGCGGGGCGGGGTTGGCCGGCCCAACGGGCCTGACCCGTTTTGACAGCTCTACTAATATTGTAATATGACTGACCTCGATATATTTTTTGAAACTGTTCACCAATTACCAATATTTTGTCTCTAGTATTGCTGCTGAGCCCATGTTATATTGTTATTGTGGCAGCATGTGATGATGTGAAGCAATATAAATAAATATCTAAGTATCCTAATTATAGTCAATTCGTCTCTCTCTATATATATCTATACATGAAGAAAATATTGGTCAGCCATTGACCATTATCTTTTGATCCGGTGAGTACAATTGTTACTACATGTCACTAATATGATGTTACATGTTTATATTGACTATAGTTTGAGCAAGGAGGCTGATAGTGTCAGATAAATTATCCTAATGCCAGAGCAAAGTCCTAATGAACGATTATGTTTAAGAAAGGGGCAATTTTAGGTCTCAAGGAGTGTGGTGTAAGATTTCCTTCCACTCCGAATTTGTATAGATGTTAATCAGTCCAAATCAACAACTTCAACTCCAAATAGCACGTGTATTAATCTCTTTAGTCCAAAAATTATTCATATATATTCGTGCCAATTCAACAAATCTTAGATATAGAGCATATACTTTCTAATCCGATTTCTCAAAGTAAGTGCACTATTATTAAAGAACAAAACCAAATTCTTTAACAATATTGATAATCACATATACCCTCCATTGTAGTAATTCCGTAAGAATAATTTTTTTTTAACCAACTAATCTACAAGATTAGAATTAAATATTAAACTAAACAATATAACATGCAAAAAGTGGTTCCAACTGATATGAAAAGCCTTAGTACATGCCAACAGTAACCCAACTAATGTGTAAGTATCAATATATGAAAAGTTGTTGAAAAAAAACTTCTTGATAAGGGCAAATAATTATCCAGGCCGACCGACAGCCTAGACATCAATGACCCGACAGCCTGGCAAGTATTGGGCCGACCTGATGATACCGGACATTGGGCCGAAATGATGAGGCCCATAGCCTTAGGATGATCTGTTAAGCATTAAATAATGGGCCGATCTGTGGAGGCTTATAGCATGAGATTGGTCAGGGCTTATCAACTCCTGGGCGCCTACTGGCTGCCCGAGTGCAAGTGGTTGTGCTATGATCATAACACCGACACTGTGTAAAGTCACCGTGTTAAGCCGACTGTTGTTGACTGTTAAAGTCTAACATGACTTGAGAGGAAGAGGTCGATTCGGCCTAAGGGATGTATGATGATGAGACATCAAGATGCCTTGGAGATTTAAGGGGGTTTTGCATCAATACAAGGGGCCGACGTGTTCTGAGACAGGTCGAAGCTATGGTCTTACAAGCGTAAAATTAGGGTTTTTAATGAGATCCGATCCTAATCTAATGATGACTCTGACACCAAATCGTAACGGAATCCCGGATTTTACGGAAACCCTAATCCGAGCTAAGGTATAAAAGGCCCAAGCCCAGGTTCATTCTAACCTAATCTCTCACTTTTTACTGTTACATTGTTTTTTTTTCTCTCTCTAGCCTTTGCTTCCTCCCCAAGATACTGACTTAAGCATCGGAGAGGGTACGCCGGAGCCCCCCTCCGGCCCCCCTTGTGCAGGTTTCTCGGTGGACTTCGTCTGGGAAGGTGATCGGCGAGGAGAAGTAGTTTTTTGGGAGCAACCAAGTGGCGCCGTCTGTGGGAAACATTGAGCGGAGACGTGAGATTCGAGTTTTGGCTATGGAGGACGTTAGGAGAAGCTTGGAAGATGATATGAACCGTGCGCGGGGGAGATACTCCGGCGTAGTCACGCAGAGAGATGTTCCACCTCCGCCCCCACCACTCCCCGTGAATGGCGGAGGCGTGTGCAGGGACGGGAGCGGATGGACAGACGCCTATGTCCTGGGGAGTATAGATTTGGGTCCAATGTTCTTTGAACAATTGGGTGGCTTCATCACTAGAGTTGTGGAGCAAACGGTGGAAAGACGCTTGAGGGAGATGCTTCCACCACCGACTCCTCCTGTGGTCCCCCCTCCGGTGGTCCCTCCTCCTCCTGTGGTCCCCCCTCCGGTGGTCCCTCCTCCTGTGGTCCCTCCGGAGGTGGGAGAGAGAGGTCGGCGGCCAACTATGGCGGAAGAAGTACATTCATCAAGGGCGGAGCATGTGTCTACTGAGGACCAGGATTGGTCGGAATGGATGGACGACCTTCACCGTGAGGTGCGAGATATTCGTCGGAGAGTGGTCGAGTACCGGGAGCAAACCGCATTCGGGAGAGGGGAACACCCTTCTCGGAAGAGGTGATGGCGATGAGCTTCCGCCTCATACCGAACTCGAGCTTTGAATATGATGGTACCACGATCCGTGGGACCATCTTTGCCGCTTTGAGAACGCGGCTTTGCTACACGATTCACGGATGGATGGCATGATGTGTAGGGTTTTTCCTACAACTTTGACGAAATTGGCTCAAGAATGGTTTAGCCACTTGCTCCGGGCTCCATTCGAATTTTGATGATTTCACTTTCGGCTTTCTTTAATCAGTTCACGAGTTGCCGTAAGTACCAAAAAGCGCCCACGACTGTTTAGCATCAAACGAGAGAAGGGGAAGGACTTTGAGCTATATTCGAGATTTACCGCGGCAAAGCCGGGAGGTGCCGTCGGCCGGCCTCGGAAATTTTGGCCAATGCCCTAGCTCAGGGCCTGAGGGATGGGGAGTTCTTTGAATCATTAGTGATAGAGCCTGCTAAGACATTCGACGAGCTGTTAGCTCGGGCGGAAAAATATATTAACCTGGAAGAGGCGAGAAAAATGAAGAGAGAGGAAGAAGAGAAGAGAAAAGATAGGAGAGAGGATCGAGAGGACAAGGGACCTCAGAAGAAACCGAGGTCTGAGGCGATGGGAGGAAGGCCGAGGATTGAGAAGTACACGCCTTTGGCTGTCCCTCAGGGCAAAGTGCTTGTAGCTATTGAGAGGCATCCCGACCTGAGGTGGCCAAAGGCGCACACAGAGGCACCAGTAAAGGCGAAATGTTAGGAGTTTTGTAGATTCCACAATGAGTATGGGCACACAACAGATCGGTGCACACACCTGAGGGATGAGATCGAACGGCTTATTCAAGCAGGTCACCTTAGGGAATTTGTGTACATTGACAAAAAGGAGAAAAAAGGGGAATATAAGAGGGATAACCGGGGATATCATCAACCTCGGCGGGAACCGGAGCGTAGGGGGGAGGAAAGGGAAGAGCTACCTCCACCTCCGCCCCCACCTCGGCGCGAGGTCATCCAGATGATTGTTGGAGGACCGGCGGAAGGAGATTCGAGGCGAGCTCGGAAAAATTATGTGAGAGCGGCAGCACCAGATCGGGTGCAAGAACAGTTGAAGGTGGAACAGGTCGGTCAAGGGCCGAGTATCCAATTTGGACCAGAGGATTGCAGGGGTATCGTGACACCTCACAACGATGCCCTTGTGATCACAGCGTCGATCTCTAATTATGATGTGCAGCGGGTATTTGTGGATACTGGGAGCTCAGCGGATATCCTATTCTATGATTGCTATAAGAAGATGGACCTCCAGGTCGGCTTGGAGACGGTGGACACGGCGTTGGTCGGATTCGCTGGAGGGATGATCCAACCAATAGGTATGATTACTTTGCCTGTCTCTTTGGGTAAGGAGCCTAATCGTAAAACTAGAATGATTCGATTTTTGATAGTCGAGGCACCGTCCTCCTATAATGTCATGTTGGGTAGACCGGCACTAAATGCTTTCCAAGAAGTGGTGTCGGTATACCATCTAAAAATAAAGTTTCCTGTGGGAGATAAAGTAGGGGAGGTCGGTGGTGATCAGTATATGGCTAGAAAATTGTATGTAGAAAGTATTCAGAAGGCAGAAAGGGGAGTGCTTTTGATGATGATAGAAACAAGGACAAGTGATTAGGTTGGACGAGCTGAGCACGCCTAACCTAATGAGGAAATGATGATGGTCGAAGTGTGCCAGGTGACCCCGATAAGGTCACCAAGGTCGGGAAGGAATTGATGATGAGTTAAGGGATGAGCATAGTGGAGTTTCTAAGGAGTAATGTGGATGTATTTGCTTGGACAAATGAAGACCTGGTGGGGATCGATCCAAGCATCGGCCGAACATAGGCTTAATGTTAATCCATCATATAAGCCGGTGAAACAAAAGAAGAGGAACTTCGCCCTAAGAAGGATGCTATAATTAGGCGGAGGTGCAAAAGTTGTTGAAAGCGGGGCACATCAAAGAAATCCGGTTTCGAATGGCTATCGAATGCGATATTGGTTCAAAAATGGAGGATGATTGGCGCATGTGTGTGGACTTTAGGGATTTGAATCGTGCACCCTAAAGATTACTACCCATTACCCCGAATTGATCACCGGTGGATTCGACGCGTTGGGGTGTGAACCGCTTAGTATGATGGATGCATCGCGCAAGGATACCATCGATCAAAGGCTAGTAGAAGAAGACCAAAAAAGGGTGTGCTTCACCACCTGTTTTGGTACATTCTATTATGTAGTAATGCCGTCGGATTGAAGAATGCGGGAGCCACATACCGAGTTTGGTGGATAAGATGTTTGGGGAGCGGCTCGGCAGAAACATGGAGGTGTACGTAGACGATATGTTGGTCAAAAGTATAAAGGTCATGGATCATGTGCGTGACCTAGTCAAACGTTCGACACTTTGAGGAAGTCTGAGAATGAAGTCAACCCCAAGAAGTGTGCCTTTGGGGTCGTCGGGAAAGTTTAAAGTACATGGTAACGGAGAAAGGAATAGAGGCCAACCGGAGAAGGTCGAGCCATCGAGAGAGATGGCACCGCCTCGGATGCCAAAGATGTGCGATGTTTAACAATTCGGTTAGCAGCGGCGAATCGCTTTATTTCGCGCCTCACAGAGAGAAGTCCGCTTTTTAAGGTCTTGAGGAAAGCCAAAAGTTTGTTTGGGATGAGGAGTGCCAAAGGGCTTTCGAGGACTTGAAAAATTACTTGGGCCGATCTATCATTGCTAACTAAGCCGTTGCACTGGTGAGTCCTTATACCTATATCTTTCGGTAGGGAAGCGGGGGTTAGCACATCCTGATCGAGAAGAGAGATCAGTTCAAAGGCCGTGTATTATTTAGTAAAGTTTTGAGGAATGCCAAGTTGCGATATGGAGATCGAGAAGGCAAGTTTGGCCTTGGTGGTGATCATGCGAGAGACTTCGGCCGTATTTCCTTTCGCATAAGGTAATCGTTCGAACTAATCTTCCGTTGAGAAATGTGATGAGTAAACCCGAGGTAGCGGGAGGTTAGTGAAGTGGGCTATTGAGTGAGTGAGTATGATATTGAATTTGAGAACAGATCGGCTATTAAAGCTCGTGCTTTGGCGACTTTGTTCAAGAATCAACTAGGGATGATAGCGAGAGAAGGAGCTTGGGTGATTTATGTGGATGGTTCATGAAGAGGAGCTCGGGATGTGGTCTTTGGTATTGTCTTGATCAGCCCGCAAGGGATCGAAAATGACTTTCTTTGTGAGGTTGGAGTTCAAGCTATCTAATAATGAGGCGGAGTATGAAGCATTCATCAGAGGAATGCAAATGGCCATTGAGATGGGGGCTGTCAGGATGATAGTTTACATGGACTCTCAGCTCGTCCATAAACAGGTTATGGGAGAGTTCGAGGTTAGGGAGGAGAGGATGAAGAGGTATGTTGAAGCATATCGAGCTTTAGAAGGGAAAGTGAAAGAAATTAAAATATGTCAGGTCCCGAGGGAAGAAAATGGTCGGGCAGATTTTTTGGCAAAATTGGCCAGTTCGGCCTTGGAGAATCAAGCTAAACAGATTACGCTTTTGGTGGCGAAGGAAACTGCACTAGGGTTGGAGGTCGGAGAGATTGAGAAGAAAGAGGATTGGAGGTCGGCTATCATAGCTTACCTAAAGGAAGGGGTCTTACCAACAGGTAGGCGTGAAGCAGCTCGGTTGAAAATTCGGGCGACACGTTTTTGCATTATCGCAGACAAGTTATATAAGAGAGGCTTCTCTATGCCTTTGCTGAGGTGCTTGAATGGAGAAGAGGGTACGTATGTCCTGAGAGAGATACATGAAGGTTGTTGTGGGAACCACATGGGCGCAAGGATTTTGATGAAAAAGGTCCTTAGAGCAGGGTATTTTTGGCCTTACCTGAAGGGGGAAGCAGAAAAGTTGGTGAGAGCATGTGAAAAATGTCAGATCCATGCACCTTTGGTACATCGACCGGCGGAGGAGCTCATGACGATGAGCTCGGCATGTCCATTTGCAAAATGGGGAATTGATATAGTGGGTCCCTTTCTCCCGCTTCAGGTCGAGAGAAATTCTTGATTGTGGCAATTGACTATTTTAGCAAGTGGGTGGAGGCGAGAACCTCTTGCTAAGATAAATGAGGATGCAGTGATGAAATTTATTTGGCAAAACATAGTGTGTCGGTATGGAGTGCCTCGGGTCTTGATATCGAGATAATGGAATGCGATTCGCGGGGCGTAAATCCGAGCTTGGTGCGAGGAACGAAGATCAAGCAAAACTTCACTTGATGGCCCACCCGCAGCTAATGGGCAAGTGGAAGTAACTAATAGAATTCTTGTCCAAGGATTGAAAGCTCGGCCGGAGAAGGCGGGAGGAGCATGGGTTCGAGAGCTCGATTCGATCGTGGGCTTATCGAACTAATCCGAAGGAGGCCACGCGAAGCTCCGTTCAACTTAGTGTATGGTATGGATGTTGTGATACCAAAGAGAGATAGGGATGGAAACACATCGGTCGAAACTTTGATGAAAATATTAATGAGTCATTGATTCGAGAGGCATTGGATACGATAAATGAGAAAAGGAGATGGCATTTTTGCGGATGGAAAAGACACGAGGAAGGATCAAAGCACTTATGACAAGAAAGTAAAGAAAAGGGCCTTTTTCGGTCGGTGATTTAGTTTTGAGAAGGTCGATGCTAGCAAAAACAAAGGGAAATTGGATGCGACCAAAGGACCACTTCGGGTGGTGAAGGTCTTGGCGGGAGGTGCGTCATTTAGCCGGAGAGATCGGAGGTCGAAAGCTCCCGAGGGCTTGGAACAGATTGCAATTTGAAGAAATATCATTCCTAGAATAGAGAAATATCTAATGTAATCAATCTACTCGTTTTAAATGAAATGATCCGCTGTCACACTATGAGTTCGGAAAGTGGAAAAGATGAAACTGACAAGTATTTGGAGCTCAGCTCGAGCTAGTCTCCAAATACTTGGGGCCACGAGGCCATGCGAGGAGCTCGGCTCGAGCCGCTTTCCTTTGATGAAATCGACAAGTATTTGGAGCTCAACTCGAGCTAGTCTCCAAATACTTGGGGCCACGAGGCCATGCGAGGAGCTCGGCTCGAGCCGCCTTCCTTGATTAAATCACAAGTATTTGGAGCTCAGCTCGAGCTAGTCTCCAAATACTTGGGGCCACGAGGCCATGCGAGGAGCTCGGCTCGAGCCAGCTTCCTTTGATGAAACTGACAAGTATTTGGAGCTCAGCTCGAGCTAGTCTCCAAATACTTGGGGCCACGAGGCCATGCGAGGAGCTTGGCTCGAGCCAGCTTCCTTTGATGAAACGACAAGTATTTGGAGCTCGGCAGCTAGTCTCCAAATACTTGGGGCCACGAGGCCATGCGAGGAGCTCGGCTCGAGCCAGCTTCCTTTGATGAAACTGACAAGTATTTGGAGCGCAGCTCGAGCTAGTCTCCAAATACTTGGGGCCACGAGGCCATGCGAGGAGTTCGGCTCGGGCCAGCTTCCTTTGATGAGCTCAATATGCCAATCTTTTTTGTAAAAAAAAAAAATTATTATTATTACAAGAATAATAGACAAGAGATCGAGAAAATGAAAGTGCGAAGAAACTTCATTGATTATTCAAAATAAATACAAGTACATGATGGAAAATTACAAAAGCAGAACTAAACTCCTAAGTAGTAGGAGGAACATTCTCGGTGTTCAGGTCGTCCATGGAGATGGTCACATCGTCTATGAGAGCGATTTTAGGATCGTCATCCGGGATATCCTAAACTTGACCTGTAGAAAGCTGAGGGGTTGACTGAGCTCCAGGAGCTTGAGAAGGACCGGCCGAGCTGGAGGCAGGGTGGAGGATAAAAGGAGCAGATTAGGATTCTATGAACTCCCCCACAGGAGCAAGGTTGAGACGCTCCGCCTCGTCAGAAAACACGAAGCCTTTTGGGTCGGGCAAAATACTCCTGGGACCTCGGCGATCGAAGGGCTCGGTAGTGATACCGTGTTCCCTGAGCTGAAGCTCGACCTGGTCAAAAGCAAAGCCGTAGTACTCCATGGCAGATACAAAGAGAACTTTGATAAATTCCCTGGAGCTCAGAAAGGCTTGCTCCACCCTCTCCCGAATGGCCTGAACTATGGAAGAGCCTTCGGGAGAGGTGAGGAAACTTTGCCGACCAGCTTCGACGCCATCAGCTCGGGCTTGGTCGACATTGACAAAGATCGGATCCGAGATCGCTCGGCTCGGTCTTGAGATCGCGTTATCGCCTCCGTAGTCTTTATTTTGGCCTCCAAAGAGGCCACGTGAGCCTTGTTGACCTCTTCCCCGTCCTTGTATCGGCGGTTCTCCTCTAGGAGTTTAGTCTCCCGAGCTTTCACCGAATGACCTCCTTCTTAGAATTGTTGAGCTCGGCAATCTGAGAAGGATCGGCAAAGCCAACCCGAGCTCGAGAGATCAGTGCGGCCAGCTGTGCTTCGGCTTTTGAGTGGTTTAGGTAGAATGAGGTCACCAGCTCAGCATCACTGAGTTTCTCCATGGCAGTTCGGTCAGGGTTCGGGCAGTTGCCTTGGACATACTGGATGGCAAAGGTTCCATCGTTGTTTTTCAGGATGGAATTGCCTGTGAGAAAGGTTTGATTGGGGGTATGAATGGGAGTGCGGGAGAGAGAGAGAGAAGTAGGAGGTGGGGTGTTCTTCGCCCTCTTGGCAGCTCCTGTGCTGGTGCCGACCGCCGACCTCTTGGGAGGAGGAGATCGGAAAGAAGGTTGAGCCCCTGGGCCAGTGAGATCGGCCATCACTGCGGCAACTATGTCTGGTCGCCGAAGTGGAGGAGGCTGACCTCCAGGGCGGGGGGCGGCAGCACTGGATGAAGGAGGTTATGAGCCAGGAGCAATGGTTTGCTCCTCGTCATCCAGCTCGGCAACCATCTGTGCCATGAACATATCTGCACAAAGAGGAAAGATTAGCCAGTGAGTAAGAACAAAACAAGTCAATCGCAGAAATGACAATTACCAATGTCACAAGGCAAGGAGCCACGATGGGGCTCGGCTCAAAGTAGTCTGAAAGGGAAGGGGTTATAAGGCGAGAGAGGTCGTATTTGACCAAGGTGAGTTTATTTATCCGAGCCTGGAGATCGGGAGACCGATCTCCTGGGGTTGTGTTTGTGTTGGAGTGGAAGGGTCCAGTCCAAGCAATAGGAAACCCCAAGCTCGGGGAGAAATAAAAAATATTTGTCCTTCCGAATTTGTTGGAGGAAGGATACTTGCTTAGAACCGAGCATCACCTCGGGAGGTGATGTAGAAAAACCCTTGGTGTTCGAGCTCTTTATTTGGAATAGGGCGAAGAACAGCTCTAGAGTGGGTTCTATATCTAAGTACTTAGCCAAAATAATGAAGCCGGCTAAGATACGGAATGAGTTCGGGGCTAGTTGATTTAAAGGCACTCTATCTGGCCTGCAAAGAAGGCTAGGGCATTGGGTGGAGGTTGGTTAGGTCGGTCCGAGCTACTGGGTAGATAGAGTTTGAAAGAGGAAGGAATTTGGGCTGTTCTTTTAATGGTTTGAAGATTGGGGGCTGATAAGGTGGTCTCCTTAAAATTGTGAGGATATACAGGCAAGGGACCCGAGCACGGAGCTCGGATCTCTATTGTATCGGAATCCCGACCTAAATCAGAGCTGGATTCGGTCGCATCAGGGTCCGATGGACGGACTCCGGTGAGGGAAAGGGGCGGAGGAGCAGAGCCCGTCGTTATTGCCCACCGCTCTAAGTCGGCGACGACCGGGTCCGACGGTGTTGAGTGAGAGGAAGAAGATGCCATATTAAAGAAAAGAAAAACTGAAAAGGAAAGGGTTACTTACTGGATAGGAATAGGAGGATGAATGAGGAAAATAGTCTGGACCGTGAAACTTTTGAAGCCTACCGGAACTTGAAGGATTCCACCGGAGAAGAAGGATATTTGCTGGGGGAAAGCTCTGAAAATCGAGAGAAAGGAAAATGGGAAATGAAGGAGGAAGGTGCCTTTTATAAGGGGAGAGAAGACAAAGGGGTGCCTCGATTTTCGAGGTGACGATTGGACGGTCTACGAGGCATCAGTAAGCCGAAAAGACGTCTCATCAATCAAATCCGCGTGTCAGGTACTCGAAAGGCCAAAGGGCGGCAGGAATTTCAAATGCCAAGAGTCGGCGGGAAGGTGAAAAGCACAAACCCTAAATGTTAGGTCAGTTCGGCCTATGAGCAACTATGGTTGAGGTGCAGATCAACCCATAGTTGGGGGGAGGAATTGATAAGGGCAAATGATTGTCTGGGCCGACCTGACATGCCTAGACATTGGGCTGACCTGATAGGCCTGAAGTATTGGGCCGACCTGATGATACCGGACATTGGGCCGAAATGATGAGGCCCATAGCCTTAGGATGATCTGTTAAGCATTAAATAATGGGCCGATCTGTGGAGGCTTACAGCATGAGATTGGTCTAGGGCTTATCAACTTGGGCCGGCCTGTCAAGGCCCGAGTGCAAGTGGTTGTGCTATGATCATAACACCGACCTGTGTAAAGTCAGCTGTGTTAAGCCGACCTGTTGTTGACCTGTTAAAGTCTAACATGACTTCAGAGGAAGAGGTCAGTTCGGCCTAAGGGATGTATGAGACACTGAGGATGCCTTGGAGATTTAAGGGGGTTTTGCATCAATACAAGGGGCCGACGTGTTCTGAGACAGGTCGGAGCTATGGTCTTACAGGCGTAAAATTAGGGTTTTTAATGAGATCCGATCCTAATCTAATGATGACTCTGACACCAAATCGTAACGGAATCCCGGATTTTACGGAAACCCTAATCCGAGCTAAGGTATAAAAGGCCCAAGCCCAGGTTCATTCTAACCTAATCTCTCACTTTTTACTGTTACATTTTTTTTTTCTCTCTCTAACCTTTGCTTCCTCCCCAAGATACTGACTTAATCATCGGAGAGGGTACGCCGGAGCCCCCTTCCGGCCCCCCTTGTGCAGGTTTCTCGGTGGACTTCGTCTGGGAAGGTGATCGACGAGGAGAAGTAGTTTTTTGGGAGCAACCACTTCTGATTTATTTTCATATCCTTAATTTTGTTCTCCCAGAAACTACTCTCCATACCTACATTAGATCATCACACGACAATCCTTAAGACTACTTTGCCCTTGAGCCAACTCCAACCAAGAAAATTCGATGGCCTTCCTTGCCTAAACAAAGAAATGGATTGTGATTTTTGTGAAGGGGCGAGCACAAAGTCAAAAAGTAATTAAACTTGAATTTGCTCGCCATTAATATATATAACCTACATTTGAGATCGAAATGTCGATGGGTTACACGCTCAAACTTATTCCTTTCTCAACCTGGAGCGACAAAATTACATCCGTAAGCAATCTTACACGCATACAGATTTCGCTTTTGCTTTATATAGTATATATCTTTAATTCTTGATCTCAACGCACCTATAGAAACAACTATAATAGCTTATTTTGTTTAGAAGATTATAGCCTCGCACGGACTACTATTGAAATCCCATAGAAATGAAGGTCAAAGTTTTGTTTGGATTAAATAACTTGATCTTAATCGTAAAGCGCGCAAATAAACATATGTTTAGCATACAAATACAATTGTTTCATATCATACTGTATGGTGAGTAACTTGTCATTGTTGGAATTTGGTTGGAGAAAAAATGGGTGTTGACCCGATTTTGATCAAATATTTTTATGGTTTCCATGAGTAGAAAATGAAATTAAATTATTTGATAAAATTCTGCCAAGTGAGTAGATGAGATTAGCATTGTTGGGAAATTTATTGTATAGATTT
Source organism: Rehmannia glutinosa (assembly GCA_016081115.2). Taxonomy (NCBI): domain Eukaryota; kingdom Viridiplantae; phylum Streptophyta; class Magnoliopsida; order Lamiales; family Orobanchaceae; genus Rehmannia; species Rehmannia glutinosa. The sequence continues at coordinate 34,450,554 of CM071927.1, forward strand.
TGATGATGCTATGTAAACTTAGATTAGGAAGTTGACACCCCATTTTCTGTTGTATACTCAACTATGTAATAGATAGGTTCTATGAGCAGAGTCGAAGAAACCAATTGAAGATTGTAGAAGTTGACTGAAGATTGAAGTGAAGAATTAGCTGTGTCGCAGCTGAGTGTCAAAGAAGAAGTATCAGTCAAGTACCAAAAAGCTGTCTCGGTCAGTAGACTAACAGCGAAGCACTCCCAGTGTTTGGAGAAGACTATCAAAGGGTTCAGCAGCAAAAAGGTCTCAAGAAAGCTGAAGATGTCCGTTGATAAGTAAAGTCAAATCTTTGCTGAAAGAGGAAAGAAGACAGACTGTTTTACTGAAAGAGTGCAAAAGGCTGGGAACCAATGGGATGTTCCTACACACCTGCAGAGGTTCAGGCAAACATGCAGCGCATTGAACCAAGGTTGGGTCAACATCAATTGCTTCATAACAAGACAAACCAATGACCATGAAAAGGAGTTTGAAAATGAATCTATCTCTTCAACGAATACATTTTCAAACTGCCACTATAAAAGGCTGATAAATTCATTTGAGAGATTACGAAGCAATAGACACATACCTGCAAACATTCAAGCAAAGAGCAAAGTACTCTCAAGCAATACATTCTATTCTCAAGCCTAAAACTCGAAGTATATCGATCCAACACACTCAGTGAAGGAAAGAAAAAGCTTCAAAGCTATTGAAGAGGAAACTTGTTGAATGACAAAAGGGCCTACAAAACCAAGGTTGAAGGAGGTGCAGTGACGTTCTAGTTGAACCAGACTTTGGATTCGTCAGAGGGCTTCGTGATCACATCCAAGAATCTGAAGGAGCTGAAATAGCAGGACAACCGTCTTGTGAAGAGCTGAGTCCCAGGAGTGAAGCCAGTTGTATGATCAAGACTTGCTCGAACTGTTCATCCATTTTGTAATTCGTTGTTCCATTAGTGGATTACCTCCAGGAGTTGGAGAAGAGTGGAGTAGATGAATTACCCCATCCTCGAACCACTATAAATTGCTCTGTGTCATTTACCTTCAGCACATTTAGTTCTTGCACATTTATATCTGCAGATTGATAAATTTGCTAAGTTTACAGATAATAACTTAACCTAAAACAAGTGTTGAAAATATATTTCAAACTAAAGGTGTAAGACTTCCGCTGAAAACCAACTTAGTTGTATTTATAAAGGTCACTTCACTCAGCTGAGTTTTTCTATCAACAGCTCTCTCGAGTCTGTTGAGGGGCTAACTCTACTGTTGAGGTTGAACTAAGTTGTCCCTCAAGGACTTAGCTGACTTGTGATTAAAACTTTGACTTAAAGAATAAAAATCGAAAATTGGTTAAGTCTATTCAACCCCCTATTTCTAGACTTAACACAATTACCCCTTGGGACCTAAAAGGCATTTTGAATTTCTCAAAACCAATTTCGGGAGAATGAGAAATTAATGCTACAAGTTAGCCACTTAAAACTAGAAATTGACATGAAGATTGGAAAATGTGGGGGAGGAGTAAAGCTCCACCCCACAATGGAGAGAAAACCAAAAATTGCTCTATTTATATAGCCCAAGTTGGACTAGTGGGTTTGGGCCCTTAGGGCACCAAAATTTTAAAATGGGTGAGGACCTATATGCTTCTGGGTTTGGTTCAAAATACATGCGCATGCGCGCCGCCACCGCCGTACGCCCGCTCATGGGCTTGGACTTGGGCTTCAAGGCCCTTATAGTTTTTGACCAAATTTATTTAAACCATTTCAAATTAGTTATTATTTCCAACTGGGTTAGGTGCTCGATAGCGCACCAGAGACAATAACTTTTTACTGTCGCGCGTGTACAAGTGCACGGTCGCGCATGAACTTTCGAATTGAGGCACCTGTTTGAGTTATCAGGTGCATTGTTTGGCTATAGACATTTCTTTTCGAACCAAAAGACATATCCTTTCCATGAGGCACCTTGAGGCCTATAAATATGAAGCCTTTGCTGATGAAAAACATATGAAATTAAAAAGCGAAAATCAAACACTTTGCATGAGCATATTGTTAACATTTCCTCCCAAAAGTTTGAAAGCCTTAAACACTTTCTGTTGGTTTGACTTTTGCAAGTGCTACTAAGTCGAACCTGTAAAAGTCATGGTATCTTAGGGATGACTCAAGAACCGTAAGCACTTTGTAAATGGGGCAATTTCATCAAGACGATGGCATCCGTTTCTTTCACTCCGATGGCTGCTGCTCATGCTCATGGTGAGAAACCTGCAAAATTCTCTAGTTTCGATTTCAAAAGGTGGAAACAGAAGATGCTGCAAAATTCCCGGTTCCTGAAAGAAGACCCTCCTACCGTTGGCGAAGAAGAATCTGAAAACCAAAGGAGGATCGCTGTGGATGATTGGCATATCAACGATTTCCTTTGTCGAAACTACGTTTTGAACAGGCTGGAAGACACCCTATATAACGTTTACAGTTCGTTCAAAATGTCGAAGGACTTGTGGGACTCCTTGGAGAAAAAGTATAAAACAGAAGATGCTGGCACAAAGAAATTTGTTGTCGGCAAATTTCTGGATTATAAAATGGTTGACACCAAAATGGTGATCAACCAAGTACAAGAGATTCAGATCATACTTCATGACTTAGTGTCTGAAGAGATGATTCTGAATGAGTCATTTCAAGTGGCTGCGATAATCGAGAAGTTGCCACCATTGTGAAAAGATTTTAAGAACTACCTCAAGCACAAGCGCAAGGAAATGGAGCTTGAGGATCTGATAGTTTGGCTTCGGATTAAGGAAGACAAACGAAAATCCGAAGTCCATTCCAGCAAATCTGGAATGGAGGCCAAGGCTAAACTTGCTGAATCGAGCACTAACAAGAAACAGAAGCATTCCAGAAAAGATAAGGGAAAGGCCAAGGAGTTCAAAGGGAATTGCTATAACTGTGGCAAACCGAATTACATGGCCAAGGATTACCGATACCCAAAAAAGGGAAATCGGAATGACAACCAACAACAAGCCAATGTGACCGAGGATAAGTCTGTTCCGATAGACTTGTCAGAGCTTGATCTCACCGTCGTTGTGTTTGAAGCCAATATGGTGGATAACCCAATGGAATGGTGGATAGATACCGGAGCTACTCGTTACATTTTGCTGACAAGGAGATATTTTCCTCCTACACTCCGATAAATGGAAAGAAGTTGTTCATGGGGAACTCTTCGACTTCCAACATCATGAGGCTTGGAAAGGTTGTGCTGAAGATCACTTCCGAGAGCTTATGCTTGTGGATATGCTGGATGTCCCAGATATCCGCAAGAATTTAGTTTTCGGACCTTTGCTCAGTAAAAATGGGTTTAGACTAGTGTTTAAGTCTGACAAGTTTGTAATGACCACGAATGGTCAGTTTCTTTGTAAGGGGTACCTTGATAAAGAGCTCTTTAAGATGTCTGCAATGTTCGTTTTCCGCGAAGAGGGGAAGAATAAAAATGTTACTTCTGTTTACTTGTTGTATTGTTCTAATTTATTGCATTATAGATTAGAACACGTAAATTTCAACACAATTAAAATGTTAATGAATCTGGAATTAATACCAATTACTTTTAAAACCGATTCACAAATGAAGTTTGTGTTGAAGCAAAATTGGCTAAAGCACCATTTTATTCGGTAACGAGAATTACCAAACCACTTGAGTTAATTCATACAGATGTGTGTGATTTAAAACTTGTGCAAACACGAGGTGGAGAAAAGTACTTTATATTATTTATTGACTATTGCACAAGATATTGTTATGTATATCTTTTGAAAAGCAAAGATGACGCTTTAATAGCTTTCATAACTTAAAGAATGAAGTTGAGAATCAGCTTAATTTGAAAATTAAGATTATTCGAAGTGATAGAGGCGGAGAGTATATTGCTTCGTTTGAAGAATTTTGCTCAAAAGACGGCAAAATTCATCAAACGACAGCTCCTTACCCACCTCAATGAAATGGAGTTGCAGAACGCAAAAATCGTACTCTTAAGGAGATGATGAATGCGATGTTGATAAGTTATGGCTTACCCCAAAACTTGTGGGGGAGAGCTATACTTTCTGCAAACTATATTCTTAGTAAGATCCTACACAAAGGTAAAAATGAAACTCCTTATGAGTTATAAAGAGGGCGGAAACTGTTATATAAATACCTTAAAGTGTGGGGGTGTTTGGCTAAAGTCGAAGTACCTAAGACAAAACAAGTTAGAATCGGTCCAAAGACGATTGATTGCGTTTTCATTAGATATGCAAATAATAGTAGTGCATATCGCTTTTTAGTATGCAAGTCAGCTATTCCTGATATAAATGATGGAATGATCATAGAATCAAGGATTGACGTATTTTTCGAGAATTTTTTTTGCGAATAAAGAAAGGAAAGAAGAAAGTTTGAATAAACGAACTTATGAAACTTCAAAGTTAACTGAAAGTGATGATGAATAGGAACCAAGATGCAGTAAAAGGACAAACGTAGCTAAGTCTTTTGGTCCTAATTTTCTAACTTATTGATAGGTGTGAGTTTTGCATGTATTTTGAGGCGTATTTCTGGCTATAATGATGGGTAAACATGCACATACTCGCGTTAAATGTTACATATTCACTCCTTGTGGAAAAGATATTACACTTTGCTTATTTTGTAGGAATTTCATGATATTTGAAGCAAATTGAATACGAATACGAGGATAGCAAAGTGGAAAAATGGAGAATTGAGTGAGTATACGAGAAGTGAAGCCAAAAAGAGCGAAAGATGAGCGTCTAAGGAAAAGACAGGGAGGGCACGGGTTGGGCGTGCCTAACGCACCAGCCGTGCACCCCTATATAAAGAAAAATTTGAGCTTCTGCATGGCGCACGGGTAGCCCGTGCACCGACGCACCACCCGTGCGCCCTACAGAGAATGGATAATGTCAAAGGGATGGCGCACGGGTAGCCCGTGCTCCTACGCACCACCCGTCGCTCTCTGGACTGGATTATTTCAACAGGGTGGCGCACGGGTAGCCCGTGCTCCGACGCACCACCCGTGCGTGTGCGCTGGAATCCCATAATCTGCAGCATTATGCCCTAAACTGATTGGTAGGTATAAAAAGGCTTTTTGGGGGCGTACACAAGGAGATCCTGGCATTTTTGGGATCTACAACACAAGACAAGGGTCTATTCTTGGAAGAAGACATCAAAGAGACAATCGGGTTGCATCGGAGCTTGAGGAACGGAGATATATCGAGAGATTGTCGACTTTTCTAAGTTTTTCTTGCTTCTCTTTTTGTTTCAATCTTTCATTTTGAGTTGTAATGGGTTTGAACAATTTGTTTATGAGTTGTTTAGAAATCATGTGTAGCTAAACTCTTGAGATTTTCGGGTTTTGGGAGTAGATTGATGAACTCTTGTTGGATGTTTTAATCTTAGTTGAAGTTATTATCTTGAAGCCTATTTGAGTATTTTGAGCTTATTCTTGTTTTATCACTTGATCAATGATTTAACTTGTTTGATATATTGATTCATAATTCGAGAGATGAGTTTCAATATTAGATCTTGAATACTCGACACAAATATTTGCATGAATCGAGAGGTTTGTAAATATTTGTGAGGATATTTGATCTTTTAAACTTTTGGGGGTTGAATGCTTCATGTTGAGTAGAGATGCTAGCATAAGTATTTTAATCTACGTTTTATATGCATCTCGAGAGGGAGGATAAAATAGCTTTGTGATCGTCTTATAGGAATATTGATAATAATGTGGCTTGATTAAACTGGATAACAAGAGGATTATTAGTCGAAACCTTAACTCGGAAATCCATTTCATTATCTTGATACTTCTATCATTTGTATTATCTTAATCTTGTGTTTTAGTGATTTAAATTGTCTTAATCTCAATACAACAATCATCCAATTTCGATCGTCTAAATAAAAATAAGACTATCTTAGATCAATACTTAGCATATTAATTTATTAGTCTCCGTGGATACGACCTTGCCACCCTATTCTATAAACTACACCGTACACTTGCGGTGAAGCTAAAAATAAGGCGAACAAGTTTTTGGCGCCGTTCGGACTAATACAATTTTTGGTGCTAATATTGCGATAGATAGAATTAATTTTAATTTAGATAATTTTATTTTTACATTTTGGATTCACTTTAATTCTTCATTATTTGACTTGTTTCTTTTAGTTCGGTCCAGGTAGTGCATGAACACGCGCTCGAGGCAAGGGGACTTGATACCGCTTATACCGGAAGTCGAGGCTTTCGCGAGAAAAATCAGTGCTACCACTAGAGGGGCTGAAAGACAACACAATCCGATAATGGGGGATTTGAATGAGTTACCAATACCGGCAAACAATGGTGGAAACGAGTTACCGATACCGGTTCAACAGCAAGCCATTCGTGATTACTTTTGACCACAAACGAATCGTAATTACGGTGGTATTGCCCATATTCCTATCAATTCCAACAACTTCGAGCTCAAACCGGCACTGATCAATATGGTGCAACAGAATCAATTTGGGGGGTTCGCAACTGAAGATCTTAACTCTCACCTTGCACATTTTATCCAAATATGCAATACGATCAAAATGAACAGAGTCTCGGATGACGCCATAAGATTGCGCCTGTTCCCATTTTCTTTACGGGATAAGGCGAGAAATTGGTTGGGTACTTTGACGCAAGCGGTGTAAGCACATGGGACGAATCGAGCCAAAAGTTCTTGTTTAAATTCTTTCCACCGAGCAAAACTTTGCACTCAAAAACGAGATTACTCAATTCCGACAGTTCGACTCGAGCCTTTGTACGAGGCTTGGGAAAGGTTTCGGGATTTGTTACGTAGATGTCCACAACATGGGTTTCCGGAGGATCAACAGATTATGTTTCTTCTACAATGGTTTAATGGGACAAATGGGGGCCTTTGTGGATGCCGCAATGGGAGGAGCATTGTTGGCAAGGTTTCCACAAGATGCCTTGAACCTTCTTGAAGAAATGGCTATGAACAGATTACCGGTGGCCATCCTGAAAGATCTAATGTACAACGAGTAGCTAAATCTCGATTCGGACCCAATTAAAACATTGACGGCACAAGTAGCGGCTTTGACAACTCAATTGAGTGTATTGACGAAGGGGCCAGAAGTATGCACGAGCATGGGTAGTGAAGCTCTCTATATCCGATGGAAGAGGTAAATTATGTGAATAACCGGAATTTCAACAATTTCCTAATAATTCAAACCCAACGCACTACCATTCAGGGGTTGAGAAATCATGAAAAGTTTTCCTACGCAAATACAAATAATGTGTTACAACCTCCCGTGGATTTAATGCTTCAAGTGGAGGGAAATGGGGAAGGCAAATCGTCGTTGGAAGATGCACTCACCTCCTTCATAAATCAATGTAATGCATTCATGAATGATACGAGGAGCCGCCTCGCTAAGCAAGACTCTCGGATGGATAAGATAGAACAACAAGTGACAAGCTCGATAAAGAATCTGGAGACTCAAATGGGTCAATTGGCTACAATTGTGGGTGGTCAACATCAAAAGGGTCAATTTCCAAGTAATACGGAAATGAATCCTAAGAACAATGCAAGGCGATTCGTTTACTGGCGGTGCGGAATATGAGGGGCCTAAAGAAAAATGCTGGGAATCTGAAACTTTCAGATGAAGCATCGAGGCCGGAAGTGGGAGAATCCGTGATGAAGGATGATATTGAAGAAAATAGGAAAGAAGAGAACAAAGAGGCGGAACAAACAAGGGCTGAGAAGCTAAAATCATCATCTAACTCGAATATATCTAAGTTGCCTATATCTTTTCCCTTTCCTCAAAGATTTCAAAAGAAAAAGCTTGATGATCAATTTGCCAAATTCCTTGATATATTTAAGAAATTGCACATTAACATTCCTTTTGCAGATGCACTAGAACAGATGCCAAACTATGCGAAATTTCTTAAGGATGTTATGTCGAAAAAGCGGAGGATGACAAGCTTTGAAACGGTGAATTTGACGGAAGAATGTAGTGCAATTATCCAAAGAAAGCTACCACAAAAACTGAAAGATCCGGGGAGTTTCACTATCCCTTGTGCTATTGGTGGTAATTTCTTTAATAAAGCGTTATGTGATTTGGGGGCAAGTATTAATTTGATGCCATTGTCCATTTTCGTGAAGCTTGGATTAGGCGGCGTGAAGCCAACTACGGTGACATTGCAACTTGCGACCGATCACTTACGTATCCAAGGGAATTATTGAAGACGTATTGGTAAAAGTTGATAAATTTATATTCCCCGTGGATTTCTTGGTTCGGATATGGAAGAAGATCGATCGTCGTTCTCGATACTTGGAAATCCTTTCCTAGCCACGGGTAAAGCTTTAATAGATGTGCAAAAGGAGAGCTCACATTACGTGTTAATGATGAGCATGTTTTATTTTCTATATATAAGGCAATGAAATTTCATGATTCGGTGGAGAATTGTAATTTTTGGATATAGTTAGTTCATGCATTGAGGATAATGTTGATCATACATTGTCTACAGATGATTTGGAATTTGGTCTAACCCACTCGTGCTCAATGTCGAGTGTTGTACTTGATTTTGATAACCAAGATTTGTACGACTATGTTTGTGCCTTAGATCATATGCAGGAACTACCTAAGAGAGCAAGAGGCGAGAACGCAAAGTCAGAAATAAGGGAGCCAAACTTGCAGAAACGCACGACCTATGCGTCCACGCACGGGCAACCCGTGCGTGATGCTGATGGAAGAGTTGAGGTCTTTGAAGAGCACACGGGTCGTGCGCTGGAGCACGGGCTGCCCGTGCGTGACCCTGAAATAGGAACATCTACTCCAGAACTCAAGCAATTACCTGAACACCTCAAATATGCATTCTTTGGGGCAAATAATGCAAATCTGGTAATCGTTTCATCTCTTCTCACTCCTACTCAACTTGATAAACTGTTAAGGGTTTTACGAAAACATAAGTCGGCACTAGGATGGTCTATAGCTGATTTAAAAGGCATAAGTCCATCCGTTGTGATGCATAAAATTCGGATGGAAGATGTTTATAAACCATCAGTGCAAAACCAAAGACGACTAAACCCTATCATGCAAGATGTGGTTAGGAAGGAAGTGTTGAAATGGTTGGATGCCGGGATTATTTATGCTATATCTGATAGTTCATGGGTAAGTCCGGTACAAGTGGTGTCGAAAAAAGGGGGGTAACAGTGGTGAAAAATGAAAATGAAGAACTGATTGCTACTAGAATCGTTACAGGGTGGCGAATTTGCATTGATTATCGAAAACTAAATGATGCCACTCGAAAAGATCATTTTCCTCTTCCCTTTATAGATATGATGTTGGATCGTCTTGCAGGTTATGATTATTATTGTTTTTTAGATGGTTATTCCGGGTACAATCAAATCATGATTGCGCCGGAAGACCAAGAGAAAACAACATTTACATGTCCGTATGGCACATTTGCATTTAAATCGCGCATGCCATTTGGTTTATGTAATGCACCGCCACTTTCCAACGTTGTATGGTGGCTATATTTCACGATCTTATTGAAAAAGTTATGGAGGTGTTTATGGACGATTTCTCTGTGTTTGGTGATTCTTTTGATAATTGTCTTCACAATCTTTCCCTAGTCTTGCAAATGATGTGAAGAGACCAATCTAGTACTAAATTGGGAAAAGTGCCATTTTATGGTGCGCGATGGCATTGTACTTGGTCATCGAGTCTCTTTTGCAGGTTTGGAAGTAGATCGGGCAAAGATTGTAGCGATCGAGAAATTACCTCCTCCTACAAACGAAAAAGCTATCCGGAGCTTCTTGGGCCACGCCGGATTCTATAGAAGGTTTATCCGTGACTTTTCTAAAATTTCTAAGCCTTTGAGCCAATTGCTAGAAAAAGATGTTGCTTTCATTTTTTCCAATGATTGTTTGCAGGCGTTTGAAACATTGAAGAAGGCATTGGGTGACCGCACCTATTCTTGTCGCCCCATATTGGAGCCAACCGTTTGAATTGATGTGTGATGTGAGCGATTTTGCGGTATGGGTTGTTCTCGGTCAAAAGAGGGAAAAGTTGTTTAGATCCATCTACTATGCTAGTAGAATGCTGGACAGTGCTCAACAGAATTACACCACTACCGAGAAGGAGATGTTGGCGATTGTCTTCGCATTTGATAAATTCCGATCATACTTGATTGGAACGAAAACGATTGTTCATACCGATCATGCGGCTATCAAATATCTTTTTGATAAGAAGGATGCGAAACCAAGGTTGATAAGGTGGATTCTATTATTGCAAGAGTTCGATGTGGAAATCAGGGATCGGAAGGGATGTGATAATATGGTAGCAGATCACTTGTCTCGAATTGAAAATCAAGAGGGGTCGCAAAGAAGCACGGAATTGATAAAAGAGGAATTTCCTGATGAATGGTTACTCATGCTCGAGGCAAAATTTCCGTGGTATGCTGATTTTGTCAACTATTTGGTCATGGGAGTTTTGCCTCCAAATCTATCACGTCATATCAAAAGAAGAAATTCCTACATGACGTCAAGTTTTACATGTGGGGCGACCCCTACTCTTTAAGAGGTGTCTTTGACAAAATCATAAGGAGATGCGTACCTCAAGAAGAATAGAGGAGTCCTACAACAAGATGTCACTCTTTACCCTCGGCGGACATTTTGGCCCAACCCGCACCGCCGAAGGTATTGCGAGTGGGCTATCTTGCCCACTCTATTTAATGATTTCTATTTGTTTGTGCAACAATGTGACAGTGTCAACGAATGGGCAACATTTCCGGAAGACACGAGATGCCGATGACAAACGTAATCGGTTGAATTGTTCGATGTTTGGGGATTGACTTTATGAGCCCATTTCCATCATCTTCGGGCTATCAATATATTCTACTTGCGATGGAGTATGTATCCCGTTGGGTAGAGGCGATTCCTTCCAAAACAAATGATGCTCAAATTGTGATGAAGTTCCTTAACAAAAATATATTTACTCGATTCGGCACTCCAAGAGCTTTAATTAGCGATGGAGGGTCGCATTTTGTAAATAAATTGATGAGCAACTTGTTGGCAAAATATGGGGTGAAACATAAAGTTGCATTGGCATACCATCCACAAGCCAATGGGCAAGCCGAAGTAGCCAACCGGGAGATCAAACAGATTCTTCAGAAGACGGTTAACATCAACCGAAAGGATTGGGCATTAAAATTGGATGATGCTCTATGGGCGTACCGGACTGCATATAAGACACCGTTGGGCACATCTCCATATCAACTTGTCTTTGGGAAGTCGTGCCATTTGCCGGTAGAATTGGAGCACAAAGCATTTTGGGCGGTCAAGAAACTAAATCTGGATTTTCAAAAGGCCGGTGAAGAAAGGTTGCTCCATTTAAATGAGATGGAAGAATTTCGGGATGAAGCTTACGAAAATTCCCGACTTTACAAAGAAAGAACCAAACGATGGCACGACAAAATGATTAAGAAACGAGAGTTTTTACCAGGGGAACCCGTCCTCTTGTACAATTCACGCCTTAAACTTTTTCCGGGAAAACTCAAATCTAGGTGGTCGGGGCCTTTCGTAATAAAGAAAATATTGAATCCTCCCGGCGTTGTGGAATTGTTAACAAAAGATGGTGAGACTTTCATGGTAAATGGCCAGAGGATTAAACATTATTTCCACCGAGGCAATCAAGAGGAGGTGACATCCATCACCTTGCGAGACCCGTGACGGAACAAAAACAGGCGTCAAGCTAAAGACGTAAACTATAGCGCTTGTTGGGAGGCAACCCAACGGTTTTTGGTGTGGATTTCATTTTTTTTAATTTTTGTATTTTTTCTTGTGTGTGTTTTATTCTAATTTTGTGTGTTTTTTTTTAAAAAAAAAATATATATATTTCTGAATTGTTGTACAGATGCGCACGGGTAACCCGTGCGTCGGCGCACCACCCGTGCACCCTACAGAGAGTGGCGGTCTCTATGGGATGGCGCACGGGTAACCCGTGCATTGACGCACCACCCGTGCGCCTTACAGAGGGAGCGTAAATAAGAACAGTTTTAAAACTGCTCTTCTTATCAAACTCTCCCAATCGCACACCCCATCCCTCATCCTTCCTTGTCTTCAAAATTTCTTGTAGTTTTCACCTACATTCTCCCATTTAATCACTCCCCCATCACATTAGAACCACAATTTGCATTGTATTCAAGTTTGATTGAAGAAAATTGAAGATAAAGCACCTAGGGTTCAAGTTGTTCACTCTGATTCGAAATTCGAAAATTCCGGTAAGAGCATCATTTTTCCTTGTGAATTTCTTGTCAATTATGTAATGGGAATCATGATTGGTGCTAGCTTTGATATTTTTGCTATGTTTTGAGTGAAATCTTCTTTAAGGCAATTTATTAAACACTTTGTGGGCTTGTGTAATTGAGGAGATTTTGGATGAAATATTGATGAATAAAGCATGGCCAAGGATTGTTTGAGCTAATACTTTTCTAGAATGGCCATAATTCTTGCTTGCTTGGGGTAGTTGATCGATCAAAGTGAAGTAGGGAAGTGAATTTGCATCACCTAATATGTTAGCTTTAATCCCCTACTTTGTTGTTGCCATTGATGATACTGGGATGCTAATGGAATGTATTTCAGGTACAAATCCTTCATGGCCGAGCGAAGAAATCCCTGTGGAAAGGAGACGTGCACGCGAGGCGGCACAACGAGACGTGGCACCGCCAGAGGTAGACCAAAACAGTCCCGCGGCATATGGGGTTGTATTGACAAACGCAGATGATCTTGAGTGATGGAATCGCTTGGTTGGTCGCCAAATAGCTCCATCCCGCTATGCCGACGATGAATGTACCCAAACTTTGGGGATACATGAGGACGTTTGGCGTCTCTTCGCAAAGGTCGGATGGACCAATTTCATGAGCCGAAGGTGGCCGACCTTTAAATGATTCACATTGGAGTTTTTGAGTACCGTAGAAGTACTCAAACAAGGAGGGACTTTTGAACCATATATGATACGATTTCAGTTGGGGAACGTTCGTAGACAACTATCTATTACCCAATTGAACACCATTTTTGAGGTTCCAACGAACGCGCGTACCCGACCGATGCCCAATTATGATCAATATGACTTTTGGAGAATGCTGGTGGAAACACCACAAACAGGGCCTATGTTGTATGCCGCACGGACCGCCAAAGCCTCTTGATCCGGAATCCGCCCGTACATACAACGCGTGATGCATCCTCCGTGTTCGCCCGAGAAAATATTGGAGGGATGACTACTAAGGAGCTGTATATACTATGGTGTATGCTCACAAATACACCCTAAAACACAGCCGTCAATTTCGCAGAGCAAATAGAACAATTAGCTAGACGAGAAGGGGGTACGATTTCTATAGGGGGCCTCATTACCCCTATTGCCCGGCATTTCAACGTTGATTTCCGAGGCTTGGAGCCTATTCCGGGCAGCACTCGGGTTAATTTGGCATCGTTGCACCACATGAAGTTCATAGTAAACGAAGACAACACATTGGTACTTCTACGAGAAAGAAAGGTCTTTGCATTTCCGTTGCCTAACCCGCCATACACCACAATCGATACATTGGCGGACACCACCAACTTCCTAATGAACTCTGATGCACATAACCGAATTATGGAGGCTATAGATTCAAGTTTGGGGGGAGAGATAGTATTTTAATATATGAAAAGTGTGGATACAAAAAAAAAAAAATAATCATGCATTTCGTGTTTTCATTTAGTTGCATTAGAGCATTCTAGGTGGCATTGCATTAGAGCACGTTTATGGCTTTAGCACGTCTATTGCTTTCATAGTGGTTAGAGAGTGAGTTGACCTAGCTTGTTGGAACTTGTTTTTTGTGTGGTGATTTTGAAAGATTTGTATTGTTGGAATTGGATGACGAGTATGAATTGATTGAGCCTTGAATAGATGACATTGAGCATGTCTATATGAAAAAACTTGGTGTGATGCTTTGAATTACATTTTGACAAGCCTGTGAGCTTTGAGCCTTTACTGCTTATATCTTGTGCAGTCTTGTTGTGATTGAGGGTATCATTCGTGTTGTCAGAATTCTAGAACTTGCTTGGGTATCTCTGTCAAAGCCACATGTTGTATGCAAATTGTGAATGTGATAAAAGGCCATCTTTGTTACCCTTTCAAGCCTTTTGTTTTCCTACAGATGATGAAATTCCTTGTTAGCCAAGTTGAGCCTATTGCCTATTCTTTTGATAACCACAAGATTTAAGCTTTGAACTTGATAGATCCATCACCCTAAACTCGAGTGTATAACGTGGAGTAAAGGGAATAAATGGAGTTGAAGGAGTGGGAATTGAAAAGTGGGATAATTGGTTAATTGAAAAAAAAATCGAGGCTATACTGTGAATTCTCATAGAAACGAACTTGGGGGCGAAGGATTATAATTGAAGGCGATTCTCAAAAGAAAGAAAGAGATGGAAATAAGGAAAGTTGATAAAAATAAGGGATAATGGCAGTAGCATAATGAACTATTATGTAGAGGATTGATATGCTCACCAGTTATATGCTCGAGTTTGAGTCACTTTGTCCAAAATTTCCTACCCTAACCAAAGAGCCTTCGTTACAACCAAATAAGAAAGTCCTTTTTGATTCACGAAGTGCATACATTTTAGTGGCGGAGATACGAGACGAATTGCAAGCTTATGGTAATTTTGCGACATTGAATTGATTCGAGTGTAAACATGTCCCACATTTTCGTGAGATGAGGGTATACACATAACTTTGAGAGTTGGAATTCAGAGCATTTCACTTTGTTTTACTTGAGGCGTGTTCTTTGATCAGATATTTGAGGCTTGATGGGGTTGTGCTCAACATTCATGACGAACAATATGGATCTTCTTGTGGGTTCTCTATGTGCGCTGTTATTCTTATCTCCCTATTGTGCCTTATCGTGTTCTAAACATTGTTGATCGGGACGGTCAACAGTTTAAGTTTGGGGGATTTTGATAGGTGTGAGTTTTGCATGTATTTTTAGGCGAATTTTTGGCTATAATGATGGGTAAACATGCACATACTCGCGTTAAATGTTACATATTCACTCCTTGTGGAAAAGATATTACACTTTGCTTATTTTGTAGGAATTTCATGATATTTGAAGCAAATTGAATACGAATACGAGAATAGCAAAGTGGAAAAACGGAGAATTGAGTGAGTATACGAGAAGTGAAGCCAAAAAGAGCGAAAGATGAGCGTCTAAAGAAAAGACAGGGAGCGCACGGGTTGGGCGTGCCTAACGCACCACCCGTGTACCCTTGTATAAAGAAAAATTTGAGCTTCTGCATGGCGCACGGGTAGCCCGTGCACCGACGCACCACCCGTGCGCCCTACAGAGAATGGATAATGTCAAAGGGATGGCGCACGGGTAGCCCGTGCTCCTACGCACCACTCGTGCGCTCTACAGAGACTGGATTATTTCAACAGGGTGGCACACGGGTAGCTCGTGCTCTGACGCACCACCCGTGCGTCTACGCTGGAATCCCATAATCTGTAGCATTATGCCCTAAACTGATTGGTGGGTATAAAAAGGCTTTTTGGGGGGCGCACACAAGGAGATCCTGGCATTTTTGGGATCTACAACACAAGACAAGGGTCTATTCTTGGAAGAAGACATCAAAGAGACAATCGGGTTGCATCGGAGCTTGAGGAACGGAGATATGTCGAGAGATTGTCGACTTTCCTAAGTTTTTCTTGCTTCTCTTTTTGTTTCAATCTTTCATTTTGAGTTGTCATGGCTTTGAACAATTTGTTTATGAGTTGTTTAGAAATCATGTGTAGCTAAACTCTTGAGATTTCCGGGTTTTGGGAGTAGATTGATGAACTCTTGTTGGATGTTTTAATCTTAGTTGAAGTTATTATCTTGAAGCCTATTTGAGTATTTTGAGCTTATTCTTGTTTTATCACTTGATCAATGATTTAACTTGTTTGATATATTGATTCATAATTCGAGAGATGAGTTTCAATATTAGATCTTGAATACTCGACGCAAATATTTTCATGAATCGAGAGGTTTGTAAATATTTGTGAGGATATTTGATCTTTTAAACTTTTGGGGGTTGAATGCTTCATGTTGAGTACAGATGCTAGCATAAGTATTTCAATCTGCATTTTATATGCATCTCGCGAGGGAGGATAAAATAGCTTTGTGATCGTCTTATAGGAATATTGATAATAACGTGGCTTGATTAAACTGGATAACAAGAGGATTATTAGTCAAAACCTTAACTCGGAAATCCATTTCATTATCTTGATACTTCTATCATTTGTATTATCTTAATCTTGTGTTTTAGTGATTTAAATTGTCTTAATCTCAATACAACAATCATCCAATTTCGATTGTCTAAATAAAAATAAGACTATCTTAGATCAATACTTAGCATATTAATTTATTAGTCTCCGTGGATACGACCTTGCTTACCCTATTCTATAAACTACACCGTACACTTGCGGTGAAGCTAAAAATAAGGCGAACACTTATATGTTAGAAAATGAACCTAAAACCATTCAAGAAGCTTTGTCTAGTCCAGAAGTTCATCTCTGGAAAGAAGCAGTCAATAATTAAATAGATTCCATCATGGAAAATAATACTTGGGAGTTGGTTGATCTCCCACCGGGTTGCAAACCTTCGGGATGCAAATAGATCCTTAAAGGAAGTACAAAACAGATAGATCTATAGATAAGTAGAAAACCCGTTTGGTAGCTAAAGGGTTTAACAAAAGGAGGGATATGACTTTTTCGATACATATTTTCCTGTTACGAGGATCACGTCCATTCATGTTCTCATTATTATTGCAGCTTTGCATAACCTTGAGATACATCAAATAGATATGAAAACTGCCTTCTTGAATGGTGAGCTTGAAGATGAGATTTATATGGAACAACCCGAGGGATTCATTGCACCGGGTCAACAGAGAAAGGTGTGTAAACTTGTTAAGTCACTATATGGACTAAAACAATTAAGCACCTAAGCAATGGCATGAAAAATTTGACTCGACCATGAAGTCAAATGGTTTCAAAATCAATGAATGTGACAAGTGTGTCTACATTAAAGGTACTACAAATTGACTACATCATAGTATGCCTTTATGTCGATGATATATTGATTATGGTTAGTAGTCATGATTTAATCATGAGTACTAAGAACATGTTAAAGAAGAACTTTGGTATGAAAGATATGGGACTATCTGATATTATATTTGGGATTAAAATCTCTAGGACTTCAGATGGAATTGTCTTGTCACAATCCCATTATATCGAAAGAATACTTAGAAAGTTTAATGCTTTTGATAGTCCTCCGGCTAAGACACATGTAGATCTAATACTACACTTAGCCAAAAATAGAGGAGAACCAGTTTCTCAGCTGGAATATGCAAGGATAATTGACAGTACGATGTACTTAACGAATTGGACACATCTAGACATTGCATATTCAGTGAGTAAGCTAAGTAGGTTCACAAGTAACCCGAGTAAGGATCACTGGAAAGCCTTGACAAGGGTACTTAGATACTTAAAGTATACCATGAACTATGGAATACTTTATACGAGATATCCAACAGTATACTGTAATGCTAATTGGATATCAAACACAAAAGACCCCAAGTCTGTAAGTGGATATATTTTCACATTAGGTGGAGGATCGGTGTCATTGCTTTAGATAGAGTCTTCTAAGCAAACGTATATAGCTCGATCCACTATGGAATCTGAGTTCATTACTTTAGATAAAGTTGGAGAAGAAACAGAACGACTTATAAACTTCTTAGAAGATATTCCTTGTTGGAATAAACCGATGCCACCTGTTTTGATACATTGTGATAGTCAATCAGTAATTGAAAGGGCATAAAATAGTATGTATAATGGTAAGTCTAAACATATTCCTCGAAGACATAATACAATTAGACAGTTAATTTCGAATGGGGTTATTTCGGTTGACTACGTGAAGTCAAAGGAAAACTTAGCGGATCCTCTCACAAAAGGAATAAATTGAGATCAATTGTATAAACTGTTAAGGGGAATGTGTTTAAAATCCACAATATAAAGAATGTTCATAGTGGTAACCCAACCTTTTGAATTGGAGATCCCAAGACCTTCGTTAATGGAACAACTAAGTTATGAATGTTCAGCTATGCACTTGGAAAATACACACGCACACGCTGCTGCCGCCGCCGCCGCTCGCCCGGTCTGATCCGGCCCGGGTCGTGGGTCGTGGGCTTGGGCTTGGGCTTCAAGGCCCTTATAGTTCTGGATCAAATTTATTTAAACCCTTTAAAATTAATTATATTTTTCAATTGGGCTAGGTGCGGTAGCGGTTATGTACAAAGGTACGGTCGCGCAAAGACTTTGGGGCCGGGTCATCAGGTTCATTGTTTGGCTATAAACATGCATTTTCGAACCAAAAAACGTATAATTTCCATGAGACATCTTGAGGCCTATAAATATGAAGCCCTGCTGATGAAAAACACATGAAATTAATAAGCAAAAATCGAGCACTTTGCATCATCATATAAATGTTGTAAAAAGCGCTAGCGCTGTTAGCAAAGCAGACGGGGTCTAGCGCCTGGCGGGCCTAGGTGGGTTAGTCGGGACACAGGCGGGATTAGGCGGCCTAATCGGAAAAAAAATCGTAGGCGGACAAGGGGGCCTAGCACCTAGGCGGGGATTAATCGGGGCTAGGCGGGAATTTTTACAACAGAGGCATATTGTTAACATTTCCTTCCAAAAGCTTGAAAGCCTTAAACACTTTATGTTCGCTGTTGGTTCGACTTTTTCAAGTACTGCTAAGTCGAACCTGTAAAAGTCATTTTATCTTAGGGACGATTGCCAGAACCGTAAGCATTTTATAAACAGGGCAATTTCGTCTTGCGGAGATAGTATACAATACTTGCCTCGACTTTAATCTCTATCCCATTTTTCATTCAAACACTTAACTATTTCTTGTTAAACAGTACCACCTAAAAAACAGTCACAAAACAAGTTTTATTAATCGAGTTGAGTTAATATTTTTGTGTCTTAATTACAAAACCATCTGTTGACAATATATAATCATATTTTCTTGAATTTGATATTAATTGGTAGGCCTACGTCAAAATGTTCTCCTTAGTTCATCCAATCTTGTAAAAATCGATCGAGGCTATTAAGTCCAAATTAATGGAAAAGCCTAGGTGGCCAAAAATCTGCCAAAATAGTTTTGTTTTTCTAAATAAAAAGAAAATTAGTTTGTCACCTGATTAGCGCCTATCAATTTCTGTGATCTGCTTTTATCTATTGATATGTATTTTCCAAGCAGATTCATTCTCTGGCAGACCATTATCTTCTGGTGCCAAATGCAGCCTTAATGTTTCAATAGTAAGCCCCCACATTTTATCATTGCACAAGAAAGAAACCATTTTTATTAGGTCCCTGCAACTCATTTATTTACACCGACGCACCCCGTATATGGATAATGGATGGGTAGACCAATGAAGACTTGATTGGAAGAATTAGGGAGAGGATAATTAATGGGAAGGTCCAGATATCGCCGTCCGCATATGACACCGCATGGGTGGTGATGGTGCCGTCGAGAGAATATTCCGGCATCAAGCAACCGTGTTTCCCACAATGCTTGGATTGGTTAACTGAAAATCAGAATCCAGACGGGTCGTGGGGTTTGAATCCGGGTCATCCAAATCTGATTAAAGACTCTCTTTCTTGCACCTTATCTTGCTTGCTTGCCCTCCACAAATGGAATATAGGCTACCAACTTATACAGAGAGGTAAAAATCGCCTTTTATTTTTTTGCCCTTGTCAAATTACATTTTAATAAAACAAGAAAAACAAAATTAAGGATAGACATAGTGAAATTTGTTATACTAACTTATTTCATTTTGTACATTAAATTTTTCTATAATTTCTTGATCTTGTTTTTAGGCTTGGACTTCATTGAATCTAATGGTTGGGCTGCTACTCATAACGATAAGATTTCTCCCACTAGATTCAATATTATCTTTCCTGCGATGGTTAACTATGCCAAGGAACTGGATTTAACTCTGCCTTTAAGCCCTATTTACTTGATTCATTGCTTCAAACTCGAGATTCAGAAATTAGGTTAGTTGTTTCGCTCTTGTTCTTTGATTTTAATTAAATTCTAAAAATATTTTTGGTTATGGCATTCTTATTGATGGATTTCTTAGTCTGCAAGAATAAAATAGTACGAGAAAAATTCACTTTTGGTCCTATAAGATTGAGCACCTGACGATTTTAGTCCCAAAATTAGGTTTATAACCAAAAAAGGTCCCATAGGGCACGAAAACTGAAATTGTGGCATGTTGTTCGTTAAAAAAGGTTCCATAGGATACCAAAGTTCCATTTTAACCAAAAACGGTCCCATTATTCTTTTATTGGTTACATTTATGTATTGGAAAACATATGTAGTCCAACTATCAATAAAATAAAACGTTTACAATATTAAACAATTTCATAATTTTTAAATGTAGGAATTATTTTTAAAAAATTTAGAAAAATACTATTAAAAATATTTCAGTATAGTTAAAATATAAATAGATAAATATTAGAAAATTCATAGTTGACATAAAAAGATAGTTAATCTAGCTCACATATTTTTTTCATTTTTAAATATTATATTTTTACTTTTTATGTTTTTAAATCAAACTTTAAATATATACACATACATGCACTGGGTTATATGACCCAGTATCCTGGGTAAGAACGTAGGGAACCAAAAATAATATATATGTGCTTATATTAGATATATTTTTTTTCGTATTACACATTCAAAAAAAAAATTTAAATTAACATCTAATTTCATAAATTATTTTCCAGAAAAAATATTTTTTATAACTTGAATTATAAATTTTATCATTTAGTTTACTTTTTAATTTTTGAATTAAAATAAATGCTACATGTATTTGATCTTTTTTTTTGTACTACACATTCAGACACAAAAAAAAATTAATTAACATTTACTTTCAAAAGTTATTTTCCAGAAAATTTGAATTTTATAACTTGAGTTATAAACTTTATCATTTAGTCCACATCGTTAATTTTCTAGTTAAAATAAATGATACATGTATTTCACCTTTTTTTTTATTACACATTCACGAAAAGAAATAATTAACATCTATTTTTAAAAATTATTTTTCAGAAAATTTATTCTATTTAAGTTGTTATTATAAATTTTATCATTTAATTTACTTGTCGATTTTTTAATTATAATAAATAAAAAATAGTAACTTCAATGATAATATATTTTTTAAAATAGATATTAATTTATATTTAGTTTTATAACAAGAACAAACTTATAAGACTATTTTCAAGCCATTAGACTAAAATCGCAGGTTGGCTTTCAATTTGACAGATTTGACCGTTAATTTACTATAGTGGGACCATTTGTGTAACAAGAAAAATCTTATGGGACTACTTTCAAGCCATGAGACTAAAATCGTTTTAGTCTTATGGGACCAAAATTGAATTTTTCTAAAAAAAGTACTTATATGAGGATGACAATCATTTAAAAGTGCAGCAATTCACTTTTAACAATAGGCACCAAAATGCTTAATTGGCCGGTAGTTTTTTCAATTGTTAATTTGTTAATCTCATTCCTTTGCCTATAAAAGGCATGCACGGGCAGAAGAACAAATCACACCAAGCAAGAGAAGTAATTAGAAATCACAAGAAAAGAGAGAAAATAGAGAGTAGAGAGTGCGTATATGTGTGTAACTTGAGATAACTTTTAATGGAGAAAAATGGAGAAAAAATAATTAGTAGAATTTTTAATTTTCATCCAAAATAGCATTCTTATTTTCTAGGGTATTCTTAGTTGAGTAACTTGAGATAACTTGTGTATCCTCTATTTTTAAGTAGGAATTTTGTAAATCTATTATATATTTAGTGCAGGATTTATCTAGACTACGATCATATAGTTTTTCACAATTTGGGTTATTTCACGTAAAAATTCTTCTGTCATAATTTTATCCTCTGGCATTGTTATTTTTGTATTATTTGTTTGGTTCTCATTTTTAATCCAAGTAGGAAGGAAAATAAATTTCATATTTCTACTATGGCAGTATCATTTATTTTGACACTCTTTTCCAACATTTGGTGATGGGGCTTTTATCATAATCGTTAAGGACAATTTGTATAGAAATCCACACTTAGTTCACCTCATCTATATATATGATAAATCTATTTCTTCTACTATATAAGTTCTGTGACGGTTTTGAAATTTATGACTGATCCAAAATTAGGATTCATTTAGACAAAATTTCAATATCAGTTCAACTAGATTTCAGCGTTGAGATTTTAGTATAATGGTTTCAAAATAGACCCACTACAACAGTTTTATTGAAGAATTAATCCCCTCGTTAGTTTCCTCTTTTTTTTTTGCAATTTGGGCCCGTCCTTTGTTTTTTTTTTTTTTTTTTTGCAATTGGGATTGAAAGAGAAAAATTGGTACTCAAACTGCAATGACCATCCCATGGGACCAAAAGTCCAATTATCCACATATTTCTATATAAATATATATTTATATTGGCTTGAACCTTCCACATTCATGGTAATAATCAAATTCTAACCGTAAAGTGTTTCTTGAATGATCTTATGGGAAGAAAACAAAACCAGGAATATGTAGCGGAAGGACTTGGAAGTTCATGCGACTGGAAGAGAGTGATATTAACACATCAAAGAAGTAATGGTTCGTTGTTCAACTCACCAGCTACTACTGCAGCTGCTTTGATTCACTCTCATGATGATAAATGCTTTGAATACTTGAACTCGATGCTCAAAGCTTGCAATAATTGGGGTACTTCTCGTAAACCATATACTTGGTATTATATATTCTTTATCACACGCCTATATATATATTCCACATTGTTGTTGTTCTTTGTTCAAGCACCAACTATATATCCCGTGGATTTATACACTCATCTCTGCATGGTTGATACCCTTGAAAGGTTGGGAGTAAATCAGTATTTTGGATTTGAGCTCAACAGGATTCTTGATGAAATATACAGGTTGATTTGAAAAAACATTACCAACTAGTTTATATGCATAAAAATACAAGACTTAACTTGCTCATACGATGCGTTCGTACGATCAACAGGTGTTGGCAGGAGAAAGACGAACAAATTTTTACAGATATTACTTGTCGGGCCATGGCATTTCGACTTCTACGGGTGAAAGGATATGATGTCTCATCAGGTATTTAATCTATCAAAAGTTTTGAGGATAAATAAACCTCATACTTTAATATGTATAAATAAGGTATGAGAAATCATTAGTTATTTGTTCGTCATGATTTAGATGAATTGGAAGACTATATGAACCGAGAACGTTTCTTCAATACGATTAGCATACAATATAGTGGTATAACCACAGTGCTTGAGCTTTACAGAGCTTCACATGTAAGAATGTATGGAGAATCCATTCTTGAGAAGATTCATGCTTGGACTAGTGGATTTTTGAAGCAGCAGTTGTTAAACCAAAGTATTCTTGACAAGCGATTACAGAAGCAGGTGATTTGTTTAGAAACAGTTTACAGTAAAACTGAATGCTAAGACAATATTGGACAATGATTGTGGCCACCTTTCTAATTAACTTTGCATCATGTTATCTTTGGAAACTATAAGGTGGAATATGACTTGAAGAATATTCATGGCACACTAGATCGAGTTGGAAATAGACGAAGCATCGAGATATATGATGCTCAACATTTTCAAATTCTAAAATCAGCATACAGGTTAAATTCCTTCTTATAACTGATGCACAAAGTAGTCAGTCTCATAAATCACTGATAATGAAGATCTTCACTCTGTTTCTCCTTGTCTTTAGGTGCCCCACAATTCATAACAAAGACTTTATTCAGTTTTCAGTAAAAGATTTTAGAATTTCATAAGCACAATACCAGAATGAACTTCAAGAAATGGAGAGGTATTACAACATTAGATTAATTGAAAGATGCTTTTTTTTTTCGTTATGGTATTAAACTAATACATGTACTAGTGAAAAAACAGGTGGTACGTTGAATGTAGGTTGGACCGTCTAAAGCAAGGAAGGAAAAGTTTATAAACTTCTTACATTGTGACAACTGCAATTATTGTTCATCTTGAATTATGTGTTGCTCGAATGTCTCATGCTAAAGTTATGGTTCTAATATGTTGCTTGGATGATTTTTTAGATCTATACGGGTCTAGGGAAGAAGCATTCTGCATTATGGTATTAGTAAGAAAGTATGTGTTCTACTTTTTTCTTTTTCATTATTTAGTATCTCCCCGATGCACTGATCAATTTTACAGAACTTTCTTGGATTATAGGTGGAATATGCAGCCTGAAACAACTTATTGCTCTCAAGAAGTTGAAATTTTATTTACTGCATTATACAACACAGTAAATGATGTTGCAGAAAAGGTTTATGCCAATCAAGGCTATTGTGTTAAACATGATCTAGTTAGAATGGTACCACTTTTCTTGATGCCAACGCTTTGATTTTATTTCGTTTTTTCAACTTTTCAAGGTTTATGTGTATTTCAAGATTTTCTTTTTCTTGTCTATGTACAGTGGCTTGAACTACTAACAAATTTTGCGAGAACAATGGATTTTCGGAGTGACAATAATGTACCAACCCTCGACGAATACTTGTCTTTTGCATGGAAAAGTACCGGCAGTGAACTTTGTGTTTTCACGCCGATCCATTTTCTTGGAATGCAATTATCCAAGCAGATGTTTACATGTGAAGAGTACACTAGTTTGTTCAAGCATGCTTCGATGGTTTGTCGACTTCTCAACGATCTAAATAGTTTCAAGGTAATTAACTTTCCCTCAAAATTAGACTTTCAAACGAATTTATTTATTTATACAACTTTCTTAACATGATCCACAAACAGAGGGAAGAGGAAGAAATGACGCTAAATAGTGTGATTGTGCAAACAGTTAGAGGAATTTCAGAGGAGGAAGCAATTTTAAAGGTACAACAACTTGTAGAATATCATAGGAGTAAAATGGTGAAGATGGTTTATGAAAGTAAAGGAAGCATTATTCCCAGAGAATGTAAACAACTCTTTTGGAAGGTATGCAAGATAGCTCATTGCTTCTACCCCTACGAGGGCGGGGATGAGTTCTCGTCTCCACGGGATATCGTTAAGGATTTGAACGCAGTGATTTATGAGCCCCTTAAAAAATGATGTTCATCTGATTAATTGTAATACCGTAGGAAATAAATATGAGATCTCATATGTTTGGAGAGAAGTTGTTCTTTCAAAATTTGAAATCTTCGATTCAAAAGTTTGTGTTTTATTAGATATTACAAGAATTTCACGTGTATAAAAGATGTCACCATTATGAACGTGGTATTCGAAACACCAGATGAAACACCGTATGGAATAAGAGATCTGAATTTTTTTTTTGAATCTATTTTAATATGCAATGTACATTTATCTTGTGACTGATGGTGACTGGATAATAAGGTATAATGACCCTAAATTTTGTGTTGGAGTAATATTTTATATTCATGGTTCTGGGTTATTCGACCTTGATGCTGAAATTTGGTTCTTGGAGATGTGTTGTAACTTATGTTGCATTTAGAATGAATCATTTGGATTTGAATGGAGAATTTAGGGATATGATTTCAAAATGACTTCATCTAATCCACCATAAAGACTCAAAAAATAGTTCAAAATAGAAGCTTATGAATTTGAAATTCATTATATCCAAGCAAGTTCAATATAAAATTGTTATTATGGGTTTGATATCTTTAATATTTCAAATCTATCAATCAAGACAATCTGAAATTTTATGCTTTATAACACTACTCGAATTTAAAAATCGGCCACTGAAAAAAGTAAAATAAGAAAATAGATTTGTAACATAAAATTGTAAGGCTTCATTCCGATAGATATATTTAAAATTAATAATGTTTTAAATCCACAATAGCAAATCCATTGAGCATGTTTGGTTATTCTCATAATACAATGAATTTCAATTTTTTGAGTTCCTATTTTGAGTTAATTCTAAAGTTATTGAAGTGGATTTTAAATCAATTTATATGAAGTCATTTAAAAGTGATACTTTTAGTATAAAAAGTGATAGTTTTGGTGTAAAAAGTGCTACCTTGTCCGAATACACTAAAATTAAGTGTATTCAAACAAAGTATCACCTTTTACACTAAAAGTATCCCATTTTATACTAAAAATATTACCTTTTACCATAAAAGTGCAATCCATCGCACTGTGCGACCGTCTTACAAGAGACCTACTCGATTTGTTATTAGATTTGTAGAAGTTTTAGGGTTTAGACAATTTAGGTTTGTATTGGAAAGTTTGATAAGGGTTAATGGTGTTTGGGGTGAATGAAGATGACGATGAGGTTTCAATTATGTAACTTGATATCCAGTTACATAACTTGATATCGAGTTAAATAACTAGATATTAAGATATAGTAACTGGATATCGAGTAACGTTCGATATCGAGATATAGTAATTGTATATCGAGTAATGTTCCTATAACTGGATAACTCGATATCCAGTTATGATTGCTTGACACCACATTCGTATTCTCTATCTATGCCCACCACGTGTTTGATAAAATGCCTCAATGAGAAATTTAACACTTTTGCATGCCTTTCTTGGTTTATTGCTTGGAGGAGTTCACATGTCGATCACAATTATATAACATTAATGTGTCTCCCATGGTCTTCACATGATATTGTGGTACTTTACCCCATTGCTCGTTTCCACGTGTGTGGTTTTGTTTGACAGGATGGTATCGTGCCTCCTAAATCATAGAAAGGCAAGGAAAAAGCTATCGGCCCTATGGAGTGCTACCAATGGGCCCTGTTGCTTCTCTTTCACCCCACGATTCCGACGAGGAGTTGCACCTCTTCTATTGAGGACAATGGTTATATTAAGTTTGGGGGAGCGGTAATACCTTTTTCTGTTTGTGATCCTACTTTCTTCGTGTTTTTTGTTATTTTTAGTTGTTAAAAATAAAAAATATTGTCGAGTCTCTATATATTTGCTTTGAGTTGAGTCGAGTCGAGTCGTTTGTTGAATTATAGAACTGCATGACTAAGTGAATTTGTCGAATATGAGTTAAACGGTCAAAAGAGCATGTGTTTGAGCGTTGATCTATGCTTCGTTCCATTAATTCCATCTACATGCATAATTCGGTTTGAGCATGTTGGGAAATTTATTTTATAGATTTTGATGAATGCCATGTAAAACTTAAACTAGAAAGCTGGCACCCCATCTTCCTTGTAATTTACAGTGTAATAGTTAGGGCTGGAAAAGTTGAGTCAAGTCAGCTACGCCTGGAAATACAAGAAGTCATCTGAAGATTGAAGTGAAGACTCCACTGTGGAACAACTGAGTATGGCTAAGATAGAAGATCAAGAACTCGACTGAAGATGTATCAACTGAGGAACAACTGTGTGAAGAGTCAGTCAAGTCAACTCAAGAAGCCAAGTCTCAAGTTAAAGTGACAGATGAGTCATCCAATGATTGGAGCAGACTCAAGTCACCTGGGGAAAAAGGCAGCAGCCAAGATGAGTTAACTGAAATGAATCCGTTGCATAGAAGTCAAGAACATTACTTAAATAAGTAATACTTCCATGCTTCCAAGTCTTAAAGTGCTCATCCCAGAAGCGTGCAAAAAAAATAAACCAATGGGAAGCACTGCACCTCGTGTCAGAACCTGAAAAGCTGCAAATTCATTTAATACGAGGAAGGGTCTACATCTCAAGATTGAGGACCAAGAAAAGACAAGCCAACGAACACAAGTGATTTTTGAAATCAACCTATTTCTTCAACGGGCAGATTTTCGAAAGTTCACTATAAAAGGCTGAGGAAATTCATTGAGAAAAGGTGACCTTGAAACCTGAACCACGAACAAGCAAACAACATTCAAGCTATTAACCTGCAATATTCTCAAGTATATTCAAGCAAATCTTCAAGCCTGAAACTCGAAGGAAATCGATCCAACACAGGCTGTGAAGGAAAGACAACTTCAAACCTGTTGAAGAGGAAACTTTTGAAGAATCAAAAGGGGTCTACTTTCCAAGGAGGATTGTAGGAATGTTCAAGGTCGAACTAGTATCAGGTCATTGGAGGGCTTCGTGATCAAATCCTAGAGCTTGAGAAAGTGAACTGAAGTAGCAAGGCAGCTACCCTATGAAGAAGCTGAGTCGGAAGAGAAGCCAACTGTGTGATCAAGGCTGTCTCTAGACTGTTGACCACTTTGTAAACAGATCTTTTACATAGTGGATTTCTCCAGGAGTTGGAGAAGAGAGGATTAGAAGAATTACCCCATCTTCGAACCTCTATAAAAATTAACTGTGTCATTTACTTTTCAGCATATTTACATTTCTGCATACATACATTATATCTGCTGATAAATTCATATTTGCTATCCAACTGATTAATAACCAAGTGCTAAAATCAAGTGTTAAAACAAGTTTAAAATAATTCAAAGGGTGTTAAGTATTCCGCTGATAAAACCAACACAGCCAAGTTAAAGTTCAGGTTAAACAGCTGAAATATTCTATCAACAGCTCTATCGAGTTTTTTGAGTGGCTAACTCTGCTGAATAACCAACTTAGCTGTCCCTCAAGGACACAGCTGTTTGAGTTAACTCTGTAATATTTTAAAAGGACTAAAATAAAAAAAATGGTAAGGTTTATTCAACCCCCCCTTCTAAACCTTACTCACACCCCTTGGGACCTACAAGTGGTATCAAAGCGGTTGGTTCATTGAGCCTTCAGCACTGGTTATTGAACTAGATCTTTATCTTTTCAAAAGGTTTTAAACACTTGCAAAATCTTTCACTCTTAGCAAAAGTTATTATCATGGAAGTAAATTTGACACGCATTCTTATGTTCGCTGTTGAAGAATCTGATGATTGGAAAATTCGTATGTAGGCTCATCTATCTGCTCTACATGATGAAATGTGGCTTGTGATAGAGGATGGGCCACTGCAAATATTAAAAGTGAACACTATCAGAAGGAGAGAGCAAATTTGCAATTTGAAGGGGAAGAAGTTCTCACCAAGAAAGACTCCGCCATGGTTGAAAAACCAAGGACTGAGTGGACTAATGATGATAGGAAGAGATACAACGTGGAAAACATGGCCAATGATATACTTTACAAGACATTGGACAAAGCAATGTTCAATAAAGTCAAATCCTGCAAAACAACAAAAGAAATCTGGAATAAGCTAACTTTAATTTGTGAATGATCAGAGCAAATTAAAGAAAATAAATTGTCTGTTGCAGTCCAAAAATTTGAAAATTTCAAAATGTTTGCAGGAGAATCCATGGACCAGCTAGATGCAAGATTCACTGAAATCACAAATGAACTTTCAGCTCTTGGGAAGGAATACACACAAAAGGAAATGTGTATGAAGATTCTGAAGAGTCTTCCAGTTGAATGGGAAATGAAGACTATGGCTCTAAGACATTCAATGGACCTCTCAAAAACATCCAATCATGAGCTATTCTCAGACCTCAAGGCCTATGAGTTTGAGCTGAGAAGAAAAGATCAAGAGGGGACAACTGTACCCAAAACAACTGCACTGATAGTCAAGAATGGAAAGAGAGCTCAACCCAAGGAAGCCATAGACCAGGAGGAAATAGCCCTGATGGTTAAAAGATTCAACAAGTTCTTCAATAAGAACTATAAGAGAAATAAGGGTGAAACCTCCATAGACATTCAACACCCTCCAAGTCAAGGGAAGATATGCCGCCCAAGAAAGCTGAGCATCAAAGGGTTGAATATCAGAGATCTGATAATCCAAGAACAGAGAGAGCCGACCAAAGAGCCGAGAACTGTGTTGGAATTGCGACAACCAGACACTTTGCAATTGATTGCTCATATCCACCAAATAACAAATATAAGAATGAAGAAGAAAGAAAAGTCTTGAGAGAAAAGAAGACAGAAAAGAAGAAAGCCATGTTAGTCATTTCTTGAGATAGCTAAGTCTAAAGAAGCAGAAGACTCAGAAAGTGGTGAAGCTGACTACTAAAGTGATTCTGAAGAAGAAGCCATGATCTGTCTTATGGCTAAAGAACAAGATCAACCAGACCAAGAAGATGAGGTACACTCTAACTCATCTCATTCAGATTCAAGTGATAGTGATTGTGATACACACACTTCATCACCCACTGATCTTTATGATTCATTAGGCAAAATGATGAAAGACTTTGAGCACATTAAATCCTCTCACACACTTCTAAATGAGGAAAACAACCAGCTCAAAAGCTAAAACTCACAGCTGACTAAGGAGCTGATTACTCTAAGTCACATAGCTGTTGAGAATACAGAGCTGAAGGCTGAGAATGCCAAACTAATAGCAGAGATAGCTGCTATAGAAAAGAGGGAAAAAGATCTCAAAAATATGATTGCTTCATTTACAAAGGCATCTAAATCACGGGATGATCTTATAATAAGTCGAAAGGAATGTGGAGATATGATATGCATATGATTCAATTCCTTTGTGCACAGTCAAACTCCAAGAGTGATTTGGGAGAAAGGATCTTCAAGCAATGAAGCATTTCAAAAACCCAAAACACCAAATATTGCACCCACATTCATCCCAAAGCACAATAACAAACAAACTGGCCTTGGATATAAAGGGAAAGAAAAACAACCAGTTGAGTATGCTGAAAGGACAGCTGACAAGAAATCCAGCAGAGTTCTTCAGCAAACTCCAAATAGAAAGTACTCTGTGAAGAATAAACAGAGAAACCAAAAATCCCAGAAGTTTCATCAGAGAAACACACATGTTGGGAATGGTAGAAACTATCCAAGCCAAGCTGATTGGTATAATGTAAAATATCAGCAAAGACCAATGGAATACAAGCCTAAATGGCAAAGAACTAAACCTCAGTAAAGGTTATTCCAAAGTCAAAAGAGCTATTATCAGCACAAATATGCACTCAGGCACTACACTCAGAAATATCACAAATATCCCAAGAAAGCAATTGCTAAATCACACACACAGCATAAAGACAAAAGAGACAATCAGTATTGTAGGTCCCAAGGGTGTGAGTGAGTAAGGTTTAGAAGGGGGTTGAATAAACCTTACCAACTTTTATTTTAGTCCTTTTTAAAATAATACGAGTTAATTTCACTAAGTCCTTGAGGATAGCTAAGTTAGTTAACCAAATAGAGTTAGCCACTCAACGCACTCGATTGAGTTGTTGATAGAATAACTCAAATTGTTTAGTCTAAACCTTAACTTGGCTGTGATATGATTTTCAGGAAGACTTAACACCCTTGAATTTGGTTTAAGTTTGTTTTAACACTTGATTTTAGCACTTTCTAAATTATCGCTTGGATAGCAAATTATCAAAGCAGATATAAAATGATATGCGAGAAATAAAATGCTGAAATGTAAATACATAATAATTTTTATAGAGGTTCGAAGATGGGGTAATTCTTCTACTCCTCTCTTCTCCAACTCCTGGAGGAATCCACTAAGTATTGATCGAGTACAAAGTGGTTATCGGTTCGAGATACAAGTCTTGATCACATAGCCGACTTGATCCTTTGGGACTCGATCGAGATGCCTTGGTCACACAAATGCTTCTTGTCCGACTCGCTTCTTCACAGGCGATCGCTTGCTACTTGACTCACTTCTTCAAGCTTCTTGGATTTGATCACGAAGCCCTCCAATAACTTAGAGACTAGTTCGACCTTGAACCTTTCTACAATCCTCCTTGGAATGTAGACCCCTTTTGATTCTTCAAAAGTTTCCTCTTCAACAGTTTGAAGTTGTCTTTCCTTCACAAATAGTGTTGGATCGATTTCCTTCGAGATTTAGGCTTGAGGATTTTGCTTGAATAACTTGAGAATATTTTGCAGTTCTGATTTGAATAATTACTTGAATGCTCGTGTATGCAAGGTTTTTTTTTTTTTTCTCAAAGTGATTCCTCATCCTTTTATAGTGAACTTTCAAAAATCACCCGAAAGAGATAGGCTAATTTTTAAAAGTCACTTGTGTTCGTTGGCTTGTCTTGTTGTAGTCCTTGATGTTGACATTTCCTCGTATTAAATGAATGTTCAAACTTTTCGTAGTCCGACACGAGGTGCGATCTTCCCATTGGTTTATTCCTTTTGCACGCTTCGGGATCAACACTTTTAGACATGGCAGCATGGAAGTATTACTTATTTAAGTAAGCTTCTTGACTTCTGTGCAACGGATTCTTTTCAGTTGTCTTGACTTGACTGTAGTTCTCTAACTTCCCCAGGTGACTTCGAGTTAGCTTCCAAACAATGGATGACTCATCTGTCACTTCAACTTGAGACTTGGCTTCTTGAGATGACTTGACTGACACTTCACATAGCTGTATCCCAACTGATACTCCTTCAGTCGAGTTCTTGACTTCTCCTCCTTGCCATACTCAAATTTCTTTCACAATGAGTCTTCATTTCGGTCTTTAGTTGACTTCTTGTATATCCAGGCATAGCTGACTTGACTCAGCTCGTACAACCCTATCTATTACAATGCAAATTACAAGGGAAATGGGGTGAAAAAACTTTCTAGTCTAAGTTTTACATGGCATTCATCAAAATCTAAACAAAAAATTTCTCAACAATTTCCCCCTTTTTGATGATGCCAAAACTTAAAACATACATACAAAATGTAAATAGCAAAGACACATACAGACAATGTAGAAACAAAGAATGTATGCGTAGAATCAATCTTTTTAATGATCATATCATTCTTGTTCTTTACAAAGCTGTTTACAATGTGTATCATAGCAAACATAGCAGACTATATCTACGCAAATATAGAAATTACACAATTTTTATTCATCGTACAGAAGACTTACATACATATGTATTTACAACAGTAAAATACATGAAGGAGTGGACAGAAACACTTCATCGTCTTCGCTGCTTCCTTCTTTCTTCTTCAGCTCTGTCGACCTTATAAAGATTAAATGGCTGGAATTGTAATCTCGAGCGCTTGAATGGTTGTCCCAATGCAACACCTTGTATTTCAAACAATAAAAAAGGATGTCATTTTTTCAGGGATAGTATATTATACTAAATGAGGTAATAGGTGATTGTTGTCTATCAACTGTACCACCGCGCAAAATTTATCTTATAATAACTTTTGATGATAATTTCGGTTTGTTTTCTGCTAAAATTCGGGATTGTATAATAGAGCCGTGGATAGCTAATGCTCCTCTATGGTTTATTGATTTTGATTACATTAGTAACAAGGTACTTTTAGGTTTGAGAATATCTGTCGTGCTGGTTTTTTTACTAAACAAAATGGTTAGCAGTTTACTCGTGATGTCAGTTGTCAACGCTCGTCTACCTATCGTTTCTCAGCCTCTCCTTTACTGTAGCAATAATGTTTTTCCTCGGGATGAATTACAAAAACTACCCTTATGGTTTAGTCAAATCTTTGAAAAAATAAAAAAACACCTCATGAGGTGGGTAGTTGTAAAACAATCACAAACCTCTAAGGGGGTATTTGTAATACTTCAAGGGGTATCTCTAATCTTTGAAGATAATTGGGATGTTTTCCAGACTAAAACCTCCGGTAGTTCTTTAATCTGACCTTTTTGTTATTGTGTTCCTTCTTGGTCAATCACTAATATTTCCTATTATGCTTCAAGTAGCCCAACCTCTGGAAATAGGAAATAGCAAACATTTCAGTGAAGAATAATATTTGTTTCTAAGTAACTAAGTAGCAAAATAAGTTTTACATTTTATGACCACAATAGCTAGAAACTATTTTCCAACAGAAGTAAAAAAAATTGATAAAATTTCTACACAACACCATCCAAATATGATTGAATAAAGAGTAATGCATCATTTTCCAAAGCTTTGAGAATAACAGCGCTAAAGGAATTTTTCCAAGATTATTGTCATATACAAGATTCACTTAGGATAATGAAAAAACAGATGAACATAAAAATTACATTTAACCACAATACAAATCGATCACACTGAATTTATCGTATGATATTATACAAGCATGAAAAATCTTCTTAGTCAACCACATCTATCATCTCCGTGATATTACACTCTCCATAATGAAACCCATCTTGCTACTTTGCATGCAGTCATGGTACTTCATGTGACGTTTCCGTGAAGTGTTGGCTCTGGAAAAAAAGGTTTCTCACTTGAAGAACTAATTACAGAACTTAATGGGTCATTCCATTGGGGTGAGTACCAAAGGAGAAATCTGAAGCGTTGGGACGTTTTTCTTAATGGGCCGGATTGAACAAATCTGAACCGTTGGGACATTTTTCATAATAGGCCAGGTTTAAGATATCTTTTTAGTGTTTTTGATTTTTTTAAATTGATCTTAAGGGAAGTACGCAAATTTTGTCCAACTATGTACAAACTAAAAAGGAAATAGAGTAATTCACGTCGCTGTCAATAGACGTGTAAATCCCTATCAAAGATTGTGTTCGGTGGATTTTTTTGATTTTAGGAGGTTCCAAATTTTGGTAGTTTTTATGGCATTAAATCCTTACAAGTCTTATGTTCGGTTATTACTTATGTAATATGATTTTATTGCATATATAATATGAAACAATGAATTTGTTATCAACCAACTATTTAATTTATATTTGTATTTTTTGTTTCATCTGAAATCTCAGTGTTTGTTTTTCGTAACAATTGCATGGTTAATTTTTTATTATTACTTAATTAGTTTGCATTTGTTGCATATTTAATATTGTTTTGGTGTATTAGTCATTACATGTTTTTTTTGGTATTGATTTTTAGTATGATTTGGTGCATTTTCAACCACATTGCATAGTTATCTTTGGTAAATGCTTATTTAGTATAGATAAATGATTGAGATTTGTCCTTACGTACTCACCCTATTGAGTGGTCTCATATAATCCATGGTTAGGTTATCTGAGACCAATATTTAGGGTGGGCCAAAAGGGACTAATCCTAGACAACAACCAAGATTAAACTACATAAATAATTATTATTTAATAAAATTATTAATAATAAGGGTAATTTTGTAAATTACTACATTTAGAAAAAAAACCCACAAAAGGAACGGTTACATAATTTTTTGGAATGAAACTTAATTGATTTGGTTCCATTAGAGATACACATAATCACGAAAAAATAGGAACAAAAAATTAGAGTGGAACACGTATTCAACTGAACCAGATGCTTCTTCTTCTTCGTTCATCTTCATACTAAAAGAAAGAGAAAAATATTTCAATGCTATATTAACCAATACACAAATAAAAAAAAGTGTGATGAATGTTCTAAACAAGCATTAAATAGATATTAAGTATGCAAGAATATAACATATCAAATAAATTCATTAGCACATCAACCATGACGATAATAAATAAAAACATGATGTATGTTCTAAATATGCATTAAATATATAGTTAATATGAATGAGAGGAATAAAAATAAAAGCAAAGACAAAAACTTTATTAAAAAAATACTTAAATCTAAAAATATAAGAAACACGAAAATGAGATTGAAATGAAACCAAACGAGCTCATTTAATTTGTCGTGTTTGGTAAGAAATCAGCATCAACTTCAATTTTTAAAGAGATTGTATGACAAAGTAAATCCTTTAATTTGTCTAATTGTTTGTTTTGAAATCACCCTTGTGCTCATCTAATGAATTCTTTGTCCTATCAAAGAAAAAAAATTCATTTTTGAACCGGTGGATGCTTAATATAAAAAAGTCGTCATAGGGAACCTAATTTTCAGCAGTCAGCACATATTTTTAAACACAGCAGAAGACTAATCATTAATTAATTGGTTCATCGGTAACCTAATTTTCAGCAGTCAGCACATATTTTTAAACACAGCAGAAGACTAATCATTAATTAATTGCTGTTCATCGGTACTTAAACTAATGTGATCATGTGATGCGTATAACAAACTAATGTGATCAATGCGTATAACAAAAGTTGGCATATTGCACTACTAGTTAATTGGCTTGTCTCTGACATATTCAGAACACAACAAATGTCTAGTTGCACTTCACATTTAACTAAGTGATAATTACAAATGTCTAGTTGCACTTCACAGTAACCCAACTAATGTGTAAGTATCAATATATGAAAAGCTGTTGAAAAAAAACTTCTGATTTATTTTCATATCCTTAATTTTGTTCTCCCAGAAACTACTCTCCATACCTACATTAGATCATCACACGACAATCCTTAAGACTACTTTGCCCTTGAGCCAACTCCAACCAAGAAAATTCGATGGCCTTCCTTGCCTAAACAGCAGCTGGATTGTGATTTTTGTGAAGGGGCGAGCACAGGTGTCAAAAAGTAATTAAACTTGAATTTGCTCTGCCATTAATATATATAACCTACATTTGAGATCGAAATGTCAGTAGGTTACACGCTCAAACTTATTCCTTTCTCAACCTGGAGCGACAAAATTACATCTGGTAAGCAATCTTACACGCATACAGTTTCGCTTTTGCTTTATATAGTATATATCTTTAATTCTTGATCTCAACAGACCTATAGAAACAACTATAATAGCTTATTTTGTTTAGAAGATTATAGCCTCGCCGGGACTACTATTGAAATCCCATAGAAATGAAGGTCAAAGTTTTGTTTGGATTAAATAACTTGATCTTAATCGTAAAGCGCGCAAATAAACATATGTTTAGCATACAGATACAATTGTTTCATATCATACTGTATGGTGAGTAACTTGTCATTGTTGGAATTTGGTTGGAGAAAAATGGGTGTTGACCCGATTTTGATCAAATATTTTTATGGTTTCCATGAGTAGAAAATGAAATTAAATTATTTGATAAAATTCTGCCAAGTGAGTAGATGAGATTAGCATTGTTGGGAAATTTATTGTATAGATTTTGATGATGCTATGTAAACTTAGATTAAGAAGTTGGCACCCCATTTTCTGTTGTATATTCAACTATGTAATAGATAGGTTCTATGAGCAGAGTCGAAGAAACCAATTGAAGATTGTAGAAGTTGACTGAAGATTGAAGTGAAGAATTAGTTGTGTCGCAGCTGAGTGTCAAAGAAGAAGTATCAGTCAAGTACCAAAAAGTTGTCTCGGTCAGTAGACTAACAGCCAAGTCACTCCCAGTGTTTGGAGAAGACTATCAAAGGGTTCAGCAGCAAAAAGGTCTCAAGAAAGCTGAAGATGTCCGTTGATAAGTAAAGTCAAATCTTTGCTGAAAGAGGAAAGAAGACAGACTGTTTTACTGAAAGAGTGCAAAAGGTCCGGGAACCAATGGGATGTTCCTACACACTGCGCAGAGGTTCAGCAAACATGCGCAGCATTGAACCAAGGTTGGGTCAACATCAATTGCTGCATAACAAGACAAACCAATGACCATGAAAAGGAGTTTGAAAATGAATCTATCTCTTCAACGAATACATTTTCAAACTGCCACTATAAAAGGCTAATAAATTCATTTGAGAGATTACGAAGTAATAGACACATGCCTGCAAACATTCAAGCAAAGAGCAAAGTACTCTCAAGCAATACATTCTATTCTCAAGCCTAAAACTCGAAGTATATCGATCCAACACACTCAGTGAAGGAAAGAAAAAGCTTCAAAGCTATTGAAGAGGAAACTTGTTGAAAGACAAAGGGGCCTACACAACCAAGGTTGAAGGAGGTGCAGTGACGTTCTAGTTGAACCAGACTTTGGATTCGTCAGAGGGCTTCGTGATCACATCCAAGAATCTGAAGGAGCTGAAATAGCAGAACAACCGTCTTGTGAAGAGCTGAGTCCCAGGAGTGAAGCCAGTTGTATGATCAAGACTTGCTCGAACTGTTCATCCATTTTGTAATTCGTTGTTCCATTAGTGGATTACCTCCAGGAGTTGGAGAAGAGTGGAGTAGATGAATTACCCCATCCTCGAACCACTATAAATTGCTCTGTGTCATTTACCTTCAGCACATTTAGTTCTTGCACATTTATATCTGATGATTGATAAATTTGCTAAGTTTACAGATAATAACTTAACCTAAAGGTGTAAGACTTCCGCTGAAAACCAACTTAGTTGTATTTATAAAGGTCACTTCACTCAGCTGAGTTTTTCTATCAACAGACTCGAGAAACAGCTCTCTCGAGTCTGTTGAGGGGCTAACTCTACTGTTGAGGTTGAACTAAGTTGTCCCTCAAGGACTTAGCTGACTTGTGATTAAAACTTTGACTTAAAGAATAAAAATCGAAAATTGG
Source organism: Rehmannia glutinosa (assembly GCA_016081115.2). Lineage (NCBI taxonomy): Eukaryota > Viridiplantae > Streptophyta > Magnoliopsida > Lamiales > Orobanchaceae > Rehmannia > Rehmannia glutinosa. The sequence continues at coordinate 34,488,769 of CM071927.1, forward strand.
TTAAGTCTATTCAACCCCCTCTTTCTAGACTTAACACAATTACCCCTTGGGACCTAAAAGACATTTTGAATTTCTCAAAACCAATTTCGGGAGAATGTGAAATTAATGCTACAAGTTAGCCACTTAAAACTAGAAATTGACATGAAGATTGGAAAATATGGGGGAGGAGTAAAGCTCCACCCCACAATGGAGAGAAAACCAAAAATTGCTCTATTTATATAGCCCAAGTTGGACTAGTGGGTTTGGGCCCTTAGGGCACCAAAATTTTAAAATGGGTGAGGACCTACATGCTTCTGGGTTTGGTTCAAAATACATGCGCATGCGCGCCGCCACCGCCGTACGCCCGCTCATGGGCTTGGACTTGGGCTTCAAGGCCCTTATAGTTTTTGACCAAATTTATTTAAACCATTTCAAATTAGTTATTATTTCCAACTGGGTTAGGTGCGCGGTAGCGCACCAGAGACAATAACTTTTTACTGTCGCGTGTGTACAAGTGCACGGTCGCGCATGCACTTTCCAATTGAGGCACCTGTTTGAGTTATCAGGTGCATTGTTTGGCTATAGACATTTCTTTTCGAACCAAAAGACATATCCTTTCCATGAGGCACCTTGAGGCCTATAAATATGAAGCCTGTGCTGATGAAAAACATATGAAATTAAAAAGCGAAAATCAAACACTTTGCATGAGCATATTGTTAACATTTCCTCCCAAAAGTTTGAAAGCCTTAAACACTTTCTCGTTGGTTTGACTTTTGCAAGTCTTTGCTAAGTCGAACTCCGTAAAAGTCATGGTATCTTAGGGATGACTCAAGAACCGTAAGCACTTTGTAAATGGGGCAATTTCATCAAGACGATGGCATCCGTTTCTTTCACTCCGATGGCTGCTGCTCATGCTCATGGTGAGAAACCTGCAAAATTCTCTAGTTTTGATTTCAAAAGGTGGAAACAGAAGATGCTGTTTTATTTGACCAACTTGGGTCTGTCCCGGTTCCTGAAAGAAGACCCTCCTACCGTTGGCGAAGAAGAATCTGAAAACCAAAGGAGGATCGTTGTGGATGATTGGCATATCAACGATTTCCTTTGTCGAAACTACGTTTTGAACAGGCTGGAAGACACCCTATATAACGTTTACAGTTCGTTCAAAATGTTGAAGGACTTGTGGGACTCCTTGGAGAAAAAGTATAAAACAGAAGATGCTGGCACAAAGAAATTTGTTGTCGGCAAATTTCTGGATTATAAAATGGTTGACACCAAAATGGTGATCAACCAAGTACAAGAGATTCAGATCATACTTCATGACTTAGTGTCTGAAGAGATAATTCTGAATGAGTCGTTTCAAGTGGCTGCGATAATCGAGAAGTTGCCACCATTGTGAAAGGATTTTAAGAACTACCTCAAGCACAAGCGCAAGGAAATGGAGCTTAAGGATCTGATAGTTTGGCTTCGGATTGAGGAAGACAAACGAAAATCCGAAGTCCATTCCAGCAAATCTGGAATGGAGGCCAAGGCTAAACTTGTTGAATCGAGCACTAACAAGAAACAGAAGCATTCCAGAAAAGATAAGGGAAAGGCCAAGGAGTTCAAAGGGAATTGCTATAACTGTGGCAAACCGAATTACATGGCCAAGGATTACCGATACCCAAAAAAGGGCAATTAGAATGACAACCAACAACAAGCCAATGTGACCGAGGATAAGTCTGTTTAGATAGACATGTCAGAGCTTGATCTCACCGTCGTTGTGTTTGAAGCCAATATGGTGGATAACCCAATGGAATGGTGGATAGATACCGGAGCTACTCGTCACATTTTGCTGACAAGGAGATATTTTCCTCCTACACTCCGATAAATGGAAAGAAGTTGTTCATGGGGAACTCTTCGACTTCCAACATCATGAGGCTTGGAAAGGTTGTGCTGAAGATCACTTCCGAAAAAGAGCTTACGCTTGTGGATATGCTGGATGTCCCACGAATGGTCACATTTAGTTTTCGGACCTTTGCTCAGTAAAGACGGGTTTAGACTAGTGTTTAAGTCTGACAAGTTTGTAATGACCATGAATGGTCAGTTTCTTTGTAAGGGGTACGTTGATAAAGAGCTCTTTAAGATGTCTGTAATGTTTGTTTTCCGCGAAGAGGGGAAGAATAAAAATGTTACTTCTGTTTACTTGTTGTATTGTTCTAATTTATGGCATAATAGATTAGAACACGTAAATTACAACACAATTAAAATGTTAGTGAATCTGGAATTAATACCAATTACTTTTAAAACTGATTCACAAGTGAAGTTTGTGTTGAAGCAAAATTGGCTAAAGCACCATTTCATTCGGTAACGAGAAGTACCAAACCACTTGAGTTAATTCATACAGATGTGTGTGATTTAAAACTTGTGCAAACTCGAGGTGGAGAAAAGTACTTTATATTATTTATTGACTATTGCACAAGATATTGTTATGTATATCTTTTGAAAAGCAAAGATGACGCTTTAATAGCTTTCATAACTTAAAGAATGAAGTTGAGAATCAGCTTAATTTGAAAATTAAGATTATTCGAAGTGATAGAGGCAGAGAGTATATTGCTTCGTTTGAAGAATTTTGCTCAAAAGAGGGCAAAATTCATCAAACGACAACTCTACCCACCTCAATGAAATGGAGTTGCGAACGCAAAAAATCGTACTCTTAAGGAGATGATGAATGCGATGTTGATAAGTTATGGCTTACCCCAAAACTTGTGGGGGAGAGTTATACTTTCTGCAAACTATATTCTTAGTAAGATCCTACACAAAGGTAAAAATGAAACTCCTTATGAGTTATGAAGAGGGCGGAAATTGTTATATAAATACCTTAAAGTGTGGGGGTGTTTGGTTAAAGTCGAAGTACCTAAGACAAAACAAGTTAGAATCGGTCCAAAGACGATTGATTGCGTTTTCATTAGATATGCAAATAATAGTAGTGCATATCGCTTTTTAGTACGCAAGTCAGCTATTCCTGATATAAATGATGGAATGATCATAGAATCAAGGAATGACGTATTTTTCGAGAATTTTTTTTTGCGAATAAAGAAAGGAAAGAAGAAATTTTGAATAAAC